>CM037879.1:116969368-117701372 GCA_021292165.1 Shinisaurus crocodilurus
GTAATACAGTATACATCAACCCTTTATCTTTTGCCAATAAAAGACCATGAAGATAGTCTCTTTCATTGCTTTCCTCTGTCAAAGGGATAATCATTAAGTTCCAAGTTTTGAACCAAGAATGAAATCAGCTTGTTCTGTTGTATTGTGGGCTCCTGCATACCGGTCTCCGGCTCCGCCATTTTAAAAAGTGCGTCACAACTTCTTGCTGAACTGTCTTCTCGTGCCAATTCAATCCAATTATAACTTCACAGTCTCTGTGAATTTCTGGTAAGTTTCCCAAGTCCTTATTTACTTCTGCTGTCTTCTCCTCTGCCGGTCCTGTAAAGAAATCTGTCTTACGTTGTTCTTCTGATTGATCCACTTTAAGATTTACGTTCAAAGTCTGGATTCTTACTTCCAATCTGTTTAGAATTTCTCCATTTCGTTCCACAGGTTTAAGAATGCTGCAACTGCAAACATCTTGCCTTGCGTATAGATATTTCCAAGACGCTTCCAAACATATAAGATCTATAAACCTCCTTTCAGGTTTCCTCTCTTATCTTTTTCGCCTCCCAGATAAACATAGTCTACTTACAGTTAATTATAAATCCCACTCTGCTGCAGAAAGATTCCAAATTAGCCACTCCAGATGTACTCCTTTATTTCGGAAGTGAACATGCATTCTTCTGATGATCGGTAAAACCGGTCTCCGAATACAGCGCCGTTTTCCCCCACCTCAGATCACCCGCCGCCTTTATCCGTCATAAGACAGACAAAAAGCAATTTATGACCCTATGAGATAATTTGGGGGTAACCTCAGATCTTCGCTTCTCTAATGAGAAGTAGATCCCCCAGCCTGAGACATTCTCTGGCCAGGAAACGCTGTACCAGCTGCCCCACAGAATTTCTGTGTGGCTTTCAAAGCTCCATGTTCATCCGGAAGTCTCTGGATTGCAGCATAAATCTGATCATTTAAAAACAAGACACAAGTGAAGTAATTTATGTGACCATTTTCACATATGTACCAATTCCAGCAGGTTCATTACTCACTAATGGGTAATTTACAGCAATGCATATTACTCAACTGTACATTTCATGAACAATTTCCAAAGGGGTAGCTGCATTAGTCTGTTGCAGCAAAAACAACAAAGAGTCTTGTGGCACCTTAAAGAAGAACAAATTTATTCTGGCCTAAGCTTTTTTGAATTGTATTCATTGCATCTGATGAAGTGAACAGTGCCCATGAAAGCTTATGCCAGAATAAATGTGTTAGTCTTTAAGGTGTCACAAGGCTCCTTGTTGTTCATGTACAACAATAGTGGCTCATCATCATCATCATCTTAGGTGATTATTTAGGATTGCCCTTTCCAGCATTTTGAGGATAGTACCTAAAGACTCCAGTGTATATATGGAGTTTTCATCCATTTCGATATGGGAGATGATTCCATGCATACAAAGGGAGTTACACAGAGCTTCTCATACCCATTGGTACCAGGCGTCTTAGTGCATACACCTGTATGGTTTCTACACCTGTGTTGATTTATACATCAAAGAGATGGAAGATTTCATTGAATTTCAACAGTGCCTTTCTAAGAAACAGCCTAAAATAAAAGTACTTTGCCCAGAATTAGAGAGAAAACCATTCACGTAATCCAAGTAAACTTAAATCCCATCAATTTAAAGGGAGTGAATTACATTCTTTAATCACACATTGAAATCAGTGGGATTTAAATGTGCTTCACTTTGCCTGGATCATGGCTTATGATACCAAATGGACAATATATGTACAGTCATGCCTTGGATTGAGAGCATAATTCGTTCTGGAAACATGCTTGTAATCCAAAACACTCTTATATCAAAACGAAATCCCCCCAAAAAAATTGTATAGAGATTTTTAATTTAAGCTGTACAACAGTACTTGTATTGCAAGACGTCGCTTGTATATCAAGTCAAAAATAAATATTTTAAAATGTGTTTGTCTTGCAAAATGCTCTCAAACCAAGTTACTTGTAATCCAAGGTATTAACTGTACATGTCATTTTCTCTAGTCATGCTGCAAAAGCCTAATGAACTTACTACTACTTCTGGATAGAGCTATCATAGTTCTGTAATTTTGGAAAATGAGTCTTCTTTCCCTCATGTCTCCTTTGACATTTCCTTGTACCTCTGAGAATCCCACCTCCCCCTTCTTTAAATTTGGTCCTGTTATTAGAATTCCCTGCACCAATGCCACACACATCTTCCCTCCCTCTTCATAAAATGGACATTTTATATTACTTTCTGATACTTGCTTTCTCAGCGGATTCAACATTTTCACAAATGGCTCCTTGTCTTTGGACCTTTTTCTCTAACATGCCTACAATAGTGTGGTTCAGCCTGTAGTGATTGCATCCCTATAACTGTAAAACACCTTCTGGGTTAAGTGGGACCACAAGAGAGATATTGATAGAGCATTGGCAGTTGCACAACAGTTCACATAGCACCATCTTCTGGCTTGATCTTGAAACTGCATACCTTAAAACCTCATATTATTGGGACAAAGACTAGGAAGTGAGTATCTGGATAGTACTTTCCAAAACCGGAGCATTGACAACCATTGCTAAGACAGTGCTTTTAAGTACTTGGGAAGCGAGGGAGGTAAAAGGAAGCCTAGATGTAGTCTCCATTAACCAGCTAAGATGGCTTCCTCAACCTCCAGACAGATGTTTTGGACTAGAACACCCATCATTACTGACCATTGGCCCTGCTGGCTGGGGCTGATGGGAACTGCAGTCCAACAACATCTGGAGGGCACCAGATTGGGGAAGGCTGATAACCATGTGCACAACCTTGGTTGCTGAATGCAGGGATGTTGTTGCATGAGTTGCCCAGCCTAGGGGGTCATTCTTGCTAGATTTGAGGTGCTTGGCTGCTACCTTAAAAGTAGTCGCCAAGTAAACAAATGTCCCTTGTGCTTTTTACTAAAATGTTTTTTCTGACAAGTAATTCTTGATTCATGGCTGTGACTTGTAAACACATTGGCCTGTCAATATCATAGGGACACGCTCAAATTCAAGTATCTAATTTTTAAAAACTTTTTTAAATTAAAGTGACCAATTTATAGTTACATGTCTAAATTCTCCATTTGTAACAAAACTAAATGTTTAATTTTTTTCTCTCTGCACTTTTGACATATGAAAGCCAAACTATGGGACTTTGTGAGACAGATGATACTTAAAAGAGCTTTAGAATGCACTAAGAAAAAAATATTTTCTATTGTGTTTCAGTGCTAGTAAACTTGGATTATATTTGATAAGATAATACATAGGCAGATAATAAATGATATAAAGGGTTGCAAATGATCATTATTCTTTGCCTAATGATTGGCAAAGAAAAATGCAAGCAGAATTTACTTTGTATGTGCAATAAACTAATTACTGTATTTTTACATATAGTATGTATAAAATGTATAGAAATTTTTCCATAGGGATATGTACTTATTACAATTGAGACAACATATGAAAATGACTGCTAAATATATTTCATTGTGGATACAAATACAAAACATGCTGTCTATTTTTGATTTTCAAAATAAAGTATCAAGTCACTGCACATGTTTAGGAAATCATTCTGTTTACATTTATTTGAAAGGGTAAGGCAAGATAAATATTTTTTTGTTAAGTTCTGGTTTCTGAATTGTTCTTTCTCCAGACTAAATTCATTATATATATGGTATCCTATATATGAGGATCCTAAGCACCAGACAGCCCCATCCTATGGGGCTGCCCATAACCCTCTGAACCCGGAGGGTTACAGGCATCCTATTGAGTGTGGGAGGAGAGCGGCAGATAGGATTGCTGCCATGCTCCCCTCGCCCTCAAAAACATCGAGACAGTCCGCTGTCTAGATATTTTACACCTCCTGAGGAGGAAAGGCTGAGGCACCATCTGGATTCTGCGGAAACCAGTGGTGTCTCACTCCTCCCCTCCCCCGGGAATGCCCCCCCCCACGCTGGAACCGAAAGAACTGCCAGCTACGAGGTGGTGGGGGAGGGCACTCCGCACTCAGACTCCCCACTGTGACCTCGGAAGGGATTTCCAAGGTCGCAGGGGGGAGTCCGACCAATCCTTTGGCTCCCCAGGCAAGGCCGGAGGGTGTGGAGAAAAAAACCTGACACAGAACATACACTTTGCCCCACATCCCACCTGCATAATCTCCGCCAGGGGCAGAGGAGCCCAGTGAACTTTGCATTTCTTCCCAAGAGGCCAGGTGGGGTATGTGTGTGATAGTTTTCCCCAAGTACCCTCAATGGTTTGCCAAACACCCTCAGTCACCTTTCCAAGCACCTTTAATGGGACATTTTCAAGGTGGCACTGAAACCACAGCACCACCTCCTGCCCGGCTGAACCGGTTTGTCCTGTCAGAGAAGGGAGGGGTTGGGGGATTGAGAGCAGGGGGGGGGCAAGAGAAGGGGTAAAAGAAGCAGCTGGGACTTCTGTTGGTTGTTGGAAGCAAGGTGCAACGAGGCATGAAGCGGGTCATCAGCTTAGGCCAGCCTGGACATTCAGCCCCCAAGCAGAGCGCCTGGGTACGCTGGTGTAAGTTCTCAGTTGCTAGGTTAGACTAGTGTAGATTCTCTGTTGTTAGCTTAGAATAACAGGTTCTCGGTTGTTATTTTGTAGTTCTGACTGTGTGTAACATTCTTTGTTTCACTCTCCTTATCTCCCTTTCTAATTTGTACTGATAAAACCTTCAATAAACTTCCTTTCACTTTCCCCTAAGTGGAGTATACTGTACAGTTTCACTTTGACTCAGTGCTAAATTCCAGTGTTTCTGACCTGAGCCGAGTTGGGGATTGCGAACGGTGAGATCAGGACTGTCAGTGAAAGCCACGGATCTCCCGTTTTGCAGTAAAGGACTGGCGGCGGTCCTTCACAGAGGGCCATAGGATTGTGCCCCTCTTTGCCTTAACATGCCCACAAGCAGGGCCTGAAAACATACCAGCCCTTAATTCTTTCTCGTTGTGCTCAATGGATGGAAAAATACAAAAGAGAAAAAAGCCCACCCCCTTTGGAAGTGGTAGTTGCTCCACCACAGAATCTCACCACGCAGCCGCCACCACCACTGCTACTACTATCATAGGATTGCTCTGCTAGATTGCTAAAGAAGAATCAGCAAGGGAAGTCCTGCCTTATCTTGGAGTCCTTTGAGAACGTCAACATGTATGCAGTTTTAGGTTGCATCCATTGAAGTATAGTTTCAAAATCATGGAAAGTAATGGACTTGTTCATACCCTTCCTGACCTCTGGTGTACATTCTAAGCTTGTATAGGATTTTAAACTGTAAGTGTCCTATATAATTTGATTCTCCAAACTCTCCCTTTCAACTAATCTCTTCCTTTTGGCTTTGATTTTATTAGTACACTAAACATGTGGGGATTCTCTTACAACATAGTTGGACAGCTTGAGCTGTAATATGCAGATAAGGTCTGGAAAGAGTATAGTGGACAGGAACTATGAGCAAGGATCTGGGTGTTAAGTTGATAGGAGTAGGTTAGGTGATTTGCCAACTGATTTTGGTACAGGACAATCATCAGTCTTAACGTTACATTATGTTTGTATACACTTCCATATACAGACTATGATTTTCGTGTGTGGGGTCATGTTACTTGCCAATTTCAAGCTAACATGTTTAACGTGAAGTGATATTTTTAAATGGCACAGTATTTCTTCCTCTGAAATAAGTGCAAGCATAGACAACTGAGAAATACATCTGTGGATGTAGAGGACTAAGCAAGGAAGTTAAGAGCTGTGCACAAATGGCCTCTTGAAATTCTCCACCCTATTTGTGGGCAGAAAACTGGGGGGACATTTTCACCGAGTTCCTCCAGGGGAAGGAGAAATGCTCAACAGTTTCCCACAGGTAGGACTCACCATTGGCAGGGGTTGTAGCACAGCTTTCTTTTTTCATAAGGTTTGGGGGGGGTGTTGGCAGGCAGCCCCCCATTTTGCATCCACCACAATGCAGGTGTGAGCGGGACAGTGTTGGGTCCTGCTTGAGGGGAAAGGTGGAGCTAGTATTAGAAGTTTAGAAGTTTTCTGAAATTTCTGAATTTCTTTTCAAAAACTATTTCTTTTCTATCAAATTGAATGAGAAGGGGGGGGGGGATTTTCAGCACAACACTAAGAGGAGCATACCAGTTCTTCAAAGTCACATATCTTCCAAAGAAGTGGCTGTGTTAGTCTGTTGCAGCAAAACTAGGAGTCTTGTGGCACTTTGAAAACCAACACATTAATTATGGTATGAGCTTTCATGGACTTGAGCCCACTTCATCAGCTGCATGTTGGACAGCACAGAAGAATACTTGAAGAACCTTATAGGCAAGTAGCCTGTTTTTCTGAAGCAGAAAAGATGTATGAGATAAAAAGACTAAAATAGGACAGGAGGAGAGCCATGGAGCTAGGCATCTGATCCTATGCATTTATCTGGTCAGTTCCCAGCTGTAAATTATGTTAATTGCTGGCCAGGTCCAGTGTTAGGGTCCAGGTCCATGTCCTTAGGCGCCAGAAAGGAATTGCAAATCAGCCTTAAGAGTCACCTTAACACTAAGTAGCAGACAAAGGAACTATTCTAACACTAAATATCAGAGGAATTCTTTCTCTTTCCCTTCTGTGTGTAAGACAAGACCACACTTCCCTTTCCTCTGGGTAAAGAGGAAGTCCTTGATTTCTTCTAGGACAGAATTATACTTTCCACATTATAGATTTTCACATAGAATAAAGAAATTATTCTTTCCACACATGTTTACTCAGAAGTAAGTCCTGGGATTTACCAGAACCGACTCTTTATTGTTGTTGTTTTAAAGACAAAGAGTCTATTGCATTGCGTTGGAAAGAGCATTATTATGACCTTTTAAATCGTAAATCTAAGGTGGATAATGAGATTTTTTCACAAATCCCGCAAAAACAAATTAGAGATGAACTTGCAATACTCCCCACTTTGGATGAAGTTATAAAAGCCATTAATCAAATGAAGAATAACAAAGCTAGTGGACCAGATGGGATTCCTGTTGAGATCTTTAACGAAGGGCCCCCAGAACTTGTACAACATCTTCATAAACTCCTAGGGAAGAATCCCTGGGTAGAGCCAAATGTGTGGGTTTTATCTACATATGAAAATCTCTTCCCCCCTGTAGTGTGACAGGTGCCATCCTTGATGGTATGTAGGCACCTGTTGAAAACTTATCTGTATACCTAGGCATTTGTTGATTTTAGTACCTAGTTTGGTAGATTTTCTGTTTTAATCTTTGTATTTTGTATTAATGCCCCTACCTTTTTAATCACCTGCTCCCATCAGTGGTTCATGCCTTGGTCTCCTCTCGCCTAGACTACTGTAATGTGCTTTATGTGGGGTTACACTGGAAGACGGTTCGGAAGCTACAGCTGGTACAGAACACAGCGGCTCACCTGGTGAAAGGTAGCCGGCGGCGGGATCACATCACTCCAGTGCTCAAGGAGCTGCACTGGCTACCAATTGCTTGTTGAGCTGAATTCAAGGTGTTGGTTTTGACCTTTAAAACCCTATACGGCTCCGGTCCAGTTTATCTCAAGGCGCATCTCCAGCAACATCAAGTAGGCCACTCAATAAGATCTGCCACAGACGGCCTTCTCCTTGTCTCTTCAGCCAGAGCAGCTAGACTGGTGGGGACTAGGAAGAGGGCCTTTTCTGTGGCAACCCCCGTACTGTGGAACTCTCTCCCTAGTGACCTCCGCCATGCCCCCTCTCTGCTGAGCTTCCGCTGCTCACTAAAAACATGGCTGTTCAGAAGGGAATATGGGGTGGGCTAAGATTTTAAAATTTTATACTGTTTTAAATGTATTTTATTCTGTATTTTATTGTGTGTACATCGCCCAGAGTGGCCGGTTTGCCGGCCAGATGGGCAATCCATAAATGTAAATAACAAAATAAATAAATTGTGCGCCACCCTGTGACTTGATAATGAAGGGCAGTATGTAAATATTTTAAATAAATAAATGTAGTTTCACCCAAATTCAAAGTATATTTACTTAAAAATAAGGATGCAATCCTGTGCACAATTATTAGGAAGCAAATCATAGAAAAATTTAATGGGGCTGACTGCTAAGCAAACTTGCACAGAACTGGGCTGCACGTCATCGCAGTAGGGTTTATTTCTCAATATTTAGGATTGCTGTATAGCAGTGTTCTCCAACCTTGGGTCCCCAGATGTTTTTGGCCTACAACTCCCAGCATGCCCCAGCCAGCAGAACACTGCTGTATAGGGACTAGCTCCATTGAACCCAGCAGGTCTCTGCATGGTTATAGAATAGGATGCGTTCCTGTTGTCTTTTGCATTGCACACTTGCCTGGGAATAAAGCTCCATTCAACATAGTGGAACTTGCATAGGTGCTATTTTCAGAAGTAGCAGTAACGCCTCACTCCGAGGGCGCTTGGCCCAAGTCCCGCAGCAGCACTTCGCGGCGGATACGCCAAGAAGGGAGGAGATTGCCCTGCCCTTCTTAAAAATGGCGCCCGTAGAAAAAACTCAACGTGAACCCTAAACAAAGATGGCGGCACCTACTGGCGTAAATGGACTGCGATAAAAACCGACAGCCACGGCAAGAATCATTCCACTCCCTGCCATATATTTTAGGGGGACTGTATGCTTTGTCAAAAAGTGGATCTTGCCATACCGATATATATTATTCTTGCTTCAAGTCGACAAACAGCCAATTCCCTTCTCTCCTTACGACAGGGATAAGATATCCAAATGATAGAGACTACAAGTCACATCAGCCTCAGCATGGCCAATGGTCAGGGCTGCAGGGAATTACAGTCCGAAACATCTGGAGGAGCGCACCGGCTCACTTTCCCCTGCGTTAAAGTGGCTCTCAGTCAACGTGTATGCCCCTACCAAAGATGGCGGACGGACTCAAAAGGGCAGGCCTCTTTCTCCACCGGGTCTTAATGACGTCATTTGTTGTTCCGGGTGAGTGCCAGCAGGCGCCATTTTGTGTGGTTCGTGAAAAGCCAACCGGAGAGACAGAGGCAGCCCCGAAGAGCTGCCAGTGTCACCGATCGGCGGGGAAGGCGCCGGCAGTGCCGGCAGGGGTAAGTAATGCCCCTCTCAGCGGCTGCGGTCGAGAACATGCGGAGGCTGGCCGAGGATCGGATCTCCTTCCCCATCGCCCTGTTGGCTCGGCGCTGTTGTCCATGTAGCCGGCGCTCGCCGCGGCGAGGAGTGGGGGGAGGGGCCGCTGTTCTGGGCTGGAAAAAAGAGCGTGGAGGGACCGCTCCGCCCCGCGGATTTCTGAGACTTTGCAACAGGGCTCGGGTTTACTGCTCATAACTGAGGCAGGCAAACCCTTTCCCCGGTAGATTCCCTCCCCCCAGTCCCGTTGTGCGCGTGCGCAGTTGTCCTAGCTGGAGTACTGAAGGGGCGGATTGAGATTGGGCCCGTTAGGAATTTATAGTGCGCATGCGCCGGTGCCCTCCCGGTTGGGCTGAGTTGACACTTGGGGCAGCGGCGGGTGTTGCTGCTGCCGCCTCAGCCAGGCGAGAAGCAAAGGGGTCGGCCACGGACGTTGGGCTCTAAACATGTATGCACGCCTATATGGCCGATTACTGATAGTTGCTCCAATGGGAATCAATGTAGAATGCTTTTGAGTGTGGTGTTCTTCTTGTATTGCTCACACATGGCATTGGAAAACAACTCTGATTTTTGTTACATGTATTTTTAGCCCCAAAAGGTACTTTTGGTAACTCTTGTGGTATGTGAACTTTGATATTTTTACAGCTTGATCCAATGCATTCTTACTCAGAAATAAGCTCTACTCAGTTTGATGGGGTTTACTCCTAAATATGCATGCATAGGAAGGCAACCCTGATCCAACAGATAGCACTACTAATTTCTAATGTGTTGTGTATGCGAGGGGGGGCAAACAGCAGGAGAAAGCTATTGTCTTCATGGCATGGCTATAGATTTCCCCAAAAGCATCAGGCTGGATGCTTTGGGAAGGAGGGTGCTGGATTAGATGGAGCTTTGGTCTGATTCAACAGTCAGTGTGGCGTAGTGGTGAGAGTGTTGGACTGGGACGGGAGATCCAGGTTCTAGTCCCCACTCTGCCATGAAACTCACTGGGTGACTTTGGGCCAGTCACTGACTCTCAGCCTAACCTACCTCACAGGGTTGTTGTGAGGATAAAATGGAGAGGTGGAGGAGGATTATGGAAACCACCTTGGGTTTCTTGCGGGGGGAAAAAGGGCGGGGTATAACTATAATAAATAAATAAATAATTTGCATTTAGATTTTATTTTCTAAATTGACAGTGGCTTTCTGCCTGTCAGTAATGCACACTAAGATCTTACTGGAGGGCTGGCCCACTGCAAGTGAAAAAATTTCAGTACATAGCTGCTGTATAGAGTAGTACTCCCCGCCCCCGCCCCCCATCTCCTGTTAAGTAAACGATACAAGTACATAATTCTGGGTTTTAAATGCTATTGCTGCAAGTTGTGCATATAATGAATTGATTTGATCAGTGTGTTCAGGTTTTTTCCAACCTAGTTAAATTGTAAGAACCTATGGCTATATGCAATAAAGTTGGCTGACTGAATTCTAGCGAGTTACATTGGATTGACTGTCATTTATTATTCCAAGCTACCGTATGTGCCTGTGGTTTGGGTATTTTTTTCACAAGCCATAGGTGACTCACACTGGTTTGTGTGGCCAGATAGGTTCATAATAATGTTTGAGGGCTAGTAACCTTTGTGGACTTCTTTGCAAGAATGTTGTTCTTTGCTGTAAACAAATGTGATATAATCAGATCCTTTATATTCCACTCAAGGCATGTTCATGATCATTCTGAAATCTAATTGTCCTTGTCATGCAATGTTTCAAAGTGTCCCCCCACCCAAAGTGCTTAACAAAACAATTCGTAGCAGAGATGCATTGATCAAGTTTTGGAGGCGGTGGTGCATGGGGGCTATTCTAATAAATGAAATGAAATGAATGAAATTCTGTAACTCTTTTCCTAAGCTGATTCAGAGGTGCTTTGATTCGTTTCATAAGTGAGCTTTGTCTGAATCTGGCAGTCATCAAGTCTTTCATTTGATCATATTTGGTTATAGGCAATACATTGTGTGCACATGTTGCTTAAGGTATTGTATGTGTTTATTTCATTTACTGTACCATATTTTTACCACACCCTTCTTTCAAGTAGCTTACGGAAGTATGCATAGGATTTTTTCTGTTTTGTTCTCACAACTCTGTAAGGTAGATTAGGCTGAGGCAGAGTGGCTAGCCAAAGGCTTTATGGCTGAGTGACAGTATGGACCAAGGTTCATCCACTTAAATCCTCCCATTCTATCCCCTATGCAACATTGACTCTCCAGTTATATACATAGAATATTTGGTAGACCAGTGAAGTTTTTTATAGCCAGGAAACTATAACTTATCAGTGCTGTTCCAGTAGAATTCTGTTCTTTGATTATACAGAAGTGGAAGAGCATCCTTTGTCATCTCTGGACCTAACAGTTAGTTGTGGCCGAATTAGTTCACATGACAAAAGTACCTTAGAAAAAGGTGGCATTTTGTAGTGTATGGCTAGGGTTTTATGTAGCTTACTGCTTGCATCTCTGAAGGTCATCTCTGCATTGGAAGGGTTTTCTTGTAAGGCAGCCAGCATTCCCTCTCCTGATTACTCCCATGGCAAGGCTGTAGTGCAATAATATGTTTGACACCTTATTTTGCACTACTTAAAAGTTTCGTAGAGTATTTGGGCATAAAAATAAGATTAAATGGGACAGATTTCTTAGAAATCTGTGAAGCAGGGCTGCAAAACCGTCTAGGCCTCTGATGACTAGATGTCTAAAAGAAATGATGCTGGCAGGTAGCTATCTTAAGTTTTTAATTCCTATTCAGGGATGGCAACTAGAAACTTCATGCTGACTTCTTGTTTAAAAATATAACTTGATAGTGGTGCATATATACTAAGTGCCCCCCCCCACATATCTATAAAGAAACAGAATAAACACCCCTTTTTCTGTAGTGAGAGACATCATTTGAATCAATTTAACTTTAGTCCACTATGGAAGCAATAGCTTTAGGAGTTCAGAAGGTGATTATCTTATTATTTATGTGGAAGTTCTATGTAGACAACTGGCATGTAGTTGTCAGTTATGTCTGGTATAGGAGGCTATAAAATTATATTTAGTAGATTATATCAAGTTTCCTATAGAATTTTTTCATATCTTTTAGTTCAGTCCTAAGATTTGTTGCCCAAGCACATAGGTAGAGCATATACTGCCAATTAAGACAGGACAGTGTTACAAAACATATTGTTACATTGACATTGCTGCAGTGTTCTGGCTTGTCTCTTTGAGCCAGTGGTAATTTCATCTTCTTGATCAGAGATTCTTGCTATTGGAAGCCACAATTTATCAGGCCTGTGGCTCATGCTGGCTCAGCTTGTCTGAGCGTGGAAAGCTAAGCAGGGTCAGGCCTGGTTATTACTTGGATGGGAGACCCCTCCTCTAGTTTCCTGCATTGAGCAGGGGGTTGGACTCGATAGCCTTGTAGGCTCCTTCCAATTCTATGATCTATGAAATCTATGAGGAGGTTTGTTCATAGAATGTGTGGTGGAAACACACTTTCTGGAATAACATAATGGACTTGATAACCGGAGCTTGCAGCACAGTGATGTTCAGCAAGGCTCCCTCAGATGTGTCAGACTTGGGCATGAACCAGAGACTCATGATGCAACCACTTGCAGGTCTAGCTCTGATCAGTGGTTGGATAAGAGACCATCTGGGAACCTCATGCACGCCACTTTGAATTCCTAGATGAAGGAGTGGTGGGATATAAATGAAATAAATAAAACCAATAAAAGGTGATTGTAGCCAGGATGAGTTTACAAACTTATTCACCTTTGCTAGAAAACACATGTGCCAAGGGAAGCAGTCTACCTCACTCTGTCTCAAAGCAGTAAGCTCTATCAATACTTGATTATGTTGAAAACATAGGGGGAGGGAAGAAACCAACGTTTTACCTAGCTGATTTCAATGGCTTTACATACACTATTTTTGTAATCCTTAGCAAGAGTCCTGTAATGTAGGGTAGTGTTGTTCTGACATTGCAGATGAGAAAAGGATAGTGATTTGTCTAATGCAGGGATGGGGAACATATCTCCTGATGTTGGACTGCATCACCCATATCCCTCAACATTGGCTATGCTGGCTGGGGCTGATGGGAGTTGCAGTCCAACAAGTTACCTGCCCCTGGTCTAATGCTACCCACTGATTTCATGGCTGTGAGACCTGAACCAGTCACAATTGACCTTCTTAGCCTCTACTCTATGCCAGGTCTGGATGTGCTGAGTTAAAATATCTCATGGGAAAGAGGCTTCAGAATGCACCAAACCAGATACTGTATGGTATTCATGAAAATACATGAAGAAAATGATTTGTGCCTATTTTTTTAATCAGTTACACGCACGCACCCCTCAAAGCAATAGTTGTAGGAAGCATATGGTCCTTGAGATTAGGGAGAAGGGTTGATGACGAAGGATGGATGATGCAAACTCCTTGGGGCAGGGACTCTTGCTATCTCTTGCTTATGACATTCTGTAAAGCACAATGTACATTGATGGCACAGTGTAAATAAACAAAAATATTTATCCTTTTAACTGCTTAAATACAATCACATCCTTATACCATGTATACTTTCTTGCACTATTTTGGGCATGTATGAAAGGTCTTGAATCCCTCAAAGTTTTGCTTTTTTCACACTTAATATTGGAACTTTGTGCTGAATTATACTGTTCACAGCACATTTTGATCACTGTAGTTCTAAAACATGGTTATCTACTTCATAAAGTTTTCAGGATGTGTTGAAAACCTTGAAAAATATGCCAGTGGGAAATCAATGAAGAGTGTTTTTGTTTTGGTCTTGATATCACCCAGACTTCTTTGTACTAACGATTGTCTAAATATTTATTTCAGTTTTTATCCCAGCCCTTCCCAAAGGTTCAGGATGAGTAACATCAGTTTAAGAAAATACAGTAGAAGCAGAATATCCAGTTAAAATGTTTAGAAATTAAAGTTACCTTGTGGCTGTTTAATTCAGGTTGTCAAAATCAGCCAAAACAGGAAGGTTTCACAGCACATCTGGAAAGTACGGTATTCAATCCTGGGCTTTAGTAGAGAACAACATAGCTTTCAGATAAAACATCTGCATTCAAGTTTACTTTTGGCCAGAATCCTAGGCTGTCTTTAGCCAATATGCTTTTGCCCCATTTTTGCCAATTTCAGCTTACTTTTAAAGAGGTCAGGTACTAAAACAGTGATGGATGTCCTGGGAATGCTGCAATGGCTTCTTTGTAACTTTTTGCTTGCTGGAAGCTTCATCAAGCTTAATAGTGAAGAGAATAGACATAAACAAGGCATGTCATACTACGTAGATAAAAGAAATCTAAAAGGCAACTCAGGCTTAAATTATCTCTGTTAAATGCAAGGAATCAATAGCAACATCCTGCTGGACCTCTGTCTGAACCCATAGAACAGTCTTTCCCAGCCTGATGTCCTTCAAATGTATTGGGCTACAGCTCCCATCACCCCTAGCTAGAAAGGCCATTAGCTTTGCTGATTGGTGGTGATGGGAATTGTTGTCCAATGTATCTGGAGGGTACCTACCAGGGTGGAGACGACTGCTGTAGCACATAGTCCTGTATTTATTCAATATTTATGTATTTATTTATTGTATTTATGAATTGCCCATCTGGCCAGACATCCGGCCACTCTGGATGTACAGTCCAATAAAACACAAGGGGGGGGGGAAACACGCGCACACACAGTATAAAACACAATTAAAAACAGTACAAAACTTAAAAATCCTAACCCACCCCATATTCCTGCCTGAAAAGCCACGTTTTTAATGCCCGGCGGAAGCTAATATGGTCCAGTTGGTATATTTTTGAAGTGGGGAAAAGTTGGGACCGACCCATAGTTTGCTAGTATCTAGATTTTGGTCCTGATCTGATGATATATTTATTTAAATTATGCCCACCCTCTAGGTTCTCAGGCTGGCTTTAAAAAAGCTACATTACATTACGTGTACGTTACAACTACATTACAGTTATATTGCAACACCACAGTATAAAAACATGGTATAAAAGCAGTAAGCAAAAATAAAAAAACACACTAAGCAGCGTAAAAGCAATTTACAGATGATTAAAAAGTCTGGGAAAATAAAGTCATTCCCTGGTGCTGAAATGACATCAAGGTAGGCGCCAGGCAAGCTCCCTAGGGAGAGCATGCCACCATCATAGTGCCACCACGTAGTAGGCCCTTTTCCTTTAGCCAGCTCTCCAAGCATAAGGAGCCCCAGTGGCGAAGTGTCTCGGCCCTAGTGGCAAAGCGTCAGCACACAAGCAAATTAAGCAATCTTGTGAGTTCAGCAACAGGGCAAGGAGGCCACAGTAGTCTGCTCTTCCCTCCCTTCTCATAGTAACTGTGAACTGTAAAATAATAACTATAAATAAATTCCACAGCTTCTCCTAGTAAGCAGCTGGTTTTCCATATATATATATATATACTTAGTAAACAACTGAGTTTCCAGGAAAACAAGCCCAATAATCCAATTTAAAAAACACAACAACCCAGTTATGAGGGTAGAAAGCCAGCAGTGGTGTGGAGAATATCCAGTGTATTGCACGGAGTCCCACATGTATGACTTTCTCCCTGCTGGACAGAAGTCATGTCTGTGTGCTCAGTGTAATGAACTCGTGGCTCTGAGGGAGCAAGTTCGTTCCCTTGAAGCCAAGTTTGTTGACCTGGAGAAGCTAAGAGACAGAGAGGTGTGCAGAAAAGACCCTTAGGGACCAAATACTGGTGTCCCAATCCCTGGGTGACAGCTCCTCTGCTGTCACAGGAAATGGGGGTCTCAGGGAAGGAGGTTGTCATTCTGAGGAAAAGGGAAATGATCCCTTAGAAAGGACCCATGCCTCGGAAGATGAGCAAATATCCTCTTGTGCCAAGGATGTTCCTCTGGGGGGCAGGGGGCTTGTGGTAGTGGGAGATTTGATCATTAGACAAATAGACAGCTGGGTTTGTGATGGACGTGTAGACTGCATGGATGAATGAATATTTATTACGGTCATTGACCAGATCCTGTAGACTGCATGTAAATTGCCTGCCTGGTGCGAAGGTAATGGATACCATGTGTCATCTAGATAGCTTTGTAGATAGTGCTGGGGTGGAGTCAGTGGTTGTGGTCCATGTTGGTACCAACAACATGAGGAAATGTAGTCGTGAGGTCCTTGAAGCCAAATTTAGGTTGCTAGGTAGAAGGTTGAAATCCAGGACCACCAAGATGGCTTTCTTTGAAATGCTACCTGTTCCATGTGCAGGGCCAGCTAGACAGGCGAAGCTAAGGAGTCTCAATGTGTGGATGAGATGGTGGTGCAGGGGGGAGGGTTTCAGATTTGTTGGGCACTGGGGAACATTTTGGGACAAGCTGGGACTGTACAAGAGGGACAGGCTCCACTTTAACCAAAATGGAACCAGACTGCTTGTTCAAAACATTAAAAAGGAGGCAGAGCAGCTTCTAAACTGAACTCTGGGGGAAAGCCGACAGGAGCTGGGAAGCATCTGGTTCAGGTTAAATCATCCCTAGGGGATGAAGATTTAAAAAGTTTCTGATTGTCCAAATGTAGAACAGGAGGAAATAGGCCATGAACATATGAAACAACACGATAGCCAATCAAAGAGGCCCTAGTGCCAAAACAGAAGTTGCACACGCCAGAGGCATCTGGAGAGGGACACCATGTATAGGTGTTTCTATGCAAATGGTAGAAGCCTCCGATCCAAATATAGAGTTGGGAGTCCCTGATTTTAAAAGAGAATCTAGATACAGTGGGGATTATGGAAACCTGGTGGGATGGAGAGAATCAGTGGGATACAGTTATCTCTGGATATAAACTCTACAGCAGTGTTCTCCAACCTTGGGTCCCCAGATGTTTTTGGCCTTCAACTCCCAGCATGCCCCAGCCAGCATAGCATAGCTGGCTGGGGCATGCTGGGAGTTGTAGGCCAAAAACATCTGGGGACCCAAGGTTGGAGAACATTGCTCTACAGGAAGGACTGGGAGTTGACTCTTATGCAAGGATGAACACAGGGTTTCTGCAAGTGGTAGAAGCTTTGCACTGGTTGAATGATACAGGTACAACCCACTGAAAAGAAATGATTCATGAGGAAATGGTAGTAAGATCTAGGAGGGGAAATGGTTTCATTAGATATGTTGGGAAAATTTATAGATGAAAACTTTCCTGTCTCAGACAGCCTTCCCCAACCTGACACTCTCCAAATGGGCTAGACTACAGCTCCCATCATCTTCAGCCACCATAGCCAGCAGCCTTGCTGGATGGAAAAGAGGGGAGCTGTAGTCCAGCACATCTGAAGGGTGCCAAGTTGGGGGAGGCTGCTGTAAGGCATGCTACAATTGTGCTAGCAGTGGAGGACCAATGTGAGCTGCTGCTCCCTGCAAATGCACACACCCACACTCTCTGAGCCTCCAATGTGAACTGGGACCTTTGCAGAGTACCAGTTTTTATAGAAGGCCTAATTCTTCCCCTGCATTTTTAAGGGGGAAGAGTCACGTGACTCAGGCCTCCGTGCTGCTGCTTATGCAAAGGGCTCTGTTCCTACTGGAGGATATGCATAGAGGAGGGGAGGGGGTTGTGCTGCTCCTTCATCACGATGTTATTGCAGCACTGCCCCCAACTGAATGTATGAATTGGGATCATTGTTCAGGTCTGGGAGAGCATTGCTGTACAGCAGAGATGGGTAACTTCGAAGCCAAAACATCTGGAGGACCTCAACTCCCATAAGCCCTCACCATTGGCTATTGTGGCTAGGGCTGATGGCAGTTCTAGGCCAAAATATCTGGAGGGATCACAAGTCGCTTATCCCTGCGATACAGTGACCTGGTTCACATGTAACAACAACCCATCAGTTTGAAAACTGATGGGTTGTCATGCGTGTGTGGGGATGAGTGGATGCACTGCCTGCAGTGTACCCACCTATTTCACTTTTACTGCACAGCCCACGATAGGCGCCTTCATAGATTGTGAAGCATGACATGTGAACCTTGTATTTATTTATCGCCTATCTGGCCGGCAACCGGCCACCCTGGAAAATGGATACATAGGATAAAAACAAGATAAAATACATTTAAAACAGTATTAAAAAATTTAAAATCTTAACCCACCCTATATTCCCGCCTGAACAGCCAGGTTTTTAATGAGCGGCGGAAGCTCAGCAGAGAGGGGGCATGGTGGAGGTCACTCGGGAGAGAGTTCCACAGTATAGGGGCCACCACAGAAAAGGCCCTCTTCCTAGTCCCCACCAGTCTAGCTGCTCTGGCTGAAGAGACAAGGAGAAGGCCGTCTGTGGCAGATCTTGTTGAGCGGCCTACTTGGTGTTGCTGGAGACGCTGCTTGAGATAGACTGGACCGGAGCCGTATAGGGTTTTAAAGGTCAAAACCAACACCTTGAATTCGGCTCGGCAAGCAACTGGTAGCCAGTGCAGCTCCTTGAGCACTGGCGTGATGTGATCCCGCCAGCGGCTGCCTTTAACCAGGCGAGCCGCCACGTTCTGTACCAGCTATAGCTTCTGAACCGTCTTCAAGGGTAACCCCATGTAGAGTGCATTACAGTAGTCTAGGCGAGAGGAGACCAAGGCATGAACCACTGATGGGAGCAGGTGATTAGGAAGGTAGGGGCGCAGCTGCCGTATCAGATGGAGTTGATACAGCGCCGCCCGGCTCACAGCTGACACCTGAGCCTCCATGGACAGCTGGGAGTCTAGAATGACCCCCAAGCTGTGGACCTGGTCCTTCAGGGGTAGATGTACCCCATTCAGCACCAGGTCAACATCCCCTAACCTCCCCTTGTCCCCCACCAGAAGTACTTCGGTCTTTTCGGGGTTCATCTTCAGCATGTTCCTTCCCATCCAGCCACCCACTGACTCCAGGCACTTGGACAGGGTCTCAATGGCCAACCTCGGTGAGGACTTGAAACAGAGGTAGAGCTGCGTGTCATCCAATACTGATGACACCGCACCCCAAACCTCCTGATGATAGCTCCCAGCGGCTTTAGGTAGAAGTTGAATAACATCGGGGAGAGGATGGAACCCTGCGGCACCCCACAAGTGAGCGGCCGAGGGTCCGAAGCCTCCTCCCCGAGAACTACCCTCTGGTACCTTCCAGAGAGGAAGGACCGGAACCACTGCAATATAGTGCCTCCCAAGCCCTCCAGGCGGTCCAGGAGGATACCGTGGTCAACGGTATCAAAAGCCGCTGAGAGATCGAGGAGGACTAGAAAGGAGCATTCACCCCTATCCAAAGCCCTCCTCATATTATCCACCAAGGCGACCAAGGCCATCTCCGTCCCATGTCCAGGCCTGAAGTCCGACTGGCATGGATCTAAGTAATTGGCTTCATCCAAGTGTGCCTTCAACTGAGCCCCCACCACTCACTCAATCACCTTGCCCAGAAATGGTAAATTGGAGACTGGGCGAAAGTTGTTTAGATCCTGGGGATCCAAGGAGGGCTTCTTTAAAAGTGGTCTTACTGCAGCCTCCTTAAGGGCCGATGGCATCGCTCGCTCATCGAGGGAAGCATTCACCACCGCCTTGATCCCCTCACCCAGTCTCTCCCTACAGCTCATGATGAACCAGGACGGGCAAGGATCAAGCAAGCAGGCGGTCGGCCTCACAGATGAAAGCACATTGTCCACTTCATCAGAAGGAAGAAGCTCGAACCGATCCCACAAAACCAGTCTGCCATTGGCCTCCTCCCGCTCACTCCCTGTGTCCACGATGCACGATATCCCACTCCTAATCCGATCAATTTTATCTGCGATGTGCTTCGCTAAAGCCTCACAGGAGGCTTTAGACTGTTCCATTGGGTCCGGAGCGGCTGGACCGACCAGACTCCGGACCACTTGGAACAGCCTCCTGGGGCAGCACTCCGCAGACGCAATGGAGGCAGCATAGAAATTCTTTTTTGCTGCCTCCACCGCCACCCGGTAGGCTGAAGATGCAGCTCTAACCCGTGTTGTTGTTATGTGTGAACAGGGCCAGTAATTCTATAGTGGCCCTTTTATTTTTTAAAGAAAATGTAAATAGTGGAAATGTCAAGAAACAAAAGGCAACTTCTTTTCATTTATGTTCAGATATTCTGTTGCAAAAAGAAAATGGAAAAATATGACTGGGAATACATTCCATTTGGAAACAATGATTTTTTTTAACCTTCATAAGAGGAGTAAAGGGTAAATAGAATGAGTTGTTATTATTAGATGATGGTGGCAGCTAGAACTTTTTTGGAAGTACCGTAACCATAACCAGAAAAAAACTCTCCTAGTATTTCAAAGTTGGAATACAGTGATATTGATGAAGAAACAGTAACACCTTTAAATTTGGCATGTTCATGGCTTTTTGGAGAATTTGTATGTAAATGCATAATGGGGCAGCTGTTCCTATGCACTGTGTGCCCATAGGACTTTTTGCTGTATCTTCTGTTTTTTCAAAAGCCTTTTTCAAAGTCAGGGCTGTAGTGAATATCTGTATAAGTCTAAATTTATATAAATAGTTAGAACATTAGCTCACTTCTAGATTCTAAACCCAACAGCATCAGAAGGAATTAGGATTTTTTGTGAATTACAAATTTAGGATATTGTACCTTAACTAGAGGAGAAGAGTATTTGGGCATTAGGGAACAAGGTGAAAGACAGAAGAAGGCAAGAAGAAATCAGGAGGGACAGTAGATTTAGTTATAGTGCAGTAAAGTGCTTCCTAAAATTATTCACCCAAGCAGAACCATTCTAATCATACCAACTCTTGTAAACAGTGTTACCTCCTACTGTAGGGGCATCTATGAAACATTGATGGCAGAAACATAGGGTTGGATCTGAAGATGCCCTACCCATGGAAGCTGCGTTCTGCTCATGGAAAGACAGTTCTTCCATCTCACGCCAGACAGTTCTGCAAGAGAAGTGAAAGTAAGATGTTCTCCTGCTTGCACAAGAGCTTCTGCAGCCTCTTGTAGAAGCACGAGAACTGCTATAGATCCTGCCTTTTTATAATAGTACATGATGAACTCTTGAGCAAGCATTTGTGGAACAGCACTAGCATTATTTTTTTTAACCTTCTGATCATGGTTCTTTGTATCCAATGCATAGTCATTCTTTTATTTATTTAGTCATTTCTGAGATGTATCTCGCATACTTCCAATGCCAGATAGCATTCCCAGGGCAGTTTACAAGATAAAAATGTTATAATAATATATTTCAATAATACAATAATAAATAATGACACAACAATTTAAAACTGCAGCAGAGCACAGCAAATAAAAACTCAGCAAGGCATAATAGGCTTTCAAAGCTTAGAAGGATTAAAAGGCCTGGGGGGAAATACTCACCTGGCGCCAAAACAACATTGGTGGGTGCCAGGCGAGTCATCTTGGGGATGGCGTTCCACAGGCAGGAGGCTACACCAGTGTTGAAAAGGTCTGCTACCTGATTGCCACCTGCCTTACCTTAGAAGGTGGAGGCACCTAGGAAAGAGCCTCAGATGATGATCGCAGTGGCCAGGCTGGCCATACCAGACTGATATGGAGAAAGTGATCCAAAATGTTTTGTTCTGGAACATGGAAATCTTCATTTTCACTGCTTATTTGAACTATTCACAGAATTTTAAGGAGGGCAATCATACTTCATAGTTCCAATGATTTCAGTATGATCCAGTTCACACATAACAGGTTTAACCCATAGGCTGTTGGGGACGAGCGGGAGAGAGCAGGCAGCACACTAGCCACTTCTACTTTTAATTAACAACCTGTGATTAGGCCATTCATAGGTTGTTGAATGTGACATGCGAACCCAGGGTGCTGGGTTATTTAAGGGCTAAACAACTCGGTGGTTAACCCAACAACAAACCACAGCTTAATCTCTGGGTTTTTCAGCCCCTAAACAATCCAGTGCTCTGGGTTTGCACATCACGCTCAGCAACTTACAAGTTGGCTGATCATCGGTTGTTGATTAAAAGCGAAAGTGTTGGGTGCACAAGAGGCAGTGCCTCCACTCTCTCCCACTCGTGCTCAACAACCCATGGGTTGTTTAAACCATGGGCTGGCAATACATGCGAACCAGGTGAGTGTAAAAACGTTTTTTTAAAAAATATTTCAAAGCTTTTCTGATGATTGTGGGGGTTTTTCCAGGCTCAGCTGCACACTCATTTTGTAATAGTTGAACAATTGTTTTAGAAACAGTGGAGAAAAAGCCTAATCGCCCATCACCCCTGAATGCTGGTATATCTTGTTCCTCCCTGTTCTCCCATCCCCTCTGGCTCTGCATAAGCCTCTCTGCATAATCCTCACCCTGTGCCAGGAAGACATAACCATAACAGGTTGCATCTGCATTTCACACAAAGGGCACATTTACAATTTACCCGAGGAGATGCAAAACATCTTGCAGTCTCAAAGAGCTGCAAGATGCTCCCTAGGAACACCCATCACGTGCCACATGCCACCCTTCTGCGGGCGGGAATCCACCTGGGACTGGGAGGGGTCTGGAGAAGGGGTCTGGGCAAACCTCTGACCGTCAAGGTTGTTGGAAGCTGGTGCATGCTCTGCACAGATTAAGCCCCTGACTTGAGTCAGCAAGCAGCCCTCCAGCCCCGGGCGTGGCGCAGGTGATCGCCCGCAGGAGAGACCAAGACTAGTAAGTTAGGTGCTCTGGTGTTCTGTGACTTTCTGTCTAGCAAGCCTGTTCCATAGCCTATCCTACGCTCAATTGATCCCCATTGTGACTCATTTGTTTATGCTGTGAAATTCCTGTAGTTTATTAGTTCCGCTCCATTAAAGGTGTTGTAAACAAATGTAAATTCCTTGCTTAGTCTGTTTCCCGTGTCAATTCAGGTCGCGGTTGGATTTAGCTTCAGCTAGAACCGCAAGGGAAGTGTTTCCTCCGTGCTGGTTAACCCTTTCCGTCCTGAACTCGCGCAAAGGACCTGCGGAGGTCCTTCACAGAAACTGACCAAGCTGTTTTCAGAGTATCCATGTAATGTTTTGGTTGTCCCAAATCCAGTAATGAGTGGTATGTTAATTGAAAAAGATATTGTGAGGGGGGGGTGTGTGATTCAGCTACTACTCTTGTGCATCTCTAGACTGGGATGAATCATGAGATTTATAGTTGTCTTTTTAGTGCTCTTACAGTACAATCCTGTACATGTCTACTCAGAACAAATTAAATGGGACTTGCTAGTAAGTGGATATAGGATTGCAGCATTAAAGAATTAGCATTTGCTGGGCACTTGTGTGCTAACCTTGACTGAGCAACAGCCTTTCCGCTAGAAATCACTGTTTCCAGTATGAGTTGAGCCCTGCCTGTTTTGGGACCACCGCCCTGCGGAATGTCTCATAGACATCTGTGCTCTCATCCTGCAGTGGCCTCTAGATCAGTGTTCTCCAACCTTGGATCCCCAGATGTTTTTGGCCTGCAACTCCCAGCATGACCCAGCCAGCTGGCTGGGTCATGCTGGGAGTTGTAGGCCAAAAACATCTGGGGATCCAAGGTTGAAGAACACTGCTCTAAATGGTACCTTCTATCAGCAACAAGTGGTTGCATTCCCAAACCTAGAGTTCCTTTCCTCTTGAGATTCATTAAAGCTTGAGCATCTTCCAAAGGTAATTCAAGACCCTATAATTTATGAGCTGAGGGTAATGTGGGGGATCTAAGTTGTATAATTTATATTTGTATGGCTTATGAATGTGAGCCCAGCTGGTAGAGGTTGCACCTTGTTTCCTTGACAGCTACTAAACCCCATGATAACTTTAGAGAACCTGTCCGAGGAATAGTACTGACTTTCATAACCTTTCTCCTCGCCCTTGCAGGGCAATCCCAGTGCCCTCTCTTCAAACATAGGGCATTCTGTGCAACTCTCTGCCTCTCCTTGTCCATGTACCGGGGTGTGTGTGTGTGATGATTTTCTTTGGTGGTGGCTGCTTAAAAGCTTGCAGTATGGAAAGCTGATCTGTAATCTTGCTTTATTTCTCTCTCCCACCCTGGCTGGTGATGGTGTCCTGTGCCATCATCATCAAGAAATGGTAGTAATCCCAAATCTAGAGCTTCACAGATGATCATATGGATAGAACCACTGCACAATGTTTAAAAGGCCACCTTGCTGTAAATACTTGTTTGGAACTAGCCTCTCAGCAGGTCTTCAGAAGTATTTCTAAGGAAAATGTGTCTTAAGCAGACTGAAACCCTCAGTGTTCCCCCCCCCCCATTTACTAATTTAAGTGGTAAAACATTAGTTATGATCTGAATAGTTGATTTAGCTTCTGTTCCCGTCTTTGGAAATCAAAGTAGGCTTTGAGAACACTTGTCTTACCACCTGACTGTCAAGCGACTGATTCCCTCTCTGTCTTTTGGGGTACGGATTCTTTGGCAGCCCAGGGCTTCTTTATGGTAAAAGGCATTCCTGGGCCATTGCCTGCAATTTGACAATTCTTCCAGGCATCATGAAATTACAATTTATTCCCCAAAAGTGTTTCTCCTTGTTTTGCTTCTCTGTTTTGTCAGAGATTCAGATAGGGAGCATTGTGGATTTTTAGGCAAATACAATCACTTGTAATTGCCTAAGCAGTATCTAAATTGATCAGTCGCTTGATCTCGTAAGTTAAAATGTACATTTCTGGAAATAGACTTGAAACATGTCTTTCAGCTGATGGCATATCCTGTAGGTTGAAATTGTCTGAACATGTTAGTGTTTCTGAATTCTGCTGGGAGTTGGGACAAAATGGGAACACAATGTCTTTTTGAAATGTTTGGGTATTTAATAATTTTATTTCAATTAAAATACAGTCATGCCTTGGATTGAGAGCATAATTTGTTCAGGAACCATGCTTGTAATCCAAAACACTTGTATATCAAAACGAAATCCCCCCCAAAAAAATTGTACAGAGATTTTTAATTTAAGCCGTACTACAGTACTTGTATTGCAAGACGTCGCTTGTATATCAAGTAAAAAAAATAATAATAAATATTTAAAAATTTGCTTGTCTTGCAAAATGCTTGCAAACCAAGTTACTTGTAATCCAAGGCATGACTGTATAATTTGTATAGCTTTGCCTGGGAGACCTTTGAAAGGTTTCAATGTCACTGTATAGAACTGAATGACTCGAAACATGTGACGCCTCAACTCAAACTTGAAATGTTATTTTTTATCAAATATAGAGTATATAAAGAACTAAAGATGTGGGATCAAGGTGGACAGCCTTGGCAACAGTGGCCTTTGAATCAACAGCAATGGATGCAGTCATTTCAGCACCAGCAAGATCCAAGTAAGTAAATAGCTGGAATGGTGCTATCAAGATGAAAAGCTAGCAGAGTGACCTGAATTTTAGGAATTGGACCAGGGTGGGGTGCGGGACATCTTGTGGCCTTCCAGATGTTTTGGCCTGCAACTCTGACCATCCTTCACCATTGACTAGGGCTGATGGCAGTTACAGTCCAAAACATCTGGAAGGTACAATACCTGGACTAAGGTATTGTTCTTTCACCTGCCATGGAGAAGTGATGAATTAAAAACATTCACACCACCCTAACAAACAGTCATTTTAATGTATTTCAATCCAAGGACCAAAGGATTCTTCTTCATAGAAACTGCTACAACCTTGGAAGGGGGATTCCGGAATCCAATCTCTCCCCCTGCCCCCTCACAGCCACCATGAAAAGAACCGCAGTGCCTGCATTCCAAGGCTGCAAAAGCAGCCTTGCAGGACTTACTAGAGGTCTGATCCCTTCAAGTGATCCCTTGTTCTTTCAAGTGATCCTTTAAATTGTGAAGAAAATAGGGGGGGGGGGGAACAAAGTCGATAGCAAGCAGGAATGTATGCTGAATTAATCACTTCTTCTTTACTTCAGTGCACCTGTACAGAATATATGGGGGAAGAAGGAAAAGGGGAAGCATCCCTTGGTAGCAAGCAGTCATAGCTAGCTAGCTTGGTGCATGCATGCTCCTTCTTACTAAGATGTCTACATATCAAGACAGTTTTGGCTGTTTATGTGCCCTGGATAGTCGTGTCTTCTTCATAGTCCTTTTACAAATTCAAGCATTGCTAGAAGCTCTGAACAATTCAGCGCCCACCCTTGGCCAATAATATGGGGAGGAGCAGTTAAGACTGCTGAAATAATTAATCTTCCAACATTTTCAGGTCTTGGATCTGCTTTTAATCCCATCCTGCTACATCGGTCCCTGTTTGTTTTTTACTGTATATGTCAGTCTTTCCTCTCCATCTGTATGTTTTTTCCTTTCTCTCTTTTTAAAAAAAGTAAACTTAAAAGAAAATAATAGCAATGGCCTTGGTGTTGACCAACTTAATCAGATCAGGATACACTAACTGAAGTCCATTGTTCTAATAAAGTAGGTACTTTATTAAAATGAACCCTACTTGGTCAACATGAAGAGGTACACAGAAATAATACTGCAGCATGCCCTAGGTTGCATAACTATGAAAAGTATTTCTTTAATTTTTTAAAAAAGAATTTAATTTTTTAATTTTTTTCTTTAAAAAACAAAATATTTTGGGAATAGGGCAGAAAGAAGTTGGCTTCAATTTAAAAAAATGGTAAGATGCAATTCAGACCCTTTTAACTCAGTGGGTTCTTTTCCCCTTTACTTCAGTGGGATGCAGATTTGTACCTTTTAGATTAGGTACATGCCTTGACATAGGCTGCTTAAATCTTCCAATTGCATTGAAATTGGACTGTGCTTAAGATTGCAGCTGTGCAGCCCAATCCTACATATATTTTTTATTTAGGAATAAGTCCCATTAAATTCAGGGAGACTTAAATTGCTCCTAAATGTATATAAAATTGCAGCCTTGGATATTAGTACGGGCATATGTCAGGTTATTCCAAAACACAGCTGAGATAGCTTGTTATTTATTTATTTTAAATGACTGTAGGATTGGAAGGAAATGTGATGGAACAATGAACTGTTTTGTTAAATAGTCTTAGCGCACAATCCTATATTTGTCTAATCCAAAGTAATGAATTCAGTGGGACTTACTCTTATGTAAGTGTAGGTAGGATTGTAGCCTGCATCTAGTGATTATTTGCGAGTTGATATCTGCTGAGAAACTCTCTTCCTGAAAATGGTGCACAAGTACTGCAGTTTATATGAATAAGGGTGATAAGAAAGCAATAGGCCAAGCTATATGGTAGGCTAATACCATTAAATTCTTATTATTTAAAGCATTTTTAAACTGCTCTTTGGTTGAAAAAGGCTCCCAGAGTAGCTTATTTATTTAATTTCTATACTGCCCAGTAGCCGAAGCTCTCTGGGCAGTTTACAACAGTTCCTAAAACAGGACCATAATACAATAAATCAACCATACTTTTTTTACAAAATACAAAATTTAAAAACAATTTAACAGTTAAACAATATTTAATACAGAGTAGACCTGTTAAAAACACCTGGCATTGGTGCCCCTGTCAAGCCATTAAATATCCTTAGATGTGTAAATGCCTTGGCACATTCCCTGTCCTGAGGATTACAATCTAACAGACAGGATGGTAAAGGGGTTGGGAAGGAGGAGGGAAAAAGCAAATTCAAGGTGCAATCCTATCAGGGTTGCGCCCTTGTTAGACAGAAGCCTGCAATCTTGGAGGCTTCCAAGTATCCAGTGG
The DNA here is from genome assembly GCA_021292165.1 of Shinisaurus crocodilurus. Lineage (NCBI taxonomy): Eukaryota > Metazoa > Chordata > Lepidosauria > Squamata > Shinisauridae > Shinisaurus > Shinisaurus crocodilurus. Next base: position 116,997,093 of record CM037879.1, read on the forward strand.
GCTGCTGCTGGCAGGGCGGGAGGAGCAACGAAGGCAATTTTCACCTCTCTGTCCTCCTTTTTGTAAATTTTCCTCTAGGTGGGCCTCTGAGCCCATCTAGAGTAGTCCTGCTGGTGGTGGTGGGGCTGGGGCTGGAGATGCCATAGGATTTCTCCTATCCTAGCCTCTCCTGTCCCCTTTCCGCCCACTGCAGTGCCCCCTTTCAGACCTCTCGTAAGTCCTGCAAGGCTGCTTTTGCAGCCTTGGAATGCAGGCACTGCGGTTCTTTTCATGGTGGCTGTGAGGGGGCAGGGGGAGAGATCGGATTCCGGAATCCCCCTTCCAAGGTTGTAGCAGTTTCTACGAAGAAGAATCCTTTGGTCCTTGGAACGCTCTCCAGGGACCATAGGGTTGCTCTCTCCAGCACTAATTTTTATTTACAAATCCCTTTCTGGCTGGGAGGAGGGAAGCAAGCTCCCTGCAGCTGCTCCTCCTCTGGCTCATGGATCAGGCTAGGCTGGTCTTTCCCTTCCCATGATGATCTTCCTGGAGAGTAGCCTCGAAGTTGCTGCAGCTGATGGCAAAGGCCAGAGTATGCTGCTCCTCAGCTGTGCAATCCCAGGGCAAATGATGTGAAGAACACAGTTGCGGTTGTCCACCACACCACACCACCCCGGGACGTTTGCAATTTATTACTTGCACATGAATAAGATGCTCATGTTCATGGGCTTGACAAATACATCGTCCTGCTTCTGCCATAGAAATCTGGATGTTGAAAATTGTGAAGGATCAGCACCTGGATCCTTTGCGTGAGTTCAGCGCTTAACGGGTTAACCAGTGCAGCGTTACAGCCCGTACAAGCGAAAGAAACTACCTAAGAGGTTTCTCACAAACAAAAGGAAACTCAGCCTTTGAACTGCCAAATAAGGCTTTTATTTATTTACACAGGATATGGAGCGGAACTAACAGCTTTCTAGGAAATACTACAACGTCAATAAGACCTGACGTGACCTTTAAGTTTATCAATGACAGGCTCCCAGGCTAGCGCATTTGGATTAGTCAGTTACCTTAGATCAGAGACGTCACGCTAGTCAGTTTCAGCCTAACTCCGGGTCTGTCCGATCCGGGGAAGGAAACAGCTTACTCCAGCCGCTGCTGGAGGGTGGTTCGTACTCAAAAGTACCCTGGGTTCCCAACAACCAACAAAAGGAGGGGAGAGGGGTTTTCTATCTCTGTGTTTCCCGCTCTCCCGCCCCTTAGGTCAGGTGGGGCTATTGCCTGCCCCTTCGTGTCAGGTGGGCTTATTCCTGCCCGGGAAGAAGGTGACGTATTGGATACTTTACAGCTCTTTGAGACTGCTCTGTTAGGTTGATGGTCTTGATGGTCCTTTCCTGGGTTTTGTGGATTACAAGCGAGATCCTCCATTGCTGGAATGCCGGTCTGTCTGGCTGCTTCCCTGTAACCCAATCTCCCCTTCTCGCCCCCCTCCCCTGGAGGACGGAGACTGGTGTGTGTGTGTACATGTATACTCGTGTCAGGCTTTCTCCACAAAAATATAATTTTAATTCTAGGCCAAATTGACTGGGCTGCATTAGCTCAAGCATGGATTGCGCAACGAGAAGCGTCAGGGCAGCAGAGTGTGGTGGAACAGCAAGGGATGATGCCAAATGGCCAGGAGTTGACTGGAATGGAGCCTGGTCCAAACAACCATGGGAACTTTCAGGGCGATCCAAACTTCAACAGAATGTGGCAACCAGGTTTGTTGACTGGTACTTTCCTTTCTTTTTTTGGATTCTAAGGCTTCCATGCCCACATCTTCCAAATCCCAGGAGCAGTCTTTAAATGGTATGCTGACTGCAAGGTTTAAATCTTAGTGGCTTTGAATAATTCTCTCTATATTGTGCAGAATTCATGTGACCACCAATGACACCATGGAAAAGACTAAGAAGCACTGAGTTTCCTGTGTAGCTTTGCCCCTTGTAGAGCTCCATGATGCCTCCTGGATTGCTGTCTTAATCAGCCAGGATGACTTGGGTTCAGTCTCTGGTCAGACAAGTCTTTAGATCAAAATGCTCTTTTTTTCTCTTGGACATTTTGAAGCCTTGAGTTTAGGTGTGCTTTATTGTGATTATTATACTATTATAATAGTAAATGTGACATACGTTCTGAATTGTACAGTAAAGGGGGGATTTAGATGGGTGTAGTATTTAAACAGCAGTTCACCCTCAGCATGAGCCCAGCTTCTCAGTTTGCAGTGCAAGGCTGCATACCAGCACGTTTATTGCTGGTTCAGCCATCATTTGTTCCTCTCCCCCATGCTTCAGACAGGCTGCCTTTCTTTGTTAAAGCATCAGTTCATTTACGCAGGCATTCCCCAACCTGGTATCCTCCAGATGTTTTCACTGGGACTGATCTCAAAGACAAAACAAACACCCAACCCCCTGCAAACATTTGAAAGCAGTTGTAAAACCACTTTAGGGATCGATGTGCATGCGTGGTGGCTTCCTAGCCAATCAGCACTGCACCCAGCTGGCTTTTTCCCAGTTCAGGCTGAACTACACTGCAAACTTGTAGAACAGGATTTCCAGAGCACTTCCTGGGAGAAGGAAGAATTTATATTGAATACTGTGAAGGCATTTCCAAACTGGTTCCATCATTTTAAAATGTTACGCCTGTCAGTATTCTATAAGAGAACTTACTGTAATAGAAACGTTCATTCTTTTAGACTTTTTTTTTCTTCGGTCAGGCATGGTCGGTATCATCCTGCTTTCCTTGGTGGTGGACCATTAGCCTTATCTACTAACTAACAGGTTTCAGCCTGGATTTACAGCTGGTTTGTAAGGAAACCCTAAGCTAATCTTTGCCTGAATACTTTTTAAAGTTTTGCCTTCCACCCCATGTGCATAGCAATATCAGAGTTTATGCTCATAGGTACAGCAGAGACCTTGAAGGATTTTTCAAGTTCCCACACCCTTATATGAGTTAAGATATCCGGGTAGGCTGCTGAAAGGGTACAGTCTCGGAAAGTGTAGCTGAAGGTTTGTTTTTTCTTGGTTTCTGCTGGGTACCTCCCACCTTGGAAGAATATTTTGATAAGCTCTAGCTGAGAATACCATTCTCCCCACCCTGCTTTGTTTTATGATCCCTTTCTAAGTCCTCAACTAGTTCTTCGTATGTCTTAGATGAAGCAACATCGATTCGCATCTTCCTGATTGTGGCAGATGTTGTGGTCTATTTAGCCAATGTACAAAACTTAAGAAGGAATACCAGTTGCTGGGGAAGGTGCTGCTGCACTCATGTCCTGCTTGTGGGATCCCGTGGGCAACTGGTTGGCCACAGTGTGAACAGAATGCTGGCCTAGATGGACCCTTGGTCTGATCCAGCATGGATCTTTATGTTCTTACCAGTGAAAGTCTGGACACAAAAATTAATCCCAGGGTTGTTTTATGTTATATTCTTGTGTTATTTTACGTCAAATACTTGATTTCTGTAGTCTTAAGAGAGGAAACGAAGACAATTTGACTGGTTAAAAGTGAGTTGTTAACAGTTCTTTTTTTAATCCAAACAGAATGGAGCATGCCACACCAGCCCCCTCACCCGCCTCCAGATCAGCCATGGATTCCTCCAGCCCCAGGCCCAATGGATATTGTTCCTCCATCTGAAGACAGCAACAGTCAGGACAGTGGAGAATTTGCCCCTGACAACAGGCATATATTTAACCAGAATAATCACAACTTTGGGGGACCACCACCTGATAATTTTTCAATGGGGCCAGTGAACCAGTTTGACTATCAGGTGAAACCTTTGTTACTTAAATGTGGTAAACTTGTGGAGTCCCTTCCATGGAGCTGTTCCTCGAGTGCCGGTTTTCAACAGAGTCTATTGTTTGGTTGTTAAAATAACTCCCTGTTTTCCAGTGCAAATATGTTTTTTGTAAAAGAGAAAAATATTGAAGCAAAGAGGATAAAATGCTTAAATACATGAGCAAGTGTATTGTAAGAAGGAACGGTCTTTTCTGGAAAATAACCCAGATGCTTTAGTAGGTCTTTTTCATCTCTCACTGGTTTGATTTTCTGAATAAAGATGACTTTATACCCACTATTTCACTTTTGGAAACAAATTATGTCTAGAATAATGTAAAGACAAACATTGAGTCTGATCTTGCACAGATCTAGGCATATTTAAGCCTCTCTGAAATCAGTGTAATTTAGAATGTAGAACAGTGCAAAATTGTATTCCGTGACCTGGGTTCAGCTATTTGTCTTTGACAAGGGAGCTCCTCCACCTGCACAAACCTCCCCATTTGTTTCAGTGGAAGGGGCAACATTGGTGTGCATATTTCTTTGGGCGCAGAGATTGAAGGGAGTCAATGAGGACTGCTGTGCACACAGTATCTGTACATGCTTCTGAGTGTGCATAGGGTTCTTGGGTGCAATCCAGAGAAAATTAGGTGTACCAAGTTCCATTCATTTCATTGGCTCTTAGACACACCTATGTGTTTTTGAATTGCCATTATGAACAGTGTCTTAGTGTTATACAGGTATTAGGCCTGACATTTGGTGCTTCTGAACCATTTTTAAAAGCCATTTCTTTCCATAAATGATAAGTGTTTTTGAACCATTTTTTTTGAATAGTAAACCTCAGTGGAGAAGATTGACTTATTAGGGCTTTATCCCCCCCACCCTTTATATTTTAAATTCAGGCAAACTTAAGACATACATTGTACATTATGTTTTTCTGGCCTTATTTGATTTTATTTTTTTAAAGGCTGCAAGCTTCAGTGTAATTGGTAAATTGGTCAACTGAAGCCTTTAACACAGGTGAAAATGTACCCCTCAAATTGATGGGGCTGAGATTGAAAGGGACACTGCCATGCAGGCTGCACATATATGACAGTTCCCTTGTCCAAGTGCCAAGTATGATTTAAAAAAGAAACTAACCAGACTAGCAGCTGGTTTTCTGCAGCTGCAGTGGCATTCCTTCTAACAATAAGGCAAATGAAACTGACAATGTTCAGTTGAAATCAATCCATCTCTCAAATCCAAATTTTTCCACAATACTGATGGGACTTGAACTTGTCTATATTGGTGTCACAGTAATGGGAAACCCCTCTATTCTATATTCCCAAATGGATAGAAGAGAAATTATAATTAAATGGTCTTTTCCTATGCCCTTCCTTAAAAATCTTCAAGAAGGCATTTATACGGAGGTTTTGATAATATGCAAATATAATAAAAGTCAGTTGATAAATTGGATGACAACTGTAATCTTTAGAAAGTGGTATACATTACTGTCCTAAATCACCATTCCACTAAAAGAAAAAAAAATGCAAACTACGTACTTGCTTCATACACATCATTCTTTCAGATGCTCAACCCTGTCAATCAGTTATCTGCCAACTGATTTGGTTCTCAGACCATATACCTATGACCATCTTCATTAAATAAAATATGTGCTCAATATATTTTTGCTTGGAAATCACTTGATACTGAGAATTTAACTGTTTAGGTTAGTCCTTGTTACAGGAGGATGACAACTTATATTACAGGAATACTATATATTGTGCTTCTTAGAAGACCCCATTTTCACACACTTTCACACCCCATTTTCACACACATTTCCCCCACTGATATGGAAAGACTATACAAGCATTGAGAATTATCTTCATGGCCTGAAAAGATGAAAACAAATGGCTGGCTGGAATCATGCTTCCATGGGTGTTTCAAGGTTGTGTTTCTTGAATGACAGTCCCCAATGCTGCATTACAAACTAGTTTTGAAACTGAGCGGACTTACAAAAAGCAGTTTGTATTATGGCATGGGGGTTCTACTGTTCAAATTTCTTTAAAATCCCATTGGGCATGTTTAAGCTTTCGGACACCCCTAAAGTAGCCCTTTGGATCCCATCCAATGCTGCCAAATCAAAATGTACGGTTTTGGAGTCCATAGAACACAAAAATGTTCTGTAGAGGTTATGGATTTATTTGTATGCTTGGCTTCCTGTTCTTCCTACTTCACCTTTTTGCAGAGATGAAATGTTAAGATTGGAGATTGCATAGCATTGATGTGAAGGAAAATGAACTTCATTATTCTTTCAGCATGGGGCCACTTTTGGTCCACCTCAAGGTGGGTTTCATCCACCTTACTGGCAGCCTGGACCACCGGGTCCTCCAGGGCCTCCAGCACCTCCTGCTCCTCCCCAAACACGAAGGGAAAGGCCAGCGTTCAGAGATCGCCAACGTTCGCCTATCACATTGCCTGTGAAACAGGAGCCCCCTCAAATTGGTATGTCTTCAGCATATTCACTGTAATGGCCTGGGCTGGACCAGTTCTTATTCTTGGCTTCAGCACAGCATGGGCAAATTATGAGAATTCTGGTCTCTGAGCTCCACCAGGAGAAAAAAGTAGTGGGGAAAAGCATGGGCAGGAGATGGATTCAGCTCCCCCTTCTCACTTGCATATGCTTCATTTCAAATGGCACAACTTCCACCGATGCCATTGATAGAAGCTCACCCTCAACCTGGATCTTATTTATATGTTTGCCACCACAGTGTCTAATTTAGTCCAGAGAGAGAATTAGAACACTGTGATGGCTTCTTTTTTTTAAAGAGACCATTCTTTTTTCTTTTTTTGAAAAGAAAGTTATATGATGAGGCTCAGAAAATGAGTGGGTGTCAGGTAAATAAAAGCTACCTGTCTTTGTTATGCTTTAGATGCTGTTAAACGCCGAACACTACCTGCTTGGATTCGTGAGGGCCTAGAGAAGATGGAAAGAGAAAAACAGAAGAAGCTTGAGAAAGAGAGAATGGAACAGCAACGTTCTCAACTGTCTAAAAAGGAAAAGAAGGAACATGTGGAACCAGGAGAAGAAGATGGACCTCGATTACCACAGAAAAGTAAATTTGTAAGTCAAAGTGTTCCTTCGCACTTACATTTTTCTACATCAAAGATATATTTCAGTTTAATAGTAGTTCCATACTTCAGAAAGCTGAGATTTGTTTTTCGCCTGTTTTGGTAGCAAAGGTAGCAAGCAACCCACGTCTTCTTCTGTTTGTTATCAGTCCTCTAAAGCAGGGGTGAACAACTTGTGGCCCTCCAGATGCTTTGACCTACACTCCCATCATCCCTCACCATTGGCTATGCTGGCTAGGGCTGATGGGAGTTGTAGGCCAAAACTTCTGAAGGGTCACAAGTTGTCCACCCCTACAAAGTGTGGTTGTAAGTGGTGATAGGCATGGAAGAATGTGTTCCTTATTTCTGGTTTTGTTATCAATATAAATTGCTCAAACTTTAAATAGGAATGCTTCCTTAATTACTTTAAATATATCTTGAGCTACTACATTTTCCTTTCTCTGTAGGATAGTGATGATGAAGATGAAGATCTTGATAATGTAGAGGCTACAAGTAGTGGAAAAGTCAGCCGGAGTCCCTCCCCAGCTCCTCAAGAGGAGCAAAGTGAACCAGAAATGACAGAGGAAGAAAAGGAGTATCAGATGGTATGGATAATTTTGGAACCACTCTGTTGGTCATGCCTGTATGTGTTGGTTACTGATACGGTTGTCTCATTATTTTTAAAGAAGTCAATTGATCAAATTGATTTCATCCAGATTATATTGATTTGATTAAAGTTGCATTTGACTAAAATTTATTACATTTGTATTCTGCTTTTGTTCCAAGGAGCCGTAGGTGGTCCTCCACTCCAATTTATTCTCACCACAACCCTGTGAGTTATGTTAGGCTGAGAGTCAGTGACTGGCCCAAAATCACTCAGTGAGCTAGAACCCGGGTCGCCCCAGTCATAGTCCAACACTCTATACCACGCTGGCTCTCTTCTAAAACAGTACAGTAGTTTGAAAAAGAAACCATGCTTTGTTTTAAATGTTGCAGCAAGTGCTCTCTTAGAAGCAGTATTTCCCTCCTTTGTGAGGTGCGTGTCACCTGCAATTTTGTACTTATATAAATTTAAAAAAACAAGATTAACCAGAGATGCCTTTTTAGGAGATAAAAACCAATTAAAATCTATCTAATCACTTAATCAAAGTTTGTACCCTTAGCTATTAGGAAAAGCTGCTTGGCATAAATTGCTGCGGTGGCGATGGTTAGCGACCCTGCTAGGCTGGATAAATAGTTCTCTGACATGCTTCTTCTGTAAGTGCTAGTGGCTGTTAAGGCAAAAAGCTTCATGCACAGCCTGACATGATGGCAGTCAATCGCAACTCCTGAGCCACATGTACAGTTGGCATCAGCATTTGACTATACCAGGGGTGTAGACCCTGTGGCCCTCCAGATGATATTGGAATACAATTCTCGTCATCCGTGACAATTGGTCATGCTGGTTGGGGCTGATGGGAATTGGAGCCCAACAGCAACTGGAGAGCCACATGCTCCCCTTCCCTGGACTACACATTTGATTAGCTTGGGAGATAACCTGGAACCAAATGTAGGCATGAAATTGGCTTTTTACCACAGTCATGGTATTTCATAAGGTTGTGAGCTAGGACACAACTGCATATCATAAATATGATGGTGAAATTTCAAAAAAAATGTGATGGGATATAGGAGAGAGACAGTGGCTGTAGGTACATTAGGCAAGCCTAGAGACTTGTGTGTGCCTGATCAAACTTCTGATTATTCAAGCTCTTGATTCCTATCACAGGGAGTGGTATCCAGCTTTGTGTGAGCAGATGTCTGCTTGCATGACAGGACTTTATCCTTCCCCCTGCATCCCCCCAAAATCTGCTCTGGAGGGTTCCTCCATCTTCTGGTGCAGATTTTGAGGGCATGCAGCGGGAACAGGACCCCCCCCCCCCCCGTTCTGCTGATGGAAGCAGTTCCATCAGCAGAACTGCTTTATTGAATTTCACCCAGAATCTTTTATTTCCCCGAGAGTAGACTGAAAAAGGCCGTATGTGAAATATATTTGTTTCTCCCCTCCCAAAGTCTGTTCCCACACACCTGCCTTACTTTACTGAACATGAATGAATGCAAAGTTGAATTGCCAGCCAGTGCTGTATGTACACATCGGTACATTTTAAAATTAACAAGGCCAAGTAAACTGCTTATGCTTGGCTATAACTCCCAAGTAAGCAATTGCATGGTATGGGTTCAATGCTTTCTTTGATAGTTCAAGAAAATAGTGGGTGAAAGCAAGCCATTGTGTCTCTTAACCTGAAGAAGCGAATAGACCTGTATGGGTGTAGCTGAGAATAGAGTTTGAACTAGTTATTTTGTATTTAACATTGTTCAGATGTTGCTGACAAAAATGCTGCTGACAGAAATTCTTCTAGATGTCACAAATGAAGAAATTTATTACGTGGCTAAAGATGTCCACCGTAAAGCAATAAAAGGTATGCTTAGGCTTTGTAGTAGTTTCATTAAATATCCTTTTGCATGGCTTAGGACATTTTAAAACCATAGAATCTGCACCTAAAAATAATCTAAATGTAATGGAGGAAAGTTGAAAAATTCAGCTGTAATACCCATATCCTGTTGTCCTGTGTAGTGTATTGTTCTGTGCAGTGTATTGTGAGTTAACTTCAGTTATTCCATTTCTTTCCTATAGAATTTTATTTTTAATGATTGTAACCTTTTTGTGCGCTTAGTTTTTAGATACCACTTTCTAGTTCAAATTTAGGTGAGCAAAAACTAAGGCAAACTTGAATAATGAATAAATTTGCTCTCACTGTTAGCCAGCTATTTTTACAAAAATAGGTAACATTATTCCATGTAGTAGTGTGTAAATAATTTATTATTGTACTGATTGCAGACTAAGCTTATTAACTTGGAAATGTATAATTTGGAAATGACTTCTTTTTTTTTTCTTTTTTTATTTGTCCGCTGTTAATTCACAGTTTAAATTTCTAAACGTTCATGGCCAGAAAATTACTGGGCTTTCGATGGATGATACGTTTTTAATGTCTTTTCTCTCCTCCACAAAACAGCAATAGTAGTAGATTTAACAATACCATAGACTCTCATGACTATGAAATCGTGGCTATTTGTGTTAACATGTTGTTCCTGTTGTTGATGTGATACAAAGCTCCTGCAAAACAGCTGGCACAGTCCAGTGCATTGGCTTCCCTCACTGGACTTGGTAAGTATGTTCCTGATTTTTGAAAGGGACTTAATGGGGAGATAGCTCTGACTTGCATTTCTAAATATGTATTGAAACTAGACTTGAAACTACCCAACATGCATTAGGCAAGCATATGATAACTTTTTGTGCTTATCTCATAAATACATCTACTGAAATCTATGAAATTGTACAGTTTGTAATCATAAAGCCTGTCTTGTGAGTGAAACTTGGGTTTTTTGGCCAGATAGCTAATACGGTGTCTAAATACAGTGGATTTGAAGGATTTTTTCTCTCTCCTGTTTTTGATTCAGTGTGTGTTTCAAGTGAAAATACTAGATAAAATCTACAATTTTTTTCTTGCCAAAAATTCCACAGAACAAATGCATATTTTGGGTTCTCATAGCCGGCACGTAAATGATATTGGGGCGTGCTGGATATGGAATTCAGAATTGCATTCTGAGATGTAATAGATCTTTTAAAAATTGTTTGCATGTCAGTGTAACATCATTAATGCAATGTTTAATGATTGTGTGATATTAAATAAATAAATATTTTGACCACTAGTGATGCATTATTTCACATTAGCTTAAATGCATTTTGTAAACTAATGTAAGGATTAAGAGTTCCTGGAAAAGAAAGTAAAAAATGCTTCTGCATCAGATATTCAAGATTACTTTCTACCAGTCTGTTAGTTTTTTCAGATCTATCTTTTGGGGGAAGAGAAGTCCATTCCTATTCCATATCTGTACCTTTTTAATGTACAGTCTTTTCTGAACAGTAGAAAATTGATTGGCATTTGGGACTTTTTAAAGCCCTGGATATTGAAGCTGACTGAAATCATTGTAAAGAGGTCTTCAGGGACAGGTCTTAGGCACTGCACTCCTGTGTATATGCTCTTGCTGATGTACTAAGCATTTGGGACTGGCTCTGTAAAGAGCTTCTTTACCCATATATTTAGTGGGAAAGTATGTAATCATAGCGATTGCTTGCTGGAAAACATGGCAAGCTATTCCGGAAGAAGTAAAACCAGATACTGAACAACAGGTCAAATGTGTGGGCCTTGAACACTACAGTCAACCAGCATTGGCACTTCCTCCAGAATAAGTGGCTTCTTCAGTGAAGAAGTGAAAGATGGGCAATATACTCTCCTCTTTGCCCTGCAGAAATATTAAGAACCAGGATTAATCTTTCCTCGTGATAGACTAGGCTTTATGCACGCAGGTGGACTGGGTGGTTATGGATCAGGAGACAGTGACGATGAGAGAAGCGACAGAGGCTCTGAGTCATCCGATACTGATGATGAGGAACTGCGACACAGAATCAGGCAAAAACAAGAAGCATTTTGGAGGAAGGAGAGAGAACAGCAACTAATACTAGAGAAACAGCTGGAAGGTAGGATGTGTGTTTGGTTCAAAACTGACTAGAGCAGTGGTGGTTTTCAACCTGTCCAGACCTGTGACCTACCTTGTACCCTAGCTTCAACATGGGACCCAACTCTTATGCAATTAAAATGACACATAACACTGTACCATGTACTCCACCCTGACCTGTAGGGGGCATGTAACCAAGGATTTTTTTAAACCTGTAACTTTTTTTGTCACTGGTTAACAACACCAAACTCCAAATTTAGCTTCAGGTGATCTCATTTCTGCCAGGAGCACAGACAGGAAGGCTCTTTATAAGTAAAGACCCTAGGCATTCTCATTCCCAAGAGCTTCCTGCTATGAGCCACATACACAAGGACATACTCCCATTCCAGGGAAAGCATCAGTGAGAATATTCCGGTAGAACAGAGGTGGAATCAAGGAATGGGTTGGATCCAGAGTTAAATGTGTGTAATGGGCTGGTGGAAGTTGACTTCCCCATCCCTCCTCCACCAGTAGCTCCCAGCCCCCTGAAAATGCCCTCCCATGAGGGTTGGGGGACCCTGCTGATGGAGTGGGCTGTGTTGCACAGGCAAAAGGGGATCTTAAAAAGTGTCCTGTATCACAGCCCATTCTATTCAGCAGGGTCCCCGAACTCTAGGAGCATTTTCAGTGGTAGGAGGGGGTGGTGAAGTCCACTTCCACCGGCCCCATTATTTGTACTTAACTCTTGAGTCCAACCCAATAGATATATAGCTTGAAAAAATCCTTAGGAAGACACACAACTCACATTACAAAGATTCCTCCAAATGCAATGAGATTTCCAGATTATGCTGAGGAAGAGGATGCTGGAGCTGGCTAAGTCATCCCAGCCCCAAATCCTTGAACATGGCCTAAAGAAGTACAAGGTAAATAAGCCTGCTCTTGTAATACCTAGGGAGTATGCAATATATAGGGGGAAAGGAGTATTTAACCAAGTTTATTTTTCTGTCTTTGCTCATGAGCATGAGAAATATATAATTCTTTCTGCTTACTTAATTTCTGGTTTTAGTAGAAACATATGCTCGGTCAACTGTTCTTTTTTTTTTAAAGACCCAGCCTGTGTGAGTTATTACTATACAGTTGGTTGGCAGTCAGTTTTGCTCCAAATGTGTAAAACAAATGAATTCTGCTGAAGACTGACTTTGTGTGGTGATGGTAGAAGTATGGCTTCCCCTCACTTTCCACCTTGCTGTTTCGCACCGCATTGCTATTGGGAGAGGTCCTGCTGGCTGTAGCAGCCTTTGCTTCTGAGAGCACCCTTCTGTCTCACCCCTGGAAAAGAAATCTAGAATCACGCTTCCTGGCATACCAGGACCATCCCAAAATTTGCAAAAGAGGGAAGGTAGCAGAGATTTGGTAGCAGGCATATTCAAATTGTGTGTCATTCTGCTTCTACATTCCATATAGTGGCACATTCAAATGGGAACCAGAAGTGAGGGCTTAATTTGTCTTTCTGTATAGAACACAAAGGCTCACAGAAGCTGCACTTTAACGTAGCCTTAAAAAAAACTGCAAAAAACAACAAAAGGCCACAACTGCTCAGTGTTCTGGCAGATTGTGTGGCTACTTTGTGTGGGTCACCGACCAGTTGAAGGCCTCTGGATTAGAGTGAAAATATGTGCACTAAACTGTGTGTGTGTTTTCTTTTAAGTGGTACTGGATCTGATTTCGGATACATTTTAGCTACACTGCATGATTGGAAAAAAAATTGAATTGTTTTAACTTTCATAAATATTATTATTAATGTTTAGGCTCTATTCCTCCTCTTGCTTCGAATCCCTTTGGAAAATAGGATTTCTTCATGATTAATAGCCCAATGTAATGTATGTTTATTTGGAAGTAAGCTCCACTGATGTCAAACAGCTATGGGAAGTGTTGTGAAAGAATTAACATTGTTATACTTCGTTATCTTGTTAATTGTTGCATGATACATTGGCTATTATTGGTCAGAAGATACTGAGAGATTTCTTCCATCTGTACCATCTCACTTGGTGTGATAATTGTATTTATTCATGCAATTACTTTGCAGAAGAAAAACTCCAAAATGAGAAAATTGCAAAAGAGATGAGTGAACTCGCCAGTAAAGAGCAAAACAGCAATTCACCACCAGAGGATGCAACAGAAGTGGAGGAGGAGGATGTGTCTAATGAAAAGAAAAAATCTCCAAAGGAAATGACACCAGATATCGAACCAAAAAAAGAGGTTAAAGAAAAAGAGAGAACAGGAAGGAGTAGGTCGAAAAGTTCTAGCAGTGGTAGTTCAAGCGCCAATAGTAGAAGCAGCAGTAGCAGCAGCAGCAGCACAGCTTCTAGTTCATCCTATAGCAGTAGCTCTGGCAGCAGTCGCAGCTCTTCACATTCTTCCTCTCCTAAAAGAAAAAAGAGACGTAGTCGCAGCAGGTCACCTTCACATAAGGTTAGGCGCAGCAGAAGCAGGAGCTATTCACACAGAAACAGGAGAGAGAGGAGTAGGAGTAGGGGCAAGGTAAGAGAAAGGCGGAGGTCTAGTAGACACAGGAGCGTAGAAAGAGGGGAGAGGAAACGAAATCGTAGTCCTTCCCATGACCGAAACTGGGAAAGGCGTAGAAGCGATAGTCACTCAAGGGATAGACTTGCTAGCCATTCCACTCGCAGTGGGAGTCGAGATAGACGTAAAAGTGAGGACCAACAGAGAAGTGTAAGTGGAAACAGGCACAAACATAGTCATGATAGTAAAGTTCAGGAAAGGAAAAAGGACCGCAGCAGGAGCATAGAAAAAGATAAGAAAAAGAACAGAGAGAGGGAGAGAGACCAAGACAAGCGTAAAGAGAAACAGAGAAAAGAAGAAAAAGACAGTAAAGCTGGCAATCATGATGAGAGATTAAAGAGAAAAAGAGATAGTGAAAGAACTCTCTCTCGTAGTGATTCAGTATCTTCAAAAATGTTAGGGCATGATTCTAGGCAGGAAGGCAAGAGACGTTCTACCAAAGATAGCAAAAAGCACTCAGGTTCGGAATCTAGCACACGAAGCAGTTCTGAGTCGCCAGGCAGCAGCAAAGAAAAGAAGCCTAAGAAATCAAAGCATAGTCGGTCGCGGTCTGTGGAGAAATCTCAAAGGTCTGGTAAGAAGGCAAGCCGCAAACACAAGTCTAAATCACGATCAAGGTAGTATTCTTTTAAGTATCTTGCTTGATTTATATATTTGTTTATATTTCTATTCATCATCATGCCTGCAACGTCTATATTTTTACAAATTAAGATAACTTTAGATTATTCTCTTGGTGGGTCGGGGGGTGACTTTTGAAAGCATTTTTTTCTTTTAAGAAAATGAAAATTATTAAGCCTAAAGTGTGTGTGGTTTCGATTATTCTTTTTCCCTTTAATTTCCCCCCCCTTTCTCTTTATTTTTCAGATCAATGACTCCTCCTCGTCGTAAACGCTGAGGAATGATATGGCACTAGTCATACGATTTAAAAATTCCATGAGTTTTTAAGGGCTTGTCTCATTATAGAGGCTCATTATAGAGGCTACAATTGTGGCTGTGTAGGTGAAAGCTGAACCCCTTTTTAAAAAAATCTGTAAATAGCTGTATTTTTTGGAAACGCTGCTCGGAGTTAAGTACTTGCTAGGATTTCTTTGTATTTACATTTTTTCAAAACAGTAGTGCTTACTAAGACTATAAAATATGCCATTCTCTTTCAGCTGTAATGTTCTTAAAATTGCTATTGAATGTATTGTGATGTCAATAAAGTTCTTTAGTTCATTTTTGTTTAAATTCTTGAATTTTAATTTATTTTAAGATTACATTTTTTTTTTTACAAGGCCCTTTTGTTTTGTAAAATACTTACTAGTTTTAACATTTGGTTTCATTCTTCGATGAGTCAAGGTCAATCCCTAGGTGTCGAAATTGTTGAAAATCCGCTAGGGTTTGGTTTTGTTCTGAAAAAAACCTCTTGAATCATCATACTGTGTGTGAATATAATGTGGATAGTTCTTTTTGTAAGACATACAAAGACTAGCCAAGCACAAATAGCAATGAGTAGAGGTAATCAAACGTGTATAATGTGAGTTTGTCGTTTTGGAACTCTATTCCTCAATATCTACTTGTGTGTTCAAAAACACACTCTTTATGTTCATTTGGCTAGAGAAGCTGGAATCTATTTTGGTTTAATTTTGTTCTATACTGCATTAAAAACCATTAAATAACTTTGATACATACAGTTACTAAAAATAACTAGGTCTGATCTTCTAACTATTACTAGAATTATCTTTGCATTATAAAAATAAATCTTCTCTCAGCCTTTTTTGGCAACACATTAACTTGGCTAGAGAGATGGTCTTTTTAATGATGGAATTGAACTCAAAGTGAGCTTATGAAAACAGGTACAGTCATGCCTTGGATTGAGAGCATAATTCGTTCCAGAAACGTGCTTGTAATCCAAAACTCTCTTATATCAAAATGAAATCCCCCCAAAAAAATTGTACAGAGATTTTTAATTTAAGCCATACTACAGTACTTATATTGTATTGCAAGACGTTGCTTGTATATCAAGTCAAAAAATTTTAAATACATATTTAAAAATTTGCTTGTCTTGCAAAATGCTCTCAAACCAAGTTACTTGCAATCCAAGGTATTACTGTATTTGCAAATAGGTTATTACAGCCTGCTCCTCCCAAACAGAGCTGTCAGCATTCATTGTGATTTCTTGTGAGCATCAAAATGTCAATAAGACATTCTGATGGAGGGCTCTTGGTATTTTGCTTTTTTGTTTTTGATATAATTGTGCCGATTAAATGTACAGTACTTTTTCTTGAGGGTAAAAATGCAATCATATTTCGGAGTAAAGCCCCATTGAGTTCAGTGGACTTAACTTCCAGGTAAACATGCATAGAAAGGGCTGAACAACAGAATTCTGTAACCCAGACTTTGTTCCTTTCCCCCTAAATTCAATCTAGTTTTAAAAGAGAAAAAACTGCTGAGTAACATTAACTTGCTATCTGATAAACCAGTTTTAGGGAAGTAAGAATCTTAGAGATTGGATTCCGAAATTAAAACACAGGAGGCTAAGGTTTTTAGAGCTTCTCGCATTTGTTTTAAAATTAACTACTGAGGAATACAGCTTTCCATGATCTACTACATTTGTTTTTTAATTCTAGACTTCTATTATCTGTTAAATAAACAAGATTGTGCATGAAGTTTTTTTATATATTCCACCAGCTGGATTTGTCACTTCCTGTAACTATGGAAATTGCATTCACTTAACACACAAGCTCACTGATCTGGGTAACCACTGTATGCCAATAAAGAGTGCATACTCTGCTGTATTTAACGGGTACAGAGATCTTGCTTAATGGTATATATGGCACTTTGGGAACCAAACATTTGCAATCAACAGAATTTCATTTTATCTAAAGTCACCTTTCCTTTTGAATGGAAAGTGTAAACGTCTAACATGCGCTGTGCAGCCCATATCTTTGTCAACTTTAAGGACACTTCCCTTCATTTTTTAAAGCTATGAAGTCTTAAATAAAACACTAATCTGCTTCATTGGAGATTTAAAATGCGGAATTAGAATCTTTTTTCTTCCTCTTCTGCAATAAGCCAAGATTATTATAAAGGACTTGAAGCCAAAGAGCTCTGCTTGTGCAGCAGGCCTTTTCTTCCCCCTTTCCTCAATATAGTCTCTTGCATGGCTCCTGAGGGTGGGTGACCCAGAAATGGGGGAGAGGCACCTTGCATAAGCAGAGGCACCTTTCCATTTACACACAGTGCCGTGTTGTATGTGGAAGTCCATATATGTTAAGGGCATGTACTTCAGACTTCTGAACCATTTTGCTTATCCATATAGATATGGTCAAAACACAGAAAGGGAAAAGGGGTTGCTTTTTCACCTCCACTGCAGAGAAATCACCCCAGCTGCCTGACTTCCCAAGAACTACATTGCAGAGAGCTATCTGGGTTCATGTGCCATCACCAGCCAATAGCTCACTTTCATCCTTCCCCTTAAAGCTATTTGCATCATTTCTTCCTCCTGCAGTTGCAAGTATTCCAATACTTGTGAGATCAAAAGGTTGCCTAGTGGCCAACAGAGCCTACATACGTTTTGAGTGAAGATGCAACTGAAGAGGGTTCTTATAGGTGGATGGTCACAGCGGGAGCAAAGCTGTATCTGCTAAAAGATTGTGAACAGAACCTGACAAGTTTTCTCATTTCCCTCAGGTGTAAGTTACGGGGTTGTGATTATTTCCAAGTTAGCTTGGATCCTGCTTCTTTTCCACAGGCAGAAGTATTCAGGATGGAGTTCCACTCAGAACTCTCCCACTGATGCAAAGGGTAGGCAGTCTTCACAATTCCCCCCCCATCCCTCTGCAGCCCCCAGCACCACCAGTATTCTGGAGGGGGATGTGGCGTAACCCCACAATTCAGTTCCCTGGTGTATGTCTGCATTAGTATGTTTAGTGAGTATAGAATGTTGAACTGAGTGGGTGTGGTTTGTGATGTCTTGGAAAGGATGGGGGGAGTAATATATAAGGAGTGAGTGATGTCAGAGTTAGTGTGTTATGGGAGTAGTGTGTTTGGAGTGTGGGGAGTTGGGAGTTCGGTTAGTTGGATTATTCGTGTCTTGTCTGTCAGGAGTTTTTGAGAGAAATCAGTGCTTGTCTGAGGAGTGAAAGTAGTTATAGGGACAGGTTAATTACAAAGTGTTTGGTGTAGGCAGGTTTAAAGTTATTTTCTGGAACTAAGATTTTGAGAATTAAAATAAACTTATTTTTATTTTGTTTGCTACCCAAATCCTACGTGTCAGCTTGGTGTTATTAACCTGCATTACTTTTAAATACACACACACACACACACACCTTTGTACCCACAGTATCATAATAAGCTAGATCCTTAATAACCAGTATTCATCTTTCCCCTCATTAGTAGGGGAAAGGTTTCATTTGACCCTCCCCTCAGGTTTTTAAGTGTTGGTGCTTAGCCTGAGAAGGGTTTATGCGTCTGGTCCTGCGTAGATTTGTGGTGGCATGGGGGACTGGAGGGGAAGAGAGGATGGGATCAACAAAGTTTTGCTGCCTCCATCTCTGGGAGGCAGATTCTGGATCCAACCCATTGTATTTGCATTGCCAAGGCATGTAGCTTAGGATAGCTTGTTGCAAGAATTTATATGGTCACAAGCCTCAGTGCAGCAGAAGGAATCCAGCCTCTCAAATGAAAGAAGGCAGCATGCTGCGAGGGTGGAGGGAGGGGGCCATAGGATTGCACCCTAACCCAGACAAACACAAAGCATATGAGCTAAACTATTTTTTTTAAGTTAGCAAGGCAGGAAAGCTTGAGGTGCCCAGTGTAAATTAGGAATTACGGTACTCATTTTGCAGATGGAGCTTCTACCATATCTTACCCTAGCAATTTCTCCCAATGGCCACTGTTCAAACAAAAGTGGGGGGGGGGGGAGATCAAGTCTGAGGAAGAATTCTATGAAACCTGAAAGCTAGCACACTGCCTAGTGTGCATTTTATTTGTAATAGACCAGTGTGCTACCTATCCAACAAAGAGTAATAGGGAGATTCTTGGGTGGTTTGGTCAACAATTAATTGGTTTCTGAATCTACAGCCTCCTGATCGCAGTGTTGTATTTTGCAGAACCTTTTCTGAATTGGATAAATTGGAACATGGATGTTATGTTGTTGCTGGCATATTAGACAATCACACTTCCATAATTCTATATAAGCATACAATCAGAATTCTCTCACAATGTTAAGCGATTGAGGGATTATAAGAGTGGAAATGAACTATTGTACTTAGCAGGCCCTAGACAAACAGGGAGCCTGGGGTGGAATTGTAACTCGAGAAGAAAGTAGGCCGTCACATATTATTATGCAGTGTCACCCCCCCCCCTTTAACTGATTTGCTTGCTACTCTTTATCAAGTGAATGGACCACCAATTCAGAAATGTAACCCACTATATTACATCAAATTGTGGCTCTTTGGGGGGGGGGGGGCTGTAATTCAGCATTAAGAGCACCCAGGCCAAGAGACAAGCCAAAGAATCAACAAAAAATTTGAGGCATTCTGGCACCTGCTGTATTTAATTACCTGGTTCGCATGACAGCCCACCTTGGCTTAATTTACCCATGGGGGTTGTTACGTTGTGCCAGGTGCCCAGGGTCACCTTTTGCATAGCGCCTGGCTTGCTGTGTTGTGCGAACCCAGGAGGCCGGGGCTGTTTGAGGATTAGACAACCCTCAAATAACTAAAACAAGGCATGGGTTATTTGAGGGTTGTCTAACTTTCAAACAACCCCTGCCACCTGGGTTCACACAAAACAGCAAGCTGTGTGCCATGCAAAAACTGCGCTTGTGGGTGCCTGGTACAAAGTAACAGCCCTCTCTGGTAAATTGAGCCAGGGTGGGCTGTTGTGTCATGCAAATATGTGTGAGTAAAATAAAATAGTAAAAACCTAATTATTTTTACTGTTTTCTGTTATGTTAAATACTAAGCCCCCAAGGTGATAATAACTAGGTAGGCTGGGCCAACCTGCCTGATCTTCACCCCAAATTCCACCCCTGCAGGGAGTAAGAAGCAAAAACCAGGAATTAACTGCAGAGATGCTGCCTGGACAAGCAATTGAGGGTGAGATAGGGGAAGAAGATATATGTCCTCCAGGGGGGATTGATGAGGATGTACCATTAGGCAGAGTGAAGCAGTCACCAAAGGCGGCAGATGCTGGGAGACATCAGCAAGGTATTGGAGGAGACTTGTGTGCCATGAGTCCTGCTCTGCGTCCCCAAAGTTAGCCTGCCATCTTCAGGAGCAGTGGAGGATGCTGTCCCATCATCAATGTTGAAAACCCATCCAGTCATTTTTGATGGGAGGGGGTGCTATCTTGTTTTTCACCTCAGGCAGCAAAATGTCTTGGGCCAACCCTGAAGCAACCTAAAATTCTGCTTCCAATTGCCAAATTTGTCCAGTTAAGCCACACTTCCATACAAATCACAATGGATAGAAGGATGGGTTATTACTGAGTAGGATTGACGGGAAGAAGGCCTTGCGTGAGGAAAGGGAACATAGAAGGCATAGGCAGTGAGGTGGAATGCTACATAGAAAGCAGAATCTAGGAAGGGAAGCTGGAGTGGTCCAAGTGGGACTATGAAAGGATGAATAGGGAGTCCAGGGAAGAAGGGCTGGAGGTAACAGGGGCCTGCCAGAAAGAAGGTAAACAAGAAAGGGAGGTATGGGGGAAGGGATAGAAAACTAGGAGATCTGGGTTCTAGTCCCTGCTTGGCCATGAAACTCGTTGGGTGACTTTGGGCCAGTCACTGACTTTCAGCCTAACCTACCTCAGGGTTGTGAGGATAAAATGGAGAGGAGGAGGATTATGTAAGCCGCCTTGGGTTCCTTGCAGGAAAATAGGTGGGGTATAAATATAATAAATAAAATTTAGCTCAGGGCTGGGGAATGTGTGGCCCTCCAGATGTTGCACAGCAACTCCTGTGATCCATCACCATTGGCTATGCTGGTTAGGGCTGATGGGAGGATTAAAAAATTTTTTTTATTTGCAACAGAATAGTAACAACAAAAGCAAAAGAAAAGGGAATCGTATCATACAACATATCAATTAATATGGGCTGATGGGAGTTGCAGTCCAACATCTGGTGGGCCACACATTGCCTAGTCCTGTTTTAGCTGAATAGGTGATACATGTTCTCAAATGAGGTGCATGTGGTACATGTTTATTTACACCTCCTGTGTAATGGAATGAACATAGTATAGTGATTGGATTCAGACAACATGACAACCCACATTCAAGGATTGAGTATGAGTTGAGTGTGGGTTGTTGTTGAACTGTGGGTTATTGTGTTGCCTGAACCCAGCTGCACTAACAAGCCATGGCTTGTTAACCATGAACAACCCATGAAGAGAACTGGGTTCAGACAACATGATAACCGACATTTAAACAACAACCCAAAGTTCAACAACAACCAACACTCAACCCTTGTTGTCTGAACCCAGTTTCTCTGCACATAGCAGGGACTTTTTTAATGTGGTGAAGTATGCCGAAATAACCTTTTAAAGTTCAGATTATTACATTTTTATCGGCGTTACTCCAAGGACAAATGGAATTGATAACATGAGAAAGAGCCCTGGGATAACTAAAGCTGCAATCCTAACCACACACCAGGGTTGCCACTAAAATTTCATTTTCTATTTCCCTGACTTTCTCTGACCAACTTCTGTCAATTTCCCCGAGTACCATTCAAAAATAACCCCTAGTTAAAAGAATTCATAGGTTACATTACATTAAATAACAGTTTTATTAAATGGTTTAAAACTACACAAGTAATGAAAGGCAATTTTTTTTGTCAAGATAGGTTCAATATGAGCTTCTTTAAATGTTGAGACTGGGTTTGCACAAAACAACAACCCACCGTGACTTATGCGTCGCAGTGGGTTGTTGTGTTGCGCGAATCCAGGATGGGTTTGTCAGGGTGGGTTATAAGTCACCCTGAAAAGCCATGCCTTGTCTGTTTGACCGACAATGGGTTGTCGTGTCATCCGAACCCGGACAACATGACCCATTGTGGGTCAATCCTGACTACAAGTGAGCCACTTGGTGAGAGCAGCAAAACTCCCTCGCCACTCTTGCCAAGCGGCTAGCAGGCAACTGCCACTGCCAGCCACCCCAAAAATGCCCAAGCGGCACTTTGGAGAGGCTGGCAAAGGCTTTCCCTGCTCCTGCTGCAAGCTGCTTCGGGATCTCCGCAGCTTGACTTTTTTTTACCCCTAACCTTTTTTTGGAGATCGCGAAAGTGGGCTATCAAGCCGGCTTTTGCAATCCCCATGGGGGCATCCATGAGGTGCCTCTCCAAGGACCCCCCATGGTACCTTGATGGGGCTGCCCACACAGTCACCTTTAAAAAAAAAAAATTGTACCAATAATGTGCACAAATAATTTTTTTACCTGACCTGGGCAGGGCAGGTTAACGCGAGGGGGTCACTGAGCTAGGTACTGGCCAAGGTGGGTGCCTGCTGGCCAAATCCAGCCAGGCACTCACCCTGTACAATCAGTGCCTACCCAGGCTACAGGTAATTATTCCCCCCCCCCCCGCTTTGCAAGGAGCTGACAGACATGTCAGCTCTTTGAAAAGCCAGGAGATCGTGGTTTGTGGAAAGCGGCTCTTTCCCTGCTTTTTGCAGTGCGATCCCCTGGTTTCTTTGGGGGGGATCAGGTGTCCCTAGTGCCCCCCCAGTTTTGCAAGTGTTGGGGGAACCTTCAAACAGGAGGGGATTCCCACTGACAGGAGGGAGGGCTCAGTTTGACGTGTCAAAGTAACTCAAACTCACACACCGTCCACACGAGAATCCCTCCCCCCGTTTTGCTGCTCCCTGAGGTGCTAGCAACTCAGGGTCAATGGCAAAACCAAGGGGACACTTGGGACTTGCAATCACACCACCCACTCACTGCTGGAGATCCTGCTGGAAAGGCGGGACAATTGAAGGTCGTGGCCCCCAAAACACCCTTTTCTGCATGATCCCCGGGTTTTGGTGGGGACCTGATGTGCCCCTGGGTTGGAAAAGTGAGGGCAGCCCATGGGCACATGAGCACCCCAACCCCCCCAGATTCTATTGCTAAGGGTTCTTCCTGCCCCCATCCCCTTTTTTCCAGTGCTTGCAAAGTATGTTTTGCAAAGTGCTACAATGTTCATTTTTGGCAGATACACTTTCTGGGAGACAAACTGTGGCAAGACTGGACTTTACTAGAAGAAATAATGGCTGGCTACTAAGTCTGGCCAGCCACAATTTGCTGACCCCTGTCAAAATATTCACATCTTTAAATCAACTGAAACTGATTCCAGTTTGAATGCACAAGTTACCCAGTTGCAAGAAACCAGCCAGCTTCTCCATAATAAAGTAATGCTATCACATGCAGGTTCATTTTATTCCGTTTTACTGTTAACAACCATCAGCCAATAAACATTTTCAAAACCATATAATCATATTATGGAATATGTGTGCATCATTACATTACTTATATTCTGCCGCTTCTCTACTCCAATTGCCTCAAGTGCAGACTATCCTTTTGCGGTGGCATCTCAAAAAATCAATTACACTAACTTAATCACAATTTCCCTGACTTTTGACCAATTTCCCTGCTTTCCCCTGACTAATTTCCATTTCCTTGACTTGCCCTGACTTTCCAGAAAGTGGCAACCCTGCACACGCTTATTCAAGAGTAAATTCCATTAAGTTCAGTGGGATTTACATCTGCCTAAAAATGCTTGCGGGCTGCGCTGGAGGGCTCGGTTCCTCCCAAGTGCGCAGAGCTGCAGTTTCCAAATATGAACTGAAGGGTTGAAAAGGCCATTCTGGACACATTTACTCGGAAGTAAGCGCCACTGTGCTTAGGAAGGCTTACTGTCAGCCCGCGCACAGGACTGCAATCTGACTGAGGTGAATGGAGGCTGACAGAAGCGGCAGCCTTGTTTTTCAGGCGGCCCTTCAGGAGAAACGTGGAGGGAGCAGGGAAAAAGACGCCTTTCCGCCTCGCCGGAACAGGAGGCTGGCTCGGCTTGTGACGGAGAACGGCGAGCCCTATTGGCAAGGAAGGGCCCGGAGGTGGAGCCACGCTGGAGAGAGCCTGCCTAGTTGCCTTCCACTCTGGGGAGCGCAGCGAGGCTGTTTGAGCCCATGAAGAGCTGGGAACGTGGCTGGCTGTGGGGAGCAAGGCGGCTGTGAATCTCCTCCGGCGGAATGGCGGGAAGCTGGTCGGTTTGCCGGCGCGTCCTGAGCATGCGGGCGGTACCCGGTGAGTAAGTGAGTAAAGGAGCAATCCTATTCAAGTTTAGATAAGGAAAAAGGCCTACAACTCCCAGCTTGCCCCAGCCAGCTATGTTCGCTGGGGCATGCTGAGTTGTAGGCTTTTTCCCCCTGTCTAAACTTGAATAGGATTGCGCCCTAGGTGACCTTTGCGCGCCGTGCTTGGTCACGCGGTGGCCAGGCCTCCTGGAAACGAACTGGCTGGCCGTGTGGCCTCCCGTTGCTGCCAGCCTTTGGGTCCTGCATACTCCGGGCAGCTTCCACGTATCGCAGGTCTGTTGTTGTTATCATCCAGATATCCATGATCCACTAGATGTTTGGACCGGATTTTTGGAACCCCACTGCTCGGGTAAAACCCAGTACCTAAGAGTCAATGAGGTATCGTCTCATTATGCAGCTGAGCTAGTATCTAGTAGTGCTACTCTTTGTCAGTCAGTCAGTCGATCACTCGTGACGGAGTAAGATTGTCTTCCAGGATAAAAATTACAAAAAGGAGATTTTAAAAGGAGGAAAATTCTAAAGAAAATTGTGTAGACTCTAGCGATGGGTCCGTAAGTGACTGTGGAGGCCAATTCTAGATCCACACAGCTTCCCACAGTGAGGACACAGGTTACCAGATGGAAGATGGTCCTGTAAAGGATTCATTTGACGTGCTTGTCGCTTAGCGCGTTTCTCCCTTTCACCTTGCACTCGGACTTCTTCAAAGTCCATGGAACCTTTGTGAAAGGCCAACCTCCAGATAGATCGTTCATGGGCCAGAGCTTCCCAGTTTTTGATGTTTATATTGCATTTTTTTAGATTAGCCTTAAGAACATCTTAAAACCTCTTATATTGACCACCGATATTCCGCTTTCCATCCTTGAGTTGGGAATAAAGTAACTGCTTTGGGAGATGGCAGTCAGGCATTCGAACAACATGACCGGTCCACTGAAGTTGGCGTTGAAGGATCATTTTTTCAATGCTAGTAGTCTTTGCTTCTTCCAGTACACTGACATTTGTTCGCCTATCTTCCCAAGTAATTTGCAGGATTTTCCGGAGGCAACATTGATGAAATCTTTCAAGGAGTTGGAGGTGACGTTTATAGATAGTCCCATGTTTCGCAGGCATACAATAAAGTTGGTAATACAATGGCTTCATAAACCAGTGTTTTGGTCTTCTTACAAATATTCCGATCCTTGAATACTCTATGTTTCATTCGAGAAACATAGAGTGTTTTTTTTTTTTTACTCTTTGTAACTGTTCTATCGTGATCTTATCAATACCAATTGCACTCAAGTGTTTTTTCAACCCTTTTGGGATTGCCCCTAACGCTCCTATCACTACTGGAATCACTGCTGTTCTTTTCTCCCAGAGACGCTGTACTTCAATTTTCAAATCCTGATATTTCGTGATCTTTTCAATCTCTTTTTCTTCTACCTGGCTATCACCTGGGATCGCCACATCAATCAGCTTAACTAAGTTTTTCTCAACCACAGTGACGTCTGGGCCTGGGGTATTGTGCTCGAGCTTCTTATCAGTTTGGATTTTAGAGTCCCACAGGTTCTTAACCACCTTTTCTTCATTCTCAACCACCTTTTCAGGTTTATGTTCCCACCAGTATTTAGCAGATGGTATCTCATAGTTCTTGCACAAATTCCAATGTAGCATTGCCACTCGGTTATGGCATCCTTTGTAATCAATCTATTGTCTCATCCATTTCTTTACAGAGCCTACATTTACTATCCGTTCCATTTTTTTCCATTTTTACTCTAATTACATTGGTCCGAAGTGCTTGCTCTTGTGCAGCAAATGTAAGTCCTTCCGTCAACTTTTTTAGGGTCCCAGATTTTAGCCATATCCAATTATTAGCCTTATCCACTTTACCTTCGATTTTTTTTAATATATTGGGCACGTAATGGCTTATTGTACCAGGCATCTTTCCTGTTTTTTAACACCTCCTTTCTGTATGCATTTTTCGATTCAGCGATTTTTAAGGATACCTTTCCTAGAGACTTCATTCAGCATTCTTTCATTACTGCTGTGGATGTACTCACTAAGAGATCTTTTTTCTTCTTCCACCGTTTTTTCACTTGCAGCAATCCTCATCCTCCATCACCTCGTGGCAGATATAGTCTATCCACATCACTTCTTGGGTGTAGAGCATGGTTTGCGGTCATTAACTTCCTTGTTTTCTGGTCCAAAACGTCCAACTCCATCCCCCATCCAATCTACAATTCTAGCACTGTATCTTATCACCGGAACCGCCCAAGTATTTATTGCTTTTATAATGTTTCCACCATTCAATTTTGATTTCAGTATTTTCCTTACTCTCCTTAAATACTCTGCTCTAGACTTCCCCTTCATTATTTCATGGTTTATATCATTTGCTTGTAATATTCCCAAATACTTGTAATTTTTATCATATCCAAGATTCTGTATTACCTACCCTTTCACAAGTTGTATTCCTTCTGTTTCAACAAATTTTCCTTTTCTTACTGATAAAGTTGCACATTTTTCTACCCCAAGATCCATTTCAATATCCTTGCTAAATATTAGGGCCGTGTGCATAAGTTGTTGTTGTTGTTGTTATAATTATAATTATTATTCCAACAAGCACCCTGTTCTGCTTGCAGTCAGTGTGGCTCAGCCGTCCCCAACCTGGTGCCCTCCAGAAGTTTTGGTCTTCAGCTCCCATCAACTCCAGTCCAGCCAGCATGGCCAGTAATCAGGAGTGCTAGGAACAGAAGTCCAAAACATGTGGAGGGTGACTGGGGAAGGCTGCAGTATGGCAACAAGTGGCGCTTTCCCTTGCCTCTTCAAATGCGTGTTTATGGGCGACGGAGATCTTAAACTATTTTGTTGATCTTGGGTGTGGGCTGAAGGGGCGGCTTCCTAGATTGCCACTTTTACTATGGACAGAGGCTTTTTGGAGCTCTTCCCCAACATATGTTGGAGCTCCTCCCCAACATAAAGTGATATAGAAAGCTGCACCTGTTGCATTTCTGCCTGGTGGGCTCCCTCTGTCCACTTTTTAAAAATAGCATTCCTAGGCGGAGGCTAACAAAACCCAGCTTTTCCTCCTAGCCTTTAGCCAATCCTCTTAATCATTCCCAACTTTTAAGTCCAATCATAAACAACTTTTAAGTCCATTGAATGGCATTTGCGAATCCCTCTGTCCTTCTGTTGTTTCCCCGTTGTGTATTTTAGAATGTAAGAAAAGATGGAATAGCTGCAAAATGTCTTTGAATTGTTAACACTAGGACCCTTCCATGAAGCACCCTGAATACTAATAAAGTCCCCATCCCCACCTCTCCCCTAAGTACACTAAATATCGTAGGGTAAGGGGCCGTGCTTACAGTATTTGTGACATTAGGTACATAATTAGGTTATGAAATCACGTTTTTAAAAAGTGAATATAAAGTGTGCACTGAAAATACTACTGAAATGTACATGTCAGGCTGTGAGTCATGTACTGTCAAGGTAGTCATACAAACCATTAGTGTAGTTCTGGCCCATTAAAAGTGGCATGTCAAACTAATTGGTTGCTGTTTCAACAAATGGTGTTTTGGTGTGACTTACAAATAACTGTTGAACTTGGTGGATTACAAAACTTGTGGTGTTAAAGTATTGCTTTTTCTTATTTATTCAGGTAACTGCTATGGTCAACCTCCTCAAATTACCCAAGGACTTTTCCTTAAGAACTGTAAAACCCAGTTAAAATATAGTATATTTATCAGTTTGCCTGAAGTGAGGAACAAAATGTAAGTATTGTCATTATTGATAACTGTAGAAGATACCCTTTTTATGCTGGAAAAAAACTGCTTCATAATCAACATTAGTGTTGTGATAAGTTATAACAACTTAAGGCACAAAATGGGTGTTCTGATATTGTTGTTTTATTATGGTTTTCATATGTTCCCTAATAAGTAGGAAATTACAGTAATGTGATCTGTTACTCATTCAGAATTTGGGCTGCAAGCTATAGTATTATGTTGGCATTTAACACTCTGATTCTGGCCATTTGTGCTTTATGTATCTCTGTGATGCAACCATAGTGCTACATTTTGTGTCACTATGTTAGTGTTGCTGCTATCATGCTAATCTCTTCCTCCGTTCATGGTCAATGTTAGGACTGGGCTTCCAAAAGGCCCATTCACATGTCAGTAAAGTATAATTTATGCATATTGGGCATTCCATCTTTGGGCCTACTGCACTTCTATGTATTGGATGTATTTATAACATATATACATAGATCTGATAACTTGCAATCTCTAATACAAGTTATTGGGTCTGTGCATGCTAGACTTCATGAGCACAAATGTAAGAAGTGCTCTGTTGGATCAGACCAAGGGTTCATCTAACTTAGCCAAATGTTTCTGTGAAGTTCACAATCGGGGCATGAAGATCACCATTGTTTACACTCTATTGA
The DNA here is from genome assembly GCA_021292165.1 of Shinisaurus crocodilurus. Taxonomy (NCBI): domain Eukaryota; kingdom Metazoa; phylum Chordata; class Lepidosauria; order Squamata; family Shinisauridae; genus Shinisaurus; species Shinisaurus crocodilurus. The sequence continues at coordinate 117,025,754 of CM037879.1, forward strand.
TTGGTATTTAGAACCATCCGGCCTCTTCCCTGAACATGAATTTCATAAAGATGTCATGTGTATTAGCTATTGATAGGACTATCTTCCATGAACTTGTCCAATTCTCTTTTAAAGTCCTTTGGGACAATGGCCATCATCTCATCTTATGGCAGCAAATTCCATTCATTTATTACACATTGTCTGTAATACTGTCTTTTATTTGTTCTGAAACTACCGCTAATCAATTTCATTGTGTGACTGAGTTTTAGCATTATGGGAGAGAAACTTCTCGCTTTCTATTTTCACCCTACCGTTTATAATTTTATATTTTCTGTCTTTCTCTTTTTTAAACCAAAAGCCCCAAATACTTTAGCCTTTCCTCATATACATGCTACTTGCATGTTATGGCTAATGGATGGAGGAGATAAATAGCCAGGTAGAATCCTACTACAATTTGAATAAACCCACTTTGCGAATAGTGCTAAAGAAGTAACTGAAAATGGTATATGGATTTGCCAAATTTCCTTTATCCATAAAGGAAACCTTTTGTTGAACTTCTAAATCGTTTTGGCTAGCTGATTCCTGTTGGGTTTTATACCATCTGATGTAATAAAGCTTTTGATGTTTAGGTCGCTCACAGAACAACCATACAGTACTTGGCAAACAACAGTGGACCCAAAGGAGTTAAGAAAATTCCAGCTGTTGGCACATAAATGGTGGGATGAGCATGGACAATATGCAGCCCTTCACTCTATGAATGATATTAGAGTGCCTTTTATTAGGTAAGTTTTTAAAATGTGCCGTTCTTTACATACATCTGGCTTTAATATGAAAATAGTTTGTGTGGTTTGTCTGGGGACAGGAAGTGACAATAAGTGATGTGATGTTCTGTTCTGTTTTCTGGGCCTGCCCTACAGTAGATTATTTCTGGGTACCAGTCTGGCTCTGTTGTCCTATATTTTTCACTTCATTGGGTGGGTATTGTAGTCTGAGCAATGCCAGATTTAAATACTTAAGTTATGAGTCTCTGTCCAAGCCTGAATGTCCAAGCCTATGATACAATGTCTCTGTCCAAGTCTATGATACAAATGTGGTTGTATCATAGGGCTTGGCTACAGACAGGTGTGCATCTGGAAGGAATTGGTTTGTCTAGTATAGGTAGTCCCTTAAGAAAGAGTAGGTCTCTGACATGTTGGGCTTGCACAAAAATTAACAGGCACCTTGTGACTTTGTGTCACTTCTATTTTTTGCATTTTCTGTGCCTCTCTGTTGGTCTCATCTGAACCTGTTGACACTTCAGGATCTGGCCAAATTTCCTGCCAAGGGTCTGGATTAGCCAATTCAAAGGAACCCACTTGGCTTCATCTGTTGGTTGGTGGCATGGCAAATAGGCAGGCATTTGCATGTTTCCACAGTTATATGGAGTGTCTCCTTTTAATAAATGGAGGAAGCTCATAGACACTTGCTTCTGCCCCGGTGTGACTGTCCAGAGATGTGTTGACATTCCTGGTAGCATTTCATGCTGCTTCTCCTGGAACCAAAATAGATTCTTGAACTAAGGTGTCAGATTAATGTCTGTGAGATACATGGCATGCAATACATGTGTCCAGGGAGCACATCTGAGGTCATCTTTAACAAGTACATAAGTATTGTAATAGGCATTGAAAAGAAAGAAAACTTCCTCCTAAAGATAAACAGTAGCCTTTAAAAAAAAAAAGTAAACTGTAAGTTCTCACACTTCATTCAAGATCTCAGAAAAGAAAATGTGTTGAGTTTTTGGTAAAATGCAAGTGTATTTAAATGTAGTTATCAAGTAAACATCCTTTATTGGTGAATAGTCTTAATTAAAACTCATTTGTTTTACCTTTTTTTGTAAGAGATACTATTTTAAATTTACAAAATGGCCATCGGCTAGGAAGCCCTCTCTCTGACATGAAGATCCTGGATGTTGGTTGTGGTGGTGGATTACTTGCTGAGGTAGGGATTACATTTTTTATGGCAATTAATATTCTTCACGCTCTCCTTTATTTTTAGGCAGTGATAAAGTTTTGAATAGTGTTTGTTTATGTCTTCCAAGCCCTTGTTTAACTAGAAGTCTTTCTTGTGTGTTGTTCTACTGGTATGTTTGTTATTATGTTTATTTAGCTTTTGATAATTTAATAAGCTGCTGTGGAGGAAAAAAATGTACATATTTATGATGTGCAAACAGGATATTATTCTCTTGTCACTTGAAATGTAGTTATTGTGTAGAGCTAAAGTGTGGGCTGGGAAACACTTTGGGCAGGTTGCACAATCCCCATAGCCCACCATAGCTTATTTAACTTGGTTGTGGTGTGTGCTGGCTGCCCTTTTGAATATTTAAATGGTGGCAGGCAGTTGCCGTGGCTTATTGTGTTGTGCAAACCCAGCGAGGTTAAGCTGAAACAGCCCATGTTTGAGTTATGTGAGGATTGTTTGCATGACATGATAACCCACAGCGACCGCCTGCCCCGGCTTGAATATTCAAAATGGCCACCATCACACACCGCAACCCACCATGGTTTATTTAAGCCACAGTGCACAGTGCGAACCCGGTCTTTGACTGATTGTGTGGAAAGAAACTAAATCCTTTACTGAAACTTCCACCAATTTTAATGTAATTTTTTTCCACTGTGTTCAGTGGGCTTTACTCCCAAGTAAGTGGTGATAGGATTGCAGCCTTAGGTACTCTACATTTTCTTCTGGTCATCCTTCTGGTCTAGAATTTCTAAAGACAAAAAATTGGTTCATTCATATAATTGGCAATTTAAATACAGCAATATAAATAATCCTTTTACAATGCAATTGTAAACATGTAAGTCTCACCAAGTTCAATGCAGCTTACTTCCTAGTAACTGTGCTTCGAATTGCAGTCTTACTTCATTAACCAACCTAAAAAGTTGTATAATCAAATATTATTGGATCAGTTGATTGGATTAGTCAATATCATACTAGTAGTTATTTTGTGGGGAGGGAAGAATGAAGCATTGGATATTTACCTTAAGCTCTTAAATAACTTCAAGTTTCTAGTTCATTGGGAGGCATTTTCCTTTTTTCATGCAGTAGGGAATGACATGTTTATGGCGTTAGCCCTTAGGTAGACTGGGAGCTTCAGTTACTGGAATTGATCCTCTGGAGGACAACATTAGAACAGCGGAACTACATAAATCATTTGATCCAGTGCTGGCTAAGAGAATCCAGTACAGAATCTGTGCACTAGAGGATATTGTGGAAGAGGCGTCAGAAACATTTGATGTCATTGTGGCTTCTGAAGTAGTGGAACATGTGGCTGATGTGGAAATGTTTATCAGGTGCTGTAGTGAAGTGCTAAAAGTGAGTTCAAGAAAACAACCTGTACTGGAAAATCAATCTCTTTATTGTAAACCTTTTGCACTGTTCAGTATGTTTCATTCTTTCTGATACATTCAATGCACATTGTGGAATTTTGTGCAACCGTATACCCCAGATTCTAATTATCTAGATGGAAAACAAACAAAACCTTTAGGATACTTGTAACTTAGAAAATAAAATATAAAACTCATTTTATTGATTGATTGTTCTATTTATCCCAAGGGCTCAGGACAAATAACAGTAGAATATTAAACCTCACCATGGCCTGTGCCACCATATTCCTGGCCACCAAAACCCAATCAGGATGAAAAGGCTTGAGTATTCTCCTGAATAAGGGCAAGGGCTGGGCTTTGGCAAGTCTCCAAGGGAGAGAATTCCTGAGTTAGGGGCCAACCATCAAGAATGCCTCCCTGCCTGCCCTTTCAGTCCTGACTTGTCACTTAACTGGTAAAGGAGGAAGTATCAAAAGAACAAAATAAAATAAGTAAAAAATATTAAGACAAATGTAAATACTGAAAACTAAAAATTGAAATTTCAAATAACAAGTGTAACGAATTCTGCCTTATTAGCTGAGCAGACTACAGGATGAAAGAACACTTGCTAGATTACATTATCTCTGTGCTTCAGGTATTAGGCAGCCATTTGTCTGAAAACCAGTTCTATGATGCCTATTGACTTAAAGTGTTTTAAAATTATTATTATTATTACTACTACTACTACTATTATTATTATTATTATTATTATTATTATTTTATTTTATAAGAAGCCCCACTGGTTGTCCCATGTGTTTACTAACAAGCTTAATTCAGTTTAGTTTATTTACTTGGACGAATTCACATGTGCTACAGCTCTGGCAGAGCTAATCGTATGGAGGAAGGAGAGGGAGGAACCAAGGCTGAGGTACTGCCTTTCCAATGCCCTGTTGTCTCATGCCAGCAGGGCAGAAGGTCGGGCGAGCGTGCTGCTTTTCCCCTTTTTTATTTAGGCCATTTTTGGCAGTTTTCTTTCTTCTTTATATTCCCTTCCCATTGATTCCAATGAGAAGAAAATGAACTATGCCAGCTCCAGTTCTTCTAGCATTCCAGGGATGTGTTCAGGCATAAGAGGGTTTTGGATCCTGTGGATCCACAGCCTCTCTGGCGCAACCTTGGAATGCCTCACTTTTTTTACTCTCTGATGTCAAAGAAGTACTGCGTGTGGTCATTTCTGCAGTCTCACAGGGGCTTGTGAGGTCACATCTCCCACTCCAAGGACGGACCGCTCTCGGAAGAGATCTGAAAAGTCCTGGCCCATGGGATGCCCTGGACCATACGATTATGGCCTAATACTAGCTTTTGTATTTGTTCTGAAGGCATATGTTTATAAACACTACTATGCTGAGGCAGAGATGTCATTAAAGAATAGTTATCACACGGGATTTTTTTGTTAAGAATCATAAGAGATCAGAGAATCTCTTACAGAATCAAATTATAGATCAAAATAATATGAAATTAACAACAAACAAATACAAATCATAAAGTCAAAAGCAGAAGGAATACTCCTCTTATGCTCTCAGTTATTGATGGTTTTTATTGAATTGGCCCAACTAATGGTCCATGAAAAAGGGTTATCCTTGCCTAGATTGGTTAGTTGTTTCTATACAGATTCAGGTATTAATTAATGAAAATATTAGCTTAACGTGTATCAAAATTAAAAAACTTAATGTCTACCAGTTTCAAATGAATAGACCTAAAAGTAAGTGTTCTTTCTTCAGTAAAATTATTTTATTCATATGAAAATGAATGCAGATTTAATTGACTTAAACTTGTACTACTAAACATTTTTTCATCTGATGACAGTAATTTTAATTTTAACATGCTTACTCATATAGGATGTTGCCAGTTGTATTTATAAATGACTGATTTGCAAACAACTCTTGGGTTTTCTTATTAGCCTGAAGGATCTCTGTTTATTACTACAATCAACAAATCACAGTTGTCCTATATTCTGGGCATTTTAATTGCTGAGAGAGTACTGAACATTGTTCCGGCAGGCACCCATGACTGGGAAAAGTTCATAGCACCTGAAGAGCTGGAGCGGCTCCTAGAATCAAGTAAGTGTTAAATCCCAAGGGAAGCACATGAGATAAGTAGTCTCCTTCAAGTATGGCTGCTAGTTGACCTTGCCCTTTCTATAATAAAAAGGCATAGAGGAAACACACTTTAATCAGATGGCTTTGCAAAATGAAATGTTGGTACTGTACACCAGCCTGTTCCCAACCTGGTGTGCTCCAAATAACACTACACCTGCCATCATCACCCCTGCCCCCAGAGGAATCCCCCAGTTAAGTCTGATCTCAGATAGGAAATAAGAGCGGAGATGCGGGTGGTGGGGTACTTGGCCAGTGCTGGGAAAACAAGTGCTGCTCCCAGTGCTGACTGCATCCTTTCATGTGATGCATGCTGCCCTAAGCCAGGAACCTGATGGCGCTGGGAGGAGTGGTGCATGCTGTGTGAAAGGGCTTGCTGGTGCTGGGCGGAGTGTGTGAACCCAGGGAGTCGAGCAGCGCTGGGAGGGGCAGCTGCTCCACCCAGTGACAGCCAGTCCCTTTCTCCGTGCCTCTCCCAGCATGGAGAAAGGCTGAATGGGTGGTGGGTGATGACATCAGTAGGTGTGGCCATGCACATTCCATGGCCATATCCAGCTCATGGAGGGCCTAGTGTAGGACAATTCACACACACCCCATGGTTCTGGTCCATTTTTGATAGTAAATATTAAGTTACTAAACTCTCTCCCCCCACCCACAAATAGATTTAGAATGTTACAGCCCTTATGTTAGGGTGCCAAAATGTACCTCCATATCAAGGAATTCCATGTGGCAGTCTTAACATTTTGGAAGCCCTTTACCACACATGGTATAGATCCAGTTTTTTGTAGTTCACATGTAATAACTCTGGCAACAGCTGCCATTGACACAAATGTACTGCTCCATGTGTGCACACAGTTCAGGGTTTTCAGATGTTACACCTGCCACATAGAGCGCCACCACAAAGAGGTTCTTTTTTGGGGCCTCCATATGGGGGAGCAGGGTGTAACATTTTTAAATTGGCACTTGGACTATAGTGCTGAAACCTTCCTTCAGAATGTTCCCATTCAAGTTAAGGGTTTATAGTATGGCCTACTTGCTTTTTCAGATGTTTGTCCAACATGTCGAATATGTCTTTTTAAGAAGTTTCAATACGGTGATAGAATTTCCATACCTCCAGGGTTTTTTTTAGCTATAAAGAAACCCAGTCATGCATTATGCTTGGATTTTTAAAGCATTGTGTAGTGAAGCCAGAAGTAAACATGTCTCCTTGCAATTCTTATTGCCTTTTTAAAACAAACAAACATTTAAAAACAATGTTATTAGGTTTTGAATTTATTTGGGTTAATAGATTCATAGATTATAGTTGGAAGGGGCCTACAAGGCTATTGAGTCCAACCCCCTGCTCAATGCAGGAAGCTAGAGGAGGGGTCTCCCATACAAGTAACAACCAGGCCTGACCCTGCTTAGCTTTCCACACTCAGACAAGCTGCAAATCTAATCATAATGCAAAAATAATTGACCAATATCAGAATTCGTAGCACTTACATTTTAGCAAGAAACATTTTACCTGGGATGTATATCCTTGAATGGTTTGATGGCTTCAAGACTAAAAATCTGTTCCTAATGCTATCTCAGCTAGCAAATTACTATTCAGGGCGGGGTAATCTTACCATTGTGCCAGAATGTCATTGCAGGGAACTTTGTGTTGTGAATGTTAGGTCCTCTTTGAGATAGGTCACTTCTCTCTTTCCTGTCTCCCTCTTCCTCTCCCCCGTCCCTTTTATAGATGGTTTTTTAGTGAAGACAATGAAAGGAATGTTATACAACCCACTCTTTGGATCCTGGAGCTGGATTGGAAGCACTAGCATTAACTATGCACTCCATGCTGTGAAATCAAGTATGCAAGAACAGCTAGATCCAAAGGAAGCATCCATAGATATGGGCAAAGAGCAGCTCCAATCAGAAGCTAGCATCAGAACTGCCAGTTAAGACTTGATGGCTAAAGCCGCAGTCAGAGGAAGATTTGCATAAATGGCTGTAATAAACCAGTAAGGAACAAACAGCCTCATGTTCACAGTGCTGGCTTTTAAAATGTGTCTGCCAGTCTCGGTCTTGTGGTAGAAGAATTGTTCATTCTCTGCAGTGTCAGATGTGCAAAGCTCCTGAGGATGAGTTATCTTGAATAAGAAGTGAATTGTATACCTAGAGATGAGGTGTTCTGTGCAAGTTATTGGGAAAGGACTATGAAATAGTTCTTAAAATGCATGCCTCTCAGATTCCAAAGAATAATTATTTTGATAGGCTTTAGAGTTACTGGTTTAAAATGCAGCACTTTGTATTTCTAATGTAGCTGAATTGCTTTTATTATTCGAATTAAGCTGCTTGCCTGTTTCTAAATGTTAAAAAAACAACTCTCCTTATTTCTTGGTTGCTTGGATATAATCTTGTACTTAGCTGTGGTATTCTAGACAGTCAATGGTAGCAAGGCTCACCTCAATGTAAAGACCAGTTCTATTAAGACCTGCTATTCAAGATATGGGTGACTGCAGAGCTACTTAACACTCTTCCTGTGTGGAAATGCAGGGCAAGGAAATGGGTAAATCTTGTGAATAATGTGTTGGGAATGTGTGTGTTTGTGGCAAAATACAGCCATACATTCTTCATATCTGGCAGTCCACCTGCCTTTCTCTCTACAGAGATTATATCTGTGTTAGAAAATATGATGTGTTAAGTGGCCTTCAGTCTTGCTCTATCTGCTTTAATTGGTATCTATACCTTTATGGGTGGGAGGTGTTGGTAAGATGTTAAGTGAGAGCATTCTGGAAGCCTTCACTGATGGGAAATGGTCAGAGCTTATCTACTTTCTTGTGTAGTTATTTCACTTAGTGGTCGGGGGAAGGCAACACTGGCAAATGGATCAGTAACTGCCTGGTCAATCTTGCATCGTTGGGAAAGAGTTTTTCTATGTAACTTCAATGGCTTTTGATGTTGGTGTCGTATCCAGGCTCAAATTAATGCTTTTTGACCTATGATCTGAGAAAATGGCAGGGCAGGGGAAACTACTCTACCTGAAATTGATATTGCCTGCCTTAAAGAACCTTGGATTGGAAGATGTGCTTTGAAAACATTTATCACAAAGAGGGAGCCAGTGTAAGTCTGGTCTCTTTTCCTTATAAAGGCAATAGTTAAAAACAAACTGGAAAATGGTAGTAGCTGATACTACTCCCTTGCTATAGTAATAAGAAAAAATACCTTGTGGCTTTATGCCAAAGCGTGAAGATTTAAGAGCTGCACTGCACCTATTAAGATCTTTAGGAGCAAACCACGAATGCTTTTTGCTAAAATAGCTCTTACCACCCTTTTGAAACAATGAAGAATAATTCCATTAAATATTCCTATCAATATTTTATGTGAGGTTGTTGTGATAGCACCATTGGTGTCTAATAATAAGTGTAACAGAAAACTTTTCCCGTCCATACTTCGATAATGAAGGCACTCCTCAATAGAAGCTTGCATGGAGAAATTGTGTTCCAGATTTGTAACCATAAAGAGTTGGGATAATTCTCTGAACTTCACTAAAATCTTTTCTATGTGGTTGTGGTTACACCCCCTTGTGGTTGTATAATGGAACATATAGAAAGGCAGAGAAAGGAACTCCTCAGAAAAAAACTCTTGTAAAGGAGCCAATCTTAAACCTGCAAAGAATCCAGAAGCAGAAGCCTTGGAAAAGTAGCGGGTTAAAAGCCTCATGTAGAGAAGCCCTAAGTTACTGCATTGTTCTCAGTGAATGAAGACTCCTGTGGCATTCTCTGACTGCTGTAGTCCATTCATATAGCCAACAGTCTGCATTTAAAAGACCTTGTTCCTTGCCAGCCTTCATCTGTGGTAACATGGAACCATGATTTCTGCTACAGCTTGCTGTATTTCCAGTTACTTTTTAATACCTGTGTTAAGCAGGCTCCAGGAAGACAGTGCTTATGGTAGTAGCAGTGAGTGGAGAGGGACGAGAGCCAGCCTATCACAGTTTTTGTCTGAGCAGATTGGCTTCAGGGCCCAATTGTAAGGAAGAACTACCTTTCCATAATGACACAAATCTTCTTCAGTCTTTTGATCAAGAGTAGGGGGGAAATCCTGCTCTGCTTTTCTCTAGTTCATCCCTGGCCCAGGAAAGATTTTCTCTCTAGGAGTCCTGTATTTTTATTTTATTTATTTATTATATTTATACCCCGCAAGGAACCCAAGGTGGCTTACATAATCCTCCTCCTCCTCTCCATTTTATCCTCACAACAACCCTGTGAGGTAGGTTAGGCTGAGAGTCAGTGACTGGCCCAAAGTCACCCAGTGAGTTGCATAGCTGAGCGGGGACTAGAACCTGGATCTCCTGAGTCCCAGTCCAACACTCTCACCACTACGCCACACTGGCTCTCCTAGAGACAGATTCAGAATCGGCCAATTAATCTGCCCGTTTGGAAAAGGAATAATGCAATGGCTCAAAGGTGTTTGGGAGTAGGCTATTGCCTTCCACTGACTCCCTGGAGGCCAATATAAAATCCACCCCAGTTATCCAAAGAATTAAACTGGACCATTTACTGGACCCTTAGAATTAAAGGGTTGAGAGAGGATATTAAGGCCTCTCTATCCAAGTGCCACATCAATGTTTTGTTTTTTTCTTTAGTTAGATATGTGCCTTCAGGGGTAAAAATGATACCTAGGCTCCCCTACTAAGATAATGTTTAGAGAGAAGCATGTTACATATAGGGGAAGGTGGGCTATCTTAAGAAAAGATGTGTAAATATATTTGTGGAATGAGCACTGATTTCAAAAGTTATGAATACTGAATTTGGGCCTTCTCTATGAGCAACTCTGTTTTTCAGTCTTATTGCTGTGATGGTGAGAATTTTGTGTGTGTGTTTCTAAATGAAAGTGGAGATTCTAACAAGGTCTTTTGGATTGCACAAAGTAGCCACACCCCTATTGTAGTTTGGCTGAGAAAAGTCCGGGTCCTGTGGCACAAGTTTATGGGCTTGAATAATCAATGGTCCATGGAGTCCAACCCTCTGATGCAAAGCAGGACTTCTCACATATTAGCCAACTGTAGACAGAGCTACCAAATTCAGCCCATGTTCCGGTCCAGCTGTTGTATCCTGCTCATTTGTTCATCACATTTCATTGCTATACCACCCAATAGCTGAAACTCCGGGCAGTTTACAAAGATTAAAACCTTAAAAATACATTATAAAAACCATATACATACAAACATATATACAACACAGAGACACATATATATATCCAAAAACAATTCTGAATCAAGAAAAATTCAAGACCTGATTAAAACCTCATCATATGCTGCCGAAATGCCTGCGAGAAGGTCTTAACCTGGTACTGAAAAAGTAACAATGTCGGTGCCAGGCGGGCCTTGTCGGGGAGATCATTCCATAATTGGGGGCCACCACCAAGAAGGCCCTCTCTCTCGTTGCCACCTTCTGAGCTTCCCTTGGAGGAGGCACCTGGAGGAGGGCCTTAGATGACGAACATGGTGTATATTGGGTAGGTTCATGCCAGGAGAGGTGCCCCATCGGGTATTGCGGTCCTGTTAACAGCTATTCAGTGCTGTAACTTAATTTGATATTCCACAGTAAAAAGTCAGTTGGCTTTACTGATGAATGTCAAATGCTAGTTCATTTGAAAAGTAGATGACAGATTCAGGTGTTCTCTGGGTGCTGGTTCATTGGGGTATAGTGTAATTTCACTCTATTCGTTACAGTCAGTATATATTTTCTATAAATCCTGCATAAGAAAGGATTGAAATAAAAGCCTTATTTTCTGAAGCAAAGTATATGATTCATCTTTTCTGGGCAGCCTTTGGAACAACCCCCTAGTACCAATACCCTATATTGTAAGTAAGCCAAAGTACATGAGATAGAAATGGCATATTCTTTCCCCATTTACCTCTTCCTCTTACTTCCCTATGTCTCTTTTTTAGATTATAAGACTCTTGGACAAGGGACCTGTCAAACCTGTTCTTTGTAAAGTCCCGTGTAGATACATGGTGTTATACAAATAATTTGCCATATTAATTTTATTCCAACCTACCATTAAGGAGCCCAGGATGGCATACTTGGCTCGTAGGTTGGGCTAAGAGATAATGACTAGTCTAAGGTCACCCAGTGAGCTTCATGGTGAATGTAGATTTGAGTCCAGGTCTCCTCGGCTCCAGTTTACACCACACTGGCTCTCCAGAAGTAGTCTAAGGGGCAGGGGAAACCACTTCGCCAGTTCCTGTGATTTTACAAGTGGACACCATACTAATTAATTCATGTCGGGTTAGATACAGTAAATATACAATTCTTTTAATGTGGTGTCCATTGATTTGTTTATGTTCATTTGTCTGATTGCACAACAGTGTTCCCATAACCATGATGCTTCCTTGTCCAATTATTGATATTAGTCCCACTCTACTGTTGGATTCTTAAATATGTATGATGGAAGCTAGTAGTTGGTTAGTAGAATTTCTTAAGAGAAAGGGATACAGGGAACTTGCTTTTACAGGGATACTAGATAGCTGGTTGCACTAACTTAAATAATCAATGATTGGAAAGATAAATCTAGAAGCTTTGTAGGCTTTGACTTTTGTAGCCTTGGGCTTTTAGATCTGCTTTAACCTGTCTCCCGGGCTTGTTGCTTTGGCATCCAGTGATACTTATAACCTAAGAAGTCAGATCTCTGAATCTGTCCTTTTTGCCCACAGGCAATTTTAAAGAATTCTTCTTGGGTAAGAAGTGGGGAATTGGTAGAGAAAGTATACCCCGTGATAGGAGTCCACAACTGGCAAGCCCTGGGACAGAACAGGCATGCCACTTTCCTTTCCCTCCCATAGAGGGAGTATCACCTGTGGCAATGAGTTTTGGCATGAAGCCATTTGAGTAGGGGTATATGGGGCCACATAATACCCACACTTCCTTATCAAAATGGCCCTCTGTGTGAAAACTAGGGTTATACCTAATGTTAGTACTACTACTTAGAGTAGGTGCATTAAAATGAATGGGACTTAAGTTATACTAACTTTGGATAGAAGCCCTAGTTACTAACTAGGGCCATAGACCTAAGACAATCTTTCTATGGTTCCCAAACCCACGACCACATAATATTTGTGGCCAAACTTAAATTTGGTGTGTTATCTCTTTTGGAAGAGAAGCTAATGATTAATTATAACTTAAAAAAAAAAAAAGCATTGGTGATGGTGGGAGTTGAATGAAAACGAATTTTTTTTTTTTTTTTTTAAGGCTTTGTTTACCGGAGGAAGCTCGTGTCCTTATTTCTTTACCAGGGGATGCTGTTCATCACCTGAAGCCTAGCCACGTGACATGGTCCCGGCTCATGTTCATTTTAGCTGCAGGAAAGAACAATAGCAGCTGCTGCGAGTAAAATAACTAATAAAACAAACCGTTGCTTCATATGGACGGGTCACTGCATTACAGCCTCGCCCAAGCCTGTGCTTTGGTGGCTGGGGGATGATGGGAGTTGTAGTCAAACACAACTGGAAGGGCGCCGGGCTTGGGGAAGGCCGAAATACTTTCTCTCTAAACCAGGCATCAATCTGAAATCCCCGCCCTGTGCCTAGTAGCCGAAGGGCTCCCGGTGAAGGTTATCCTTGGCGTTACGAATGACCTTCTCCGTCCTCCCGCCCACCGCCCTTGCACGGTGAAAGGGGGGTGGGGGGAGGCGCCACCGGCAGGGCGGAGGTCAATTAATTGCTCCTAGATTTTTAGGCAGACAGGCAGGCGAGCCATGACATCACTCCTCCTCCTCCTCCATGCAAAGACACAAAGGCAAGAGGCAGCTGCGGAAGAAAAGTGCCGCCGCCGGTGGCGGTGATGCTGCTGTTGCAGAGATCGCCAAGGAGACCCGGTACAGCTGCTGCTTCCTTCCTTTTCCTCTTCCTCCCCCTCCTCCGCCGCTAAACGCCCAGCTTGCCGCCGCCGCCGCCACTACCTTGACGCCGCCCGCTTCTCCCCCATGCAGACGGCCCTCGCGTCGTCGTCGACCGGCGGGGAAACGGGAGCCAGCAACGCCCGCGCCGCGCAGCATGCCCTGGGGGGTTGGCTTCGCCTCGTCCAGGTCGTGCGTGGTGGATCTAAGCCGGAATCAGAGCCTGTGGTGCGCGGGATCCGACGACCGCTTCTCCTTTTATGGGGAGATCATCGCCTTCCCTCTGCAGGATTACGGCGGGAGTATGGCAGGGCTGGGCTCTGATTCGTGGTGGAAGAAAACCCTCTACTTGACGGGGGGAGCCTTGCTCGCCGCCGCTGCGTATCTGCTCCACGAACTCCTGGCCATTAGGTGAGCGAGAGAGGCCCGGGTCAGGTCTTTGGGACAAAGAGAGAAATAGATGCAAATATCACAGCAAGGGCAACAATAGTAAGGATTATGTTTTCATCTAGTGCGGGTTTTCTTTGCTGGGGGAGAGGGGAGGGGCCCCCGTGTTGTTGTGATCGGCCATCACGCATCTATCAAATGGCGATAAGCCTCCATATCCCAGCCCAAGTCAAACTCTTGGCCTCCTCCCCCTTCCCCAATTGGTTCCAGCTTTTAGACCATCACGTCTGAGAATGCAGGCCTTAATCTGAGATGAGGTTCAGCAGTCTCCCCCCACCCCAACCTGTTTTCAGCGCTCAGCCCTGGAACATGTGAAATACGTGTAAAGGGTCTCTGAGCATATGTAGAGTGCATCTGGCCCTGGGTAAATACAGACTGGAAGGAGGGGATGAGAGCTGCTAGACTCTGCGGACAGTCTGGAGCCCTACCGTCATGAGAAATGTTACATGAATAAAAGTGAGATTGGTAATATCCTTAAGTCTGGTCAGGAGCAAGACCCACTATTTATGCCAGTTATGTTTTAAGGTTGCAGACTACAGGAAGAATAATATCCCAGTAATATAAACAGAGATTTAAAAGCCAGCTCTTTTGATATGGACTACCTTGCAGGGTTGTGTGTGTGATGTAGTTATGAAATACTTTGCATGTTTAAACAATACTATTGGTTAAGTATAAGAGGGCAGCGCCCATTGGGAGAGGTGCTGTGCAGGAGCAGAATCTACTAGTAGATTGTGCCAGTGATTTATATGCACTTGTACCCTAAGTTAAGTATGTGTTTATGTTGTAAAAAAATGTGGTCTGTGCCCTAAAATGCCTAGAGAAATTCATTTTATGAGGAGTTTAATCAATCAATTAAATAAATAAATAAATAAGCATAATTAAAATGTATGCTTTTATTACCTTCAAAATGGAAAAAAAGACAAGGTAGCAGCCAGGGGCAGGCGTGTAGAATCAAAATGGAACACATTTCCCGTCCAATTTTTCATGTCATCGATAACAGTTCTATTCAAAACACAGCTGTACACACTTGGGATATATGCCTTTATGCTACTCTTTGCTTGCATGATCATTTTGCGCCACAGTATGTAACTTGTTACAAACTTCAGGCAGTTGGACTTCTCCATCATGCCCAGCCTTTTTTCTTTCTCCTCCCTCATTTTTTTAAAAAAATCGGTATCCAGCCCAAAGAAAAGTACTGGGAAATTTGAATAATTAGCCCCATTAGTTTGTGACACTTCAGTTGGTCCTAATAAAATGTATTATATTGTTGTTGCTTTTGGCTTCTCCAAATGGACCAGAATTACTATCTACAACTTTTAAAATTTGTAAATAGTAACTTCCCTAAGTTTTGAATGCAATTAGTTTGAATGTTGCAGCTGAAAACAAGAGGTAAGCCAGCACATCTGTTTATCTAGTGGTTAGTTAAATCCAGTACCAGTCCAGTAACTGCTCTCAAATAACCATGTTCTGTAGTCAGGAATCCTCTTCAAACTCCTTGCTGTTTGTTGCTACTCAGTTGAGATGGTTGGTTCCGTAAGCTGTACATTGTGTTGATAGGTAGTTGCAGTATACTATAAAATATGTTCTTGTAAGCTGATGGTCTGTCTTGAGAGCTCCAGAGGTTGTATCCAATGTTAGTCCTACTTAGAATAGGCCCATTGAAATGAATGGGACATGTTAGACTAACATTGGATACAACCCACGGACACGCAGAAAAATTAAAATGATCTCTTGACTCCTGGAGGGCAGCAAAGAGTGGAAGAAATTGCCAGACGAGGCCAAAGACTGTTCTAGTGCAATCCTATACATGTCTACTCAGAGGTAAATCCCACTGAGTCTAATGGGGCTTATTGCTAGGCTGCCTTAATAGCAAAAGTTACAGGTGGTGCAATACTTTGGCACTTGTAGTCTTTTGGAAAGCAAAATCCTTGTACATTGAATAAACGCTCCCTCAAAATGCATGGATGCCTTTTTATGCATTTGCATATTAATTCCATATCTAATAATCTTATTCTTTTATGATTGTATAATCTTATTATACAATTAGAAGACACAGCAACAATTAGTCTCTTTCTCAGCCAAACCTGAGGCCTATCTTAGTTCGTGTAGGTCTAATAGATCCTCATAGCTATATCTTCTTGTTGTTGTTGTTGTTAAAAGGAGCTAAGAAATGGAGCTAATATGGAGAGCTACATAGTGGCAGAGTTCTGCAAATAGTTGTCCCAATCCAAAAGCACTTGCATGAAGCAGAATGGAGAGCCCTTACAAATGAAATACTGTACCGAAATACCTAAAATGAAATCCCTTGGATCAGCTTTTCAACAGGGAAAAATTGAATCCTGACACATTCCCCCTTTTGAAAACAGCAGCAACATCAATTGAACCATTTTTTTTAAATGTAAAGGGCTTCACACATGCATAGGGTGGCCACTTATGCATCACCAAAAAAAGGACACAGGTTTACATAAAATTTCCATATGTTAATTTCTATATATAGATGCAAACAAATATAGAAACAATTACTATAATTTAGAGTGGAATCCTACGCATGTTTAGACAGAAAATAGTCCTACAATTCTCAGTATCTCCCAGCCTGCATAGCTTTTCTATCTAAACATGCATAGGATTGCCTTCTCACCTTACTGGGGAAGACTGATCAGGTGACCTGTGTGCTTGCTCAGTCTGCTGCTGTCCAGGTGCTGTTGGGCAAATTCCAGGCCTCTGCATTCCCTTCTTATGGTTCATTTTCCTTAAAGCAGGCTTGGACTGGACAGCCATTCAAATAGCCCTTTAAAATGCCATTTCTAAAGAAGGACACATAGCCACTCTACACCTGCAGTCCCAGCTGTTGGACTGGACAGAAGAACTTCACTTGTGGTTGTTGCCTTTGGAAGATGTTTCATCAATTCTAGGGTGTTCCAAAGAGCCAATTGTAACTTTGGCTTGGCTCCAAAACTAGCATAAAGGGAGAGAGAAGTTTGTGCTTTTTTTGAGCTTAAAAGCGTTATTCTGCCTCAAAAGGAATATGTAAAGTTGCCCCATTATACTTCACCTACACAGATCGAAGCATCAGTTGTGATTCCTTGATAGAAGCGCAGAACTCAGCCATTAATAGGAAAAGAAATTGATGCCACCAAACTAATCCTGATACCTTTTAACCTTTTGGGGTATTTATTTATTTTCTTTTTAAAATTCTGTACCGCTTGTTGTGTAAAAACATATCCAGGCGGTGTACAGCAATAAAAAAACATAAATATATAAAATGTACAATATAAATATACAAAAGTTATCAATCATTGGAAATGACACTTTCTGGGAACCCCCATAAAATTCTGTGAGTGTGGCAAGGCGATTGCACAATAAAGGCCTTGTCTGGAAGCACCCTTAGGCTGAGAAGTAAGGACTGGCCTATGGTCACTCAGTAAGCTTTATGGCTGAGTGGGGATTCGAACCTGGGTCTTCCCAGTCGTCATCCGACAATATAGCACACTGGCATTTTGAATGATCAGGTTGTGGTTTTAGCATTAAGGGGAACTGATTTGCCCTTCAGTCTTAAAAGCCCTGTCTGTACAAGAAATGCACTCTGGAGTAAGACTAATAGGCGTCATACTGGTAGCTATGGAATAACATTGACCACTGTAATTAGAAACTTACTATGTATAGGGCAATTCTATGCATATCTACTTGGAAATAAATCCCATTGAGTTTAATAAGGCTTATTCCCAAGTAAGTGTGCACAGGGTTGCACTGGTAATTCTTTAGCTCATTTATAAACATCTGTTGATACAACCTTAAAACTTATGTGAATGAGGGATATTTGAACCACAGAATTCTTAGTTTAGGTTCAACTTATTTTTTAAATATTAAGTTTATGTTCTCATTTAATTTCATTGTATCTCTTTCTTCCTTATGTCATATTTATATTCAATGGTGACTCATAGGACCTTTATTTTGCTATAAGAGTCCATCTCTTAATCCTGTAGGTGTTCTTTCTGTAAGTGAGTATCCTGTCTTTCGTTTCCATCTGATTTGTAACTTGGAGGCTTTAAAACCTTAGTAAAGTTGCTAAATGACTATACTATACACAAGCTACACACTCACCTAAGAGTAAGTCCCATTGCACTCAATGAGACTTTTTCCTGAGTAGCCACTGTAACAGCATGTTCCTAAGCATGTTTAGTCAGAAGTAAATCCCATTAAAAAGGGGCTTATTCCTAAGGAAGTGTGTATAGGTTTGCAGCCTTAAATTAGATTGCACTCCTAAATCTACTTACTGGAGAGTAAGTCCCATCGAATTCAGTGGGACCTCTCAGTAAACATGCTTAGGATCACTGCTTAAGTTTTGGCTCTGAGTGTATTGAGTTAGCTGGTCTGCTGGACCCTTGCTGGATCAGAGTGAATGTCTTTATCCCAGATACAATTATTGTTCAATAAGTTAATTCTAATTCTACAACCTCCCTATTTGTAGTGGTATAACACAAAATATCCTTCCTTTCACTGTAGTGTGGCTTGCAGTAAATGCCACAATCAACTTAAAATGGAATATGGGAGATGAATGTTTAGAGAAGTCATATGGTTGTTACTGTTGTGGACCTAAAGTTTAACAATGACATATGGTGCTGCAGTTTTATTTTTGCTGTAAACTGTCTTAGATAATGATGGCTTCAAGTCCCAGTTCTCTTTGCCAGTTCACCTGGCAAAGCATTTTGACTATATCTAGATAATAAGTGGGGGGGGGGGGAATCCGGAGATTATTCTAAATAGATTTATTCTGGTAGGTGAAAGAGCTATTCTTGTGCTAAGCAGAAGTAAACAGATTGATATCTATGGTATCTGAGAACTTTGTGCATCCATGCAAAATAATATCTCCCAAACCGAACACTTAGGTCAGTGTCCAATGCTACCGCTGCACCTCTGCATCTGATGGGAACCCACCACCAGCACAATGAAAAACTAGTGCCGCCTAGAGCAACCTCGGAAGTGAGCTGAAATGCTCATTTCCAAAATGGGACAGATCAGTGGAGCTCCCTTTTGCTAGCTCACCTGACTTGATCCTTTCCAGAAATGAGCATTTCAGCTTACAGTAATACCTTGGATTGCAAGTAACTTGGTTTGAGAGCGTTTTGCAAGACCAGCAATTTTTAAAATATTTATTTAATTTTTTTTTTACTTGATATACAAGCGACGTCTTGCAATACAAGTACTGTAGTACGGCTTAAATTAAAAATCTCTACAAATTTTTTTGGGGGAATTTCATTTTGATATACAAGTGTTTTGGATTACAAGCACGTTTCTGGAACGAATTATGCTCTCAATCCAAGGCATGACTGTATTTCTGGCTGCTTTAGGAAGTGCTAGCTTCCGTTGAACCAGTGGTGGGTTCTGCTGGTGCATGGGCAGCATTGGATACTGCCTTTAAAGAATCTTAAAGTCAAATACAAGGTGGGATAGTAGATGATGTAGAAATGAGTTATTGAGCTAGTATTGATCTAGTATCAATAACTGATGCCAATTTCCATGGGAAAAACAAGAATAATCCAAGAAAGGAAAAGCATGCTTTTACTGTATGCTACATTTTCAGCAAGCTTGTAGAATGACCCAGGTGAATTGATCCTGAAGTACTATTTGTGTTGGCCTGAGTCATCTGAGGAGACGATTCTTGTAACAACGGTGGTTAGTCAGTGCTCCAAAATGCCATTAGCCGGTGAGTGATCTTTCTGTGGTTGTGAGCAGGAAATGGTACACTGCAGCCATTTTATGCACTCAGTTAGTGCTTGGACATCAGTCAAGGCCTACATCAACTATGGGATAGAGCAGAGATGAGATCAGAGGCCGTCTTGACTTCTACTCGGAGTCCACAGGGCAGTGAAAGTGCCTGTTGACTGGTTGCATCCTCTAGAACTCTGCATCCCTATTCAATAAGCAGGGGGAGAATATGCTTCCTTACTTGACAAATCTGTACTAGGAGCAGAGGCCCAAAAGTACTGAAGAAAGAGATTATCTCACAATGTGGTGTGAAATTCTCTCCCTGGTACAGTGCCACAGGAGAATCCAGTGCAGACCAAGAATAGATCTTGTTGTTTTGACTGCCTCAGAGAAGGCTAAGCCCACCACAGTTTGGAGTTGAGGAGGGTTTTGTACAGATAAGACACAAACATTGGTCATAGAATCATAGAATCATAGAAAAGTAGAGTTGGAAGGGGCCTACAAGGCCATCGAGTCCAACCTCCTGCTCAATGCAGGAATCCAGGTCAAAGCATCTCTGACAGATGTCTGTCCAGCTGCACCTTGAATGCCTCCAGAGTGGGAGAGCCCACCACCTCCCTAGGTAGTTGATTCCATTGTCTTATTGCTCTGACAGTCAGGAAATTTTTCCTGATATTTAGGTGGAATCTAGGTTCCTGTAACTTGAGGCCATTATTCCGTGTCCTGCAAACTGGGATGATCGAGAAGAGATCCTGGCCCTCCTCTGTGTGACATCCCTTCAAATACTGGAAGAGTGCGATCATATCTCCCCTCAGTCTCCTCTTCTGAAGGCTAAACATGCCCAGTTCTTTCAGTCTCTCCTCATAGGGCCTTGTTTCCAGTCCCTTTATCATCCTTGTTGCCCTCCTCTGAACCCTCTCCAGTTTGTCTATGTCCTTCTTAAAGTGAGGTGCCCAGAACTGGACGCAGTACTCAAGATGAGGCCTAACCAGTGCCGAGTAAAGGGGAATTATCACTTCCCGCGATTTGGAAGCTATACTTCTATTAATACAGCCCAAAATTGCATTTGCCTTCTTTGCAGCCACATCACATTGCTGGCTCATATTCAGTTTGTGATCTACCACAATTCCAAGATCCTTCTCACTTGTAGTATTGTTGAGCCAAGTGTCCCCCATTCTGTAACTCTGCATTTGGTTTCCTCTCCCTAGGTGCAGCACTTGGCATTTATCCCTATTAAATTTCATTCTGTTGTTTTCGGCCCAGCGCTCCAGCCTATCGAGGTCACTTTGAATTTTGTTTCTGTCTTCCAGAGTATTAGCTGTTCCACCCAACTTTGTGTCATCTGCAAATTTGATAAGCATTCCCTGTACCTCCTGATCCAAGTCATTAATAAAAATGTTGAAGAGCACCGGGCCCAGGACCGAGCCCTGTGGTACCCCGCTTGTTACCTCTCCCCAGTTTGAGAAGGAACCATTGATAAGCACTCTTTGAGTCCGATTCTGTAGCCAATTGTGGATCCACCTGATAGTTGTTCCATCTAGCCCACTCTTAGCTAGCTTACTAATCAGGATATCATGAGGCACTTTGTCGAAAGCTTTGCTGAAGTCCAGATATATAATGTCCACAGCATTCCCACAGTCCACAAGGGAGGTTACCCGATCAAAAAATGAGATCAGATTAGTCTGACAGGAGTTGTTCTTGACAAATCCATGCTGGCTTCTAGTAATCACTGCATTGTTTTCAAGGTGCTTGCAGACTGACTTCTTTATAATCTGCTCCAAAATCTTCCCGGGGATTGATGTCAGACTGACTGGCCTATAGTTCCCAGGTTCCTCCTTCTTGCCCTTTTTGAAGATGGGAACCACATTTGCCCTCCTCCAGTCGTCTGGCACTTCACCTGTCCTCCATGATTTCTCAAAGATAATAGACAGTGGTTCTGAGAGTTCTTCTGCCTGTTCCTTTATTACTCTAGGATGCAGCTCGTCAGGCCCTGGAGATTTAAACTCATTCAGAGTAATCAGGTGTTCCTTGACCATTTGCCTATCAATCTCAAGCTGCAATCCTGCCCCTTCAGTCTGCACTTCAGGTTTGCCAGGGGGGTCATAGACCCTCTTTTGGGAGAAGACCGAGCCAAAGTAGGAGGAGGGTCAAGAGGAGGGTGGATGAGAGGGAGGGAAAAGGATCCAGCAGCTATTCTTGTTTCGCTCTAACCAGTTTTGCGCTCTCTGTAACTGCATTTGCTTTAATGAATATCACAGCCTTAAGGCCAGTCTGTTCCCTGGCATGAATACAATGTTTGCTTTCTGGAACTGAAGTCCAGTATCCTGGAAGTAGGTTGGAGCATGTCCCTGGCAGATGCTGAAATTGGGACAGCGCATTATGAAGGGTGGCATTTTCTGTAAGTGCTGGGAGGGGGTGTGCTCAGGTGGGACTAATGATTAGACCAAAGAGTTAAGGCACTGCTGATGACTAAGCTTTGTGTGCTACTAAAGAACAGAGTCATATGTAGTGATAACTCTATTTGCAGGACAGCCTCTGGTGCTGAAGAGTTCATGGCCTGAGTGACAATCATGGGGTGCAAATGCAACGCCTGACAGCAAGTGGTGGGTGGACTTTTTGAGGTGCTCTTCTAGTTTGTGAACGTCTCTTCTGCCCTTGTGCCACTCAAGGGAATGAAATGGATGGACAGTGCCCAGTGATTTGTGCATTGTCTTTTCCCTTGATTGCAAAGTAGGATAGTACTTAGGCCAACCCCTCTGTTTCTCTTCTGCCTAACGTAGGAATTAGAAATGAGCTAATGGGCCATAATGGTTAAGAGAATGAGCTGTGAGCCATGAAGTCCAAACCAGACTTCAGGCTTGCTGCGTGGCCTCAGGAAGCCACTATCTCTCAGTCTCAGCCACACCCACATTCCCTGAAATATGAGGGTGATAATAATGCTAACTTACCTTTTAAGACTATTGTAAAGATTCTTATTTTTGATTATTTATTAAATTTATGCATTGCTTTCTACTGCAAAAAGCAGTCTTGAAGCGACTTACACACAACACAAATGCAGAAATCCATAGTTAATATAACAGGGGAGAAATCTGAGATCAATATAAACCATAATCAGCACAATAATATAAATAAAAACCATAAATACATAATCTAAAACCAATATAATACGAAAAGTATTGCAAGATACCTAGGATGACCAAGACATCTGCAAGACATCTAGGACAACCAAGATAATATGTGTGAATGCTTAGGAGAAGCACAATATAATGACTACACTGCTGTATGGTTTGCAGCCAGTGTGGTACAGTGGTGAGAGTGTTGGACTGGGACTCGGGAGATCTGGGTTCTAGTCCCCACTTGTTGATGAAGCTCACTGGGTGACTTTGGGCCAGTCACTGACCCTCAGCCTAACCTACCCCACAGGGTTGTTGTGAGGATAAAATGGAGATGAAGATTATGTAAGCTGCCTTGCATGAAAAAAGGCTGCCGCTGCTGCTGCTGATGATGATTAATTGAGTCTCCTTGTGTCAGGGGTGGGCAACTTGTGACTCCTCAAATGTTTTGGACTGCAACTCCCATCATCTCTCACCATTTGCTATACTGGCTAGGGCTGATGGGAGTTGTAGGCCAAAAAATCTGTAGAGCCACAAGTTGCCCACGCCTGCCTTACGTAGATCTCTTGATTATCAGGATTGTGTAGCCCGCGTAGCCCCTTATCAACAGAAACCCTATATAAGCGAAGCTCCTGGGTTATCCAGGCTTATCTTATCCAAATGCATTATGTGTTTCCCAAATCATTCAGATAAATGTGATTGTAGTATGAGGAAACGTGCTCAGCAACATTGTTGGCCATATTGGAAATATTTTATGAAATAAGACTGCAGTTAATTTTCCATGTTTTAGTTTTCATCTAATTAGTGTAAGCTATTCTGTATCGAGAGAGATCCATTCCTGAAGCAAGAGAAGTTTGTCTGCAGTCTGTATACCGGTACATTGCACAAATTAAGCACACTTGCATATATCTGCACAGTGCAAATAGTAGGAGGGGCAAAGTTTAGTGGATGAGGCCACTAAACTTCCTCTCCTTTTACCTTAAATAGGCCTGCCATGATGCAGGGAGAAGTGGCAGTCTCTGGCAGTGGACTTCATGTGTCAGCTGACAGCTGGGTGGGTAGGTGGGTGGACACGGACAGGTTTGTGCAGTACACTTGCTTCTTAGAGTGGTTACCACTCAGTGGCGGCTCGTGGACAATCTTACTGGTGGGGTGGACTGTAGGTCAGCAGAGGCGGAGCCAGGGGGGGTCAAAGGGGTGGAGCCAACCATACTAGTTTCTGACACAGCGTTCTCTCTTGCAAACTCTAGGATTGCACCTGTAACTTTTTTCTCATCCCTCCCTATTTCTTTTTCCTTGTGTGTCGTGTCTTTTTAGATTGTAAGCTTGCAGGCAGGGACTGACTTTTTTTTTTACAGATTACGGTATTTGTAAGCTGCTCCAGGAGCCTTTTTGGGTGAGGAATGGGAGAAAAATACTCTAAACCAAGTAAATATATAATAGTTTAAAATATATATATATTATTTAAAAAGATGAACATCTGGAATTGGCTGGTGGGCAAGTTTGGGGCCACATAAAGAGCCCAATGGAAGCAGCAGTCACAAGACTTCTCCCTTCCCCTCAATGGCCATGGGGATTGGGTTAACCTTCATCTTTTTTTACAACTTTGCATAAGTTCTTTAGGGGGTGCCCAAGTCACACTTAATCTTTCCTTCAGCAGTGTAAATGCAGGAAATCTGCATAACAAAGACAGGCCTAATGGCTGTCAATTAGCAGTACAAAAACCTTAAAAAGGCCTGGTCCCTCCCTGAAAGGTATTTGCATAGAAAAAAAAGTAATTCCTTAGGGAATGTTCTGAGCATGTGCAACTTTTTGCACATGCCCAGTGATCCACTTTATTTATTTATTTAATACATTTTTATACCGCCCAATAGCCAAAGCTCTCTGGCCGGTTTACAACAGTTTAAACCATAAAATGCAATATAATACAAATATAAGATTTAAAACCACAGATTAAAAAACAAACAGCAAAGCTAGCAGCAGCAGTTAAAATTACAATAACAGAATTAAAAACAACTACAATATTAAAATGTTTAAAATGCCTGGGAAAATAGAAAGGTTTTCACCTGGTGCCGAAAAGAGTACAATGTAGGCGCCAGCAGAAAGTAAAGAAGAACAAACACTGTTGCACTGCTGCCGCTGGCCACTTTACATTGCATCCTATAGAGGGAAACAAGGTCTGGACACAAGCAATGAGAAGCAGGTTAGGCAGGACAGGTTAGGTGGGGCTCTGCCCCCTTTGCCCTGTATGACAAGCCTCCGCTGGTGGTTACTCTAGGATGCCATCATGGACAAGTTGTCACCATCCTAGAGCATGAGTGAGGAACACATGCTCCACAGGCCGCATGTGGTGCCCCTGGCCTTAAGTGAGGCCCTCAAATTTGCCACTACAGTGGCAAAACCAGTGGACGTTTTGCAGCCAAATTTCAGTGGCAAGCCACAACAGTAGTCTTAAAAAGGCCAAATTTAGTTGACACACACTTCGTTTAAAAGCTAAATTTGTCCTTTTTAGGCCACCATCATGGTTTGCCACCCAGTGTTTTTCTGCTGCTGCAACTGAAATTCAGCGGTGCAGCTTCTGGGGGGTGGGGTGGTGAAATTGCCCCCCAAAGTAGCCCATCCCTGCCCTGGAGCAACCACTCTAGGAACCCTCCCATGTGCATGCCTGTTATCGTTCTTGATGCACTTTACTGCCGGGGCTGGAGGAGGAGGAGGCTAACCAGATTGGGACAGTGGATGAAGGTGGAAGTGGCAGAAGCAACAGAGCATACTGAAGAGTGTGGTATAGTGCTAGGGGTGTCAGATTATGATTAGAGAGTACCAGGTTCAAATACCTGCTCAGCCACATTTGCTAGGTGATGTTGGGCCAGTCACAATCTCATAGCCTATCCTGCCACACAGGGGTGTTGTGAGAATAAAATGGATACAGGCAAAACATGTATATGAGCACCCTAATATACTGTAATGAATAGACATAAGTAGTTATTTGCAGTTCTGGGATTTACACCAGATATTTCCCATACATTTTCTGACCTGTTTCTGCATCCTTGGGGGCTTTAAAAAGCTTGCTTTAAAATAAACAAAAAACAAGTCGAGATTCTGTGCATGCTGATTTCCTTGCCCGGTACCAAATGTCACACTTGCCCAGAATGGGATTGCAGACCTGGTTATAGTTTATTCTGAAAGGGTTTCCCACAAACTTGAGAAAATTGAGTCAATCCCTGGAAAACACTTGTTCAGTGGACTGAAATCATGAAGGTAAGGGGGGAAAGGGGTATCTGTGCTACCATGAAGACATTGTAAGTACTATGATAGTTTCAGTGAAACTAAACATTCAGATGACTTTAAACTACTACAGCATAAATGGTAGTCACGTGATTCCAACTAATAATGAAATAAAGCCTTATGTCTCCTGCCTAGCCCGTTTCTAACAACATGGCAATCCTGCATGTAATGTTGTCATCCTCATAATAATGTATATGAACCTATATGTGTGTGTGTGTGTGTGTGTGTGTGTGTGTGAATTTAATTGTGGAAAGTGTTTCGTTATTTCTAAAACAAATTCAGCTTGGCTCGTTGGCTTATTTTGCCTTGCAATCCAAAGAGCTTCCTAGTGATGAATAAAAAATGCCTATTAAAAGGCAGACGGAAGTTGTGCCTCAGCAATATGCATCGTACTTTGTTCATTTAACATATTGATGCTCTATATAACACATGATGGATTCTGTTTTATAAAACTTACTTGCTTGTTTTGCTTATAGGAAAGAGCAAGAGGTTGATTCAAAAGATGCTATCATACTGCATCAGTTTTCAAGGCCAAACAATGGTATTCCCAGTTTATCTCCTTTCTGTTTGAAAATGGAGACTTACTTGAGGATGGCTGATTTGCCCTACCAGGTAAACTTGTGCATGTTACCTTATATTCTATTTTGGCTACTTACAGACATTCTGATGCTACTATCATAGGATCATTTGTCTTGCCTAGGGGATAAATGTTTGTCTAATCCAGACTTCCCCAACTTGGTGCCCTCCAGATGTTTAGGACTTCTCCTCCCATCAGCCCCAGCCAGTATGGCCAATGGTCAAGAATGATGGGAGTTGTAGTCCAAAACATCTGGAGGGCACCAGCTTGGGAAGACTTTGCCTAAAAACTAATTCAAATGAGAAAGTGCTCACATAGTACATTGTACAATCACCACACAACTGTACCACCTCATAATGCACATTTGGGGATGCTTATTGGAAAGCACTACCATGTTGCATTACTTGCGAAAAGCTTAGACACAGGAACAGGTAGACTTGTCCTTGATATGTAAGCTTTGACATGTAGGTGGGTTTGGGGGTGGAGGTGTTTTCAAAAAGCGAACTCCTATCCATATAATGAAGTGGTACAGTCATGACAAGAGTGCTGTGCCATGTATGACTGTCTCCTTGTTTAATCTTTTGTAAGACTATCACCTGCTTGAGGCAACTTTAATTGATTAATCATTTATATTTGTCAATCAAAAAAGCAATAATTCTGAAGAGAGAGAAAAAAACATGCTTGTCATTTAAAATAACATTGAATATGCACATTTCCATGTACCGTATCCTCACAGTTTAGACTTCTCTTTCTTTAGTGTGTTTCTGACACTTCACAGTACCTGGCTGCTTCCAGATTTTATAGAGGAGAGTCCACCCTCCACTAACAAAATAACTATTGTAAGATTGTAAAGCTGCATAACTAACTTGCACATTCATATATTTTTTTAACCTGATCCAAAGGAAAGCCCAAAGTTCCAAGAGAAAGAAGTGCATATGGCCATAAAGAGCAGTAGAGAAGCACTGAGGGGGAACGTAAGAGAAAATGTGAATAACTGCAGCAGAGAGTTCCTGGAGAAGAATACAGTTTTGTAAAACAAGCAAAATAGGGAGTTGTGTAGAGGCGGCCTGAACACCTGGCTGTGTTAGTACATTTTGTACCTGGCCTTTGCCATTCCTGTGGCACACAAGTCCAATTGCTGTTAAAAAGCAATTATTTCATCGCTATTCCCTGATTATATTGAGGTTTGCCTTTTCACATCTGTGGTGGTTTTAATCATGTTTTTACCAAAACAGACATTACTTTAAATCTGTGCCCAATAGCTATGTCTCTCCCCCTGCCCCATTTTTACTCCAGAGTAGGTGCAGGGAACCCATCTCGATCTTAAGCTCCCACACTAAAGTTCTGATCCAGATCGGGCCTCCTGCACCTACTCTGGAGTAAAAAAGAAAAAGAAAAAAATGTATCTGCTATGTACAGATTTAAAGTAATGTCTGTTTTGGCCCACAGAGAGGCAGAGGCTGGTGCTTGTTGTTTTTAAATTCTGCTTTGAGTCGATTGGGAGCTGACATTACAGCTGTCCTGATCCAGTGAGGTCAATGCTCATGCAAAAGAGGCGTTATCCTTTGCATGGCCTTCCGGATTGTGTATGCAAATCAGTGCAATGCACATAGTTCCTCCTGGACTGGAATCTCTGCATCCATTATTCAGGCATGCACCTGTGATTCCAAAACTATATTGGGAATTCATGGACCAACTGGGCAGATGGCTGGGAGTGTTAGTTTTGACAATGCCAATCACCTATTTGGAAGAGCAGGGATTGAGCCTAGCTAGGCCTAGTGCAGCTTTCGCCAACCAGGTGGCCTCCACTTGTGTTGAACTGCAGCTCCCAAAATCCCCTGCAGTATTGATTGGTGGTGTCAAAGTTGACAATGTTGACCATCTGATGGTCGCATAAATACATAGATGCATACACAGCAGTGCACAGAAAACCCACTGCTGAATGTGTGGTATCATTGCATCAGGGCTTCTATGTGCATATTTTGCAAATAATCTTTTAAGTTGGGACTTCCACATTTTATCATAGGGAGTGTTACCAAGTCAAGAAAAACAACCAAACCAAACCTATAAGCCTCTGGAGAAGAAGCAGCACATCTGCCCAACAAACTACATGTTAACTCAGATCTTTGTGTGTTTTCCATCAGACAGGGCTAATAGACCTAGGGTGCAAACCTATGCATGTTTAGACAGAAAAAAGTTCTACATCTTCCAGTATTCCCTAGTCAGAATAGCTGGCTGAGGAATGCTGGGAGTTGTATGGTTTTTGTATGTCTAAACATGCACAGGATTGCGCCTTTAACTGTTAACTCGTATAGTTTAAATACAAGCATCTTCGCTGTCATCATTCACTCTCACCCTAGGTCTAATAACATGTGATTTAAAAAAAAGAAAACTGGACTGCATGGAGTGATGCATTGAAATCAAGGAGGAAGTG
Organism: Shinisaurus crocodilurus; assembly: GCA_021292165.1. NCBI lineage: Eukaryota > Metazoa > Chordata > Lepidosauria > Squamata > Shinisauridae > Shinisaurus > Shinisaurus crocodilurus. Next base: position 117,054,661 of record CM037879.1, read on the forward strand.
GCACAAACAACAAACGAACCTTTGATGAATAAGGGGGTATCTGTTGATTGCCTGGCAACAGCCCAGACACCCTTCTTTTTGGGGAAGGGGAGCCATAGCTCAGTGGTAGACCAGATGATGTGCATGCAGCAGCAGCAACAGGACTTGGATTCAGTTCCTGCCATCTCCAGTAAAGGATCTTGGGTAGCAAGGAAGACCTCTGCCTGAATCCCTGGGGAGCCGTTGCCAGGCATTGCTAGATGAGCCAGTGGTCTGACTCGGGATAAAGCAGCTTCCTATCTTCATATGATCAGTCCAAATTGCATTGGTTGGGAGAGCACAGTCTACGTAGTTTCTTACCTTCTTGCCATGTCAGCACATAATGCATGCCTTGCAACTACTTGGGCTCGCTAGAAAGTTCTGCTTAAGAATTATGGCTTTCAGGGAAAATATATGTCTCTATTTTACTTTCCATCAGGATTGTATCATTCACACCACTACACGTGGCAAGAATATATTTGTCTTGACTAACTGTGGAGCCACACCGAGAATTGTTTCTTTTTCTTTGTTGACACGGCTGCTGCTAACAGAGGGGAATTTTATGGAGTTGGGGGTTTTTTTATTGGAAAATGTTCTGCTGCTCTCAACTGATTGAGATCTGATTTAGCAGCTTTATTTAACTTATTAAAACTTCTTAAAAGTATGCCATGCTAATTTTATGCATTTGACAAGTATCTCAGTTTCCCACCCCTAAATTAACCAAAAGTAGAAGTGAAATATTTGATTTGGGAAAACAAATTGATGGCACACTCTTCATATGGTTTAAATGTTATCATCAAACAAATTAAAAGCTTTACTTGGGAATTATTTTTTATTGGAATCCTTGTAAATATTTTAAGATGTGATAAAATGGGAGTGGGGGAGAAATATGTACTGTACCTTGATACGTTGGAGGAAAAGTAGGATATAAATGTAATTAAATAGCAGTAGCATACTATCCCCTTACATTGTTTAGATGTTAAGGTACTTAAAACTGCTGATACACATGAATGGATCTAGACCAAGTTAGGGCTAAACTACATGGTACATTAAATACGTACTGTACAACTGATCCTCACTTTCTTTTTTACCTCCAAGTCAGTGGGCAGGTCCAGACTAGCACAGGTTGAGAAGGATTAAACCTTCCCACCCAGCTGCTTCTTGGCCCCTAAATTCTTCCCCATGTGGGGGCTAAGAAAACCAAAATCCTACATTGGCACCAATGGAGTCCCACCCCCCCTTTTTTACCCTGTGTGTGTGTGGGGGGGAGTGACTGGGTGTAGTTTATCCCTTAGTTGCACTTAGGTCCCATGCATTTAAGTAGAAACTAGCACAAGTCATGACTAATGAATTTTAACATTGATTTCAATGGGACTGAAGTGCAACTTCAGTCTGACCCAACCCACTGATTTTAGTATGCTGATAAATCTACGGTATGTGCTTCACAGGGATAGTCACCTGAACAAACTTAATTACTGTACAACTTTGCATGTATCCCTTCCAAATGCTCAGTTTGGCTAGCATTATACCCATTCATTATGTTACTAATTGATTTTATGGAGCAATGCAGTTCTAAAATTAGGAAAATGTTTTTCTGCAGAAAAATGTAGCAACAGTGATTCCCCCCCCCCCCTTTTCTGGATAGTTTTCCATGCCCACAGGTCATTTTTGTAGCCCACATCACTGGCTTTCTTGCCTGTACTTGTTAAAATAAGTCAACCCTTGCTAGCCACTTAGCAGGCCACATGTTTCCTTTCTTGTTCCTCCTCCACTATTTCACTTGTCTTCAACCTCCCTCACTTCCTCTAGCGTTGGGGATAAGAAAAGAAGTCAGGGGGTTGGCAGGCATGCAGAAGGGATTCCTTACCCATCCTGGAGCTCTTGAAAGGATAAGGTTCACAATTTGGTTCACAATTTTTAGCATGATATCTCTTCCTCCCCCAGGCTAGCTGTCTCTCTTTATTAGACTTGAATGAGGTTAAGGGGGATGGTGGTGGCATTTCATGGCTGACCTTTGCACACACAAAAGGCCAAAACAGACATAACTTTAGATCCATATCTAGCTGTTACATCTCCCCCCCCCCCGTTTTCCCTCTAGTGTACACAGAGGGGCCCCAATCCGGCCCCCTGTGCCTATTCTAGACTAAAAAGGAAAAAAAGGGGGGAGGGGGGAGGCGTAGTTGCTAGTTTTGGCCCAAAAGGTCTGGAATGTCCAGCTGAAGACGAGCTCACTCTTTGCGACTTCCCTTCCTAACACATACTTTGATCTAGCACTGGCCTAAAAAAGAATGCTGGGTCAGGAGATGGGAGCCCATGCTTATACAGGTGTCCTTATCTGGCACTGTGAAGTTTGGAGTGTAGGGTTACCAGATTGCAACCCGGAGATTTGCCCTCTCCTTTTTAAAAATGTGCAAGTGAATCTGGAGATGAGGCAGATGTGATATCTCCCGCCCATTCCCCCACCCTACTCTGGTCTCTTCTTCCGTCCCTCATTTCCATGTGCAGTACAGCACACCCAGGACTCTTGCTTCAGCACATGCAGGAGCGGGTGGACGGAAGGAATCATGCACAGGAAAAGCCATGCCTGTCTCTCCTCACAATTCAGCAGCAGAAGGTGAAGGTTGGTTGCAACCTGTTGGAGGATGCTGGGAAGTGCACAAGCACAGTGTGTGCATATGTATGAGTACACATACGATCTGGTATTGTTAACTATTGTTAATTCCCTCCATGGTCTTGGTTGCTTGAAAAGTCTTGAACAACCCATCTCTCTTATCCTCACCACAGCCCTTTGAAGTAGACAGCTGATATTTATTTAAAATACTTACACCTCAGCCTTCATTCTCTAAACCCCGGGGAGGTTCACAGCAACATAAAAACACAGCAATACAACATGTCAACAGAATGAAAGCAGTAGATAAAAAACTATAATAATACTGATAAACACGCGATTGACAAAATGTTAAAATGGCTAGGTCAGGGGAGCAGAACCTCAGGCCTGGGGGGGGCGGGGGCAAATCCAGCCATCCTGGGATCCAAACTCACTCCCAGATGGCCATGCTCCCTTTCCCCTGACCGTCATTTTTGGGGTGTTTTCCTGGCTTTTCTGCAGTCTCCCCACCATTCTAAAAGGTAGAAATGCCTTCTAAGGCATAGTTACTGGCAAGAAGTGCTTTAAGCCACAGTATGCTGTTATGCTTTGGATTTTGACCCTACCCTTTCCCCTTCCCCCTTTGCCCTCAGCCCCAACCAGCACTGGAATGCCTCTTCGATATGGAATTTGGCCCTTGGGCTGAAAGAGGTTCAGGCCCCCTGGTCTAGATGATTGTAAAGGCTTTTCTGCCATGCACCTAAATGATAATGCCAGACCAAGATATGAAGCTGCCTGAAGCAGAGTCCTAATCCCACCCACCCTGCGAGGGCCAACATTCTTTTTAAAAGGCTTGCTGCACCAACCAGACCCAGATTCCTGCCTTCATCTATTCCCCACTCTCACGGTCACTTCGCCCTGTTCCCTGGCAGGGCCGGTCCTGGTACCAAAAGCTCAGCAATCTATTAGGGAGGGAGCATTCTCTAACTGGGGCACCACTGTCAAGCCCTCCCCCCGGCATTCATCTTGCCTCTGACTGGGAAGGCACAAGATGAAGGAGAGCCTCAGAAGATGATCTTAGAGTACAGACAGGTTTGAGATGGGATTAGGCGCTCCTTCCAATTTGACAAATGCGAGCAGGAAACCATGCCTTGTCATAGCCCGCTTGGCAAGTTCATGGTCAAATAAGTTCATGGTTGTTGACCGCCCAGACAGCTTCAGCTATTACGTGGTATAGAAATGAAATTAATAATAAATAAATAATAATAAACAGGGAGCTGAACCTGAATTACTTCTTTGTGTGTGATTTTTTTGTCTTGTTTTTGTTTTGGAATTCTTCTCTTCATAGAACTACTTCGACGGAAAACTTTCCCCTCAAGGGAAAATGCCGTGGATTGAGTACAATCGCAAAAAAGTATCCGGCACAGAGTTCATTATTGACTTTTTGGAAGAGAAGCTTGGAGTGAATTTAAATAAACACCTTGGCCCACATGAAAGAGCCATTTCTCGAGCCGTAACAAAAATGGTGGAGGAGCATTTCTATTGGTAAGTTACCATGGATACCAGAGCGCTCTGTGAAGATTACCAGCATGCAGCTTCACTTAATGCAGCCTTCCCCAACCTGGCACCCTACAGGTGGGTTGGGAGTTGTAATCCAACACACCTGGAAGGCACCAGGCTGCATTAATGTCTACATTTATTAATTGTTTCATTTCTTGGAGCACTCCTGTCAATGCTTTTTTCACTCATGGAAGATTCATTGTGTCTGCACCTTGTATAGCAGGATTATTTTGATTAGTGTGGTATTATTCAAAGCCAATGTTAAGTAAATTTGGAACTATAGATTTGGATGTTACTATGCTGATTCTGTTGGTGGCAAAAGGCCTGAATTCATTGATCTGATTGAAAGCTCCATGTGGGCCTTCCAGGATGTGTCCACACGAGTTCCATCCCATCCAGACTTTTGCCCATTCATTCCAGTGGCAAGAGTAGCTCTGCATCAGACATAGGATACTTCTGCAGGTGCCTACATGGTGGAAGTTCTGTGTCAATGTCAAATCTTCTTGCGTGTGTGTGCAAGATTAGGTCCTCCTTCGCACTGGCTGTCTGAAGATTAGGCAGCTTGTGCAATATAACCAATGTGTTCTACATGAGGTTGCCCTTGAAGACTATTTGGAAGCAACTGAAAACAGCAGCTAGAACACTTGTGGGAGGTAGACGTTCGGATCATGTTACTTCCATTCTATATCATTTACATAGGGTGCCTGTTAGTTCCCAAGCCCAATCCAAGGTGCTGGTTTTGGCCTTTAAAGCCCTAAATGGTTTGGAACCATGTTATCAGAAGGACCGCCTATATCTGTATGAGCCTGCACCAGGCTCTACTCTGGTCCACCAACAAGAACTATTAGGCTAGTGGGTACTGGGGACAGGGCTTTCTCAGTGGTGGCCCCACACCTGTGGAACTCTCCCCACCAGGGAGATACGTATGGCCTCATAACTGTTGGCTTTAAAACAAACAAACACCTTGAAGGCACATTTATTTCAGTCTGCATTTGGTGCTTAAAAATCATTTGCTGCTGCTACTACTGGTGTGTGTGTGTGTGTGTGTGTGTGTGTGAAGTTGTAATTTGTATGTTCATGTTTTTATATTGTAAGCCACCTTGTGAGGGCAGTGCGCCCTTAAAGGCAAGTTAAAAATCTTTAAATAAAATAAGAAGAGTCCAGATGAAACTTTGGTCTTATCCAGATTGTCCAGAATCCTAAATCCATCTCTGGTAAACCAAGCTGGCATATTGAGTATCCAAATCTGGAATGTGGGGTTGCCTTCAATATGTGTTGAGTTCTTGTGTGAACCCAGGTTCTGGATACATCCCACCCTCTTCCACAGCATCCTTTAGCACATGTACATTGCTCCTGGATCATGGTACTTTATGAATGAATAATATACACATTCTTATGGGATCTCCACTGGGCCTACGAACCCCAAGACTTTGCACACACACAAAAGTAAGGGAGAAAAATAGCAGTTTGCAGGCCTTTCTGGGGTTGCTGAGGTCTGTTAGACTGGACATTTTCAGGTGTATTTCAAGTAATAATATCCACTCTGGGAGCCCAGCCAGACTTTTTGGGGAAAATGTAATGTGAGAAACAGCCAGGAATGGGTTGGAAATGGGAAATGAGCTCCCAAGACAACTGGAGACCAAAGACATTTTACTAATAAAGTTTAAATACCAGGCACAGGTCCCTAGAGATGGTGTTCGATTAACCGGTCAGTTTCTATCTCAAAGTCTGATTAACTCAACCTTTAGTCCCACATTTGGGCTGCTGCTATTAAGTGACCCTGTGAGTGATAGCAATTCCTGCAGAAATGCAACCAGCAATGACTGGTCGGTAATGAAGACTTGCATGTCCTTTCCCCCTGGAGACTCACTGCAATGGGGCGAGGTTAAGACCTCCTCCCCATCGTAGTGATGCTGCTGAAGATTGCTGGGGTGGGCAGGTGGCTTTCACCTTGCAGCAATTCTCCAGGGGGAAAAGGGCATGTGCGACTGACTCCTCGTGCACCCTCTTTTCCTGCGGCATTGGGCTCCCACCAGCCTGTTCTCCAGGGTGGCGGGGGAGGGGGACTCACGGGGAGGCCGCACAAATGGCCATGGAGGGCTGTAGGTTGCCTACTCCTTCTTTAGATGAAAAAAAGCTAGGGAGTGGGCAGGCAAATTAGGCAACAGGTTTAGATAGAAGGGGGCGAAGAAGAGTTGAAATTATGGAGTTCATGGTCAATCTCCTGGTTATCTATCATTCACAACTTTGAAATTCGTGTGTGTGTATGTGTGTCACAAACACACACGCACACTTCCTTAAATCAAGCAATGTCTCCAACTCCCTCGAAACATGAGGCTGCAGCCTCTGCTCATATATCTATTTCCTTTTGACAAAGGCTGCCCTTTCCCAAGGGTTTGTGAAGGGCACCAATGTTTATACATAGTTGAGGTGGTCTTCTGGCCTCAAAAGACATGCAGTCTTATCAGCTGCAAGGCAACGAATAGGCAGGAACAAAATGAAGGATTACATAAAATCAAAATGCAAATACTAAAAGTGGCTGGAAAATATATAGTCTGGTCTACTCCCATTTTGCTGCAGCCCTAATCTAGCCAACAATCCTGCCCCTCCAGGGAGCATAATGCTGGCCTGGAGGATTGATGATAATAGAATAAGCATGGTAGAGTGCCATAGGTTTCATGTTCCTAAAAAATCATTGTCTTGTTTTGTGTAGAAAATATTTGCTTCAGTGATATGTCCCTGAAAATTGGCTGCACCAGCTCCCTACCAAAAGCTAGGATTTCTCATATATCAGCCTGTTTTAAGCTGTTTTATGAATTAACCCATGCCATCCCATAATACATTTTCTATTCTATTTATATAGTAAACTTGTCCAGTTCCTCGTAGTCTCCTGCAAGTATTTGGTTAAGAACCATACCATATAGCAGGCAGTGGTGGGGAATCATTTTCTTATGAAGGGCCATTGACCCCTAGGGAAATTTAATCAGGATGGCTGGAGTGGAGCCAGAGCCAAAAGTAGGCAGAGCCACACCTTTTCTACCACCTCCAAATATTTATTTATTTGTGTTTGTTTCATGTATGTATTATAAGGAGTATTTTGTTCTGTAGGTTTAATCCTCAAACTCACTTGTGGTTTCATTTGGAGGATGGGCAGTGGGTTCACATAATTCTCTCCCCCCGCCCATCATATAGAAATGCCAATTTTCTGTACAGGCTTTGTTTGGAGAACAAGTAGAGAAGATAACGGGTGGGGAAGGAGAAGAATTGGGTGCTTTCTCCAACATCCTCTTTCATTTGCCATCTCCTTCTCTCCCTGTCCCCTCCTAACTTGAGTAGGGATGCCTTTTGAACGTGTAGGCCTGATCCGCACTTTCAAAATGCTCTACTGTCCTTACTTGGGCGAGGAGGGGGCTCAGTGTGGTCTCTTGCTAAGAGTGACTTGGCAGGGCACTTAAAGGGGTGGAACCACCAGAGCGGGCTGGCAGTGAGGCCACATGGAATTCAACTGCGGGCTGTATGCAGCCCGCAAGTCATGAGGGTTCCTCACCATTGCCATATAGATACTCCAAAAAACAACAGCGACCCTACACCAAAAACCTTGAGACTGAAGAAATTATCCCCTACATTTTGTTCAGTTTTGGGAAATTTCATAGCAGCTGACAACATATCCCATGGTGATGTTCTTAGAGATGTAAGAAGCATGTGCTTAGAGCAGGGCTCTCCAACCTTGGGTCTTCAGATGTTGCTGGACTACAGCTCCAAGAATACCTTGCCATTAGCCATGCTGGCTGGGTATGCTGGGAGCTGTAGGCCAGCAACATCTGGGGACCCAAGGTTGGAGAGCCCTGGCTTAGAGGATGGTTTGGAGGCACACAATGCATTTCTGAAACTAAACAGGTTCTGGTCCTGTGAGCTGCCTGGATGGCAGACCACCTTAGAATCCCCTCATTGTTTGGAGGAGTTTGTAGTAGTAGTAGTAGTAGTAGCAGCAGCAGCAGCAGCAGCAATAATAATAATAATAATAATTAATATTAATGTCTACATGCTCACTGCTTGAACAAGGAAGGCATCCTAAGTAATAACATAATAAAATGAAGCTTAATCCAGACAAGACCAAGATGCTGTTGGTGGGTGGTTCTTCTGACCAGATGGAGATTGCTCAACTTGTTCTGAATGGGGTTCATAGCTTAGGGGTTTTCCTGGAGCTATCTTTGTCACTTGAGGCTCAGGTGGCCTTAATGGCAGAGTGCCTTCTACCAATTTCAGTTGGTGGCCCAGCTATGCCCCTATCTGGACAGGGATAACCTGGCTTTAGTAGTCTATGTATACTCTGGTAACCTCCAAGTTAGATTACTGCAATGCACTCTGTGTGGGGCTGCCTTTGAAGACTGTTCAGAAGCTGCAACTTGTGCAAAATGTGATGGCCAGATTGATAACGGGGACAAGAAAGTCCAAACACATAACATCAATTTTAGCCTGGCTGCTTGTATTGTTTCTGAGCCCAATTCAAGGTGCTGAGTTTGACCTTACATGGCTCGGGACAACAATACATGATGGAGCATCTCTTGCAGCACTGCTGAATGAGGCTCAAATGATGCATTCTTAGATCTTAAGTCTTTTTCTCTCTCTTCTTCAGTAAAGATTCAGTGGATGGGAGAGGAAGCCAGGAAGGTTCCTCCCTTTTATTACATTACTGTTCAACCACTTCCTTGTTATCTCCCTTAAAATACCTATATTGATGTCTCGCTTGATCCATTTTAGTGAGTAGCTTTAGCTGCATAAATAATTAAGGGTCTGATCCGCAAAAGACTTCTGCTGTGCTGGCATGACCCTCTTTCCCTTTTCTTTTTTTCCTTTCTCTTTTCCCCAACTCCCTGCCAGCAGTTCTGGTATGCCTTGGTTTTGGCTCTCTGTGTGGGTTGGTGGTGTGTCTTTGCACCAGTGCGACACAGGACCTTTGGGGATGAGACCCTAAAAAACATTTGCTTTGTTCATTTCTTTTTTAAGAATATCGATCACTCTCTACATAGTACTGAGTGATTTCTGTCCACGTTAACTTAGGATTCAGAACAGGCCTGTGGCTCACGCTGGCTCTCAGCTTGTCTGAGCGTGGAAAGCTAAGCAGGGTCAAGCCTGGTCATTACTTGGATGGGAGACCCCCACCTCTAGTTTCCTGCATTGAGCAAGGGGTTGGACTCGATAGCCTTGTAGGCTCCTTCCAACTCTATGATCTATGAAATCTATGAAATGCTGAGAGGAGATGCTGAGCTCCCAAATGCTCTGCTTGACATCATCATCATCATCATCATCATCATCATCATCATCATCATCATCATCATCATCATCATCCCTCCTCCTCCTCCTCCTCCTCCTCCTCTTTTTGTTATTATTATTATTACATTTATATCCCACCATGTTCCCCATTTGCAGGAACCCAAGGTAGTTTACATAGTCCTCCTCCTCTTCATTTTATCCTCACAACAACCCTCTGAGGTGGGTTAGGCTGAGAGTCAGTGACTGGCCCAAAGTCACCCAGTGAGCTTCATGGCTGTGGGGGGATCTCTTGAGTCCTAGTCCAACCCTCTAACCACTAATACCACACTGATTTTAGCAGGCTTATAGGTGCTTGACTGAGGACTCACAAAAATCAGCTGGTAAAAGTGAGCACTCTGTGCAGTTGGCACCTTGTAGGAGACACTCAGCACATTTCCAGAGCAGGGACCTGTGCTTGTCTGTGTGAACCAACAGGCTGGCGTCATTTTTTCCACAGTGGCTTCCCCTGACGTTTGGGTAATATGAGGCACAGCTTGGTTCAGAAACTGGGAGGAGATGATGAAAGGAGAGAGCTAGCAGACAGGTTCTGTAGGGTAAATGAACTGACTTAACCTCACTTAGGAAATATTCTGGGAGTTATAAATATTTCATCCCAAATGTTTCTGGAAAACTACTAGGCTTAACTTCAGAAGAGTGTTTCTCCCCCCCCCTCCTTAAGTTGTGACTTTCTTTGCTTCCTGGAATAGTCCTATGAAAACAGTGGGGGAGGGGGCATGTGAGGGCAGATCCTCTGTGGGCATCTACCTTGCTTCTTTAGCTTCTGAAAGTCTTTATTAATATGCTCTGTTGACAAGCGTGCCACCAGTCCAGGCAGCAGGCAGTCCTCTTGAAAGGGGAATATTCAAGCACAGTTGTGAGAGGGAATTAGCAATCCCATCAAACGCAACTTTCACACTCAAGCAAGCATTGCTGTAGAACATTCTTATTAATCTCCCAGGGTGGCCGGGTGACATCGCCCAGGGTGGCCGGGTGGCCGGCCAGATGGGCGATTAATAAATATAATAAATAAATAAATAAATAAATCTACAAGGCAATCCTTTGCTTCAAAAATTTATTTAGTTGCTACTTTACAATTCTACAATACTTTACATTATCATAAAACTGGAAGAGTTAGATGGGACCAAAAATGCCATCTGGTCCAACCTGCTACTGTGAGGTGGGACCATGTATGCCCCAGCCTACAAATCAGCCTTTCCACGCTAGAACATTTGTTTGTTTTAAATATATAGTTTGCCAGAAGTAAGTAACCTGCTCCAATTATACCGTAGCTCTTCCCTTTTGGTAGGCTTGCCTGATGGATAGTTGGTGCTTCTTTCTTTTTTTGAATACCTTTCCTCCATTTTCAGTCTAGCACAGACTTCCCCATTGTGCTGCCCCCCAGATGTTCTGGACTTCAACTCTCATCAGCCCCAGCCAGCATGGCCAGTGGTCAAGAATGCTGGGAGTTGTAGTCCAAAACACCTGTAGGGTGAGAACCAGTGTGGCGTAGTGGTGAGAGTGTTGGGCTGGGACTCGGGAGATCCGGGTTCTAGTCCCGGCTCTGCCATGAAACTCACTGGGTGACTTTGGGCCAGTCACTGACTCTCACCCTAACCTACCTCACAAGGTTGTTGTGAGGATAAAATTGAGAGGAGAAGGAGGATTATGTAAGCTGCCTTGGGTTCCTTGCAGGAAAAAAGGCAGGGTATAAATATAATAAATAAATAAATATAAATAAGGCACCAGGTTGCAGAAGGCTGTTTTGACACAGCAACACAAACGCATGAACAGGATAGGGAATCTGGTGTCTGAACAAGCCCAGCTTTCCCCAACCTGGTGCCCTCCAGAACTGTTGGACTACAACTTCCATCATCCCTAGCAAGCATGATCAATGGACACTCTGGAGGGCACCAGATTGGTCAGACTGCCTTAGTTACAGCTATGGCGGTATATCTTCTTGCATTCTGTGTTTGTCTAGAGAGAGAAACGGTGTTCTGCATAGCTGTAAACTGTCTTTACAACATTCTAGGACCTTGGCATATTGCCAATGGGTGGACAATCTCCAAGAGACCCAGAAGATGCTTTCTCTTAGTGGCCCATTCAGCGACCTGCTGAAATGGATTCTGTGCCACATAACAAAAGGAATTGTGAAGCGGGAAATGTATGGTCACGGCATTGGCCGCTTCTCCGAGGAAGAGATATATCAGCTGATGGAGAAAGACATGCGCTCTCTAGCAGGTCTTCTGGGTAATGTACAGTGCATTTCATTATGTTCTATATTATATACAGTCATGTTTTTTGACATGGTTTTGAGAGACTGGTATTACTCTCTGTGGAATTTTCTCTTCTAAAAGATTCCCCCCTCCCCATTTTCAGCCAACTCCCACAGCTGCCTTGCTGCTATTTCTTTTACACAGGTCTGCACAACTTCAGACCCACCAAGTTGAATGGTTGTATATTTTGGTTTGCCAAGAGCTTGACAGTTCCACCCTGTTTGTGAAGCAACACCACAAGGTTCATGAAGCCCTTGGGTCGTTTCCATACTTGACAGGTGGACTATGTTGGGTTTAGTGCAGGGGTGTTGAACATCAGGCCTGCAGGCCAAATCTCCCCCCCTCCGGGGGGGACGTCCCCCTGACTTCTGATCATTCGGCGTTTTCCTTGCTTTTGCACAGTGGCAGTAAGAGCTTTAAGCTGAAATATGCTGATATTTTGGCCCTGCCCCTTCTCCTTTGGTGTCACCACTGGGGTGCGCCTCCTGAGAGTTTCTCTGAAATTGAATTGGGCCCTTGGGCTGAAAGAGGTTCAACACCTCAGTTTAGTTATGCAGGCCTGATTCTAGCATGCTGTTTCTAGCCTGGAGCTCAATTAGGCCATTGTTCTCAATAGTAATTTACTCATCATTTAATTACTAACTCTCTGCAGTGTGGCACTTGGCTTATTTGCACGAGTCATCTCAACTATTTTTCTCTTAAGCACCTTGTTGTGCAGCATGATGTAATGCATTGCAATGCCATTTAGTTATTTATAATAAATAAATGTACAATGGAATGCATGAGTTGATCTGTAGAGGACAGATGGATTGATAGTTCTGCCTTTCGGCACAGAAGTGGCCTAGATCAGAGGTGTTCAAACTGTGTTTTAGGAAACCCCAAATTTCTTGGAAGGTTACTAAGGGTTCCTGTCTGATCAGTAACGGAATTTGTTCCCTGCGACAGATTCCGCTACAATGCACAGCTACGGCATAGTGTATATTAGGTGGTCCTAGGGTGCATTGTTTGGCCTGATGATGAACAGCCTGTCTAGCGGCCCAGATGAACTGAGTTTGTAATCATACTAGAACAGCCTTCCCTAACCTGGTACCCTCCTGACGTGTTGGACTACAACTTCCACCATCCCCAGTCAGTGCAATCGGTGGCCATGCTGATTGTGGGTGATGGGAGTTGTAGTCCAACACATCTGGAGGGCGCCAGGTTGGAGAGGGCTGTTTTAGAACATGCTCCAGAATCCTCTGCAGTGCAAACAGGTTCAATGGCAGGCAGGTAAGCATCTTTGGCAGATTAGTTGATGTACAAAATGTTCCTTGTATGTGTTGTTGTTGTTGCTATTCCCACCCTTCCTCTAAGGAGTTCAGGGTGCTAGTCATGGTCCTCTTTCCCCCCACCATTTAGCCTCACAACAATCTTGTAAGGTCCTGATGGAGAGTGTTGCTCAATGAGCTTCATCTCTTAGTGGGAATTTGAACCCGGATTTCCATGGGTTCTAGCCCAATCCTCTTAACCAGACCATGCTTGGCTCTCTGCTTACCTACTTACCTACGTAGATGGTGTTCCTGTCTCTTCTAGCACTAGGATTCTATGGATTAAGAGAGATTACACCACTTTTATCCCATGCATAGTTTGGGTATGTGGCTGGTGACTGTGCCAAATTATTTTTGTTTACTCCCAAATTGCAAGTACTTCAGAAATTCATAACATCATAAGAAGTATTCATAGGTTAAGTTACATTTTGTTTGTTTGTACACTGTTTAGAGAGATGAGCTTCTAATTATATTTGCAATATAGTCTTAACTATTCAACCCCCATTATTCCTGTATTGTGGTAATTTCCTGATAAAAGGAGCCTGCAGATCTGGTGTTACCGAGAGCCTGGCTCAGAACTCTCGGATTCAGACATGTTTTCTGGAACACAGCATGAGTCATTCTAATTCTCTCCAATAATTAAATCTAATGGTCCTGTGAATCACCTAAAACTTCAGCCCATAATTAAGTACTGTTGCAGAAGCTCCACATCCGCCCTGATACACATATGGAGATCCTTTGTGGCCAAGCTTCCCCACTCGCACCAGTGAGGTGGAGGCAGGTGGCTCCAGTGTCAGTGGGGCTGTGTGTCCATTCTGGATTTCACGCTGCACTTTTAAGGAGCTATCCATGGTGCTGAACCCAATTGGGTGTTTTTTTCAGTACCGTGGATTGCTCCTTTAAAGCTCAGAGTAAAATATGGAGTGGATACACAGCTTCGCTGACATTGGCTCCACCAGCCGCCACTTTAGCCCCAACTGCAATGGTATCCTTGAGAATACACCTTTACTTTCTCCCATATACATGGATAGTTGTTATCCACTCTTATAGGGAGAAGCAAGTGCTGCTCTTAATAACACTGTTGTGAGGGTCCTGACATTGGGTGGCCCAGGCCTCAGTGACAAGGATTCCGTAAGGGGATACGATGAGCCTCTGTGCATAGAGAGGTGCTGCATCACCCAGGAATCTTTGTAGCATAGAATCTCCCCCCTCACAGACACACACACACACACACACACACCATCTTAATTATGGGTCACTCCTGTATCTCTTGGTCATGCTTGGAGGCATTTGCTTCCATGGAAAAAAGTGAATGGATTGCATCTCAAGGCTTCATTTGATGTGGAGACAAAACTTGCTCTTCTCCATTGATTTGTTCCATCACTGTTGGGACTGGGCGAAAGTGCCATGGGCCCAGATCTGTGTGCCAGTGCTGTGCCTGGTTACCTGGAGACCATAGTAATCACCACAGCTGACTAGGCAAGTGCCTAAATACAAGGCTGTTTGAGAATAATGATTCTACTGCAGCTAACAATCAACCCCATTAAAGGATCAATGTGTCTCAACTGCAGCTAACTGTTTGCAGTAAGAAGTGCAAATCTGTAAGCTATTTTGTCCTTTGGGGCAAATTGTGCATCCTCCTAGACACACACAACTCTTGGTCTATACCAGGGCTCTCCAACCTTGGGTCCCCAGATGTTGCTGGACTACAGCTCCCAGAATCCCTTGCCATTAGCCATGCTGGCTGGGTATGCTGGGAGCTATAGGCCAGCAACATCTGAGGACCCAAGGTTGGAGAGCCCTGGTCTATACTCCAGCAGGCCTCAAATGCAGCAGAGTATGTGAAATGTTGCACCATCTTCCTTTTGATGGTTTAAGCTGGCCAAACATCCCTGCAGTGACTTGAGACTACAGTAACCAATTACATTTTACAGAATGATTAGAAATGCATGCACAAACCACAGTGATGTGATTAAAGGCTTGACTGCTGAGCTTTCTGTTTTGAAGATGATAGCAGGGCAGGGTACCATTAAGCAATATGAGACTGAGGTCGCGTGTGTGTGTGTGTGTGTGTGTGTGTGTGTGTGTATTAGGAGCGACCCAAAAATAAACCAGCAGACCCATAAATGCTTTTGACAGTGTTTTATTTTGTAGGTGACAAAAAGTACATCATGGGACCCAAGCTCTCCACTTTAGATGCCACAGTCTTCGGGCATCTTGCACAGGCAATGTGGACATTACCGGGAACTAGGCCTGAGAGACTAATTAAAGGTAGGAGCATCTTAATCCCAGCATTGTGGATCAGAAGGCATGATATGATGATGGTGATCAGAGAGAGGAGCAGGTCCTGTTCCCAACCAGATTGAAGCCCTATTCATGCATTAGCCCCGTGAAAAGCTAATGTATGAATAAGGGGAGGTGGTACACCACTGGCCCCACCCCTGATGTCACAGCCGCCTCCTATCTCTTCATGTTGAGCAGAGATCTGAAGGGGAGTAGCCGGATGTGCTTGTGGAGCCAGCTGTGTTCGTGTCAACTTTTCCGTGGGATTGGAAGCCCCAACTGCGCTGCGCTCCTGATTATGTGGAGGAGCCTCTGTGTCTCCCCTTTCAGACTTTTGTGTCCAATGCATGGATGTTGGGAGGCAGAGCTAGGCAGGCGGTCACCATTACGGGTGGGCTCCATAGGCAAAGCCCTGCTCCTGCTCCACAAGGAGGGCTAAGGCTGAAGGGGGCTTCGGACTAAGATAAAGTGTAAGTATCTACGATCCAGGTTTTTAATATTAAAACTAACATTGCTGGCATGTTGTTGTCTTTTTGATTTATACCACACCTTCCCCGTCCCTCCAAAATGGCGCTTAAGATGGCTAACAGTAATAAAGCCAAGATTAAAACAAACTTCTGCATATACACGGAGTTCCCGTGCTTTGCATAATTCCATGAGGGCAACCCCTATTAATTCAATCATGGTCGAGAGCACACCAGTTATGGGCTTTGATTATATTAGATGGCAGCAGCTTACACATGACCATCTGGGACTTCCTGCTTCTGCCTGCTTAAACAGCCTCTTGGAACAACAGAGATATTTTAGACAAGGGGCTAGCGCAGTCTTCCCCAACCTGGTGCCCTCCAGGTGTGTTGGACTGCGAGTCCCATCATCCCCACCCAGCACAGCCAATGATGGCAGTTGATGGGGGTGATGGGAGTTGTAGTCCAACACATCTGGAGGGTGGCAAGTTGGGCAACGTTGTGCTAGGGTGATGCCCACAAAAAATGCATGCAGACAGCACAGCTGAACGTCTCATGAACAAATCCCAAGTGCCGCGCAGACACATCACTGTGCAGTGAACTGTCCCATGGCGAGTACCTGTTCAAAGAGGTGTGATGCAGGCTCTGATGCTGCACTTGCATCTATAACTGTGGGCTGATGGCACACCCAGTTTATGAATTTATTTTAGAAAATTATACCCCGCCTTTTCCATTGAATGTCGAAGGCACCTTTCAACAGTCAAACCAGTAAAACAATTTTAACAATAATAACAGTTTGCATTAGATCCACAATACGTTGCACAGCATGCAAGTGGACTGCATTTTACAATCACTCTGATGTGAAACTGACTCAAAGATTTGGTGTGATGCAGATGCAACTTAACTCTTAAAGACCGTACATGTTTTGCTGCAATAAAACCTCATTCTGTGTAACACTCAAGGTGCAATTTGCAACTCCACAGACAGGGCTGTTTTGTGACAGTTTATATAAACCAGCACCCTGGTTTGGGAGAGATTTCTGTATTTTGTTCAAAAGCATTTTTGCCATCTTCTCTCTAAATCCGCATGCATGTGAAAGTAATATTTTTCCACAGAATATTTTCTGTACAGATCCTGTATAGGAATGATGAGCTTTTCTCAGACAACTCTGCCACCTGGTGGTACAAACTTGCCTCCAAACAACCCTTGCCTATTTCTATTGCAGTTCTAAAATCAGAATTGTAGGGAATGTA
This sequence comes from Shinisaurus crocodilurus, assembly GCA_021292165.1. Lineage (NCBI taxonomy): Eukaryota > Metazoa > Chordata > Lepidosauria > Squamata > Shinisauridae > Shinisaurus > Shinisaurus crocodilurus. Next base: position 117,071,719 of record CM037879.1, read on the forward strand.
TGTGTTGGAGACCTTTTATTGCAGTTTGCTAGGGTTTTTTGTTTTTTTTTGGTCTGCTGCTTTTTTGTTTGTGTGCTACTTTTTTGCAATACATATCAGCCCTATGCTGGCGTTGTGTAGATCAAACACACGAGGAGGGAGAGCGCTCCAGCCCTGCCTGTTTCCCTCATCACTTTCGCTGCCCTCTATATGTGGAGGGCGACTGTCTGAAGAGGAGCACCTCCTCTATCCGTGGAGGCTCTCCATGCAAGCCAGAATAAGATGATGAAGTAATCAGGGTTGTACATGTAAAATACAATTCCTCCAAAAGAAGTTGGCAAGGTGCCTGTTGATGATTCATAGATTCATAGATCATAGTTGGAAGGAGCCTACAAGGCCATCGAGTCCAACCCCCTGCTCAATGCAGGAAACTAGAGGAGGGGTCTCCCATCCAAGTAATAACCAGGCCTGACCCTGCTTAGCTTTCCACGCTCAGACAAGCTGAGCCAGCTGAGCCACAGGCCTGTTCGAATGGATGGCTGCGTGCAAAATCAGAGGCCTCTCTCAAGAGAGATTTTAGTAATAGACATATGGAACAATGGGCTATGAGAGATTCTTATTCAAGAATTGAGTTGTTTCATCGCTATCAGACACCATCATCATCATCATCATCATCATCATCATCATTGAATTTATAGACTGCTCCACATTAGGAGATAAGAGAACAGTGTACAATAAGTTAAAGCAAAAAATACAAAAGTTACAGTGAAAATAGATCAATAAGACAGTAGCTGGAATGTGCTCATCTGTTAGGAAATGCTTGCCTGAAAAGCCAAGTCTTCAGCAAATGCAAATGTAGGGTGCATGTCTGATCTTACTTGGAAGGGCATTCCAGAGGGGGGCCACACTGAAGGCCCTATTCCTGGTGGCTTGAAAGTGGATCTCTGACCCATGTGGGACCACCAGGAGTTCCTCTCCAGAGGTCCTCAGTGATTGGGCAGGATGATAAGGGAGAAGGTGTGTCCTCAAGTATAGAACCATTGTAAAATTATCTAACCATAAATGATGGACATTGTGGGGAGCTTAGTGCCTACCTAACAAGGTATTAGCTTTCATGCTAAGAAACATTTCTGCAGGAAAGAGTTCAGGGAGAGAAGCAGAATCTGAGTAGAGCTGGGAAAAATTCAGGCACCCAAGAGCAGCGATGAGAGTTTAAATTGGCTGTAGGCATGTCTGCATTTCTAGCTTCAGGCCCACTTCTGAGGAAGCTATGGGTGCTTAAAGGGACTGTGTTGGCTGTAGTAGAGCTTGGCTGGGTATGGGGGGTGTAGGGAGAACTCCTGTTCTGCTGAGTATTCAGAGGAGTCCTTGAGACCAAGGAGAGGGTAGAGCGATTTCCCCAGGTTATGTAGATGAAGGTGGTGATGGCTTTTGAGGGGCTCCCTGTGGTGGAGTGACAGGCAGAAACCCGGGGAGGGGCCAACCTGAACATTCCAGAGGCTCTGATTGGTTGAAGCAGAGAGCATAGAACCCCAGGAAGTTGGCAGTTAAGGGGAGTCGGTTGTCAGTTGGGGAGAGAGTGGGTTGGAGTGAGAGGGAGTGGGAGGTTAATAGCGTAGGTAGGGAAAGTTGGTACTGAAGAAAAGAGTTCAGACAGAAAATCTAGTACGTAACTAAGTTGTGAGAAAGCAAACGTGAAGGTGTTAGTAGAGAACAATTCACAGGAGTTTCCGCTTAGGGAGTGAAGGACCTTCTGTCTGAGGAAGAAGGAGAAGCTCTGGACTAGTGAGAGGGACAGTTAAGTTCCTTGGTCTGATACTGTAACTTCAAGTAACCAAGCCAAGTTGATGCAAAGAGCACTGTATAACATCTGCCTGCCTTTAACCTGAATCTAAGCAAAGAACAAGTTTGAATTAACTGTTGAAAATCCAAGTTATCTGTGCCTGAGCTGAATATCAGTTTAGAGACTTTGTTAGAACAATAAATCAACCTTTTTATTCAAAGTTCTAATTCTCCAGAGTCTGACTGGTGACAGGAAAGTTAGAAGTGAATTAACGGAGGGGCACCCTACTTCAAGTAATCAAATAAAACAAACTGCTCTTAATAAAGACAAACAAACGTGGGTAAACAGCTACATATAAGACCTAAGAGTCTAAGACATATAATCAGCTAATGCAACTTAAGAAGACAGCTTAAATTCTGAAGTGACCAATACAAGGTGTCACTTGGTGAGAGCGAAGTACACATTGAGGGTGTGAGGTTTGGAGGAGGGGTCCCGTCCGCTCCACTCCCCTCTCACGCTCCACTCCCCTCTCCCCTCTCTCCCTCTTTGGGAGAGTCGTGACTTCCAGGGTGCCCGCATCCTTGTTCCACTTTAGTGTCCTGAAACCCCTTCTATATACAGGTGGCCTGGCCCCCTGAGTCATGACTGTGGTGAAGTGTGGCCTGCATCTGCTGGTCTAGATGTACCAAAAAGTTTCATTTGTTTTTGGTACTTTTCCCTCAGTTAAGCAGTGAAATAGACCAGGTGGGAATAGCCATCTCCAGATATTTCTTCTCAGCATCTGGTAGCCAGATATCTCTGAACATGAAAATCACCTTCAGTTAAAGAAAAACCTTTCTTATTCTTTTCCTGTTACTGTGGTTGGGCTAGGGAATTTACTGTTTGGTAACCATATAATGCTGTGTTTTTTCCTTTGTTTTATTGTATTTTGTTGTTGTTGTTATGTATGTTGCCCTGAGAGCTTTGGCTGTATGGCAACTCATACATTGAATGAATGAATAAATAATATTCTCCCTTCCTCTCATATGTTTTCCAGGAGAACTGATTAACCTTGCCATGTACTGTGAGAGAATAAGGAGGAAATTTTGGCCAGAGTGGCACCATGATGATGACAACACTCTGTACGAGTCAGAAGAGAGTAGTGAAGCAAGTAAAACTCAACCCTTGCAGGACTTCAGTTTTTACTCTAGGACAGAAACATTTGATGATGAAGGAACCGAGAATAGTTTTTCCCGAACACCTGATACTGATTACACTGGACATTCCCTCTTTGATTCTGACGTGGACATGGACGACTACACAGAACATGAACAATGCAAGTGACGTGTCTAAGAAATGCTTCTCTATCTTTTGTCGGAAACACCATCAACTCTTGGGAATCCCGGCAATTTCCCCAGGTTCTAAATGGTCCCAGCAGGTTGGTTGGGAAGAGACCATTGTGCTTGATACTGTTTCCATATGCCATTTGGACCTTTCCAGCATTTTTTCCTTTTGTTCAAGCATTCCAATGGATCCTAGACAAACAGTTTTTAATTCTGCTTGACAAGATGGTGAAAAGTTGACAAGGAAGGTAATGGGTGGGGCGGGATTCATGTAAAAAAAGAACATTCCAGAAAGACATGGAGAAGCCAATGATAAGCAAAGTGTTGAGGAAAGCCAGTTTGGGGCTCATATTCTAATCTTCCCAGAAACAGACTGAGAAGTGGGGACAGGAAAGCAGAGAGGGTCATTAGAACTTCTTATCTCCCTCATGTATCACAGAAATGGTTGAACTGGGTCAACACAAAGAGGAATGGCAAAATCCTCTTTGCTTCCGTGGCTCCCAGCACTCTGAGTGTACCAGGTGACTGCTTCCATTCAGTGTGTGCACACATGCGGAGCGCTTGACATGCCTGGTCTCCAGTTTCACAGAGAAATGGCCAAAAAAGACAAAAAGAATGAGCTTTCCCCCCTTACTTTTGCATTCAGAATCCAGCAGTTGTCTGTACCTGTTTGATAAATTTGCTTAGCAATCTTTATTTTATTTTGGTACCATTAAAAAAAAAAAGAAAAGGGAGGGGATGGTGCACCACATTTGGTTTTTTAGCCTATATATAAATGCTGCTGCCACCAGTATATCATACTCTAGCGTGACCAAGAAACAGAACCCAGGATCAGGTTATGCAGATGAAAAGATGAAGCAGACTTGATTCTCAATGGCTAAGTTTGCTGAGGACCACCAGGGGCCAAGAGCAGGTTTAACCCCCACCCAATAGCATTCCTGATTATACTCTTTAACTTCCTCTCACATAAATGAATGGTTGCTTTTCTCCCCACTCCACCCCTGAAAGTGGGTGGACCCCGACTCTCTCACCAACTAGGATCCTGCAGTGGGCTGCATCATCCCACTTGTGCCTTTCCAATATACAAATCCTTCCTGTGTGCACATACACCCAGCTGTAGTAATGGCAGGCTTTCTGCTAGTACCTAATAATCTGCACCAGAGGGTTTGGCCAGCTGTTAGATGGCGCATACTACAAACATTTATCTAAGGTCCTTGGATAAGAATTGGATGCATACCATATCTTATTTTATTTATACATACATACATACATACATACATACTATTTATATATACCATTCCACATCTAAACAGATTCCAGAGTGGTGAACAATAAAAGATAAAAGGAATAAAACACCATATTCAAAGTTTTAAAAAAGTTTTTTGTTTTCACTTTCTCGTCCGCAACATGGCAGAGTGCTATAAATGTTTGCAAAGCCCACTGATTTTATTGCAGAGCAGTGCAGGGATGAATTTTGGAAAGGAAAGGTGCTGCTGGGGCTGAAGCTTACCCAGAAGTCACACCATCTGCCTTTAAGGTCCTTACCTGGAAGGATATGTTAACTGGAACTGGAAGTCTAGTTATGGTTACACAACACAAAGCGTGTGATACCTGTTCAAAGGCGTGATCATCTTCATTATGTTACATGTTCCAGAGCACATGCTCTGGCTTTTGAAGGCAGATTGTGGGATTTTATTTAATTCATTTTATTTACAGGTATTTCTATCCTGCTCTTCAACTCTAAAAGGGTTTTCCAGAGCTCTGGCTCCCCAATTAAGCTCTACTGTAGGATCGGTTTGTCTGTCAGCTGCTTGAAAATGTGCTTAACCAACATTTGCTCTTGTAGCCTTCCTTCCTTTCTGTATAATAGATCTGGTTCTTCATCTCCTTTTATCTGCGCAGCTCTTGCATGCAGTGCTGAGATCAGTGCTATTAAACTGATAAGGGTTCTTGAGCAGTGTTATCACATCGTCCATGGAACTTTTGGTACTGGAATTTTCTTAATCACTGTATAACCCACATCTTCTATATAGTGTAATATAAGAACAGTAGCTGATCTCAGATCCATAGAAATCTAATCATAGGCTGTGTCCATTAGCATCCCAATGTTTAGTGGATATCTCTTACAATTAGAAAATAAAAGCACTCTGGAATGTTTGGGGAGGTTAAAAAGGCTTCTGTTTTTCTTCTGCTGGTTCCAAATATGCCTGAAATGATAGAAAGATTGGTAGCAGCAGCAAAAATTCCCCTGTGCCTATCTGTAACTTCATGAGGTGCTGGATGCAACTGAGGCCTTAACAGTGTAATCCAAGGTGCCATAGGATAGTTCAGATCTCCTCCAAGGGGAGGGGGGGTGATCCGACCTCCTAACCCCTCTCCCAGCCCCTGTGGAAATCTCTGGAGCTCTCTGACTTTGGAGGGGGGGGGAAGGAGCACAGTATGGATGGATTGGGCCCCCAACATGGGGGGTGGGGGAATTATGCCAGCCTTTAGGTGTTGTAAATAATTCCCCTCCCATTGCTTGCTTGGCTTATGCACTTTCCAAGTGTTCCAACGTAGCTCCTGGCTCAAAAACCAGATCAAAATGTGTTATAAAATGTATATTTGGAAAGAAAATACATTTAAAAACACATACTTGAATGTGATTTTTGTGTGTGTGCAGATTAAAAATATCAACAGGCTGGAACGGATTTCTCAGTGAACACACATGAAAGTGACAGGGGCCAGAAACAGACTGATTTATCCATCTCTAATGCATAGATCTTGAAGGATGGGCAGGCCTTTGGGAAAAGAGGCTCCTAAAGAGTGCAGGGCCCAGGCCATTTAGGATTTTAAAGGTTGTAGCTAGCCCCTTGAATTATGGCTAGAAATAGGCTGGGAAACAAGCCACTGCAGATGACCTAAGCTCAGTGTGATATATTCTTTGCACCCATCTTTGTCTGGTAAAAGGCCACATCATTCTATATTAGCTAAACTTTTGGAGATATCTTGAAAGCTCCCCGTATAGAGCACATTGCAGTAGTCTAAACCAGGAGTGGGCAGAAGGTAGATCTCCAGATGTTTTGGACTTCAGTTCCCATAAGCCCCTGCCAGCATGGCCAATGGTCAGGAATACTGGTAGTTGAAGTCCAAGACATCTGGAGATATACCATCTGCCCACCCCTGGTCTGAACTAAAAGTACAAGCCCATACATGGTGGTAGCTGGATTCTCCTCTGACCTGCTGAAAATCACTTCAGGCTGCTGTCCACACACATATCCAGCAGCAAAGTGGTGTCCAGGGGCACACCCAAGCTGTGTACTGCCTCTTTCACAGGTGAGCTGACTACCTCTCGGCTGTTAGATCCACCAGCCACCAGCTCTTCTGTTTTGTCCGATTCAGCTTCAGTTTATTTGCTCTCATCCAGAGTCTGAACAGTGTGAAAAGTGCTTAATTGGGATCTGGGGCCTCTGGGACTCTCTATAGCAGGGTTGGGGAACCTCAGCTCTCTATCTGGTGTTTCCCAGATGACCATGTCCCCTTTCCCCCGGCTCCACCCCTTTCCCCAACTACTGTTAGCTGGGTGGTTTCCTGGCTTTTGTGCAGTTTCCCCCCCATTCAAAAAGGTTGAAATGCCTCTCTTAAGGCTTAGTTACTAGCACCACCATGATGTCTAAGCTAAAATACGCTGGGTGTGTGTGGCCCCACTCCTTTTGCCTTCAGCATCACCCACCACTGGAATGTGCCCCCTGAGAGCTTCTCTGAAATTGAATTTGGCCCTTGAGCTGAAAGAGGTTCCCCACCCCTGCTCTACAGGGTGACCATGTGATATATAGAAATGGCAAGATTTTGCCTTACTTACCGTACCTTGGATTGTTAGCCTCCTACATCAGATGGAAAAAACTGGGAGGGTAGGTATGGCTCACATGCTGTTAGTACATGGGAGCCAGGAAATCTGACTTTTCCCAGTTTTCATCTTAGAAGTTGCCTGTCTTCAGCACAGTGACTGCTTTTCCATTCCTTTCTGCAAGGATGATACTGATAGAATGATCTTGGGGCTCTGATTCTAGTTCTTGAATTCCAATTCATGAAATTTTCCATTCTTTCAAAAATGCTAAACATGGGTTTGCGTATATCCAGATGACACTTTCCACACACACCGTGGTGCTTCACAGAAATACAAGGACTTATCCCTCCGCCCCCCAACAGCTCCTCCTTGTCACTGTGGGAAGCTAGCCATGTGGGCCCCGTGTCTAAAAAATTACCTGGCCTCCAAAATTATAGCAGTCTGGGCATCGCCTTAAAACAGAAACATTAGGATTATTATGTCCCTTTTTAATTTATGGTTAAATTAAACGAAACTGTCATAAAAAGATTATACATTCCTTCCTCCAGCCAGAATAAGAAATCACTGCACTGGTGCGAATCCATTTGAAATTAATTGACCATGTGTTAGTGGAGAAGTCTTAGAATGTCTTTTGTTCTTAAAGTTACCTGCCTGAAGAAAAATAAACCCCTTGAATTTTCTAAGCATACCTCCTTTTTCTTCTGTCTGTCTGTGTGAAGCAACCTTGGGGGCAGGGGGACCTGAAGAAACTACAAATATCACAGCATTATGTCTGTAGCCCATGATATTTTTTAGTTGTGTGGTTTTCTCTTTGTTTGATAAGGAATACATGAATGTATTTATCACAGCATATGCCTTTCATTTCTTAGGAACAACTCAGGTTATTTTGGAGAAACAAATTAGTAAGTTTTTTCTTTTCTTTTCCCCCTGTTAGGCCAATTGAATGGCTTGCGTTTAAAGTGAATTAAAAATTGTGGATGGAAGCAGCTATGCATGTATGCACATGTCTATCAGATAACAGGAAATATATTTATTTCTAAGGTATAGTTGGAGATCTTGCTTCTGTTGCAGAAAAATAGTTATCCACTTGCAGAAATAAAATGTTGCTTATCTTATTATAAAGCCTTGAAATGAAAGAGCTGGATCATATTGTAAGTTGTAGAGGTAGCTGATCTGGTAGCTTTTATTTATTTATTTTTTTAAAACAACAACTTGGGGATATGGTTTGGATCAATGTAACCAGAAGGAAGGGTGCAGCACACAGAAAGCTACTAAACACAAGACAAAGTATTGACAAATTTTTGCATTTTACATTTGCCACCTTGAGTGCCATTTTTTTGGTAGAAAGGTGGGGTACAAGTCAAATAATTGAACAATAAATAAATGTATGTACATATTTCAAATTCAACATTTATACTGTTAGTCCATTTTTAAAGAAACTGCTCTCTCCAGGAAACAGTAATGGTGACAATTCAATAATTCAATAAGCCAAAGCTGGAGAGAGAATTCAGCAAACACTAATTAGCTAACTCTATAAATGTGTGATTACCTTCGAGGGAAATAATGGGTATTCAAAATGCACCAAGAAATTAGACAGCTCATTGTCAGTAAGTCATGTTGCACCCAGGGGAGATTGGTGACTCCTATGTCAGTGGGGCTCCTTATCCATTGCAGCTTTTTATTCTGAGCTTTATAGGAGCCTATTTTGGGGATGGCGTACAGCACCATGGATAGCTCCTATAAAGCTCAGAATAAAAGCTGCAATGGATGAGGAGGCCCACTGACACAGGAGTCACCAGTCTCCCCTGGTTCCACCTATTGGCTTCTTTTCCTTTTTCTGGTTTTGTTGTTAGCCCAGAATGAACTTCGTGGTTGTTGACTGGTTCCCTGATCTCTTTGCCACAGCAGGCTGTCATAGATCCTGAATTAGCACTGCACTGTAAACACCATGGACATATATACTGGACATATATACAACCACCTCAACAGTTTATTCCTGTCTCTGCCCTCCATTCAAGTCACCACAAGTAAGAAATGAAGGTCAAGAAGTAGATGTGTGTTTGGGCCTAAGTGAGAGCATATTGTCGCCTTCACCAGAAGGTGTTCATCTAAAGTTAACTAATGTGAGGTAGCAACAGCACATCTTGCACACATCCTCATTCTCATAGATCTAGCACAATGTTCTCCAACCTTGGGTCCCCAGATGTTTGTGGCCTACAACTCCCAGCATGCCATGCTGGGAGTTGTAGGCCACAAACATCTGGGGGACCAAGGTTGGAGAACACTGTGCTAGCAGATAGGAAGGAACATGCTGTTCTGGACCAGGTGCCAAGGACAGTTGTGGTATACAAAAGCAGCTATCATGGGATAGCAAATGATACCTCACTTTATCCCAGTTTCTAAATTTTCTTGAACTCCATGTAGACAAGAGGGGACCATACAGCATTTAAGAGGTGATTGTCTCATTGATGGGTGACTACTACAGGTGAAAATGTATTTATTTAATACATTTATATACACTACTTAAAAGGAATTTATGAAAGTGGTGTACAATACAATAAAATACAACATAAAAATAGTAACATGTCCATTTCACAATATACATATCTAAAGGAGTAACTAGCATACTCAGTCAACAAAAATTAATCTGGAAAAACGTGGGTGAAAAAAGTTTTTAGCATGCACCTCACAATAGTTGGTGCCTGCCTTAATTCCAGGGGCAGAGTATTCCAGAGGTCGGGGGAAACTACACCATTACACTAATTTTTTAAGAGGCTGCCAGATGAATCCAGGAAGCCTACAGAACCACCAGAATGGTCTCCCCTAATGGCTGAATGGAACAGACAGGAGTGTAAGGGATGAGGCGGTCTCTCGATTAACCTGGTCCTAAGATGCATCTTCTGCCAGTTAATGAATGGGTTAGGCCAGGCTGTCATAACTTTTGATGCACCAAGCTGAAGACAGCCCACAGGTCCAGCCCAAGACATTTTGCTGCCTGAGGTGAAGGACAAGATGGTGACCACACTATTCCATGTAGAGAAGCCAGTCACAGACTGGTGGTTGAATTGTGCTTCAACACCTGTAATAGGGCAACATCTTCCACTGCACCTGAGGGCAGCAGGTTGGCTTAGGGGGTGCAGGGCAGGCCATGTAACAGACACAGCCCTGCCCTCCAACAACTCACAACCACTTCCTGCCACTCTGCATTTGCTGCCTGAGGTTGCAGTCTCACTGCCTAATCGTAGGGCCAGCTCTAACAATCCACCAGCATCTAGGAGTGCGATAAAACTCCATATTTTGCTGCCTATCTGAGACTACAATAACACATACCTAATTGCTCAAACATCTGGTGGGCTAAACTACATGGCTGCTGGGCTGCTTTTGGCATGGTGGGTCACAGGGTGTACTGGCCTGGAGTGGATCTTCCACAGATCAGCCAATGTGCTCTATAATGTATAACCCCGCCCCTTAAAAAATCAGATTTGGGTGTTAAAAAATATTATAATGTAATACATGGTATTGCTCTTTTGTTTCCTACCTTCAGCTGCTCAGCTCTTCTGCTATTTTCTCCTCACTCAGATGTGTTAGAAACCTTTAGAAGAAGATTGAGTGTTTCTGAGCTGGCAAAAATGGGGACAGGGAAGGAGCAGGAATTTAAAGCGGTTGATTTTCTTCTTTTTTTGGCCTTACTGGGGAATTATGTGCCATACTTTGGCTTGACAGGTTTGAAGGTTATGCCAGAGGGGTTCCCTTTGTTCTTTTGTTGCTGCTGTTGTTGCATGTGATTATGTCTCTTTCGCTATTCTTTTATTTGGCCTTTGGATTAGTGGTGTGGATGTGTATTGAACAGGAGCTACAATAGGTGAGCCATCTCATGTGATACCTTGGCTGCCCATCCTTAGTGGTACTAGCTGTGTGTTAGCCCTGTGTTTCAAGGTCAGAAGAACAAAGGCAACCAATGCTCATGCAGTGGTTGGTTTTTTGTTTTGTTTTTGTTGCCCTTAACTACTACAAATCCTTTACTACCTGATGAGAACAAGAAGGTGAGTTTATAAAGGATCATTTTCAATGGGAAAACATCACCAGGAGGTGACATTTCCTTTTTATTGTCTGTGTCAGCAAAGCTTCTTTGAGAATCTTTCCGGAGACATATTTCACTGCAGTCAGAAGAGAGAGGGCTGGATGCAAGATCTACCTTCCATGGGTGGAAGGGTCCATGGAAGGTGTCTACACCTGAATTTCAGGGATCCCCCCCTCCCCTCTTCACACCACAGCTCACTCTATTCAGCAGAGGCCCTGAGCATTTGTGTAGCGTTTCCAGGGGGCTGGAGGGGCCTCCATGGGGAGGAGGGGGTGGGGAGGCCCATTTCTGAAAGCCCAGTTGTGCGTGCCTAAACCCAGAGTCTTCACAACAGCTGTCAAGACTGTCAAAAATATATTGTAGCAAATGGAGGTACACAAATACATTTTGCTACAATGGAATGATTGGGAAAGGTCACCAGGTTGGGTCTTTTCTTAGTTATAAATTGTTGGATAATTAAAATTGCAGTCAAAACCTATGGCTAATGTTTCACCAGGTAATTGGGTGAAATGGTTAAGGTCACTGATACCTTCTAGGGTGGTTTTCCTAGAAGGTACTCATTGAATTATTAACAGTCTGAATAGGAAGTGGGCGTTGCTCCCAGCTTCTTCCCCTCTTTCTATTCAGACTCCTAGTGAGTGTGGCACCACCAGGTTGTTGTCTCCACGTGGTTCTTCTAGCAGCATGTAGCCAGAGTTGCTGGTCTGAACTCCACAAGTTCAGACCCCAAGTATTTCCAAATGAACTTGTAACCAACTGTAAGAAACGCTTTTAAGCCTGCCTGAATGAAACTGCATAATCTGAGTGAGTAAATGTTACTTTTAACTTTTACAAGACTGTGTCTCTGATTATTGTTCTGAGGGAGAGAAAAGGGGGCAAAACCAGGGAAATCCAGTCTGCTTTAAAGCATCCTGGATTACCAAATGCTAACTGGCTAACACTAGCCAAATCTAAGCTTCTTTTAAGCTGGAAAGGGACTCTACTCTGCTGATCTCACTAACGTGAGATAGGAAGGATATTACTCCACAATATATCCTCTCCTAGTATCTTTTTCAAGTCCCAACATAAATGATCACATCAACTTGCCTTGAGGCTGGTATCACCATTTGTGCTGCATAATATGTATGTTTAAGGGAAAGCTCACTGCAAGATATGCAATGGAATCACAGACGTGGCATGAGTTGAACACTGTGGTAACTGGTAATCATAGGGAATAAGCATGGCATGGCATTGCATTAGTACGTTCAGTCCAGACAAGTATATCCAGACCCCCTGAATGGTGTTACACAAAATACAGCCTACATCAAATTCAACACGACGTTTTTATGAATAAGTGAATCTACGATGGAATGAATAGCTACCATTTCCCCTTTCTGTCTACCAAGTTCACCATAAAAACTAGCCTTTGTGGTTCCAGTATTACAAATAACCAGGATTTGTCTGTTCCTGTTTAGCTGCTATTGCTTAAAACTCACTAAAAAGAATACAGGATTCATTGGCTTGCAGCACTCTCACAGAACAGTGTACTTGTCTGTGTGTTTTCCTTTTTCACTCTTCTAAATTGATTATATTTTGTTATATTTTGCCCCAATATTTTGTTTAGGACAATATGAGGAGTTTAGGATCGCTGAGATTTAGAAAGTCTTCATGATCACACTATCTAATGCAAGAGTATTAGGCAAAGACTGAAATGTGTGTAGCTGGTGTAGAATGGAGAGCAAATGTCAGAACTATTCCATGTACAATGTTTTACTGAAACAATGAAGTAACACATTGCTAAATGATGAAACCAATGCTATTGTGTGTTTCTTTAAAAAAATCTTTGAACTGCCATGAGACTTCTGTTATTTTAGCACTGTTATTACAACTAGTTTATAAAGCCATATTTAAACTTGTGCACTTGAGTGTAACATACATTTAAATTGTGCACTTTGTTGATCAATGTGTATATACATATGCGAAAATCTATATATTTGGTCTCAATGCTGTATGTAGTTGATGTGTAAATGATAATGAACAGGTATCAAATACGTTGTGTGTCATTCCTTGCTGTTCTTGTGCATTAATGCTATATAGATAAAAGGAAATTTGTGTGTGCTAATAGAAAACCCATCTCCAGAACTTGCTGCTGGATGTGGAAACAGAAAACATATATGGGCTTTTAGGTGTACACAGCTCATAATATTTTCATACTCAGGCTTCCAGTATATTTTACATTACTGAAATTAGATAGTGAATGGCGGCCCATTCTGTTTTATGGTTATTGTCTAGTAGCTGCTTCTGGACATTGCTGGGGACAGGATACCTGGATGGATGTACATGTGAAAAGGCCTCAAAGGCACTTCCAATGGCAAGTGAAGGTACTTTCAACTGTTGCACAGAAGCACCAAATGAAGAAGTGCTAGTGAGGTAGCTTCCTTTGAGTGGGGAAAGTTGCGCACCCCTTCTTTCAGTGCTTCCACAAAAGGTGGAAACTGATGAGTCACACAGTTGGTGAACAGTCCTGGAGAATTCTTGCCTAAACCACACTAGGATAAATACTATGAAAAGCAGTATTGAGATGCCTTAAATACATGCGTGCATGAATACATACAGACATGTCCTTGTCTTGCTGACTTGGCTCAGAGACACTTCCTCCTGTCCTGTCAGCTTTAGAGATCTAACGGGATGGAGGCAGTCTCTTAAATATATTGCAGCTGCTAAGGACTTTACACTTCATCAGCTCCTTGAATTGTGCAGAAAGAGGAAGGCTGTGAAGAGTAGAGGGTCACTGCTTTAATGGCTTCCCATTAACATATCCCTACCCTTATAGGAGATGAGTGGTTGTCCCTTGGACCTACTAAAGCTTTCCTCTCCTTTTGTTTAATAGTACTTATGGTAATCCCATATTATGGTACTGAGTTGATTTAAGAACATAAGAAGAGCCCTGCTGGATCAGACCAAATGCCTATCTAGTCCAGCATTCTGTTCCCATAGTAACCAAACAGATACCCAGGAGAAGCCCACAAGCAGGACTAGGGTGGCCACTTTTGAATCACCAATAAAGAGGACATCTGCATAAAGTTTGCACATGCTAATTTATATGTATAGCTGCAAATCAAGAAATATTTATTTTTATTTAAAATTTTAAGTTTTGTTTAATTTAAATAGAAATACAATACATCTCACCATAGTGGGGAAGACCAGGGGACCTGTGTGCCTTGCTCAGTCTGCTGTCCAGGTGCTGTTTGATGGGCAATTTTAAGGCCCAAGTCTTCCTTCTGATGGTTCTTTATACTGGACTTGGAATGAACAGCCCTTCAAATAGAGGACACCTTCAAAAAGAGGACTGTCCTTTGTAATTAAAAAAAGGACACTTGGCCACCCTAAGTCATGAATACAGCAGCACCCTCCTGCTCATGTAGCTATCTTGACTAATAGCCATTGATAACTTTATCTTCCATTAATCTGTCTAACTCACTTTTAAAGCCATCCAAATTGGTGGCCATCATTAAATCTTGTGGTAGCAAATTCCACATTTTAACTATCTGCTGTGTGTTATTATTTATTTATTTATTTATTTATTTCATATACTGCTCAATAGCCGAAGCTCCCTGGACGATTTACAACAATTCACAAAAACACTGGCTACCCTGTGGCCCCGCTTCCCCTCTCATCTCCCAGGGTGGGGTGGGGGAGCAGTCCAACTGGAGCAGGCCTGGATATTCCCCTCACCTGCTCCTGCTTCCTTCGCTCCCTCCTCTTTCCCACAGGGCCATTGATGTAAGCCCTGGGGGAGGCAGTCCAACTGGAGCAGGCCCTGATGTTCCTTTTGCCTGCTCTGTCTTCCTTCGCTCCTTCTTCTGTGTTCCGAAGTAATTCCTTTCATCTGTCCTGAATCTTCCACTGCTCTGCTTCATAGGATGAGCCTGGGTTCTAGCATTATGAGAGAGGGAAGAAAAACTTCTCCCCATCCACTTTTTCCACACCATGCATAATTTTGTACACTTCTACCATGTCCTCACTCCCTTTTTCTTAAGCAAAACAATCCCAGACATTGTAATCTTTCCTCCTAGGGTAGTTGCTCCAGCCCTTTGATCATTTTGATTACCGTACCTTTCTATGCACCTTTTCCAGCTTTAGAATGTCCCCCTTTTTAGGTGTGATGACCAGAACTGTACACAGTATTCCATAATGTGGCTACACTATAGATTTGTATAAAAGCATTATAATATTGGCAGTTTTATTTTTTTATTCCTTTCCTGGGGATCTCCAATATGGGAAATTAAGATTGTAGTGCCTGGAGACCCCCACTTCACTTTGAAGTGATCCCAGTTCCTGGTCAGAAAAACTGTTAACTTAAAAAAAAAGAAGAAGAAAAAAGAAGACGTGAGAGGGTTACGGCACCTCTGCGGACACCAAGAAAGACGTCGAGGTGCATTGGTACCCATGAGCATCAGGTTGCTTACCCCCAGTGTTGTACATGTAGAGTCTAAGGCAGAACAGTTGACACATTGTTCCTCCTTGGTTTCTACTTGCAGTATGTATATTTATTGTCAGTGCCTAAAACAGGAGTGGTGATGAACCTTTCTTCTGTTGAGGGCCACATCCCCGTGGGAATAATCTGTCAGGGGCTGCATGACAGCAGTGAGCTGGGATGAGGCCAGAGACAGGTAGAGCCAGAGCCAAAAGTGGATAGGGCCACCCCCTTCTCTCCCACACCCTGTTCCTCTTCCTGCTGAGGCAGGGACAGACTGCTCTTGCCAGAGGCCTGAACTGATCTTATGCAGGTGGCTTCTAAAAGTAGTCTCAGGGCTGCAGTTTGGCTCCCGTCCCCAGCCCCGGCCTAAATGAAGAGTCATTCAGTATGTTTTTAAAAAGAGGCTTTTTTTTTTTTTTTTTTAAAGGAAGGATTTCTGGTTCAGATGACGATGTGATCAGATCTCAGCCTGTGCCTCTCCTGGTTTTCAGCTTTTAAAATCTATTCAGGACTGTCGTGTTATCCTGTTATTTTGCATTAGCCTTGCTCTAGTTTTGTTCTTATTTATACATCTGCTCGCTGTACTTTGGAGGTGAGTTTGATCATGGCTACACCGAAAGCAAGGAAAGTCTCAGGAATTCCACTGACTCCTCGGCAGCCTCCTCTGGCTAAAATTTCTAAAGTGGAGCCTGAAGAAGTTGTCACCCTAATTTAAAAAATACAGGCCTGTGGCTTATGCTGGCTCAGCTTGTCTGAGCGTGGAAAGCTAAGCAGGGTCAGGCCTGGTTATTACTTGGATGGGAGACCCCTCCTCTAGTTTCCTGCATTGAGCAGGGGGTTGGACTTGATGGCCTTGTAGGCTCCTTCCAACTCTGTGATCTATGAAATCGATGAAACAAAACATGTTATTGCAGTTATCTCAGCAGTCTAAGCAGCTTCAGAAGCTGCAGCTGATCCAGGATTCTATCAAAACTCTTCAGAGATCCTCCATTGATCCTATTGATATCTGCCTGCCTTAAATTGATGGAGTCAAAAGTTAATATGTTGGAGGATCAGGTTACAGCTCATAAGACAGCAATGACAGCTTCTCACACTGTAATATCTACTCCTGTTTCTCTTCTGGAAATCTTTTCTCAGAGAGCTATGTAATTTGCATGTCTTTGGACTTTGGGAACAGTCTACACAGGTCCATTTAGCAGAGTTTATGCATATGTTTTTGCGTGAGTTACAGTAATACCTTGGATTGCAAGCATAATTCGTTCCGGAACCGTGCATGTAATCCAAAACACTCTTGTATCAAAGCGAGTCTCCGGTGGGCTTGAGCGGGGCCAATGTCAGCCCGCTACACCCGCTCGAAGCGAGCGGTTACATCCCTACAGTTGTTTTGCAAGACCTTGCTCGTTTATCAAGTCAAAATTTTAAATATTTTTTTGCTTGTCTTGCAAAACGCTCTCAAACCAAATTACTTGCAATCCAAGGTATTACTGTATTAGCATTGCCACCAGATTTTCAGCTTGATATTAACTGAATATTTTATTTACGGTCTACCGACCACACCAATACGTAAAACAATACAGTACAAACAAGATACACCAGCTCTTATTTATACACTCAAATAAAAACTTAGAAAATAAAAACAGAATCAGACAAGCATAAAAGGCCTAGTCACAATAGCAATATTCAAAAATTTTGCAACTTTCTTGGTAATTGAGCTATCTGAGCCGTCAAGCAGAGTGGACAAAAGAAACTCTGAGGATCGTCCAGGGAAAGTCTGGGTGATTGGATGTATTATGTTTTCTCTAGCCCCTCGATAGAAGCTGCAATTAAAAAGGACATGTGCAACAGTTTCCACCTCCTCATTATTGCAGGGGCAACACCTGTTTTCCATTGGGATTTTATTGAATCTACCATCCAAAAGTTTGGAGGGTAGAACATTAAATCAAGCCAAGGAAAACGCTCTCCTATATTTTGGAATAGATAACCAATCTAAGTATAGCATACCATTTGTAGAGTAAAGGTCTGACAGACCCATCGACAAGGGGGAGCATGGGCCCTGAGCCTCTCCATGGAGCTCTTGGAAGTCGATGTCAATTAATCTTTGCTTAACAAGAAATTTAGCTTTCTCCCAAGGCATGGATAACAAGTAGGAGGGTGACAGCCCGGCTGAGACAACCTTTTCCACCACTGCTTTGTTCCAAGCAGACACATGGGAATCTAACATCACCTGGAATGCAAAAGAGTTAAGCTTAAGCAGAGAATAGCAGCGAAGCCAAAAGTGAATAGAATGTATCCAAGCCATACAGCCAAGAGAATTAAGGCCAGCTTCCAGATAGAGAACAGCACTAGCCACACACTTGGGCATGCCAAATATCGCTCTTAGAAAGTAGGATTGAACACCTTCAAGAGAGTCTTTAAGGCCAGGAAACCAGATAGGGGCTCCGAAAAGAATCTGAGATACTATTTTGGCTTGAAAAACACGGGTAGCAGCTGGAATGAAATTCCCACCTTTAGTAAAAAAGAACCGTAATATAGCACCCAAATTTTGTTCAGCTTTAACCTTCGCACGTCTTGCCTGAACTCTCTAGTTTGTTGCCTCGTGAAACCAAATACCCAAATATTTGTAGGAGTCAACTTGATCAAGCCTGCTATTATCCATGAACCAAGAGTATCTAACCTTCCTCCTTGCAAATACCATAACTTTAGATTTGGAGTAGTTAATTGTTAAAAGATTTTTATTACAAAACCCAGCAAATCCAGATAGTAAACGCTTGAGACCTAGTCGTGTCTGCGAAATTAAAACGGCATCATCTGCATAGAGGAGGATAAATATTCTTGTGGAGCAAATCTTAGGAGGGTGGGAGGCTATTGACCGTAGGTGGGTGGGAAGATCAGCCAGGTACAGATTGAATAAAGTGGGAGCAAGAACACAGCCTTGTCTAACACCACGAGAGGAGAAAATCTCCTGAGAGAAATGGCCACAGTGAACCTGGGCAGATGTGTTTTGATGTAGGGTACGGATTAGAAACAATAACCTCCTATCAATAGAGAGCTGTTCCAATTTGCTCCAAAGGAGGTCACGGGATATAGAATCAAAAGCAGACTTTAGATCAATAAAAGCAGTGAATAATTTGCCTCCTTTTGGGGTGGAGTATTTGTGTATTAAATGGGACAGAACCAAACAGTGATCAAAAGTAGAGTGGCCAGATTGAAACCCAATTTGCTCCTCCCCTAAGATATCATGGTCATTGATCCAGGCTTTCAATTTAAGGCACAAATAATTTGCATATACTTTCCCCACTATAGAAAGCAAGTTTATAGGCCGATAATTATTTGGGTCATCTTTGGGCCCTTTCTTATGTATTGGTATGATAAAAGCCTTTAGCCAGACCCCAGGGATTACACCAGATTTGTTTATTACGGAGAAAAGAGTAGCTAATAGAGGGGCCCACCAACTGATGTTACACTTCAAAAGCTCAGACGGAATACCATCAGGTCCCGGAGCCTTGCCTGGTTTTAGTTGGAGTAACAGTTCCTCTACACTGCTTGACTCAACTGAAGGCCAGTCTAGGATGTCAGATGTTAAATGAGGGGTAGAGTTAGAAACAACAGAATTGGGGTTATTAAAAATTGAACGAAAATGGTCTTCCCAAACATTAGCTGGGATATGACAATCAGGAGATCCAGTACTATGACTTAAAGCGCCAGAGACCAATTTCCAAAAGGTTCTGGAATTACGGGTAAGGGATGCTGAAATTAACATCTGCCAAGATTCTTTAACAGCCTCTCTTTTTTTCCGTGCCAAGAGATTCTTATATTCTTTCTTTAGCTCATAATAGGAATGAGGTACTTGACGTTCGTTGTTTACACGATAGAAACTATACACAGAATGGATTCTCCTCCGAAGACTGGCACACTCTCCATCAAACCAACTTTTTGAAGGTTTTAAGTGGTTCGAGGGGCAAACAGTAGTTTGAAGATGAGAGTGCATATTTTTAATTACTGACTCAAAATTTAGGATACCCTCCTCAGGGGAAGTATCAACAGTAATTTGTCTAAGAGCAGCTATTGTGTGAGGGCAGTCAATAAACCTCTGAAAAGCCTCAGCTGTAGACCTGGACCATTTAATCTTTTTGGAGCTACCAGAAATAAAAAGGTTAGAAGAGAGGTGTTGTATACTTAGCTTAATAGCACTAGGAATCACAAAGGATAGCTCCAGTGGGAGATGGTCACTATCAGTGCGATCACCAATTCTAAAATTACAACACATATTCTCTAATTCCTTATGAACCAAAAAGTAGTCGACAACACTCGAACCTCTGGAGGAGATAAATGTGTATTCACCCCAAGCATCATTGGCATTAGAACCATTCAGAATACACAATTCATATTTTGAAACAAATTGGAGCAGACCAATCCCAGCAGGATTAACATATCTATCTTTGGAGTGGCACAAGCTACCCGTATTTTCGCCCAGATTGACAGAACAGGAGCCAAGCAAATTGGGATCCTGAGAATGGGACCCAATCCTTGCATTGAAGTCACCAGCAAGAATTGGCAAAGCACAGGGAAATTTAGCAAGCAGCTCCATAAAATAGCATTCCACTTTGAGCCAGTTTGCCTTAGCATCCTCCTTACAGGCCACAGGGGCTAGGTACACGTTAAGCAAAAGTAGTGACAAGTGGTGAGCCCTTATTTCCAAAACCAGTGCTGACACAAACGATTCGCAACTGGGTAGCTCTGTGATTGAAATGTCCAGAGCGGAGGAGATAAGGAAGCCCAAACCTTGGCTGGCCCTGCCCTTCCCTCTAGAGGGGAGAGCAGGCAGACAAAATGTCACAAAACCATTTACATAAATATGATCAGTGGACCATGTCTCTTGGAGTAAAATTATATCAAAGCCAGATAGATAAGCCAAAAAATCAAGGTTTCTGTATTTGGATTTCCACCCGGCGATATTCCATGAGAGAAACTTAATGAGAGAGTGAGGTATCCCTCGACTCTGTCAGTCCAAATCAATAGTTTGATTCCAATTGGAAGTCAGATGCAAGCAGGGTTGCAGTTGATGCTGCTGGGTGGAATCAACCTGTGTTGTACTTTCTTTATAGAGGGCTTCACGTATTTCTTGGGCCAGAGTTATTGAGTGCTCAGAGTCAGTAAGAGGAGGATCATTACAAACGGAATGTAGATCTATCTCATAGTCACTGCATCCTTCAGTTAATGTTGGTTTGGAGATGAATGAAACAGTTGGGACGTTATGCATAGAATCTGAAGTTTGGAGGGGAGGGACCTCATCATCCAGTAGCAGTGCACCCTGTATTTGATCATTCCGGTGATTCAACATAGCAGTCCTCCCTAAGGAGGAAGGGTTATCGGTAGGTGGTGTAGCAATGTCACTTAAGCAGATGGATGTGGGCATCCCATCCCCCTCTGTTTGTATCTCTGTAGCTGTTACATGGTCTACTGCTTTACTGTTCTCCTCCTCCTGACACTCACAGTTCTCAATTGTGGCTGTCAGTGTACGTAAAGGTTCTGCAGAGGAACGAGCAGAAGTAATCAATTCCTTTAGACGGTCAAGCTTTGCAACAAGATCATTCTGTTCAGACTTGGAAAAGGAACCGAAGGAGTTAATGATTTGATTTTCCAAGGCCTCCACATTTGGCTCCAGTACAGATTTCAAGGGAGGATATTTGCAGGAAGGTTTCCTGGGGGAGGTGGAAGATAAGCACAGTTTTTTAACTCCCAAGGACTTAGAGATAGTAGAGTTTTGCAAATCCACAGCTGATTCTGAATTTCTTACAAATAGTGGACGAGGAGTTGGATCCTGAAAAACTCTGATTGGAGATATTTGGAGCAAAGAAAGAAAGTCTTTCATTTTTAGCAGCATGCTCGGCAGAGTGGGTTTTTTGAAGTTGAGCAACACTCTCTTGTAAGTGGGTGGGCTGGGCAGCCATTCCACATTAGCCAAGTCAATATGCTGTGGATGAGATCGTAACAACAGGCTCAGGGAGTGGGTTATTGCCCCTCGTGAACCCCATCGGCCCTGATTTAACTTGTTTTCAACAATATGTAACAAAACTTGAGATGATTGAAGAATTCGAGAATGATCCCCTCTGCCTGTGCCTCTGGAAGATTGTGTCAGCCTCCTCTCACGGGTGACTCTAACAGTTTTGTCAGCTTTAGCAGTTTTGCCAGTTTTACATTCTTCTTTCCTCCCTTGTGCAGGGGGGGTAGAAAGATTTGATGGGCTGGATTGAGAAGCCACATGTTTCAGAGAGAAGGCATAAAAAGATTGCCTAAGCTGAGTAAGCTGGTTATCAATTTTAATTAAGTGGTCAAATATTGCTATGACTGTCTGTGCAGTCAACAAGCATTGATTGGCAGCAAATTCTAAAGAAGCCTCCCGGTGTGGGTGGGCTGCGTTTTCTTTGCTAAGAGGTGGAGAATTCAATAATGGAGACTCATCCGACTCCAGGAGTGAGTTGTAAAGGCCGTCTTGGGTCCCAGGAAAGAGCGATGACAGGATCTCTGGGTCTAAAGCCGAGAAGCCATTCGAAGTAGGGAAAGGGCTTGAGTTACTCACTTTTCCTTTTGAGCTCAGCATATCATCAATCCTCGGCTGTTTGGATGCCTTTAGCTGTTGCTGAGTAGCCGGGCTTGTCTTGGTTCTGGAGCGTTTTTTGCCCATCCCGAAATAGTGGTTGTTATCAGAAAGATTGTTGTAATAAAACAACCAAACAGTCAAGGCACGGGAAATAATAATAATAAATTAAAAAAAAAACAAAGTAAAAAAAGAGCTGGTGGGAACTTACTAGCTCCCTCGTTAAGAAAAGGTTTCACTATAGTAAAATAATCTTATCTCCGCTGGCCCGGCGACTGATAAAAAGAATAGAAGAATAAAAGTGTAAAAGTTAAAAATAAAACAAGAATAAAAGATATAAGATAAAATGAAACAGAATAAAACAAGATAAGAAGGATAAATAACCTTCTAAGGGTAAAATAATTAAGCGGACAGCGGAGCGGAGATAAAGGCTGGCGGTCTCATCGCCATCTTGCTCCTCCCCCCATCAGCTTGATATTGAACAAGCCTATAAATGTCTTCCTGGTTCCAGGTTCAAGTTTCTGTGGGCTTCAACTAGAGAATATCTGCTCCATACATACAGCCAAGGAGAGGGGAAAGCTTCAGTGGGGTTCTGCCAACAATAAGATCACGCTTTATTTGGATTACACCAAGGAGGTTTCAAACCTGAGGGGACAATTGACGAAGGTGAGAATCTTGGTAAGACAGATTGGTTTGTATTATCATATCCATTATCCAGGAATTTTTTGTGTTACCTATCAAGATCAACTAAAGAAATCTCAATCTCTGAAGCGGCAGAGTCAATTTCTCAGTGGAATCTGTACAGTTGCTTCCGCTTCTACTGTTGATACTTAAGAAATTGAATTTGGCCTTGGCTGTTAGCTGATGTTTATGCTGTTTAAGTAAATAAAGTTCTGGACATTTGGACATGTTTTACTTCATTCTGGTTTTTCTTTGTCTCGCCTTCTGTCTCTCTCCTTCCATTACTGCTTGTATATCTTTATACACTTTCATATGTATTTCTTATATTTACTAAATATAGGTCATATGCACTTAATATAGGTTTACCTGCAGATTAAAATACCCATTTGTTTTTTTGACTAGTGTATGTAATAACTGAGTAGAGGGACTGGTAACAGGGATTATTCCACCCTCTTTAGTGGAAGACACAAAGTTATTTTCTGATTTTTTTGTTTTTGTTTTGTTTCTTTTTATACCATTTCCATTATATT
The DNA here is from genome assembly GCA_021292165.1 of Shinisaurus crocodilurus. Taxonomy (NCBI): domain Eukaryota; kingdom Metazoa; phylum Chordata; class Lepidosauria; order Squamata; family Shinisauridae; genus Shinisaurus; species Shinisaurus crocodilurus. The sequence goes on from CM037879.1 coordinate 117,094,978, forward strand.
TTGGGGTCTTTTTTGGTGGGAGATGCTGGAACTATGTGGGATATTTGATTTTTGTTTTTTTGTTTTTATTTTTAATTTAATTAATTTTTTTATTTAGAGGTTCTGTAAGGTTTAGCATAATAAATATTATTTTGATTTTTTAAAAAATGTTTCGACTGAAATGTATCATATCTATGGTTTATATGTTGTATCATTTACAAGTAGGTAACTTCTGTAAAATTGGTAAGATCTGTATGTGTGGAGGGCTGAGCAATATTTTTTTCTTTTTCTATGTTTAATGTGATTTCACGGAATGTCAAGGGACTGCAGAATACGAATAAGCAGAAGAGAGCTCTCTAAGCTAAAAGAGCTTAACGCTGATGTGGCTTCTTTGTTTTTGTTTGTTTGTTTTTGTTTTAACAAGAAACCCATTTGATGGCTGCAGATGAACCTTTGTTGAGAAAATATTGGGTCAGGGAGGTCTATGTAACAGCTCCTTCAACACTGTTTAAAGGGGTTGCTATTTTAAATCATAAGTGACTCTTCAGTTCAACAGGTGATTATTGACATATTGATAAGGTAATTCCATGATTAATGTGTATGGGCCTAATAATGATTCTCCAGTTATGTTTCATGAATGTTTTAGCAAATTGGTTGATATTGCTTATGATTATTTGATTGTGGGTGGGGATTTCAATGAGATTTTAGATCCTATGCTAGATAGGAGTACGCCTGCTCCCAACAGGCAAATGGTGGTGAGATTTACACATCAGGCCTATATGGCTGAACTTGGTTTAATTGATGCTTGGAGAATTTTGCATCCTGGTGAGAGAGACTACATCTTCATTTCACCTGTCCATCATAACTGCTTTCAATTAGATTGTTTTTTGGTTCTACATTTTTGCTACGTCAAATAAATGTTTGTAAGATTGATATGCTGGTAGTCTCAGACCATGCCCCAATCTGCTTGGACTGGAGTTGCAATTTTCAGATTTGCCAAGAGGGCCCCGGTCTCTGATGCGTTAATGTTTCTCTTCTTAATGATGAGGTATTTAAAAATCAGATTTCTGCTGAGTTACTCAAGTATCTTAAAATTAATTAGGGTACTGCTGATTCTTGCACCATTGAGTGGGAGGCCAGTAAAGCTTTTATATGGGGCTGAATTATCGCCTATGCCTCCAATAAGATTTTTTTTAATACAACAAATATCTTTAAATAAGAAGTTGAAATCTTATGACTCAGTTTGCCATTTGTCCAACTGCACAACTTTATAGAAGTTGCAGAATGCTAAATATGAGCTGAATAACATTATTTCGCAGTAGGCAAAATTGGCCTTAACTTGTTTATGACAGGCATATTGGCAAAATGGTGAACATCCCAGTAAGATTCTGGCACATCATCTTAAACAGCAAAAACATAAGAATGTTAGTACAGCTATTAAAGATGACAGTGATACAACATACACCTCTCCCATACATATAAACTCACAATTTTATAAGTTTTATTCTGATTTGTATAGTACAGATAGTGAAACTTCAGAGCAGGACATGAACGCTTCTTTTTCTCATGTTGATCTTCCAAGTTTAGATTCCTTACAATGGCAATTTCTCTCGGCTCCTTTGCATATTGAGGAAATTATTAAAGCAAGTATGAGTATGAATACTGTGAAATCAGCTGGTCCGGATGGGTTACCGATGGAGTGGAATAAAACATTTTCCAGCCTCTTAGTTCCAAAGCTTCATCATCTTTATAATCATATTTTTGAATCAGCCCCCCTTTCTTCATCGTTAAATGATGCGTACATTACAGTGATTCCTAAGCTGGCAAGGATCACACTTATTGCGCTATCAATCTATTTCATTAATTAACATAGATATTAAAATATTAAATGCAATTCTGGCTGATAAGATTACAATAAGTTATTACAACACTGATTTGAGCAGATCAGGTGGGATTTGTTAAACATAGACAGAGGGTTGATCATCTGAGATTAGTTGTTGATCTGATAGCTTTAAATACCAATAGAACAGACCCAGCTGCCATTGTTTCTTTGGTTGCTGAAAAGGCCTTTGACAAAATTCATTGGAAGTTTATTTTCCCTATGTTGAGTAATTTCAGCTTCCCTGTAGAATTTTTGAAATGGGTCAGAATTCTATATTCAACCCCAAGAGCTAGAGTTATACCAATGGTCTATTTTTTTGGCTTTCTTTTCACTTGGAAAAGGTACCAGACAGGGATTTCCACTTTCTCCACTGATATTTGATTTATGTTTGGAACCCCTGGCATGTGCTATTTGTCAGAATAGTATTCATGGTTTTGTGCATGATTGCTTAGAATTTAAAATTATTCTTTATGCTGATTATTTTTTATTGTTTATCTCTAAACTCCAGTCATATGTTCCAGCTTTGATGCAGTTGATCAATACTTTTGGTGATTTGTCTGGCTATTCAATTAACTGATCAGAGTCTGAACTGACCGATTGCAGAGACATAGTGTATTAGCTAATTGGCAATTTCGATGGTGCCCAGATCTTATTACTTATTTGGGAATATTATTCCCAGAGACATCTCAAATGAGCAAGCTAAACTTGAATAAATTGATAAGATCTCATGGGATATAGATAGATGGGCATCTTTAAAGTTGTGTTTGATTGGTAAGGTAACTCGAGATTAATATTATGTTTCAGATTGTTTATGTTATATGTGGGATTCCTCTATCTATACCTGGCAAATATTTTCAAAAACTCAATGGTCTGTTTTGTAATTGGGGGTGGGGGTGTCTCTCTGCCACAAATATCCTTGAAAAGGATGCAACTTCCAATTAAAGAAGGTGGGTTTAGCTTTCTGGACCTTGCTGTGTATCATCAGGCCAGTTTGTTGACCTGTACTAAACTTTGGTCTTTTCCTCTTAGATTAGATTTTCCACACTGGTCAATCTTCTTGTCTGGATCCTCTCTTCAAATGGATGGCATTAGGTTCTCAGCACATTAAAATGGATAGCGTTCCTCCCAGTTATGGCTGTTAGAGACATGTGGCACATAATGTCACAGCAATTTATTTATTTATTTATTTATTTCTTATATTTATTAATCGCCCATCTGGCCGGATTACATTCTGATCCATTTTCTCATGCTAAATTGACTTTATGGGGGAAATCCAGATTTAAACATTGGTAAGAAAAAGTTTTTGTGGTGGACTTGGATGGACAACAAGTTGATTTTTTGCCTTGGATCAATTAGTGGGTGCTGATGATGAGTTTTTGTCATTCTCTGCTTTGCGTGCCAAATAAGATTTACCTGCTATGGCTGAATGGCAATACTTGCAATTGCAACATTTGTTAGAATCTAGGTTTGGCCCTGCCGCTTTTACAGCTTCAGAGTCTCCTTCGCTATTGGAAGCACTTATTGAGGCTGATCAGTTATATCGACCCATGATCCATGTTTATAAATACGTATTATCAGTGAGTACATATGATATACAGGGTCTTAAACAGGAATGGAATAGGGAACTGGACTGTCCCATTTTGCCTAATCAATGGATTGCTGCTTTAGCATCTGTTTCTGAAGAATCTATGGCTCTCTGGGTACATCTTATTCAGCAAAAACTCTTGTTCTGTGTCTATTACTCCACAACTTCTCTTTAATAAGGGTTTGTCTAAGTTGGCTAATTGCTGGAGGTGTAAAACACCTACCGGTAATGCTTCTTTTAACCATATGTTTTGGGAATGCCCAATAGTTGCCTCTTTTTTGAGGTTATTATATGGATAAACTTTGTATTGGAACACTCTTTAATATTTACTGATGTACTTGTTCTCTTTAATTATCTACCTGCTTTCTAGAAGTTAACACATGTCCAGTACAAATGGATTCTCTGTGCCCTTTTGACAGCTAAAAGACTGCTATTACAACACTGGAAAGATAAATGCTCACCTCCAATAATGCAATAGTTTGAGGACCTAATGATGCTTTCAACATTTGAACAGGTGGTATATAGATGCCACTTGCGAAAGGATACATGTATGGATATTTGGTCTGCCTTTGTTGAAGTTTATGTTAGAAAGATGTATTTATGTTAGAAAGATGTATTTTCATACACACACACACACACTTCAAATCTATGTAGTTGCAATTTAAGGGAGGGGACTTAAAAAAAGAAAGAAAAAATAGCAAGAGAAAGTGACCATCAGTCTATGTGGGCAGAAAGGGATTGTGATATGCAGCAGGCTGGGAGAGGTCTCTAGGGCCGTTGGGACCCTTACAGTTCTCCCACCCAGCCAAGTTCTTAGCTGTGCACTAAAGACAATAGTTATATTGATAATAATCATGCTTCTTTAATGAGGATATTTCACAAGAAATAGTTACAGTGAAATAAGCAGGAATGACTAGTTGATTCATAACCCCGGCCTTGCCATCCTACAGTTAATAACTCCTCAATCATCTAGGCTACAGAACTTTGTTAAGACTACATTTATTCCACTGCTGGGTCTATTCTTAATGCAAAGTGAGCCAGAAGAGGCCTGTCTGGTGAAAACAGAAACAGAGGTGGTTCCTTCATGGTGACTCTGTCATTTGTACTGACCCATTTCCCATCTGCCATTTCATAGATATAGAGTTGGAAGGAGACTACAAGGATATCAAGTCCAACCCCCTGCTCAATGCAGGAAACTAGAGGAGGGATCTCCCATCCAAGTAATAACCAGGCTTGACCCTGCTTAGCTTTCCATGCTCAGACAAGCTGGGCCAGCGTAAGCCACAGGCCTGTATGTTGGCTAGCAAGGAGCCGCACAGACTTGGATTGTGGGTACTGGGCAGATTGAATGAGGACACCAAGACCCAACTCTCTCTCACACACAAAAAACACCACCTCATTTCAAAGTGCTTGAAGACTTGAATCCAATTTAGCAGTACAGCAGTGTCCTCAAGCAGGTCAAAAACTCTACAGTAGCTCTGGACACTCTGCTTCTTTTAAGCTTTAAATTGCACAATCACACACAGAGTTTTGGGCGGGAAATCTGTAGCTATAACTCAACCATGTAGTTACAGCCATCGCAGAGCTCAAAAGTGGATAATGATGAAGGCTGCTGCACTGGGGTGATAAACTGTCAACCAGGCAGTCCTTAACCTGAAGTGGCTTATGCTGTTCCTGTTTTCTTCATGGCAAGCTTGACCTAAGTATGCAGAAAGGCTAGAGCAAATTCCATTCCAGCAGGCTAGAGCAAATTCAAACCTTGATGATGATGATGATGATGATTAGTGAAATTATTATTTTGAATGTTTGCATCTTTAATATATAGGAACATAAGAAGCTGCTAAGTCAGACCATTGGTCCACTGCCCATCTAGCCCAGCATTGCCCACACTGACTGGCAGCAAGCAGGCTTCTTTCCTAGCTTTACTTGGAGATGCTGGGGATTGAACCCAGGACCTTCTGCACTCAGACCACGTGCTCTACCAATGAGCTACAGCTTATATGCTTATTGTTCTATAGGCAGGCTTATCCACAGCCAGACCATTGAATTTCCAGCTTACTGCTGTCTCTTCTTCCTGGCAGTGGCTCGTCAAGGTCTCAAGTTGAAGTGTCATAGGAAGGAACTAGGGATGATGAGCCTGTCACCTTTGCCTTCTCTAGCATTCACATTTTTTTTAAAAAAAAGCTTAAGTTCTTTCCATATCTAAGAAAAAAAAATGTGCTGCAAATTGTGGTAAATTCATAATCAAAATTGAACTGAAACAAAATTTTCGCCCACTCCTAGACAGAACAAAAAGGTAGAAGCAGAAGAAGAGAAACTGTGTCTTGGTCAGCTCAAAGTCTGCATCTTGTAAGTGAGCTCTTTCAAAGTGTGGGAGGTGTTCTTGTGGAGAAGTTCTCTGACCAACTTGAAGAAACAGTGGGCCATGCTACTCCTGTGGAAGGTATTCTTTCTACATAGATGTCATTGCTAGCTTTTTTTTAAAAATAGAAGCTAATAAGGAGCAAGCCTCAAAATGTTACCTCTGCCCTTTTACTTATTGAGTCCTTATTTTAAACCAAAGAGAAAGACACTCATTCTGTCCTGGCTGATCCAAAACTTGTTGAATGGCAAGAGGGTGATAGAAAAATGAAAGGTAAGTATGTCCAAGATTAACGTAGAATGCTGCGCTTGGTTACTTTTAAGTTTTGTTCTATGCATTTACGTTATGTACTTTTACATTGTTTTGTAATAATTGATTGTAAATGGAAATTTAAAATATGGTTGTTTTTAAAACCCCAGAAAACCCATCATGCTAGTATATGCTATTGGCGTCGTACTAGAGGTGGCTTACACTAGCAGTACATCAATGGAGTAAGCAGAGCAACATGACTGGATACTTCCCTGTGTGTTTATTGGATGACAGTGGTGGAGGCTCAAAAGTAGATCAGCTCTGTATGGTACAGATACTCTATGTAGCATGTACTATGGGGATGACTAAATGATATCATTGGACTATGCTGGGATGCATTGGATCTTCTCTAGATGGTATGCTGCAACATTTGCAGCCCCAACTCACCCCTTATCTCCAGAAACACCCTCTGATAGTCCTACAGATAATCCCACCAGTTGCTCATCTCCTGCATGCACCATCACTGTTTCAGGGCTTAACAGTTCAAGGAAGACGTTAACTAGCTGGGTTCCAGATAGAACGATGTATAAGTTTCTGGAATCAAAGTAATACGAGGAAGGCTGAGGAATTAGAGATCTTTAGGCTGAAGAATGGAATATTAAATTATGAAAAAAAACACCACCCTGCTGGTTTAAGTCCAGAATTAAGGCTATCTCATGTTGGCTCAAGCTCCAAAAAGCCAGGAATCTAAGGCCAATACCTTAACATATATGCCCTGTGATCAGATGTTGTACAGTATCACAAATTGTGCTTGCTTACAACTTACCCTCAATTGACCCACATTTTCCTTGGTCTTTCAGGCCCAAATCTAGATGGGGAGGATGGAGAGCGTGGCTGCGTGGGACTCGCAAAGATGTCCCACTGATCCTGTATTGTCTTATTATGAAGCATCTGAGCCTTACTATATTGCTAGAGGAAGCCTCCTGTGTGTTGAATCATGCAAGAGTGGGGAAGAAGGAATGGACGTCAAAGAGGCTTGTCCTAACAGTGAGTGGTGCAATCGGGCTAGTTCTGGTCCACAGTTGTTATAACAAAAGGTGATGGCAAGATGGGGTTACCCATGGCTAGAACACATACACACGGGAGTAAACACAGAGAGGGAGGCTACATTTTGTAGATGAAGGTCCTCCTGAAGATAGGATAGAGTTGCAAAAGATACCACTCCTTGGGTTCAAGTAATCCGTTCCTGAAGCTGAAGTTTGGGGCGCGTTGAAATTCCTGAGTCTCAGTTGGTGAAGCAAAACTAGGGCCATATAAAAAAAGGGGGGGTTGTAGTGGGTCTCTGCTGGTGGTGAGGTGAGAACCTAAGTGGCCAGACTGTAGGAGGTCTGGGCAAAATGCGGTGGAGCAGTGTGGCAGAAGGATGGCATACTATGTCTCTTATTGTTTCTATCTGGGTTTGTTTGAGAACAATGGAACTCTGGAGTTTGCCACACTCTGAAAAGCAGCCAACAGTAGGGAGCGGAAGGGGGAGAAGGAAACCAAGGTGGTTTCAGATGTGTCATCCCAGTATGTTACTGGTCCGCCATGAACAGAACCAAATGGTAAACCAAAACAGCACACCTAGGGCCCGCAGCTCCTATACTGTTTAGACAAACAAACAAAAAAAGAACAAAGGGGTGTCACATCTAACATAACAAAGCCACAAAAAGGGTTACAAAACTCCAGGTGGCATCAACAGCCATTCTGGGCTAGAACAATAGGTTTAGGACAAATCTGGGCTAAAGCCATTATTACATGTACAAGAACAGTGATTTGGGATGGGCAACAATATCGAGAAATTCCTGGTCTTATACCTGGGCCATTGATTTGATCACATTTATGGAGATCATCTTAGGGCTGGCATATGCATGCATAATTACATAACCATTTGCCTGTCCTAGGGCCATTGAAGAACATTTGCAGTATTGGCTAGACTGGTATTGCTAGATCTAACCTTGCGTACATGACCTGCAAGATCACTTTCCCCACCATTGTCTTTGCTGAGCTTAGACAAGGTTTTCTTAAAGTTGCCACCTCCATGGTTGCCACCTATCATTGGAGTCTGCAGTGTCTGCCCTATCACCAAGCAGCCTGTTAACAGTCTTCACTTTTTGAGAGCGGGGAATGGCTTTTATTTCTTCCTCTATATGTCTATCTTTCTGCTCTCATTATGTGGGCCTATTTAGGTGTTACTCTCCGGAAAGAAATCTCAACCTGGCATTAGTCCAGTAGGGAACAGGCACACTTCTCCTGTAAGGAGAAAGCAATGAACTAAAAGATCTGTACCATACTTGTTTGAGTGCAATATCTCCCCGGCCACCCAATTTTAAGCTCCTGCCCATTTGTTCCATCAACAGATCCAGTGGCTATGGAAATAACCAGGTTCAAATAAATGAAGCAGCACCTATTACGGCTGTTTCTCCCCATGGTGAGGGGAAATGGGAGGGGTGCACAAGAAGCTAGTGCCAAGGTGAGTGTTCCCCACAGAACGTAACGCTGGAATAGACTCTGTGGGTGCTTCCAGACAGACAACAACTAGCACTGCCAATCAAAAGGCATTGTGTACAGCTATTCTGTCCTGACCTTAATTGATTTTTTTGTGTTAAGAAAAAAAGGTAGAAGAATATGGACAGGCCACAAATGGAAGACTTTGTCATTCTGGACCCCCTGTAAAAATTCTGTGTTTGAGGCAGGGCAATTGCAGTATAAATGCCTTGGGCTGGATCCAGATTTAAGCTGGATCAACTGCACGGGTGGAAGTGGACTTCCCTTCTCTGGACAGTCCTCCAACCCACTGGAGCATATTTTGGGGGGATGCAAGGGGGCTGGAGGGGAAATCCATTCCACCAGCCATTTCCATTTTGCTGGTGGATTGCCAGTGTTGATCTAACCCATAGGAAGCTGCCTGATACCAAGCTGGACCATTGGTCCATCTAGCCCAGTATTGTCAACACTGACTGGCAGCAGCTCTCCAGGGTTTCAAACAGGATCCTTTCCCAGCCTTTCCTGGAGATGCCGTGGATTGAACCAGGGATCCTCTGCATGCTAAGCAGGTGCTGTGCCACTCAGCTACGGCCCAGCTGTGGGTTCTGAGCCACCAGCTGAAGAACAATGGGCTAGATCAGGCTTCCCCAACTGGCTGCCCTCCAGATATTTTGAACGTCACCTCCCATCAGCCCCAGCCATCATGGCCAATGGTCAGGAATGCTGGGAATGTTTTGTAGTCCAAAACATCTGGAAGGCACTAGGTTGGCGACGGACGGACTGCTTTTGGCTGAAGAGTGCCAACCATCTTTTGATTCATTATTGTATTTTTACCACGACAGCACTTGGACACCCCTCAGGTGTCACAATATATCTTGAGCTGTTCTTGTTTTCTCTCTTACACCTTTTGCCATGTTTCCCCTAAATAGTGTTCAACAGTTTGCTGCTAATCCCCAGATTGTAATGACCAGAGCTATTTCCATGTGGGCTGCCTAGAGAATTACAGTGAGCAATGGACCATTAGGAAGCAAAAATCCCATCTATTGTGGCAGTTAATTCAGATCATTTCCTGAATACAGTGCACAGTAATAACAGATGCTTTTCTTTTTTAAAATAACAAAGAGAAACTGTTCCATGCTATTCTAACAGGAATCACAGGAGGGCAGTAGAAGATTTGGTTTTGGTGATATAGTTCCAGTGTGGTCCTATCTGTGTATTTAACCAGTTGGCATCCCTCCCACTGAACTCAGATCATGTCAGGAAGTAAAAATCTGACACTGATGCAGAAAGGGGATTTGGTTGTCAGTCCTGTGTGGTGCTTCATACATTTTTCTTCATACTTTCATTGAGTGCATGGCAAATGAATTTTGCCAATCCCATCACCTGAACTACCCGCTAGCTAAAGTCGAAAAGCTGTGCAGAGAAACAATTGTTACAAAGTGTTCAAGGTCAGGGCTGGCTCTTCAAAAGAACACAAATGGCTAGGAAGCATTTCAGCTACACAGAAAAGGCTATATTTTATTCATTTGCTTTTCTCCTTGCAGAATCATTATGTCCTATTACATCCATTTCTTTGTAGTGTCACAAGGCAAGTGGTGGCCTCGTGTGGCTGAAGGTGGGAGAGGAATTAAACAGCAACATACCAACACTGCTTACCCTCTGTAATAACATCGCAATAGTGGTTGGCTCAGTCGGAGCCCCAATCCTATTTCCGGATTATGGTGCATAATACATCAGCATTGTTTAACCCTCGCATAACCCTGATGGCTGGGTTCAGACAACATGATAATCCTCCCAAGTGGGGGTGGGGCATATTCAAAATTGCGGCCAGCACACCCATGGCTCTTCAAGGGTTAATTAACCCATGATGGGCTGTCGTGCAAACCAGCACATTGTCTGCTGTGGTTATTACTGATTTGGGGGTTTTATGCAATACCTCTCCTGTCTAACTTAGCTCAGGGTTCCTAGGGAAGCCAATCTGAAGCAGTTGTACTTACTAGAAGGGTGAGGCAGAGTCAAGTCCAATGAAGTAGGATGGCAAGGCCAGACAGGGTCTGCCAAGACACAACTATGCTGTTTGGAGCTCACACAAGAAGAGCAGTTGTCTCAGCAACATACAGAGGTCTTATGAGGCTTTATGTAGGCTGGCTGATCTGGGCCTGCTGTTAACCCCACCACTTCTGAGGAGCTGTCTGTCTCTTAAAGGACCATTGCCTGATTCTGCAGATGTTGGCCTATGGCATGGGGGTGGTGAGGACTGCATTGGAGGAGGATGCTCTCTGAGTCTGAAGAGTCTGGTAAAGCAATGTCCTCTGGCCTGGAAGGTCCTGGGGTAACAGACAATGGATCACTTGATGATGCCTCCTCCACCTTGGAGTCCTTCTCTGAGCCAGGGGGGCACGGGAGATCAAGGCCAGGGAACACGACAATGCCCCAGCAGCTCTACCTTGAGTCTCCCCCCCCCACCTCATGCAGGCTTACCTGTGTTATTTCACTGCCTCTGCTCCACATTGTTGGCTGCTAGAAATGACATAGATAAATCCCACTAAATGTTAGGGGAAAGGGGGGAGAATTTGAAATGGGGCTGCCATTTTCATTGATGACCCCTTGCCAAGCATCCCATATCATTCTGCCCTAACTTAGGACTACATAACATGTGACCCACCAGGCTGAACACAGCCCCAGTCAGGTGCTGTGGCCTGCCAAGTACTTAACCATCCTGTCAATTCTATAAAACCTGGTGGATCTCTTTCTGCCTGAGACCCTGGAAAGCATCAGCCCATCAGAGTGGACAATAAAAGGCCAGATGAACCTATGGTCAGATTTGGTACAAGGCAGTGTCATACGTTCATGTTGTGTGCAGGCTTACTGTAACTTATATATGAGCTTCAAGAAATCAGTTCCAGAACATAACACCCTGTTACTACAGGTACTGAGAAGTAAATAATTATTTCAGAGACGATCTGTGCCCCATCCAATTGAAAAGAAGATAAAAATATGTGGAGTGTTTGGAAACAACCAAAACGGCGGGGGGGGGGGGGGGAGAGGTTGGTTTACAGGGTCTGGAGCAGAACATCATGTGCCTGTCATGGCGTCTGCCTGGATTCCTGATACTGTGGATGAATTTGTAATTCCCGTAGAGGTCCCGTTGACTTCGACAGGAATTACAAGAGCCTGGCTGGATTCAGGATTGTGAGCGGAGATGGGAGCTGTGCCTGCAATTAAGGTCAGGCTTTTGAACAGTTCTGAACAAGCCAGGAATATTAATGCTACCAGTAATCCCGCCTGGCCCTCCGCCTGGCCATTAACTTTGTTTATTTTCCAGCACCGATGCATTGTGCTGATGCTCGAAGCGAACATCAGTAGCAAATGATCCTCTTAAACAAGTGGCAAGTGGCTGGAGGCAGTGCTCGGGGCTAAAAACACAAAGTGGACTCGAACCAAAACAACAACTCCTGTCCTCGGAGCCATCCAAAGTTCCAGTCGGGCATCATCGCCAGGAAGCTAATCTAGAGCGAGAAACAACAGCATTAAAAAGTTCTGACCCATTTTTTTGGGGTGTGTGTGTGAGGAACCTGCACCTTAGCATCAAGGAATTACAGCTGGCAGAAGACAAAAGCTTTTCACATATGATTTAGAGTTGAAGTTTGCCAACCCACTTTCTACAGGGATATCCAGATTCACCCCCTCTCAACAAATTAATTTTATTTTTTTTTAAAGTGAGATGAACAAAGACAAGTGACACATTTTTATTAGACAATGTTTCCAAACAACTTTTTTTTTTTTTTTTTTTTAAATTGAGACTCAATTTGGAGTCTCAATTGGGGTGGGGGAAAGATAATTTGTGTTGATGGTTTCTAAGTGGCAAACTAGGAAGGGAAAATTCACTTGGGACCCATCCCTGTGTTGCACTTATGTCTGGAAAGGGCAGCTGGACTGTGCCTCTAGGGCCTGCTCCAATGTTTATTTATGTATTATTACATTTATATCCCACCTTTTTTCCACTTGCAAGGAACCCAAGGCAGCTTACATGGTCCTCCTCCTCTCCATTTTATCCTCACAACACCCTTGTCAGGTAGGTTAGGCTGAGAGTCAGTGACCTGCCCAAAGTCACCCAGTGAGCTTCATGGCCGAGCGGAGACTAGAACTCAGATCTCCTGAGTCCCAGTCCAGCGCTTTACCCACTACACCACACTGGCTCACTGGCCCACATTGTCCTGCTAGTCCTGCTCCCAGACAATGAGGCACATGCCAGCCAGAGCCATGCATTTAGCATCAGTGTGAAGGGGAATCTATATGTATGCAGATAAAAATGGGGCTTCTCCACATGAATAGGATCCCTGATTACCAAGGGTTCCTGCCTGCATGGAGGACCCCTATGCCCATGCATCTCTGTGCAAATGGGTCCTATTTGTACTGATTCTGAATGTTCAGCTACTGGTGTGTGTGTGTGTGTGTGTGTGTGTGGCGGCACCACATGTATCAGTTTGCAAGGGGCATGGCTAGCAGATACTCTCCTCTTCCCCTTCATCTGTTCTTTTTAACACTTGAGAGTGTTTGTGTGAACAACCCGAAGGTTATACGCAAATGTGTGTAATGAAGACCATTTTTAAAAAGAAAAGAAAAGCAGCCTTGGACAGCTGCAGTTTGAAGTGCGGCAGCAGCAGAGTATGTGTGCATAACCCTTTCCCACTGGCAGTTTTATTATTTATTTATTAATTAAATGTATATACTGCCAACTGGTATGTAACCACCTTCGAGGTGGTTTACAATCATAAAAAAAGAAAAGAAAACAACCATAAAATAACGACCAAAATAATAAATTCAATTAAAATGTTGAGAGAAGAAAATATTTAAAAAAATAATAAAGAGCCAACAGTAACGTTAATAATCAATGCAACAGATTAGAAAATTAAATACCTGCTGGAAGAGGAAATTCCCTTCCATCCCCTGCTTTTCACCTTGCGTGGTTCCAGATGCTTGTTTCTTTACCTATGTAAAGCATGATCAGAACGTGAAGGTATTATAAATTTTAGAAGTTCACTCCAGCTTTTGTTGTTGTTCAAGGGTGCAGTCCTATGCATGTTTAGACAGAAAAAAGGCCTACAACTGCTGGGGCATGCTGGGAGTTATAGGCCTTTTTCTGTCTAAACATGCATAGGACTGCACCCCAAGTGTAGCAGAATCTTAAAAGTTGCCCAATCCAGGGTTTTTTTTTTGTGTGTGTTTGTTTCTTGTTGGGTTGGGTTGTTGTTTTGTTTGTTTTTTACAAGCAGATGGGTTTCTTCCCAGGCTGGACCAGGCCAAGCCTTCCACAATTTCACAAATGAAACTGGGACAATCCTGACTGGGTAGAGCTAGGGGCAGAGTTTGTCAGCCTGGTGATGTGCCTGGCAGACAGTGTCAGAGCCAACACAATCCAGACTCAAGTGTGTGACAAGCAGAAAGCAGAACAAGAAGTGCATGCAGGAAATCCTCTTGGGATGGCAAAAGCAGTGATGAAAGACATGGCAAGTCAAAAACATATAAGAGACATATATGCACTGTATTGCGTTTGTACAATTTATAGAACACTGTCCCCATTGTACAGTGGAAGAATACTGAGGCACAACAATAAGTGACCAGCACCCAGATCAGCCAGTGAACCTACGGCACAGAATTCTTACGTTGAAATAATGGTTAAGTAATAATAGAGAGTCGTCCCCCCCCCCCCCAACCAGAATACTTTCCCCTCACAACTGTGGAAGTGCAGCAGGGCAGGCCCAAGACATTTTGCTCCCTGAGGCAAAGGCACCCCACCCCATTTCACATGCAGTAGTTCACTGGACTGGCACCTGACTCTTATTTCAATGCTGGTGATGGGATAGTGTACTCCACTGCATCTGAGGGCAGCAGGCTTGTTTGGGGTGGGTGGGTGCAGGACAGAACGTGTGGGACACAGCACTGCCTTCTAAAAGATAGGAATGGCTGGGGTGCTCAGGAGGAATGGGTGCGGGGCTGTGCCTCCCAGCCTCACTCCACCTAATTGTAGAGTCAGCCCTGAACCGCCGGATATTCCCCACAAAGACTACCCCCCCCCCCAGTGTGAAGGAACAAAACTGCCCTCCATATTTTGGCATGGTTTGGTTTTATGATTTATGGGGTTAAAATCTTTGTTTGTGGTGGTGCTAGTCAGTTTCAGCCATAAGAGTTTAGTTTAGGATATAAAGGTCAGGCAGTTTAGCTCAGGAAACAGGAGTGTGAACAGTTCAACGGTGAGTCAGAAGAAGAAGAAGAGGAAAAGGAGGAAGGGGTGGGAGGGTTTAACTTGGGAAATAGAAACTTGGTTTGCAAAAATGAACAAAAAAGGTCTCTCCTGATTGGTTAGAGTTACGGAGAGAGAGAAATAATTTTAGATGAGAAAATCTAGTGGCAGAGGGGTAGAAAGTGAGAGGGAGAGAGATAGAGAAGGAAAAAAGAAGGCCAGAATGCTGGAGGAAAGGAAGTTTCAGAGCTGCTGGAGAACTGACAGAGAACTGGACCAATGGCAGTAAGATACTGCATGGATAAGGAACTTGAATAAAATAGGGGGACAGTCTGGTCAGGTTAGCCGGACGGATGCATTTATCTCTGGGTGTTTTATTACCCTATTGCTCATATGTTTTTTCTTTGTATGTGTGTGTGTATCCATTTAGATTTTAGAGATCTTTTTTCTATTGACATTTTTCTGCAGTAAGCTTTCAACTTTCCTATCTGAAATGTTGTGGTCTCTTTGGGTACCTACACACCCACTGGCCGATTGGGAAACCACACTTGCTAAAGTAGATACTGAGAGCTAGAGAGCTTGAGACTGGTTTGGTGGAGACATCCATAGAATTAAAGACTTCCACCTGGCGGCAGCAGAAAATACCACAGGAAGGGAAGAGCAAAAGGGAGCAGAGCACACCATTTTGCCTGTTTTCCCTTCCACTCACAGACCGTGGCATTGTTGCTCTGTGACAGCCAGCAAAGTACTTCTAAAGAATATAGGCATTTTGTTCCGCTCCACACAACCATCCACACTTCAGTTGCTTCCTGTAGATCAGGAAGATTGGAAGGTGGGGTCTTTGTTTCCAGCCGGGGATCTGAATAATCTGGCTTTCCTGGCTGTATTGACACAACATAGCTGGAGAGTATGAGAATCTGGCAGGCTTCTGTTTATCCTTTAAGAAAACTGATCATACTTGTGTGGCAATTACCTCTCTGCAATATTCTGTGTATGTGAAACATCTTACACATATGTTTGCAAGGGTAGACCGTCAGAATAATGAAATGCAAGTCCAGATTTAGCACTGCATGGTCTTTCTGTGTTGTCCATTGAACGTTCTAAGATAGAAAGTGGTTGTTTCAGCTATGGAACCGATGTGACACTTTTTAACTTTACCATTAGAGCCAATGTGGCGTAGTGGTTAGCGTGTTGGACTGGGACTTGGGAGATCTGGGTTCTAGTCCCCACTTGGCCATGAAGCTCACTGGGTGACTTTGGGCCAGTCACTGACTCTCAGCCAGGGTTGTTGTGAGGATGAAATGGAGAGGAGGATTATGTAAGCCACCTTGGGTTCCTTGCAGGAAAAAAGGTGGGATATAAATAGCATGCCTGGAAGGAGATCCACAAATTCCCTAAGCTTCATCTTGGCCCAGCTGGAAGTAGCAATTTGTAATGTCGGAAGGAACATGGGTTGTGTGGCTTCTTCTAGTTCTCTGAAGTTGATCAAAGAAATTAAATCCCAAACAGGAGACAGCCTGAGTGAGAATATCCCTGTGATGTGATCTACTGTATTTTCCAGCAGGCTGTGCAGAAGGAGCGCAGGGCCATTCCACCAGCCCTGCCAGGAGTATTCATTAATATTCCCCCTTCTTCCCTCCCCATTCCTTTTTCCTTGTGTGTCATGTCTTTTTAGATTGTAAGCCTGAGGGCAGGGACTGTCTTGTTAATTGTTGTAAACCACCCAGAGAGCTTCGGCTATTGGGCGGCATAAAAATAAAATAAAATAAAATAAATAAATAAATTTTAGTGCTGGAATAAAAATAAGGATTTCATCACAGATAAAATGTAACCTCTTCTGTCACCGATACGGCATTAAAGCATGTCCATAAATGCTATCCCAAATAATCACCACTAACATTTGCATAGCCCTTTCAAGTATTCAAAGCACTTCACAGGCATTATTTAGTTGTAAGGAAGTTAGTATTATTTTCTCCCATACTACAGATAGAGGGACTGAGGCTGAGAGAGAGTGACTTGGCTAAGGCCAATAGTGAATTCAAGGCAGAGGTGAGATTAGAATGAGGGGCTTCTTTATTTGTAGCTCTATCTCGTCTTCACCACTGTGCAACACCAGCAAATAATAAGGTCTCACAGATGCCAGGGTTGTTTTATTACAGAATGGAGGCAGCAGATCCCGCCACTGGTGTCTGTGTCAGAAGTACAGATGGACAAATCTGTCAGTTTCATGTCCCCCATGTTTTCATTTTTCCATTCTTAAGTTCAGTTTGTCTCAGACTCTGAGAATTTCTCCAGTCTTAAGTTTGGTTCATCCCAAACTCCTTTTTTTTAAAAAAAGTTCACATGAAAATTCATAAACATTTTTGTCCATACATCTCCTTATATATGCATTTTTTTGCCCAATATACACATTTTGAAAGCAATTTTCCTAATATAATATATTTTTGAATGTTATTTCCCCTAATATATGCATTTTTAATGCAGGTTGTTGTTGTTGTTGTTGTTGTTGTTTTTAACTTGGAGCACTTCATTGCAGAATTCAGAGAAATGCAAATTTTGAAGGATAACTGCATTTCAGTTCGCATAGTGGTTTGAAAGTGCGAAATTAGGTGAGGCCACATTAAAAGGCAAACTGGACAAATTTCTCCCCCATCCTTAGACTCAGAGGTATTGATGGAAATAATTTCAAAACTAAAACAGTTGATTCCAAGCTAAATTACTTGGAGATGGTAGCATTGCACTTGTGAAGAGCTGAGTATTTGGCACAGCTATCAGGACCTTGCACAGTGTGATCTGTGTCCTTACTTCTCTTCCTGATAGGCAGACACCACTCAGCTTCATGGTTCCTGCTGAGAGATCCAGCCAAGCATCTGCCCCCGACAATTGGAATCCTGGCAGGGTGTCAGGGAGGCCCAGGGGATGGAGCATGGTACCTTCAGTGTCTGTGCATCCCTTCATGTTCCGGCAAAGGCTGGCAAAGTGACAAGGTGAGGCTGTTTGAATCAGGTATTTCTGGTGTGTTTGCAAATAGATTTAAAACAAAACAAAACCTGAAAGTAGGTGTTGAATTATGCTCTTAGGCTCTGAGATTAATCATTTTGTTACCAAAAGGTCAATGTTCAGCAACTGAGCCCAGAAGGAGCCTGCTTCCCAAAAGCAACAACAAAAAAGAGAGCAAAGGGGCTGGTCGGTGGCATGAATGCTTCGTCAACACCCCCCATCCCAAATACAAGCAGGGTAGATGGGACACTGCCATTTTTGCTGGGCCATTGTTAAAGTCAAAAGTGTGTGTGTGTGTGTGTGTGTGTGTGTGTGTGTGTGTGTGGAATCCTCAAGGATGACAGAATAAAGCCAGTTCCTCTGCTTCTCTATATCTGGCTTGAGAGCAAAGCCAAAATTGAGCACTTGTAATAACTCCATTGATTTGAATAGGAGAGGATGGAGCATGTTTTTAATTCACTCACTGAAATCAATGGGACTTAAAAGTGCTTAAATTTGTCTCAGTTAGGAGCAATGTATTTAAAAAAATATTACCTTAAAAACAATTTTCTAAATATTTGAATTTCCCAATCCTTTATCTTCTTCATCTGTCATGAATTTCTCCCTGCTCACCACCTCTCTCTCTCTCTCTCTCTCTCTTAACCACTGAAGTGCAACGATATCACTTCTGACAGTGATTCATGTGAGAGAAGTGGCACATTTTTTTTTTACCTGCTGCAATCACTACAGGGAAGCTGAACTGGGCCCATCAGTTCATATGGTCCTTTATCCATGTGGCTGTGGCTGTAGGACTGGCTACTCCATGCAGGGGATTTTAGCCTAAATGGCGGATGTCCTCAACCTTCTTGGACCTGTGGGCACATTTGGGAATTTGAAAAACCACTCAGGACACCACCACAAGATGGCTAGCCACACCCCGCGGAAGATGTGGCTAGTCACAGAATGGCTGCCACGGGGGCCTGCCAATCAAAACATAAGTAATTCACTCAAGAAACCAGGAAGGGTCTGAACTGAGTGTGAGCCAGTGTGGTGTAGTGGTAAGAGTGTTGGACCGGAACTCAGGGGATCCGGGTTCTAGTCCCCGCTCGGCCATGAAACTCACTGGGTGACTTTGGGCCAGTCACTGACTCTCGGCCTAACCTACCTCACAGGGTTGTTGTGAGGATAAAATGGAGAGGAGGAGGACTATGTAAGCCGCCTTAGGTTCCTTGCAGGAAAAAAGGCGGGGTATAAATATAATAAATAAATAAATAAATAAAAACCTCCAAGCCAATCCACATAATTGACCCCACAGAAGCACAGCAAAATACCCATTTAAGGATCCAATCCTATGCATGCTTACATGGAACTCAGTGGGAATTACTTCTGAGTAGGCCTACATAGGATTGCTCTCCACCACGCCTTCCCCCAGCCCCAAAGAAAAGGAAAATGCCCCTAGCCCCAAAAGCAAAGAAAAAGTTTTCCCTTCCTTGACCCCAGGCTCAGCCAGTCAGTTCCACACCTGGCACTTCTATGTCCTCCTCTCCCATCAGAGCCCCCACCTGGGAAGGTGTTCTCTGTGTGTGAAGAACAAGAGAAGGGGCTTGAGAGGGAAAGAGAAAAAGAGCAAGCCCAGGGACTGGGAGGAGGCAAAAGTAGCAAGACAAAGGGACGAGAGGGAGAGAATGAGCAAGGCCTGAAACGGGGAGGGAGGCGGAGGCAGCGAGGAAGAGCAAGGCTGTCGGGGGGGGGGGGAGAAACAGTGAGGCAAAGAGTTGGGTGGTGGGTGGTGGGTGGGAGGAATAGTGAGGCACCATGCTGGGCGACCCCTGTCACGGGTTGTAGCCAATGGTATCATTCCACCATCAGAGAGGAAACCGCTGGATTTCCCCTCACCCTGCAACTCCCCGCATGCATCCCAGATCTGCTCTAGAGAGTTGGGGGACCCTCTGGGGCAGATGTGGGGAGGCGGGGGACTGCAGGTAGGAGGAGAGAACAGAGGAGTCTCATCGCACCAGCAAAAGTCCCATTGCACAAGTGGGTATTGGATCCACCCCCGAAACTGTATCCCAGTGGTACAGAGTTAATATTTCCTCACTTTTCACTTTCATTGTGTTTTTACCATCAGCCTGCAGATTCCAAAACAGCGCTTGAATTACAAGTGGCTCAGAGGCTCCACAGGCTCTTTACTCTTTGTGGTGGACGCCCGGGTTACTGTTTTTAGAAGGCCACTGGGGGTTGGGGGCAGAGAGGCATGTTTTAGCTAAAACTGGAGGGCGCTGGGCGTAGGGCTTGTGGATTTTGTTAAGGCTGCCCTCCTCTTCCTCCCATCATTTGAACACAGCTTAACTTGGAGAAGATGTGCAGGAAGAAAGAGGAAGTTTAATCATCCCCATCTTCTAATACTTTAGTCTATTTGTTTAAAAAAATGCATAGCAAAAAAGAGGGAAACAATATATTTCAAACAATAGGGAAGAAGTTGGGGCAAGAAGAATAAAGGCATAAAAAGAATCTTCAAATAGTTTGTGAATGAAGATGGGTCTGTTAACAACAACAACAACAACAACAACAGAATATTGTCAATATAAAAATTTGGCCAGCTCTGGTTACAACAACAGAATATTGTCAATATAAAAATTTGGCCAGCTCTGGTTATAGTGGATGATCCCTGAGATAGCTTTTAATGCATTGTACAGAGACAGAGAAATCTACATTTAATGGGATCAGGGGAAAGATGAGAAAGGAGAAGTCTAGGTGGAAACAGAAGGCAACACATTCAAGGATTTGGGAGATAGATGAGAGGGAAAGGAAGAGAATGTTTCCTAGACAACCATGTAAAGTGGGATATTTTTCTTGAATGCAGGAAAGCAAAAATTCCTGCCAAATTTCTGTTGGAGATTAAGCTGGAGAAATTCATTTTCTGCATCCCTCTATCAGCCACCGTGTACTTTTTGATGCAAGTACTTTTTCTACCTTCTCCAGATGTGTCATTGTTGAATGAGTGATTCATTTACAAATAGCACACGCCCCAATAAGGTTCCGTCCAACAAAGGACTGTGCATGCTCATTTGTGTGTGTGTGCACACCATTGCTGCAGGAGTACTACGGTACCCCCAAAGTGTTGGAAACTGCACTTTGTGAGGTTGACTTAGAGTCACATTTGAATATTGCTGCACTCAGGGTGTATCTGCTCTCTCGGCCACTCTTGCAACAGTCCATTTTGGTTTTGTTTCTCATGCCTGTACTGGTCTTTCCAAAGAGGTGAAACAAGGGACTAGAAGAGGGAATGAGGGTCAAATTAGAACCAGCGTGTACATGTTTGTGCAGTGGGGTAGAACCCCAGGCCAAATCAGGCCCACTTGGGGTCCCAATATAGCCCTCAGGGGTTCCACTGATAGCTACACCCAGTTCCCTCCCTCAACCACCTTTCCCCAACCCCCAATCATTTGGTGGCTTCCTAGCTTTTGTGCAGATCTTTCACCATTCTAACAGGAGAAGAATTGCTTCTCCCAAGGCTTAGTTACTAGCGCAAAGAACTTAAAGCTAAAATATGCCAGTATTTTTGGTCCCACCCATTATGCCTTTGGAGCAGCCCCCTTTTGCCTTCAGTCCCTTCCAGCACTGGAATGCGTGGCACCTGAGAGCTTCTCCGAAATGGAATTCAGTCCTAGGGCTGAAAGAGTTGCTGCTCCCCTATGTTGGTGGGTAGGCACACCCGTTTTCTGTTTCAGTTAGCCAGTATGATAGGAACATTGTCCTTCATTTCCCCCCCCCCCCATAAAGTCATGAGTGACACAGTGATGAAATTTAGTACCCTTTGAAATGAGGTACTAAGCTACATGTACACAGTACACATTTAAGCCGGTTTCAAACCTAGTTTATCTCCCATGGATTCCAAGCAAAGAATCCTGGGAACTGTACCTAAGAACACAAGAAGAGCCATGCTGGATCAGATCAAAGGCCTAGCTAGTCCAGCACACAGTAGCCAACCAGCGGTACTGTGGGAAGCCCACAGGCAGGACACGCGGACACAAGTGCAGACCACTAAAGGAGCTAGACTAACACTAATTAATGCTATCATAAACATGTACAGTAGTTCTGAGGGGAAGACATGACCAAAGACTTTCAAAGCAGATTCAGTTTGTTGTATATGTTGTGTATGATAAAGGGGCCTCTTGATTTTATTTGCTGCACTGAATTAGGATGTTAGGTTTCTCTTTAACACAAGATAACCATCAAAAAGGGGTGGGCTTTACATTCTGATCATCCTGCATACTCAAAGCAGATTCATTTTCTGAAGGTGGATCTTTACATACTACCAACGTGCAAGAGGGAGGTATCAACCACAAGGTTTGCAAGTACAAAAAAATCTTTAGAAAGGGGGGGGGAGTGCAATCCTGTACATGTCTACTTGGAACTAAGCCACATTCATTGAGCTCAATGGGACTTACTCCCACATATCGGTGTATAGAATCGTAGCCTAAATGGGGCGGGGGGAATCCAAACAGCCCAAATGAGAACTGAGCATGCTCACTGACGGTGGAATGTTGGCTGACTGTTGGAGGGGGAAAGAACTGGAAATGAGGGGTGGTGATGGAATGGTGTATCCTGAGAGAGGCCATGGCTGGCTTCCTGAACAGGAGCACTTCACACTCAGGGCTGGTGCTACCATTAGGCCAACTAGGCAGCTGCCTAGGGCGCAGGGCTAAAGAGGGCGTCAGAAACGCCTTGACAAAAAATACAGCGCTCTCAAGTGGGAAGGGGGGGCGCTAAATATCTGATCTTGCCTAGGGCACCAAACTGCCTTGCACCGGTCCTGTTCACACTGCAATATTTTGTTGCCGTTCCCATTTATTCTACATATTTCATACTCCTTAGAGATAACACCTTCCTTGAGAGAGCAACAATGATTTCCTAGTTTGCTCCGGTGCACAATTTCCTCACAGGCCTGTCTAAATAAATTAGGGATATCTAATTTATTGTTGTATGATTTCCTTCCTGGTCTAAAAAGGAAGCTATCACCTATGTAGGAGACATACGGTATGTTTCTTTTTCAATTTCCCGTCACTCTTGCATCTTAATTTTAAAAAATTAGAGGACACTTTGCTTTACAAAGTTTGCCCATCCTTTGAAACAAAAGTCTTGCTGGCTGATAAAGATTTTCCCATAAAGGCAGCTCATGAGATTTTAATTTGGGGGCAAAAGTTTGGCAAGATAAACTGAAAGTCCAGGCAAGAAGCCGAAGCTGGGACAGAAACCTGTGTGGGTTTTTTGGTCTGAAGTTTGGATTGGATCATGCAATCTGTAACTCCTTGAATTTAAATAAGCTTATCCAGCCTCCAGTAAGGCCGACCTCTGTTTTATAGAGAGGTTCAATATGTAGGCCTTAGTTATGAATGTTTTATCCTGTTCCAGTCTGGTGGGGAGTCAGGGGAAATTGGCAAAACTCTGCAGAAGTCCAGGCTAGTTTGAATGAGATCAGGACCATGGTCAGCTCACCATAGAACTGGGCCCAGAAAGTCAAGATGGATACAAATTCCAAAATCTACATTAGTGTAATACCTTCATTCGATCAACCAAAAGATCACAAAAATTGTGCAAGTTTTTAAGATCTCTAGATCTCTTAATCAGGCAAGATGTTACAAAAAGTAGGTTTGGGGTGGGGGTGAGAAATAGGGAAGGGAAAAAATCTAACTTGATGGTGAAGTCAGAGTAGATTCATAGATTCATAGATCTATGAATCTACTCTGACTTCACCATCTAGTTAGATTTTTTCCCTTCCCTATTTCTCACCCCCACCCCAAACCTACTTTTTGTAACATCTTGCCTGATTAAGAGATCCAGAGATCAGAGTCTCATGATGAAATGGTGGTCGGGGGGGGGGGGGGCTCTGCAGATATTCAGATTAGGCACTGCAGGTCATGTGATGGCTGGACCTGCAGCTGGCTTAGGTCCCTGCTTTTTGTAACATCTTACCTGATGAGTAGATCTGGAGGTCTTGAAAGCTTGCACAATTTGTGTGATCTTTTGGTTGACCTACTAATATGGATTATGGAATTTTTCTTTCAGTCAATATGGCTACCTGTTGTTGTTGTTGTTGTTGTTGTTGTTGTTATTGTTGTTTTTGTAAGCTGGATCCAAGGCTCCCCAAAGCAGCAACCTTGGAATGTTGCTCCAGCAATAGTTCTGGAGTCAACTGAGAGATTAAACAATGCAGTCCTATGCATGTTTAGCTGGAAAACACTTCTACAGCTCCCAGCATTGCTGGGAATTGTAGGACTTTTCTCTCTCTAAACATGCATAGGATTGTGCCCTTAGTGGGCTTGCAGTCAAACTAGTGTTCCAAGCTTCATCCCCTCTGAGGAAACTGTTTGGGTTTAAGTGGGCCAGGCCCTATTTTCTTTGGTGCTGGCTCTGGTGGAATTGGTGTTCTGGTCCTGGATGTTCTGGTCCTAGATGTGGTGTGGCATCTGCAGGCTCCCTCCTGTACTGCTGAGGGTTCTGGGGAGGACGAGAAGGTGTTGGGCAGGGCTACTTCCTCAGGCTGTGCAAATGAAGGCATCACTTGCTTGTGAGTAACTGTCCTTGATTTCCATGGCAAATGCTTGCATTCATGCATGCTTCTGGTCACGCTCTATGCCTGAATCCTGCCTCTGGTTCAGGAACTCTGATGTCTTCATGTCCGCAAAGTTTGAAAGCTTCTTACTTACAGTTCAAATGCACATCTGAGTTTTCTGGCATGGGCCTTTCTGTGACCACAGCTAAACAGCGAGACAGCCTTTTCCCCCCTCTTCTTTTCTTTTTTTAAAGCACAAACAGCTATTATTGCTTTTTGAGATAATATAGCAGAATAGTGTGCAATTGAAAAGACTGACGATAAAAATCTAAATGCGAGGGCAGGATGAGAACGTACCCTTTCTTCCAGCTCCATCTATTCTGGTGTGTGTGTGTGTGTGTGTGTTGTCTAGCTCTGTAATTAGGATGGCATTCAGAAAATGCGAACAAAGTTGGTATTCTTTTCAGAAACACCCCCCCCCCCCAAATCTTTGCATTGCTGCATGAAACTTTTGGCTCCGGCTTTTCCCTGTTCATTAACCATGCCAAAATTTTTAATCTAACACCACTGTTAAAGAGTGGCAGGCTTCCAGGGAAATATATCAGCCAGGCTTATTAATTTCATGCCAAGTGCTGGAGGCGTGAATGTAGAGAACGCTGTTTGACTTTGGATAATAGGAATCAGGCAGCTTAAAGGCAGGGGATAAAGATCAGGAGCCCTGGGTCTCTGGGGGAGGAGCAGGTGCAGGCTTCAAGCAAGGCCTGCAGGCCCAAAGGGGCAGCCTATGCTTAAAACAATCTGCAAGGCCTTTTTTTTTTTTTTTAATTTGGCATGTGCCTCTCACAGCTTAACAGACCGCTGCTCCACAAAGAGTGGTAAACAGAGAAAGGGAAATTAAAAAGGGAAGTCCCTTGACAGACAAAAACAAATTAGGGCAAACAAATTACACAGAGTCAACAAATAAACAAGGGAACATCTGTGAATATATTTCTTGGATTTTCAGATTCTGAAAGCAACCTGAGCAATGGTGTCGGGATGTATGAAGAAGAAGAAGAAGAAGAAGAAGAAGGAAAAAAAAGGGGGCGGCGGAAGACCCTGAATGGAGAAAGCCACCCTCCCTTTGCTTCAGAAGGCGGGAGACATTTCATGAAGAAGAAGAGGATGGGCACAATCCAACCAAGTATGAGCCACACTTTATCGGCAATGGGAGTTAGGTATGAATAACGTCAGCCCAACTGACTACGATGGGACTTGTTGCACCTAGCTACTTTCAATGTATCATTCTTAGCAGGGTGAGTGGCTCTCCTGGGAGGCATACCTGTACTCTGATACTGGGATTTTCAGACACTTCCTCCTAATGTAGAAGTTTCTGTTCTCAAATGAATGGCAGCCTGGCCCAACCTGGACATAATCCAGGTCTGCTGTGTTATTTGTATGTACCATTCAGCTACATGTAGTAAAGATGAGGATAGATGCAAACATTAGCAAATGGGTACCAAAAATAAAAATATATGGTAGACTTCACATGGCCATATTTAAACAGAAAAGTAACCCAGAACATGAAAACCTTGAGTTAGTCACTCAAGATCTGACCTATGCTTTAAACGAAAGCACATGGTACAACTTTTGGGGAATTATACAGCTTCAGACCAGTAGGACAATGTATGTTGAATGCTTCCCTACATAAAAATACCCTTTGCAAAAAGGTTCTTCCCGGCAAGCTCACTTTCTAAAGCAGATAATTTTTCACTGGGTGTTGGTAGGTGGGATACATTCAATCTTGTGATCTACCACCTGCATTCTGAAATTGTAGAGTCCCTGAAAAGCTGCCCCATGTGCCTTTTCTATAGACCAGCTCTCAGATTATAGCTGAAGCTCCAGTTTGGCTGAACATTGTATCTTTAGCATACTTGGGTTAATGGTAATCTGGCCCTGGGTTTTGTGAAGTCCCTTTCCTCATGCTCATTGGGGGTTTCTCATAGCCCACTGTCTATGACCACCACTTCTTTTGGTATCCTCATCATGCCATTTGGTTGGACTTAACTTCTGCAGTAGAATGAGGTGGTAGAGATGAGCACAACGCTTCAGACAGCAGATGAAAACACCATTTTTAAATGCTCTGTTCCATAAAAATCTTCCTGCAAGTACAAAATAAAACCCTAGCACATCAAACACAAAGGTTCTAGCCTCCTGTTGTGGTTTTCTACTTGCAGCAAGGTTGTGTGTGTGTGTGTGTGTGTGTGTGTGTGTGAGAGAGAGATTTAATGTAGGGAGACATTAATAAATGTAAATCCACACTTGAAGTGGTACCACCTATTTGACTACCTGAAAACCTTCCTCATGTCATTCCAGTATGCACACCATGCCTAATTTTAGTCAGGGTTCACCATTATTCAAGTCCAACATGTGCCTTCAGTGCCAAGGGAGGGGGCATAGCTCAGTGGTAGAACTCCTGCTTTGCATTCAGAAGGTCCCAAGTTCAATCCCCGGCAACTCCAGACAGGGCTGGGAAAGAATCCTGCCTGAAACCCTGGAGAGTTACTCTCAGTCCTTGTTGACAATACTGGGCTACAGACAATACCAATGGTCTGGCTCAGGATAAGGCAGCTTCCTATGTTCCAAGACTCAACCGTAGGAAGAATATATGAATGGGGTGCAGTGAGTAGAGTGCGACAGTTTCATAGATTTCATAGATCATCGAGTTGGAAGGAACCTACAAGGCTATTGAGTCCAACCCCCTGCTCAATGCAGGAAACTAGAGGAGGGGTCTCCCATCCAAGTAACAACCAGACTTGACCCTGCTTAGCTTTCCACGCTCAGACAAGCTGAGCCAGCGTAAGCCACAGGCCTGTATATGTTGGACTGGAGAATCCTGGATTCAAATTCTGTCCAGCCAGGAAAGTCATGGAATGGCCTTGGGAAGCCACAATACCCTAGGCTTATTCCTCACAGGGTTGTCATGTGGATAAAGTTTGTATTTATTTATTTATTTATTTATAAATAAATAAAGTGGGATCATTTCTTTCCTCTGCCCTGAGTATCCTAGGGCAGGTGTTTTCATACTTGAGGGCCACATCAGGTGTCGACTGGAGGACTGGTACCACACATACATGTGTGTGCATGCGTGCATGTGTGCGTGTGCATGCAAGCTCACAAAGGCACACATTTGTGACAGCAAAGCAGCAAATTGGTGGTGAACAGCTGTGGCGGCGGCAATGGGGGAAGGTGGTCATTGGGGGGAATGCACAAAATAACTTGGGGGTTCCATGCATCCCTCAGGCTAGAGGTTATGCACCCCTGCCTTAGTTGAACATGAGGGAGTTCCTTTGAGAATGTTCAGAGTGCACTTCCTTTGCCACTACATGACCACAATCAGTTCTGACACACTCTGGATTTCAGCTAAGGACTTCCAGGAGAGAGTGCATGACTTCAAGGCAGGTTTGAGCTCTGAAACCTCTCCATTTAGAAATGTGCTACTGCCATTGCCTTAGTGTTACTGTGTTGTTGAGCATAAAATGTTGACAGCCCCGCCCCCTCCACTCCACCGGCACTATCTGATTTTTTAAAATTATCGATTATGACACTATGCATACTAAAAGTGCTATAGAAACTGTAAGCCGCATTACAGTTCCTTATCTCATTCATTTTCTTGGAAGGTTTACTAGTTATTGCATTTAGAGAGCTGGTGCTTTACTGATCTTCTTTACCGCTCTTATCTTTTGGCTGCTTGAGTGGAAGTGAATAATTTCCCCATACTTACGGACATGTCTCTTTCAGAGCAGTTCATTATTGGAGGCTAAAGGGTGACTAAATGAAAAATGGGACAATGTTTGGAGACCTTTCAAGTGCCTCATCAATGCGGCTCATTATTATGATATCTCTCGATGCATCACTGCTCAAGTTTGGTGCTGAGAGCAGAATCCTTACCCACTCCGAATGCTGTGTTGTTGTTACCGATCACTGCAAGGAACATGCAAAAGTCTCACACAAAATGAGTATTTCTTTTTTGTAAAATTTTGGGTAATTTTCTCCCTCCACTTCTGAGTGCTTCACAGATTAAAAATTAAAGCTTGGATTCTCTCCCCTCCCCCCCACCCGCCTTATGCAAGCAGATCATAAGGCATTTCTTCAGTCAGATTTACATTGTAGTCCTTTAAGCCAGGCGTGTCCAACCTCTTTTAGCCTGAGAGCCGAATTCAAATACAGAGGAGCTCTTGGGGGCTGCATTCCAGTGGTGGGTGGGACTGAAGGCAAGGGAGGGTTGGGCCAAAGTCAAAAGGGGATGGGGCCAAAGTACAAAAAAACACCATCATAGTTTAGCTTAATACTCTTACTGCCAGGAAGGAGAGGAAGGAGATGCGCTTCAACCTTTTAGAATGGGGAAGAAATCACGCGAAGGCCATGAAACCACCAGCAAAAGATAGCTGATTGGGAGGGGGGGGTAGTGGAAACCACCTGGTGATGTGGGGCAGGAGGCATGGCCATTTGGGGAGCTCAAGACAGCTAAATTGGGACCACAGCTGGTCTGCATTTGGTTCAACACCTCTGCTTTTAGCTAATGTTCAGCTACCTAACATTGAGTTTGAAGGCCTCCACTGAAGTTTTCTTAATTTCACCAGTGTAGACTAGAAGCCTTTTCATTATTCTTAGTAGTAGTCTCTATATTTTCCTTTCGATGGTGCGACATCAGGCCTTGGTCCCCTAATGCTGTGGGCCCAGTCCAGCCTGCTAAGGCTTTTCCACCTGGCTGTGCCCCCCCCCCCCATGTGGATATTGTTCCAGGAGAAAAGGTGGAGAGCTTTTCTACAGGAAATTTGGGTGGGCCCAATGCAGTCCATGGCCTTTAGGTTGCCACCCCTGCACTCAGTTATAAAGAATGGGGGGTTAATCATTTCCATGTAAATACGTCTAACACACAGTGACCTAATAGATCAGGGGTGGGCAACTTTGGGCAGCCTGGGGGCCAGACCCACCACAGGCATCAAAAGGGGGGGGGAAGTCCATCCTAAGCCTCCATAGCCACTATGGAGGATTAGAATGGACAAATGTAATAGTTTTCAAGCTGAATTTGTCCATTCTAAGCCACCATAGCAGTCTGCTGCCGAATTTTGGTGGTAAACCACAACTATTATTTCCGGAGAAAATTAAAATAAATAGGGGCACCAGGGGCAGTGGAGTCCATCCTGGAAGGGTGGGCCCCCCACATGTTGCCCACCCTTGTAGTAGGTGATTGATCCCCCCCCCTTTGCACCTAAGACTTTAAACACTTCTTACTCAAAGAGATGCAGAAGAAGGCATAGGGCTAAGATGATGGAAACAGTGGGCATCATTACCGAACTCTCCAGTGATATAAGCAGAAAACGTATTAGCCAGTGATTTGTAATTTTCACTTTAAAAAAATCCTCAGAAATATAACCTTGCAGCTGTAAACATATGTTTGAATAATTATTCTGGCTTTATATATAAAAAAGCTCACCTCTGCCAGTGCAGCCAGATTTTAATTTAGCAGTCTCTCCACAGCTACAAAGGGCAAGGTGGATGATTGCAAGGGCAGTGCTTCAAGGGCTATCTTTATTTGCATGAATGAGTCACTGGAAAGCACACAAATATCTTTAAGAAAATTCTGTCTGTCACTGACAGCAATCTAAATAGAATTACAGTTGTGTGAAATTCTTTGCTGTGTGTGTACACACACACACACACACACACACACACATCCGATTCATTCATTTATAGATATAAGTTTGTGACTTTTACTTTAGAGCCAGGGTGGGGAACGTGCGGCCCTGAAGATGTTGTTGGACTCCAGCTGCCATCAGCCACAGCCAGCATGGCTAATGGTCAGGGATGATGGGAGCTGAAGTCCAACAACTTCTGGAGGGCCAAAGGTTCCCCACCCAAGTTTCAGAGCCATGGAATAACGATGGATTCTATTTTAAACCAGCCTGCTGCATCTTGATCTGGAAGTGCTACTGCAATTCTATCTACTTTTGCCTCAGTTCCCAGTGATAGTTCAGGGTGAATTCCAATCTATGGTCTGACCTTCTACATTTGTCCGCAGAAGGATCATTACCACCCAGCTGCAGTCGCCACTGTATCCAAGGAAATGGAAGGAAAACTGAGCAATATGTTCTCCCTGCAATGCAAGTCTCTACAGCTCTCTCTCTCTCTCTTTTAGCTGGTTGGGGTTTTTGCTGGCTTCTCCCTGCATCCCAGTGCTCCAAAGGCCACAGTGATGAGACCTAAGGGAGCTATGGGCAGTCTTGCTTGCTTGCATTCCTGGTAATAATAGCATGCAAGTGATTTAGGGTGCAATCCTATCTCCATTTACCCGGGAGTAGGTCCCATTGAACTCAATGTGACTTACTGCTGAGGAGACAAGTATGGGATTGCATGGTCAGGCAGCTTTTAGATGTTATAGTGGAAGCTTTGAGGGCAAAGGGAGGAGAATATTGCACGCCATCCACCCATGCATTCAGTTTAGTCTGATCCTACATGCTTTCTGCTATAGGCAAGTCGGGCACTCTCTGTGTGATTAACAGATCATTCCTCTGGAAGATGCAACAGCAATAATTCTGGGAAAGGCTCTGCACCAAGCTTCAGGATTCATCATAATCATCTCAGCATTTTGCACACTGAGTCCAATTAATAAGAAAAAGCATGAACTAGTCCTTACCATACTGGCTAAGCTTGTTTTTATTTATTTATTTATTTATTATATTTATACCCCGCCTTTTTTCCTGCAAGGAACCCAAGGTGGCTTACATAATCCTCCTCCTCTCCATTTTATCCTCACAACAACCCTGTGAGGTAGGTTAGGCTGAGAGTCAGTGACTGGCCCAAAGTCACCCAGTGAGTTTCATGGCCGAGCGGGGACTAGAACCCGGATCTCCCGAGTCCCAGTCCAACACTCTCACCACTACGCCACGCTGGCTCTTATATGAACAAGTGTTATGTATTCTCACACTAACTGGACTCTTGCAATATTTCAGCTTTTGGATGGTGCCAAACCATTGGTATTCTTCCAATGTTACATTCCTTCAATGGACAGATCTCCCGAGTCCCAGTCCAACACTCTTAACCACTATGCCACGCTGGCTCTTTTCCTTCAGAGTAACATGCTCATTGGGGGTGCATCGCTACACAGCAGCAGTGTGAAGCTGCATGGACTGGGCAAAGACCTCGACAGGCTGGATCTTTCCTCTGATGGTATGTATGAATGTGTTTGTTTGCATGTGTGTTTAAGATATTTTTTATACCGCCCTTCATCCAAAATGGTTTGCAAATGTCAAAAGTACAAGGCACAAAAGCAAAAAAATATTTAAACTGGAAGATTAAGAACACTTCACCAAGTGTTAAAAAAAAAAACCTGGGAGGAAGATGTCAGGTGCACCTTTGTGGGGAGGGAATTCCAAACTTGGAGCACCCGAGCCAAAAACAGCACTCTCCTTCATTGCTACCGATGCCACTTTTGGCAAGGGTGACACAGAGAAGAGCCTCACCAGATGACTGAAAAGTACAGGCAGCTTGGTATGGTGGTATGATTTCTGTTGTGCAGGGTATATGAAATGGCTCAGCTTGTCTGAGCGTGGAAAGCTAAGCAGGGTCAGGCCTGGTTATTAATTGGATGGGAGACCGCTCCTCTAGTTTCCCTGCATTGTGCAGGGGGTTGGACTCGATAGCCTTGTAGGCTCCTTCCAACTCTATGATCTATGAAATCAAGTTTTAGTCACAGGGGTGAGCAACTTGTGCCTCCCCTCCAGTTGTTTTGGCTTCCAATTCAGATCAGCTCTAGCCAGCATAGCCAATGGTGAGAGCCGATGGGAGTTGTAGGCCAAAACATCTGGAGGCTCACAAATTGCCCAACCCCTGCTCGTGTGCAGGGAGATGTGGTTCTCCTATATGACTACTCCATTA
Organism: Shinisaurus crocodilurus; assembly: GCA_021292165.1. NCBI lineage: Eukaryota > Metazoa > Chordata > Lepidosauria > Squamata > Shinisauridae > Shinisaurus > Shinisaurus crocodilurus. The sequence continues at coordinate 117,127,257 of CM037879.1, forward strand.
TAAAACATTAAGGGGCACTATGAGCTCGGATCTCAATTCTGCAATGAAACCGAAAGTAGATGAAGCAGATTAACAGCCTTCTGTAAAAAAACAACTCCCAAGCTTTAAACAGAACTTTTCCTTTTCAGCTTTTCTGCTACATAACCTCTAGGTGGCACTGTGCTATAGCAGAATAGCGCAATTATACAAGTAGGAAAATACCTTTTATTTGCTTTCACAAATAATACTCCATTGTCCCTGCTCTAAAAAAAACCCTGCGAAAGTATTCTTAAAAAACAGAAGTGAAACTGGAAGGTTATGATGTTGTCTAAAGAACCTCCTCATGGATGTTTGAAGGTTCTTTAGACAACATCATAACCTTCCAGTTTCACTTCTACGTAAGATGAATTTATTGTGCACTCGTCATTTCTTACTCATGGATGTTTGAAAGGAATGACGAGTGCACAATAAATTCATCTTACAGTAAAGCTCTATTTTGGGTCTCCTGACCGTTTTGCTTGTAATGTGTGGGTCCCTGATGTTTGCAGTACCTTTGCTTTCACTAACAAGAAACTCTTTCCTTGTTTCTTGCCTGTAGCTGCAGTACTTAACTGGGGAAGAAGAAGCGGTCAAAAAGCTGCCATTATTATTTTAAACACACACCTATTTTATCACCATTGATTTGGGTTAATCTTTGAAATGCCTAAACTGTTTCTTCAAGCAGAATGTTTGCCTTGTGACATATGTGCGCCGGAGACGTTGTGTTTCATTCAGTCTATGTGTGCTAGAAGTAACAGCTGGATGTTGTGGGCGGTTTTGTCTTTTGTATTATGCATCAGTCATACTCAAACCTCTGGAACTCAGAAGCTTCTTTGTTCTGTGCATGCTGCGTATGTTCGTCACTGCTCTGTGCCTAGAGACGCTTGGCATCCCCTGCTTGTCTTGACACACTTTAAATTTTGGGGGATAAATATATAACTATAATTCATAGTATGCACCTAACCTGTCCACATATAAAGGTGCATGTGTGTGTTATGCACGCACGGGCTTTCTAGAAATCAATGGCCTTGGGCAATTGTATTAATAAATACTTCAAAGGGGTTGACTGGGGAAGCATAACAGACTTTGTGCCAAGTTAAGTGAGGGCAAATAGGATTTCAGCCAGTTTCCAAATAATTCTGGCTCTACATAAGAGGTGGGTGGCAGTGGCCGCTATTTACTCTTGAATTTGAAGCTGCAGCAATAAAATGAGTGACCCTAGCCACAGGAATGTGCCTAAGAGTGGGTGGCAGAGAGCCCATCAGGACAATTGAGGCTCTATAACACTGGTCTCACTGTTCACAAGGGCAGACTGGAAGGTGCCTTTCAACAAGATGTCATCCTGTACTTATACCTTCAGCTGGTGATAGTGATCATATGTTTGTTTTACATTAGTGCCAGTATAAAATAGGATAACAAACCTTGGTCAAGCGATCCGTTACAGGTAACAGACACAGACAGAATTCCAACATAGCCCCAGTAGTATGTATTTTGTTTTAAGTAAGGATAAGCTGCAATCGGTGATACAGTATATATGGACTCAAACAACAACAACAACATACAAATGAATGCTTATCTGACAACTCTACTGTTTTCTTGGGAAACCCCAAGGCTGCCCAGTAGGAAGTCAACAACATGTTGAGTGAATCTATTGATCCAATCTCCATTCCAGGAATGGTCATTTGGCCCAGAATTTACATTGGACCCATGAGATTTATTGAGGGCATTGTGCAGGCTAATAAAACAATGAGAGGGGAAGGCACTTGTGTGTCACAAAAACCAAAAGAGAGGGAAAAAAAATCAGGTGCCTGGAAAGAATGTTTATTTTGCCCAACGTGTTTCGGGAAAAAATCTCTTTCCTTCATCAGGGGCCACTTGTATTTTTTTCAGACGTATTGAGAAAAAAAGTCCTTCTGGTGTCTCTTCTGCATTAAAATGCATTGTGTAGGCTTGCCCCTGTGATTTACCCTGAAAACTGTGGATATGGTTGGCTCAAGCAAATGTGAGCACTAGGTTCTGTTGTCTTCTGTCTCACACGGGACAGCACAAGCAAGCCATGTGAGTAAACCAAAAGAAATGGCTTTATTTTTGCAGCCTGTATGCAGGGCCGGCCCTACCATTAGGCAAAGTGAGGCAACCACCACAGGTGGAAGATGCTGGGGGTCAGCAGCTGCAGCCCCTCAGCTATTCCTCCTAAACACCCCAGCCTTTCTCCTGTCTTGGAAGACAGGCTGGCCTACACTCCCTAAACTAGCCTGCTGCCTTCAGGTGTGATGGTGGTTGTCCTGTTAGTGTTGAGGTAAGATTCAATTGCCAATCTAGTGAACTTCTATACGTGGGGTGGGATGGGGTGCCATTTTGTCCTCAGGCAGCAAATTCCTGCTGCTACGAATGGTCAAGGATTGCATCAGGGGGCATAACAAGCCTAGATCTAGATGGATCAGTAACTGGGAACAATTTTCAGTTAAGTTGTCCATGTTTTTTCCTTTCTCCATTCTACGTTTTTTGTCCTGGGTTTCCCCGTTGACTTGTAATAATAACTAGCTGAGTGTTGGGTGCATGCTTCTGTTCTAACATGTACAATAGGCTCCATGTCCTAGACATCAAAAAGGATTGACCCTACTATTTTTACACAGGCAACAGTAGGTGTTTACTTCCTCAGGATCAGATCCACAAGCACCATTCATTGCATAATATTTTTCCTGTGGGTGGCATCTTTCCAGGCTCACACTGCTCTGTTACATTACATCATTCTTACTGAAACTAAAGAACATTTCTATACAAACCAACAAACACCGCCACACAGGTGCCTAACACAGATTCATAGGATAGGATTTCATAGGATCATAGAGTCGGAAGGGGCCTACAAGGCCATCGAGTCCAACCCCCTGCTCAATGCAGGAAACTAGAGGAGGGGTCTCCCATCCAAGTAATAACCAGGCTTGACCCTGCTTAGCTTTCCACGCTCAGACAAGCTGAGCCAGCATAAGCCACAGGCCTGGGATTTCTTTAAGCTAATCAGCTGACTTTCTGCCTTCTCCATTCTGTAAAACTGTTCTCCAAAACCTGAACAAACAATCCCTTCTGTATGAAACAGTTGATCTCTGGTTTAATATATGCCTTACAGTTGTTTAGAAAACACCCCACAATACAACATATTTCTCTCTCTCTTTCTCAAAATCATTGACTTGAAAACAACCACCCCGGCATGATGGACTGGATAAATTAAACAGATTGAGAAAAAATGAAGATGTTCATGAATCTTTAGGTTCAGGGGAGACACTGTAGGATCTCTGAGCAGCTGTCTTAGCTAACTGGGGCCAAAACATTTAAAATGAGATGAGCATACAAGCTAGCCTTACAGCATAGTGACAGGTTTTCTTTTAACTTTTTCCCTATTTAGTTTATTATAATAAACTAAGTCCTAATGCTGACTCTCCCAATGACTCTCTCACTCTAATACTGGACAAGAAATTAAAACACTTAGGGTGCAATCCTGTGTTCCTCTGACCTTGTCCTTTCCGAGGTCGCAGCACCATAGAGCGCCTCCCCCCCCCCCCGTAGCCAGACTGTGCTCAGTTCCTCAGGAGGGGGGTATTCATGGGGGTGGGGAGGGGCAAGGCTCCACCAAATTCCAAGGAATCCAGGCACTGCCTCAGCCTCTCCTCCTTGTGAAGAGAGGAAAAACATCTGGACGGCCAAAATTGGCTGTCTAGATGTTTTTCAGGGTGAGGGGAGCATGGAAGATATCCTATCCTCCACGCTAATCTGGCCCTGCATAGGATACCCACAATCCTCTGGGTTCAGAGGGTTGTGGGAAGCCTCATAGGATTGTGCTGCCCAGTAGCTTTCTGTTAGCACTCTGGTTCCATAGTGAATCCTGTACCTAAGGGATTTAGTGTGTGCATCACCACCCAGGTCTCATCAAAGGATGGAACTACAGAGAAACCAGCAAGGCCTTGCAACCAATAGGCCAGGCCAGAGTGTGTCATGTGGTATCTTGGTCTGACCAATAAGGTGATGCTTCTGATGCTCTTGAACCGCCTGCTGCTGTTGTGATGGACTATGTATCCGTAGCAGAGATGGCATCAAGAATAGACATGGTTGGGCACTGCCAAGCACCCACAACCCAGCAGGGGCCCACTGACAAGAACTGTCCTGGAGTTACTCCTCCTCTTCACCATTGCAACCTGTTAATTCACCCACCTCTCACTCTGGCTGAGACCAGTGGTGTTGAGGAGGAGGAGGAGGAGGAGGAGCAGTAGATGCCACTGCCTACTTGCTCATTGGCTGACCTGGTTTGCATGATCACCACAGCCCACTGTGGCTTAAGCCACAGTGGGTTGTGGTGCCTGCAGACACCAAGTTGCCCATTCAAGCCCCATGCTACGACTTCTTGTCGCATCTGAACCCAACACTACAACGGGCCATGGGTTGTCAGTGGTTTGTTAGCCACCCCAACAAGCCACCCTTGCCAGCTTTGGATGACACGAGAAGCCATGCTAGACGAGGGTAATTCTGTAAATCAGGCTAGCACACAACCAGCACACACATGGTGGTTAACAAGCTACCGTGGCTTATTACCGCCCTTGTGTCATGCGAACCGGCCCACTCTCTGCCTGTCAAGCAAGCTAGTGGTAGCAATGATGAGAAAGAGGATGAGGAGCAAAAGCAGCTGGTGATTCATAGATTCATAGATCATAGAGTTGGAAGGAGCCTACAAGGCCATCGAGTCCAGCCCCCTGCTCAATGCAGGAAACTAGAGGAGGGGTCTCCCATCCAAGTAATAACCAGGCCTGACCCTGCTTAGCTTTCCACGTTCAGACAAGCTGAGCCAGCGTGAGCCACAGGCCTGTGGTAATATCACAGGCCATTGTGATAATGGGGAGAGGGCCCACTGAGGGTATCTTGTCCAAGGCCCCTCAAAAACCTGGGGCCGGCACTGATCCCTTGCCTATACCTATCTTGGAAGGAGCGAGCATTGACAGTATATTTAATTAACACAAACCCTTTTTAGAGTTTTATGCACCCGGCATATTAGGGGTATGCTTGCAATCTGATTGCATGGTTTACCCAATTACAATACCAGTTATGACATGCAAAGTCAAATTGAATTTGGGTTAATAAGCAAAGACCAAGAAAGCATTGTGTGAATTGCCCTTTACTTTAGACTCTAAAGTTTAGAGTAGCCTTCCCCAACCTGGTACCCTCCGGATGTTTTTGAGGACAAATCCTAGCATTCTTGACCACTGGCCACGGGGCTGATGTGAGTTGAAGTCCAAAACATCTGGAGGGCACCTGGTTGGGGAAGCCTGGCTTAGAGAATTCTCAGTGCGATTATTTCATATCAAGCTTTGTAAAAAACGATCTTGTATAAAATTATAATTGTCAGTGATCATGGGAGAGGGCACGAAAGGAGAGCAGATCCCCCCCCTCTGATATTCATTGGTGATAGAATGGAAATCTGGCCCATGAACCTGGGCTCCATTTTGCTGGGGGCCCCATCCTGGTGGAAGAGGACAACTGTTGCAATGGCACTTGCTGCAACAATTTGTGGCAGCCATTACAAAATCAGTCGTGCTTTCAATGAATCTGCTTATTTATTCTATTTATACCCCGCCTTTTTCCCTGAAAGGAACCCAAGGAGGCTTACATAATCCTCCTCCTCCTCTCCATTTTATCCTCACAACAACCCTGTGAGGTAGGTTAGGCTGAGAGTCAGTGACTGGCCCAAAGTCACCCAGTGAGTTTCATGGCCGAGCGGGGACTAGAACCCGGATCTCCCGAGTCCCAGTCCAACACTCTCACCACTACGCCACGCTGGCTCTTATATGAACAAGTGTTATGTATTCTCACACTAACTGGACTCTTGCAATATTTCAGCTTTTGGATGGTGCCAAACCATTGGTATTCTTCCAATGTTACATTCCTTCAATGGACAGCCATCTTCATTCTCCCAAGGAAAACACACATGCACAAGAGCCAAACCACCTGTAGTTGCATAGTATTTTTAACCTGTTGTACCAAACCGTCTTAAGTTATCTGAGTGGCATAATGCTACTCTCTTGCTCTCAGACTAGTCCCACTGTGGGAAGTAACAATGAGACTGGGAACTGCTGTCTTGCCACAAGAGCATTCACAGACTATACTTTGAAATGTGAGATATTAAAAATACTACATGTGCCATCATCCTGAATACAACGGTACAAATACATTCCATCGGGTATAAGAAGTGGATAAACAGGGAAGTAACTTCACACATTATTGTGGTTCATGGAGTGCTGGACCTGTGCAAACCCCATTGGTTTTAATGGGGGGTTGTGAGAGACAATGCTGAGCAGATTGTATCCTTATGTTCCAATTCTAAATATTACTCTGCTGTATTGTCTTAAAGTTCTACTGTAATGCTCCTAACATGCTCTCATCATGACATCATGGCTTGCTCTTGCAACCCATTCAGTACAACCCATCCTAAGATTTGATTTGCTGACAGAAGAAGCCTTACAATTCAGCACTTTAGTCATCTCTATAAGGCAAGTAGCTATCAATTTCTCACTCTCCAATATAAACATACTGTAAGAAGCTGGTATGGTGGTACATAGCACTATATATATAGGCAGTCCCCAGGTTATGAATGAGTTCTGTTCTTAAGAATGTCTTTAAGTCAAATTTGTATGTAAGTTGGAACAGCATAGCGTTCTATACGTTAAAATCGGCATTTATGCAAATTGCATAAATTGCGCAAATTGCGTAGTATACTACGCCATGTACTCTACGTAAATGGCATAGCGTCAGGGAACCCAGAAGTCTGTTTTTGAGTATGGGTTCTTTGTAAGTCAGACGTTCTTAACTCGGGGACTGCCTGTATATAATATATAATATGGCTGTTACTCAAACCTAATATTGTAATACTGCTTCCCAAAAAATGTTATTTATATTTATTTATTTAATACATTTTTATACCGCCCAATAGCCAAAGCTCTATGGGTGGTTTACAACAGTTAAAACCATAAAATGCAATATAATGTAAATATAAGATTTAAAACCACAGATTAAAAATGTTAGTGCTACATTCCATGTTTTACAGTATATACTGTGAGAATTCTCTTCCCCCCATCATGCCTGCTATGTGTGTGGGGAAATAAATTTTACGAGGGGTGGGGAGTGGAGGGCGAGACCAGAGTGGGGTGATCTTCACCCTCCAATCAGTGGCAATGGGGTAACGTAGTGGTGTGGCGTAGTGGTGAGAGTGTTGGCCTGGGACTTGGGAGATCTGGGTTCTAGTCCCCACTTGGCCATGAAACCCACTGGGTGACTTTGGGCCAGTCACTGACTCTCAGCCTAACCTACCTCACAGGGTTGTTGTGAGGATCAAATGGAGAGGAGGAGGATTATGTAAGTCGCCTTGGGTTCCTTGCAGGAAAAAAGGCGGGGTATAAATGTAATAAATAATAATAATAATAATAATAATAACGTCCACCCTCCAATCACTGGCACAAGAGGAGGAGCACTGAGGCAATATTTAAGCCCAGTGCCTCCAGCCCTCAGCCTCTTTTGTTTGCAGCTCCCTCCCTCCTCTCCTGATAAGCAGTGTGGGCTCCTCCGGTTGCCAGTTTTGGGGCCAAGTAGGAATTTTGGCTCCCTGCCTCAATTGGCTCAGGGCAAGGTGTGCCTACTCTACACTGTGGACTTGGGGAGGATTTTTTGTTTTGGGTACGGGTCTGATTTTAATTGGTCACATTTGGTGGTAAGTGCGGAGAATAGGCAGCGGGGTTAGGGTTTCAGTGAGCATCCCAATGGCACCTTTGAAGGTGATTGGCGTTAACCCGAGGCTCCACGTTGCTGATGTCATGCGGCTCAGTTTGTGGGAGATGGGGCCGCCTTTGGGGTCTACCCTTCTCACCCACATCGGTTATCTTGTGGTGCTGTGGGGCGGTGACACTGGGAAGATCCCCCCCCCAGCACCAAGTGGTGTGGGATTGGAGGGTGGTGAGTCACTGCGCCACCACTCTGATTTGGGATGTTTTCACCCTTACATGCTCCACTGGCCGTTGGCTCGTTTTAGTTAACCCCACACTTCTCCTTTTACAGATCTTTGATTAATAAATGTGGCCCTGATTTGAAACCATATTTTATGTGTCTCGGCTCTTCATTTCCCCACTTACACTCGCAATAAGCTGATAAATGGATGAGTAATTTGTGATGATTTCAAACACTGTCACTACTTTAACTATTAATTGAACTTTTTTCTATCTCTTAGAAGGAACATTTTTAAAGGCTCTTATTGAAGGCCCTCCAAAAAACACATGAACCACATAAAATATGGATGATCTTTAATCTTTGACCAGGCAGAGGCAAAAAGCCGTCATGATATTTAAGACTTTCTCTTGGTTCCCTCAGCTTTTGGCTTTTACAAGGCCCATTATAGCCATTTTGACAGTGCATTTTGACATATGGATGCCTTTACGGATTTCCACCTCCATAATAGAAATTGCACAATAGGTGTGGGGCAGTCATGTTCCAGAGAAATTTAGATGTAAAAGGTTCAGTATCCCATTATCAAGCCATTGATCCATTCAGTCCCAGTGCTTCTAATCCTGGTAAGAAATCTCCAGTGAATATTATTTGATCATACTTTTTGTTCTCTGGATTCTTTTAAGCCAATATGACTAGTCCTTTTACCTTACAGAAATGTCTGCACTGAGCTCTCTTTGGGGTCTATTTATTTATTTACAGGATTTATATACCGCTCCATATTCTGGCATGGAGATTTCGGAGTGGTGAGCAATGAAAGTTAAACAGATAAAAGAATAAAGCAATACATTAAAAACAAAATCAATAAAACCATGGCTGGTTAGTTCGGGTTTACAGCGTAGTCATATATACAGGTTTACTCAGGAGTAAGTTTCCCTATTTTGCCACTGGCAGTGTTCTACTATAATCTCTGCTAGTCTGTCCAAATTTCCTGAGATCAGAAAACAACAACAAAAACAACAACAACAGGGGGGGGGGGAGAAACTTTAAAACAGGTCCATTTTGGACAAATTCCCTCAATCTCCAGCCTTGAGCTATACTTCCTTCTCTGGATTTCTGATAAAGAGAATATTTTATTGCCCCTTTTGGGAATTACCTGGCCTGCTCCTTTTACTTTTCTCCTCTGGTCTACATGGTTCCTATTTGTGTCATCCAATTTTTTGGTATTTGAGTTCCCAAGGGTGGCCACTTATACATCACACAAGAAAAGTAAAAAGAGGGCAGAAATGTGCATAACATTTACATTTTGAAGGGTCTCCACTCTTCCTTCAAATGGTTCTTTGACTTTAAATCAGACTTGGACTGGACACACCATCAATAGAGGACATCTTCAAATAGAGGACAGCTCTTCAAATAGAGAACTGGTCCTCTTACAGCTCTTCAAATAGAGAACTGTCCTCTGTAAAGTAGGAAACCTGGTCATGCTACTGTGCCCCACTGCCAGGTATTTGTATTCCTAGGCCTGTACATTTGGTCTAATTAGGTCACTTAGTCAGACATCGTACTACTGGTGAACAGGAAGCTGCTGGAATCAGGGGCTAATGTCTACATCTGAGTTCAAGTTGCTTTGCCCATTTAAAGGGTGTGATGCTGCCAAGACGATTTATGGAATCTTGAGCATGCATGAGATGACCCCACTTTGGTGCTCAGTTTTTATAATTTAAAAAGTTTGGGAGCAGCAGTATTCTCATGGGATGCGGAGCCTACTGGATGAAGTTGTGATGAAGAGGAAACAGTTCCTGTTTTCCTAAGCTCCTTTTGTACTTAGAGTGACCTTCTTTTCCTTGGAAGGTCAAAATATGACCAGAAATGCTCTCTTAAAAATAAAATACCCAGAAGTGATAGTGCAGGGGTGGGGGAAGCTGTGGCCTTCCAGATGTTGTTAGACTACCGTTCCCATCATCCCTGACCATTGGCCATGCTGCCAGGGGCTGAAAGGAGTTGGAATCCAACAACATCTGGAGGGTTACAAGCCCAACACCCCTGTGACAGAATGGAAGAGGAGATATGGCAGGAGGACTTCTTTATACACTGAAGTCCCAAGGGATCTTGGAAGGAAGAGTGTTGAGGGCTCTGGGCCCCTACCCATGACCTAGGATCACATGGCACTTTCCCCCACTATGGTGTGCCTGCTAGGGCAAAGGCATTTCACTGGGCTGAACTTGCTGGATGTCCATGCATCTGATGGAGCTAGCCCACTGTGGTGTGTTCTTCAACCAGCATGTCACTTCTTCACCAATAGTAAAGGAAAGAGAAGTAATACTGTATTAATTCCAGTACAAGGATATGTCTATGAATCTGTCCCATTTTTAGATTATTATCATTATTATTATTATTATTATTATTATTATTATTATTATACCAGAGAAGAACCAGATATATTACTCCACCCTGCTGTCAGCCACACTGAAACCCTCTTTTTGACGTCTTTAAATAAATAATGACATGAGATGTTAATATTATCGGTGGTTTTCCTGAATAATCCAGAGACCTGAACATACATTCCTTGGCAGGTAGAAAATGTTGAAGTTTAATTTTAAACATTGTACTTATTTTGGGGGGGGAGATTGTTGGAGGCTTTAAAAAAAATTACTGTGAACAGATTCCAAAGGCTGTTGCGGTTTGTGAGGACATCCTTATAATTGTCTCTGCTGTTCCTTTGAGTCTATCCCAGTGACAAGTTCTGAGGAGTATAGGAATCCCCGCCCTCCTGCATGTAGCTCTTATAGAAATTTTCCCTGCTAGCGTGTCCTGCAGTTATGGGCTAGATTTCAGCACAGGACAAGCAAAGAAAATTTCCCAGGCCTTTCTCCACTTCTTTTTACTGATATGCAGGAGTAATCTGAATTTCAATTGGGTATTAACTACTGGCTGTTAGGCACCTCTCCTTGGAGAAAGAGTCCAAGATTTGATTAAACTGAAACTGCAGATGTCACAGAATATGTCCCCCTGGACTCAACATTGGATTCCCCTGTCTAAAAGCTACATCGTGTGACTGTTGGGTGTTTTTTTTTCTCCTTGCTTTGAATAACCCCCACCTAGTCATGTCAGCACAACGTGCCCCCTTTTAAGGCTTTATCCTAACCCTTTCTCTTGAGATGAGAAGTGAAAGATCGGTTTGCTCTTTAGGGCCAAGAAGATAGGGAAGTCAGATCTGCAGAGGATGTTTTTAATATCTACATGGCATTGAACTCAGAATGGTGGTGTTGCTTAGAGGATGTAACATTTAGAGCTGTGTGTGTGTGTGTGTGTGTGTGTATGTGTGTGACACCTCTTTCAGCTTCATGGCCAAATACAATTTTGGAGAAGCTGTGGGGGGGGTGCATTCCAATGGAGGGAGGGGGCAAAGGTGCAAGAGGGGTGGGTAAAAAAATACCAAACATACCAGCATATTGTGGCTTAAAGCACTTATTGCCAGTAACTAAGCCTTAGGAGAGGCATTTCAACTTCTTAGAATGGAGGGGGAAAGCACACAAAGGCTGGGAATCCATCAAATGATCAGCCATCAGGGGAAAGAGGCGGGCCGGGGAAAGGGGGGCATGTGGGGATTCCCAGAGGGCTGGATTGGGACCTCTGGTGGGCTGGATTTGGCCCATGGTCTTGAGGTTCAGCACATCTGATATAGACGCTCTTCCTCATATAAAGGGCAATTGTTGTTTAGTTGGCTATCAGTCTCTAACAACATATATTTTCTTAGGAATGGCTGGCAAGTGTCTTCCTGTGGAAATGTTTTGTGTGGGTTAACTTGACCCATCTTGTTTAACTGTCTTGGCTGGGGAGGGGGTGCTGGGCAGGAGCACTGACAGGGAGTCGAGCACCCTTCCCCAGCCTGGCTCCCTCTAGTCTTTTTGGATTACAACTCCCATAATCCCTTTCCTCCTCTTAACTGAAGATGTGAAGGACTGAATGTAGGACCTTCTGCAGGCAAAGCGTGTGCCCTGTTACTGATCCATGGCTGTCCCAAATATGATCAAATATGATTTTTAGTTTTAAAAATCTGCTTCAATAGATACAGCTGAACGAAATGTGAATTGTCATTTTTGCTTGCCCTCTTCTAGATGTCGCTTGCTAGCCTTCCCTGGACTTCAGTGATGAAAAATGAACAGAGAAAGCTCCATACCCTCATCGATAGGAGCTGGAATACTGATGCATTTCTATGGCAGCTTCTCCCTAGGATTTATTGCAGCTCACATCCCACCAGTAAAATAATCTACGCTGATGGTGCAGTTTGTCAGAGCCTGGGTGTGACCAAAAAATGGCAGCATTGGTATGTCTTGCACACCATGCGTGCTGTCAAGGAATTAAATCTTGCATCCTCGGCGCGTGCAGTGGGGTGTGCAGAGTACACCTGTATGTGAAAACAGGTCATCTTGGAGTGACAAAGCAGCACTAACTCAAGTTCTGAGCTTTCAGCAATCACTTGTATATGATATAAAATTTAAATCCTGAAGGCCGTTTAAAAAAAAAAAAACATATAGAAGCGTGTCCTTTCTGCTTATCTCTAAGCACATTAAAAAAATAAAATAAGCACAAGTTTCTATTGGACCTTTGGATGAACCAGAGCAAACATATTTTCCCTGTCTCTCCTGAAGCATCATGCTCCACTTTGGGGAACTTCATTTATATGCACATCATATGCAATCTGACTGACTCCTACTGTACCTTTGAACAGATCCAATCAGATGCCCATATGCATGTAAATGAGGCTCCTGGAGCCACATTCCCAGCGGCGAGGAAGAGGAGTTAAAGAGCAGCTTCTTCGGGAGACTTGCAACTGTGACAATCTTCCATGAAAACACATGTGCGTGTGTGTGTGTGTGTGTGTGTGTGTATGTGTATATACTGCCCCCTCCTCTCTCCAGTCCTTTTTGTTTTATTTTTTGACTCTCCATTGTACATGCCAGGAGAAAGCCCTTTAACTCACTTTTTCCAGACAGCAGCCATTTATTTGAACAAGGATTATTTGAAAAAATGGGAAGGGATACAGCGTTTGGTTTTTAATCCTTTCTCACATAAAAGGAAAACAACATTCTCTCCCTGCCTTCAAAAAACAAAACAAAAACAGAATGCTTGTGTCACAAGTCAGTGAGTGTACATTTTTTAAAAAAAGCTGCAGCTATTGTCTGAAAACAGGCAAAATAATTAAAGTTATTATGGAATAATCACATATCACACAACAGCCTCCCACTCTTATGTGCAACAATCCAAAACAGCTCCCCCAAAGCAGGCCCAAGGGCAGAGGTTCTGTATATCATTCAAAAACCATCTGTCATTCAATGGCTGTAGTCCCTTTCCAGTATTCAGAGGGCAGGCTTGAAATCGGAGTCCTGGCACTTCTTTTTCCATTTGCTAACAAACAGCAGTGATGGCAGATAAATATGACAAACAATAGGCACTCCTAATGAACTGGAAAGGGATAGGGCTTTTTGGATCCAGCATGAAGAAGTTCCTGGTCTTCAGATAGGCTCCAGGGATTCCCAGAGCCTGGTTCTGCCATGTGGCTGAACAGGCAGACATCTGCAGGCTGGCCTAGGCTTTCAAGAACTCAGCCAACCTGCTAAGGGGTTCATTTAAATAAGATCAAATTTAAACACACATGCGCAGGCATGTGCACACGCGCGCGCGCACGCACACACACACACACACTCACATAGAGTGAAGGAAAGGATAAAAGCAACATGAAAAGTCACTTTGGCCTGTAACAGTACAAAAGTGTGTGTGTGTGTGTGTGTGTATTTATGGGAGAATCTTATTGTTTTGCATTGTGTTCCTACATATAAAACAGGCCTGTGGCTTATGCTGGCTCAGCTTGCATGAATGTGGAAAGCTAAGCAGGGTCAGGCCTGGTTATTACTTGGATGGGAGACCCTGCATTGAGCAGGGGGTTGGACTCGATAGCCTTGTAGGCTCCTTCCAACTCTATGATCTACAAAATCTATGAAATATTTATGTAGATCTCTATGCAGTCAATGGGTTCTAGCCAATGTTAGTCCTATTTAGAATAGACCCATTGAAATTGGACTTAAGTTAAACTAACATTGCATACAACCCATTGGATACAACCCAATAGTTGTGGATTCTGCAGTTATGTCACACAGTACTTTGTTTAAGCCAATAGCTTTGGCTTTCTTGTCTTTGGGGATAGAAATTGAGGTCTAATTTCAGGAAGAGGCGAACAAAGTACACCTTGTATGTCAAGCTTGAATAAATATAGCATCAGCTCACACATTAAGAAGAACCTAACATATTAAACAGCCATTCAAAGTTGTGAGTGATCTAAAAACTTGTGACATGAAAAAATAACCAGTCATAAAAATAAACACATACTCTTCCCGTCCATCAGTTCTTGATTAAAGACAAGTGCTGATCTTGGGGAATTATATCTCTTCTCCCTTAAGACTTGTACATTACTGTAAATGTATGATAATGTTTAACATCCTTTAAAAAACAAGTTAAATTAGCAGCAAAAAATACAAACAGGATCCGAACCATGGTGAACAGGGAGGGGGGTGGTTAACCCTTTCCCTTCACTGTAACAATATGAAAGAAGTATTAGATTCGGCCTGAATTGGTTGTGCTTCCTAGAAGGAAGCAGAAAGTATTTGAGGGCAATACTCACTGCTTCTGGCTTGAAGAGAGAGAGAGAGAGGCCACTGCCTGAGATAGCTCAGTGGAAAGACTTTGTTTAAATAAAGCTTAGGTTTGCTTGGAAGACAGAGTCTGTGATTTTGTGGGGTGCAGTATACCAACTTTGAAACATGATGGCAGTGGTGACTGAAACCTTGACAGAAGAAGAATAACAGACTTGAGGAGAGAGAGAGAGAGAGAGAGAGAGAGAGAGAGAGGTGTGTGTGTGTGTGTGTGTGTGTGTGTGAGAGAGAGAGAGAGAGAGAGAGAGAGAGAGAGAGAGAGAGAGAGAGAAAATGGAGAGCCTGAAGCCACCAAGTACATTAAAGCTGCAAGCTCAGAACTTATCCTAGGCATGGAAAACCTGGAAAGAGGAGTTTAATCTCTATGTGGACATTGCAATGGCAGATAAAGAGGAGTCTGTGAAAATGAAACTGTCTGTATTTGATTGGAGAAAGGGGGAGAGAAATGAGACACTGGGTGCAAATATTCCTCAAGCACAGCATGCTTTGGCTAAAATAAAAGGTTGTTTTTATGTCCACTGCAACTCCAGAAAGAATGAAACAGTGGAAAGATATAGCTTTTTCATGTGGGACCAAGCAATAGGGCAGGCATTAAGGAATATTGTACCAGTTTAAAGATGCTAGCAGCCAGTTGCAATTCTGGAGATATCAAAGACTCCTTGATAAGGGACCAGATAGTGGGTGGAATACAGGACACTCGAGTAGGAGAGAGATTGCTGAGTGAAGTAGACTTGACCTTAGAGAAAAGCTTGAGATTTGCAGGGCAGCTGAGTTGTCCTAAGACAGGATTAGAGCCCTGGAAGAACAGACAGTGGAACCTGTACAGAAGAAAGAGGGGAAAACCAAATGTAAGGACAACAGTGAACACCATAGAGCAATGCAAGTACTGTGGGGAGAAACATGCAAGACAAAAAGAGAGTAGCCCAGCTTATGGGAAGAAATGCCACAACTGTGACAAACTTAATCACTATGCATCCAAGTGTCTATCAAAACAGAAAAAACCCAAGTCTAGAGTGCACACTTTAAACATGGGGAGTGACAGTGAAGGTGAAGACATTATGTGAAGTAGTAAACAGCACACTGCAGGAAAAGGCAATGGGACAACATAAACATTTACATGCCTAGAGGATAATGCATTACCATTTCACAATTAGACTGTGGTGCGAATTGCAACATTATCCCCATCCATGTAGTGAACCCCAATATTCCATTGGAAGAGACAAATAAGCTTTTAAGAATGTATACTACATCAAAACCAGCGGGAAAATACGAAGTCAAAATTTCTAACCCAAAGACAAACAAGAAATGCAGACTAGAGTTTGTGGTTGTAGATGACCAGAGAGTGGTACCACTGTTAGGCCTTAAAACAATCCAGGCTATGAAACTGATAAGGGTACAATTCCAGAATATATTGACAATGGATTGTGGAGTGATGGAAAATTCAGATGAAGCTGGAATCAAGAAAGGATTCAGAGGAATTCAGGGATGTGTTTGAGGATGATGGACAGCTAGATGGAGTTTACAAACCAGAGATTGATACAAGTGTGAAGCCAGTTAAGCTACACATTAGAAATAGGTCTAGGGACTACCATTCTGCAAGGAGGACAGCCAATTGCATTTGTGAGCAAAGATTAAAACTCATGATATTACAGGGTTGGCCAGAAACAAAAAATCATGTACCACAAAAGCTAACACCATTCTTCCAGATACGGGGTGAACTTGTGTACAGAATAGCATCTTCTTCCAGGGAGAAAGAGCAGGTATACTACAACATAAATTATACACAGAGTGTATTCATCACATCTGGGAATGGAAGGATATCTATAATGGGCCAGGGAAGCAGTCTACTGGCCAGGAACGAATGAGCAATTGAAGATCTTCATGGGGAAATGTGAAGTGTGCAGATCCTGGGAAGACCATCAACCCAAAGAAACACGATTATAGCATAACATTCCAGAGAGACCTTGGGTGTGGATTTGTTTAGCTGGGCAGACAGGGAATACATGATCACTGTAGATTACTTTTTAAATTTGGGGAAGATAGACTACTTATCAGATCTCTCTGCTGGAACAGTCATACATAAGATAAAAGCACACTTTGCATGATGTGTGATACCAGACACTGTGTATTCAGATAATGGGCCCCAGTTTGTTGTAGCAGAATTCCAGAAATTCACCAAGGACTGGGATTTTGAACACACCGCTTCATCACCAGGGTATTCTCAAAGTAATGGCAAAGTAGAATCTACTGTAAAAACAGTTAAGAAGCTCTTGGCTGCAGGAGATCCCCTCTCCTTTTGTCATCAGCCATGTCATAGACACTATCCAAAAGGTGCCTGTTACATGGCCACAGTTCACTGCAATCTCAGTTGTAATGGAAGTGCTAGTTGGGGGATGAGGATCGCATTTAACCAGCCAACTCTGAATTATGATTTGAGTGCTGGGCTTTCTGTAATGAAAGTGCAATCTGGATGACATTGGGTGCACATATCGTGGGAAGAAAGAAAATGTCTGCACCCCCTTTCTGAATCCTGTATGCTCCCATTCCGTTAGAGTTTCCTGGGTACTCAATGATATGTAAACATAATATGCTGACAAAATGCCTGCTCCTACAACCCCTCCTACACTCTCAGAACACAGTAGAGGGGAGTAGGACCACATCTGCTAGCCCTCCCCTGATGCTGATGTGCCCACTAACCACACACCTCCAGCAGCCATGCATACAGCATTAATGAGAAAGTACCCCATGTACATCTACCTGCATGTGTGTAGCTCCCTTTCTCCTCAGTATCAATTGTGCAGCTACTAGGTGCTGACAGTCCTGTTTTCCCTCTAGTGTATACAACGGGGGACACACAACTTCTGCACACCCTTAAAGTGTGCATGACTAGTGATTTGTCTCAGTCCAGGTACAGTTTCTTCTCTGTTTCACTGGATGCTCTGATGGAAATTGTAATGTTGCCTGCTTAAATCAACGAGGTAATGTAACCACTAGTTACAGAGGGAGGAAAGGGTTAATTAAACAATCCACAGGGTGCATGTTTTGTAACCCCTCCTCCCTGCTTCTGGCCTCTCTGTGGCCAGCTCTCTCTCTCTCTCTCTCTCTCTCTCTCTCTCTCTCTCTCTCTCTCTCTCCCCCTCCAACATGATGGACACAAGGTGTGAGCTGGCTTCCAGCCAGTGATCTCCAGTGAAGCAGACTCTTAACACCAAAGACTCTAATTTACCTATATGCATCCTGCATATATGAATAAACGGACTGTAAGTAAAACTAATAAATGTCTTTATTAGTTTTAAACCTTGTATGGACAATCCATTTCCTTTTAAGAGCCTTTTAGCAGGGTTTAACAACCCACGTGGTGATAACCAGTTTCAATAACCAGGCTGTGCATAAGGGGGAAAACTCTGCTTCATCCTAACCAGTATAGGACCAACTCCTTTCCATATCCTTCAACATGCTCTTCTTCTGTTTTCCATCTTCTGCTCTTGTAGGTTTGTCAAATCATTAGCATCAGTGAGTATTTTAGAAGCTCTGGCATTGCAGTAATTGTTTGGGGGATGGAGATGAGTGAGTGGGGCAGCTAAGGGTTGGTTCTTAAGTACAATACCATGGGGGTGGGGGTGGCATTGTCCACAGCACTGGTTAAGAATGCAGAGTATTGGTTGCAGCTTCAAATCATAATGACATACAGTACAGGCATTATTACTGCTTTGCAGTATGTTCTCTTCCTCCTCCCAGCCCCACCTTCCAGCTTTAGCATGGAACATATAAAAATACAGAAATATCATTAGGCAACAGTTTACTTCATAACACAAGATGAATTGTTCCCTGACACAATAAAACTGCATGATATTCTAAAATAAAATAACACCATGATCCAGGGAAAGTTAGTTACATTTAAGTCTCATTGAAGTCAATGGGGCTTAAGTGAGTCACACAGCACATAACTACCTTTCCCCATGGATTTTAATTGGTTTTAAACATTACTTTTCTGCATCAGGACCAAATGTTTAGGAGATGAATACAACCAGAATGTATGCCTCTCCTTTATGAGATGTGTAAATTGCCCTGACTCTGAGCAATTCTGGCACCAAGAGGAAAGCACCATCAGTAGTACATCTAGCACCCTAAACCCAAACTTAATCATTGCCTTTTCTGTAGCGTCCTCTGCAGGCATATACTCCTGCAGGGTAACTTGTTACATTAATTCACAGGTAGGGGAGGTAGGGCTTTTTAACCATTTGCTGCTGCTGTGGACCTGATCCAGTTCAGCTGTCCCCACACCTGCTATTTGCTTTGGAAGAAAAGCTCCCTTTCACACCAATGGAAGCTTTCCTTCCAATGAAAATAGCATTGATCTGGATTAGAACTGAAGCAGGGAGCAAAGGATTAAAGCTCCCCAACACCCCTCCACCATGGTCCCAATCCAGATAGGGCCACCCATGCCTGCTATTTACTTTCTAAAAGCTATCCACTCGATTGCAAAGTGTGTGAATGGTGTGTCAACTAGTTTGGCCCTAAATTATGTATAGCACACTAGTTGTGCATCATTATCTGCGTATCATATTAACCCATAATATTGGTTTGGTATGATATGAA
Source organism: Shinisaurus crocodilurus (assembly GCA_021292165.1). Classification (NCBI taxonomy): domain Eukaryota; kingdom Metazoa; phylum Chordata; class Lepidosauria; order Squamata; family Shinisauridae; genus Shinisaurus; species Shinisaurus crocodilurus. The sequence continues at coordinate 117,146,558 of CM037879.1, forward strand.
CATGGTGCAGAGACACATTTGGTGACTACAGTGTTAATAAGAATACATTTCACCCATTATGCCTTGTCCATTACAAATAATCCTTTTATGAGAAAAGAAATGTAATAGCAGTAAAAGCAAGAGGCTAGAGCCTTCTTCCATTTCCTTTTTTTTTTTTTTTAATGTACCGGTACTACTCCAAATTATTCTAGGAAGATGTTTTGATAATGAACCAAAGTAGAACATTCCAGCATTCCCAGAACAGATTAGAGAGGATTAAGGATCAAGGGAAGGCAGCTGGTCAGTTTACCACATATTGTTAACATGGACATGTTCCATAAAGATAGAGCGTGGAATATGGCAGTGGAAGAAACCTTGTAGTTATTTAGAAAATGCAACCATTTCCATTTTAAAAGGATAAAATAAAGGATGATTAAGGAAGAAGGAGCAAAGAGGCATCTGTCATAGCCACAGAAATGATGTAATCAAATTGGCACAACTTAAATCCAGCTAAATAAAATAAAGTGAAGATGTTGTAGTGGTTAATTGTTATGGATCAAATAGCTGGGATATGTGGTGCAGAATCAATGTACCCAAACCAACCAAGTCTTGCATAATCTGATTGGAAGGCTTAGAGTTGAATTAAGCCTCTTTTGATAGGTGGTGGTCAAATGAACCCTGACAGTGCAATCTGAGTAAATAAACCTAGAAAGGGTTGGATCCAGATTTACGCTGGATCAACTGCACTGGTGGAAGTGGACTTTCCCGCCCCCTCCTTCCCACAGAATCCCCTCTTGCCCCCTGAAAATACTATACAGAGAGTCAGGAGACCCTGCTGAGTGGAGTGAGCTGTGGAGTAGGTGAGATCCCCAAAAACTTGGTGGAGAGATTTTCCTAGAGCAGATCCTTTCCTCTTGCAGAAGGTTCCTTCCTCTCATGAAAGGGAGATCCTGGATCCAACTGTAAGTCTAAAGGTGCTGTAGGCACCTGTGACCAGATGGTCTCCACATACACTTCCAAATGTATTATTATTATTATTATTATTATTATTATTATTAATATTAATATTATTATCATTTGTAAGCCACCCCATAGCAAAAATTTATCTAAGTGTCTTTCAGTTAATATAAAAACAAACAGTGGCTAATACTGTTCACCTCTTGGCCATCAAATATAATAGACATTGTGCTTACATGCCTATAACGTTCAGAAGCTGAACAACTGTTCCCAATAGTCAGACAGGACTGGATAAAACCAAATAACATTGCTTTATTTATTTTTTTCATTTCATTCCCTTCAAATGTTTTACATCACAATGTCCTTTTAAATAAAATAATGCCTAAATAAACACTGTATATTTCTTTGTTTAGCTGGGCTCCACTGTGTTTTAAAGTATTATCCTACTGCGGTAAATGAATTAGAAATAGAAAGCAACAACATAACAGTAATTTATATTTCTTTTTCTCATGGTTCGTCATCTGTTGCTTACAGTCAGTAAATTTCTGGTGGCAGGGGAAACCCCTTACCAATGTCCTATTAACCACGGGGAAAATAGTATTGATAGGTTGATGTCTCACCACCTGAGCCCAAACAAGTCAATAATATCCACACAGATGTCAAAATATCTCTGTGTGTGTCTTGTGCAGTGCTATTCACTTGTGTATACCACAAATTGCTTCCTATGAATTCCAGAGGTAATGGGGGATTGCAAGCTTTCTAGAATCATGTAACTTCCATGGGCCAGAATTAGCTGGAAGTGTATTAAAATGACAGTTCCACACAGCACTTCCTATAGCACTATGTTATCCAGCACTGCCCTTCCCTGTGGTAAAACCTTTCTATAATGCTTACTCAAAAATAAGTCTTGTGACGGGGATCCCAAACTTTTTGGGTTGGTGGGCACATTTGGAATTTTGAGAGAGTGTTGTGGGTGCTCTCACAAAATAGCAGCCGTGGGGGACTTGCCCATTCATAAAATGGCTGTCATGGCAGGCACGGGCAGGCACAAAATACTCATTTCCCAAAAGGCAAACTGGTGAGACTATAGGAAAAGTAACTTGCCCAAGAACCCAAGTACAAGGCAAAGGTGGGCTCTGAGCACCAAAACACAAAACCACTCTTTTGAACCCAAATAAAAATTGTGCTGGAGGGTAGCACTTCACTTTGCATCATGCTAGCCTCCCAGTTATTTTTGGATGATGATGATGATGATTTCATAGATTTCATAGATAGAGTTGGAAGGAGCTTACAAGGCTATCGAGTCCAACACCCTGCTCAATGCAGGAAACTAGAGGAGGGGTCTCCCATCCAAGTAATAACCAGGGCTGACCCTGCTTAGCTTTCCACGCTCAGACAAGCTGAGCCAGCGTAAGCCACAGGCCTGTATTTTTGATGATGATGATGATGATGATGATGATGATGATCTTAAGAAATAAAATAAAAATCAGGAGGAGGAGGGAGCCTGGTGGCATGAAGAGAGGTGTCTGTGGGCACATTGGTGCCCACAGGCTCCATGTTGGAGACCCCAGGGATACATAAACTGGCTTGAAAGTGGTTTAAATATGTAGTGTAAACATGCTGACAGGGTTCATTGCCCATGTTCCTGAACAGTACAGTACACATCTAGAAAGGTTCCAGGTAAAGGCAAGTATTTTTGTGCTGAAATACTCTTAGTCCTCGCTGAAGATAGAATGCCAACTTACAGACTCTATGTTTTATGCTGATCACCTGCAGGGACCAGCACGGACTAAAGCACACTGCAAGACTGTACTGCCAGGATTAGTAGTGCTGAAACACTGAATACCATTTATATTCCTTTGAATCAATGTCACTTTTACTATCTCCTTACACATGTCAGCAAAACTTCATAGAGAATTCTTGCTTTTGATAATAATATTTTACACATGAGTGTGAACTAAAGCCCCGGAAACTGCTATTTAGAGTGTTTGTTCAGTTAACGTGCCATCTGCATATGCTTGCTATGTGACAGAATGATTTTGTGCTGTGTAAGTCACAAGGTGTGCAAAACCAAAAATATACCCAGAACCACTCAGTGCTCATTATGCAGACTTTTCCTGTGGAGATTTTTTTGGTATTTTTAAGCTGCATGATTTTTGAAGCAGGTGTGTGTGTAGTCTCACTACAAGTAAGTGGCTAACACTTTGGGCACAATCCACTAGGAGGTTCTCTGGCAGCGTGTGCAAGTCCCATTAGAATGAATGAGGGCCATGGTAGTGTTGAATAGTCTCCCATGCATTTTGGTGGGAATTACATAGAACTTCCCAGCGGATTGTGCCCTTCTTGCATTCGAGAATGAAGAGGCTGGACGCTGGACTTGAGACATAATAAACAACATACTAAATTACATAATACTAAACAGGTTGGAAGATGCCTGTGAAACAATGATCCTTCAACGCCAACTTCAATGGACCGGTCATGTTGTTCGAATGTCTGACTGCCGTCTCCCAAAGCAGTTACTTTATTCCCAACTCAAGGATGGAAAGTGGAATATCGGTGGTCAGTATAAGAGGTTTAAAGAGGTTCTTAAGGCTAATCTAAAAAAAAATAATGCAATATAAACATTGAGAACTGGGAAGCTCTGGCCCATGAACAATCTAACTGGAGGTTGGCCTTTCACAAAGTCAATGCAACACGAGGACATTGTTAGCAAAAGAATGACAGCGGAGAGGGCAGAAGTCCCTGGACTTTTAATATTTTTAAATTGTATCAAGTTATAGATTTTCAGTGGTTTGTTCTGTACCCGCATGTCTTGCTTGCAGGATCAACGGGTTGTTAACCCTCCTGATTTTTTTCACAGAAGAAGCGGACACTTTTGCTTTGCAGTGCTACTGAGGTCTGAAGAGCACCCCATCAAATGCCACCATCACTCCAGTGAATCTTAAATATTTTACTTGCCTGTGTAACTCTACTTTCAGTTTTTCTGCTGTGACTGTCTAGAATGATTCAGGATGCTGAAGTAGCTCCTTGCCATATAAATATTCACAGGCTTTGCAGCATTTGCAGTAAATACAGCAGAATCCACAACTGCCTTGCTGCCTTTGATTATTCCTAGCAAAGACCAGCAGATTGAGGAAGCCATGAAGCCATTGACGTGGAAGATCTGGATGGTGGCACCAGGATGCTTTTGTTTGCTCCAAGAATTGTATTATTTCATAGGGAGCAGGACCGGTGCAGGGCAGTTTGGCGCACTAGGCTAAATTATATTTAGCGCCCCCCCTCTCGTGCCGTGGGGGGGGGCTCAGGAAAGCAGCCCTGCTCTGCAACCTCCCCCCCCGCCGCCACCGGACCCCCCCGCATGCTGCCGCTGCCGCCCCCCACCTACCTTCCCACGCCTCCTCCGAAAAGGGACCCCCGCGCTCTGTTTTTGGCCAGGGTAAACCAGAGCAACAGGGCTGTTTAAGCCCTGTTGCCCTGGTTCTTCCCGCCAAAACAGAGCGCGGGCGGGGCTCCGGAAACAGCACGGAGAAGGTAGGTGTCGGGGGGGGAGGCGGCGCGGAGGAGAGGCGAAGCGAGGCGAGGTGGGGGGGAGGCGGCGCAGGGGGGGAGGCGGCGCGGGGGGGGAGGCGGCGCAGAGGTGAGGCGAGGTGGGGGGAGGCGGCGCAGAGGCGAGGCGAGGCGAGGTGGGAGGCGGCGCGGAGGCGAGGCATGGTGGGAGGGAGGCGCCCAGGCTCGGCCCCACCACTACTCCGGGCGCAATCCCCCGCACTGACCTGGCTTTCTCGGAGAGGCGGGCGGGCGGGCAGGGCAGGAGCGCGCCGGCAGCGAAGAGGAGCGCAGCGTTCTGCGCCCTCTTCCGCTACGCGCCCTAGGCAACAGCCTAGTTGGCCTAGCGGTAGCGCCGGCCCTGGTTCTGCGCCCTCTTCCGCTACGCGCCCTAGGCAACAGCCTAGTTGGCCTAGCGGTAGCGCCGTCCCTGATAGGGAGTATCTATTTGTTGGTCCTGGAAATTTGGTGACCCCCCCCCTGAAATGTATTGGAATCTCCTGCATCCCTTTAGGTAGGGGCAAAACAAGCTGATGCTGTTCAGTGTCATTTTTTTATTTTTATTGGTAGGTTTAGTTTTGTCCAGGGAGAGCCTTGCTCTGGCTCCAGAAGAGCTTTCACTTTTTTTATACAGGGTGTCTGCAGAATGGGTGCGAGGCTGTCATTTTCAACAGTTTAGTACTCATGGAAAGTTTTTGACTGGCATAGGTGATTATTTCCCCACCCCTTTCTCTCCCTCTTGCCCACTGCTGAAATCATCCAGAATGCTACCTAATCCTCATTCCCAAAGTGCCCTCTGCAGTGTTAGTCCGATATATGACCTGAGATGGACTAGCCTGCAAACAGTGCCCCAAGGACCGAAACAAAAGTGATGCAACAGATGTTCAAAGTGGGCAAGTGTTCCACAGACACCTCATCAGTTTTATATGCAGCATACATGTTGGCCCATTCACTAGCAGACAGCAAGGCTGTTGGAGCATTCACATGATATGTGAATCCTTGAGACTCAGGAGCAGGTATGGGAGTGATATCTGGAATGCCAGAACTACAGCAGAATTTCCTTTGACAAGATTCAGTGGATAGTTTTGGCTCGCACTCAGGGACTGGGCAAGACTGTGTTTTTTTAAAATCTTGCTCTTATAATGGAGGCATGGAAGGGAAGAAAATACAGGCCCGTGGCTTATGCTGGCTCAGCTTGTCTGAGTGTGGAAAGCTAATCAGAGTCAAGCCTGGTTATTACTTGGATGGGAGACCCCTCCTCTAGTTTCCTGCATTGAGCAGGGGGTTGGACTTGATGGCCTTGTAGGCTCCTTCCAACTCTATGATCTATGAAATCTATGAAAATTTGTCCCAGCTTGAGGCTCACTTCTTATAGTCAGCAAAATCAAGTAGTATGTTTTCATGGAATATATTCCATCAAAGTTGCATGCTGGATGCTCCACCTTGAAGAAATCCCTGCACATAGAATGGTAGCATGTGCAGGAGAATGCTAAGCTGAACCTCCTCCCTAACAGTCTAATCAAGATGCAGGGAATTTTCTCTTCCTTCCTTCCTTCCTTCCTTTTCTTTCTGAAACATTCAAAATTCAATCTCTTCCCAATATCCCTGCAGTCTGAACTCATACATTCTAGGACAAGCTTTGCCATTGGATTCTGCTGAATGTACGTATAAACTGAATGGAGGCTTCTTCTCTCTCCTGTCTATTTGGTAAAGCATCAGGCCACCTATATACATGCCTTACTGTCCACTGGGCTTCCCAACTTCATCAGTTTTCTTTTATTTGCACGATGGCGCTGGCAAGGTTGACGCTTACCAATTACATGAAGCCCAAGTAATCTCTGAGAGAATAAAACTGCCAGCACCACAGGTGAGCGGCTCACACACCGAAGTTTGACAATTCGCATATTAGAAGTTGATAAGCGGTGCGATATTGTTTGGTGCTCCTCTATCTCTGGGGTTCTTTTGTTCTGTGACTGAGACGATCTGTGCACTGCAGTGAGCCAAGCAACAATCTCTCCTTATTATACCAACTTGAAACCTAAAAAACTATTTACGGCCACACACTTCCATGACATGAAAACTGTATTTATTACACGGAGCTGTGGGGATTTATCTGCGCCACTCTAGCCTCCTATGTGGGCTCTTTCTTTCCTTCGGTGCAATTGCATGTGGTTTACTCAATATGTACAGCAAAAACAGCATGACCAGGGGAACCTTTAATCCTTGTTTCTCCAAATTATATTATGTTTCTTCCTTTATTTGCTTTTTTTTTAAGCCCACACACAGCACCTCATCTTATAGCAAGTAGCATCAATGCTGCCCACACCTTCCCTATAATCTTATTCAATGGCATTTCACATCTTAGCTGGGTGGAAGGGGCATCTATGTAAATCTTCTTCCTAGGAGATTAGATGGGTCACCTTCAATCACCTTTCCAGTGTCCCTTGAAGAATTCGTTTAATCATAACCGATAAAATAAATGCCACCCAACCCCAAAATTAAATGAAAATCTCTTTGCAACAAGGAAGATAGCATTAAGACATATCCATCATGGTTCTCTGTCTCTGCACACACAGATAAACAAAGAGATTTATAAAGCTGGAATTATTGCAGTGTTAAAACGGAAAACCGGCAATATTGAATTAAACTTTATATATTTGTCAAAGGCTTTGCAGAAATGTAGTCAGAGACCATGCTGGGCAGACTTTACAAAGGCTCAACATGCATTACGGATAAAACACAAAATGTTGCACTAAGCCTTAAGTAACAGAGCAACAACACCAGTCTATTCTGTGGATACTCAATTGGTTCCTGTTGTGACTCTGTAGGTAATGGATTTGTAAGGGTTCTGTAGTAAAATTAGGACTGGTTCAATGTTTTTGTTTTATTATGTACATTTCTCTGGTGCCACTGTAAGCCACTTTGAGCAAGGTTTTACCATGGAAAAGTGGCATACAAACAAACCGGTGAAGATGATGGATCCTCTTTCCAAAAGGATGGCATTAGACTCTCAGCATATTAAAACTGATAGGGTTCCTCCCACAGTTATGGTTACTAGAGACATGTGGCAGATAATATTGCATCAGTTACATTTTGATCCATTTTCTCAAGCTAAATTAACCTTATGGCAAAATGCAGACTTTAAAAGATGGTAAGAAAATGTTTTTTGTGGTGTACTTGGATGGATAAGTTGATTTTTCCTTTGGATCAATTTGTGGGGGATGATGATGATGAGCCTGTCATTTTCTGTATTGTGTGCCAAATATGATTTGCCTGCTATGGCTGAAGGGCAATACTTATAGATTTCATAGATTATAGAGTTGGAAGAAGGAGCCTACTACAAGGCTATCGAGTCCAACCCCCTGCTTAATGCGGGAAACTAGAGGAGGGGTCTCCCATCCAAGTAATAACCAGACCTGACCCTGCTTAGCTTTCCACACTCAGACAAGCTGAGCCAGCGTGAGCCACAGGCCTGTATTGCCGTTACAACCTTTGTTAGAATCTAGGATTGGCCCTGCAGCTTTTACAGCTTCACAGTCTCAGTTATACCAACCCACGATCCATGTTTACAAATATTTATTATGAGTAATATGATACACAGGGTATAAAGCAGGAATGGAACAGGGAATTGGAATGTCCTACTCAGTCTAAGCAATGGATTGTTGCTTTAGCATCTATATCTGATTCTGAAGTTTCAATGGATCTCAGGTTACATCTTATTCAACAGAAATGTTTGTTTCGTGTTTATTGGATCCCACATCTCTTTAATAAGGGTTTTTCTAAGTCAGCTAATTGCTGGAGATGTAATACTGCTAATGCTTACTTTAATCATATGTTTTGGCAATGTCCAGTAGTCACCTCTTTTGGGGAAGAAGTTATAATTTATTTATATTTATTCCCCGCCTTTTTTTCCCCGCAAGGAACCCAAGGTGGCTTACATAATCCTCCTCCTCCTCCTCCATTTTATCCTCACAACAACCCTGTGAGGTAGGTTAGGCTGAGAGTCAGTGACTGGCCCAAAGTCACCCAGTGAGTTTTATGGCTGAGCGGGGACTAGAACCCAGATCCTGTTTCTTGGAAGTTAAAGCATGGTCAACACAAATGGATTTTACACTCCCCTTGGACAGCGAAAAGACTGATACTACACCATTGGAAAGATAAAAACTTACCTCTTATAATGCAATGGATTGAAGACCAAACAATGCTTTCAGTATTTGAGCGGATTACATAGAGATGCTACTCTCAAATGGACACATATATGGATGTTTGGTCTGCCTTTGTTGAAGCTTATGTATAATTGATACATTTAAATTGATACATTTAGAGCCAGTGTGGCGTAGTGGTGAGAGTGTTGGACTGGGACTCGGGAGATCCGGGTTCTAGTCCCCGCTCGGCCATGAAACTCACTGGGTGACTTTGGGCCAGTCACTGACTCTCAGCCTAACCTACCTCACAGGATTGTTGTGAGGATAAAATGGAGAGGAGGAGGATTATGTAAGCCGCCTTGAGTTCCTTGCAGGAAAAAAGGCGGGGTATAAATGTGATAAATAAAATAAATAAAAAATAAATTTATGCAGTTATATGGAGATATATCTATATCTATCTATCTATATTCTTTTATTTAGATTTTGTTCTGTTTTGTTTAGGTGAAACTCACAATAAAAAATAAAAAAGTAAAAAGCACAGATTGTCATAGTGCTCTGATGTGTACCTGTGGCAAATGGCTACAATGTCCAAAGAGCCTCCAGAATTATTGTGAGTATTCTGGTAGCACTGGTAGCTAGTGGTGCAGCTAGGGTTGGACCTTGGGGCTAAAGCCCAGGACCCTGCAGCCCAGGCCCCCCAAATGACCACCGAGAGAGCAGCAGGTGATGGGGCAGTGGCAAGCAGGCCCAGCATCAGCAGCTGGACTGACATGAGCCTCCGAGGGCTGACACTGCTACTGTGGCATCTTTTCTTTCTTCTTACTTTTTTTCCAGAAAAAAAACATTTACAGCCAGCCAGGCATATGTGGTTACAGATGCTCAAGTTATTATCTTTACTCTAAAAATATAGTATCCTTTTCTACAACGAAATAGTGCTTATTCCCAAGTAAATGTGTGTAGCACCAGGAGAGCAGAAGCAAACTCCATTTTATTCTTGTAAATCATAACATATCATAGGATCATAGAGTTGTAAGGAGCCTACAAGGCCATCGAGTCCAACCCCCTGCTAGTGGTGGGGCCGAGCCTGGAGTCGGCTCGTGGCTCACTCCTGGCTCGGCCCTCGAGGTGGCGGCAGCCGATCTCACCAGCGGCGGCCGATCTCGGCATTCAGAGCGGCGCAGAATGTTCTCCGCGTCGCTTGAGCCGCTGCTGCTGCTGCCGCCCCTGCCACCCCCCGCAGCCGCCGTACCCCCCCCTCCACCCCCGCAGCCGCCGTACCCCCCCGCCACCCCCCGCAGCCGCCGTACCCCCCCGCCACCCCACCGCAGCCTGCCTTCTCCACGCCGCTGCCGGAGCCCCGCCCACGCTCTGTTTTGGCCCTGTTGTCCTGGTTTCCCTGGCCAAAAACAGAGCACGGGGGTCCCGTCGCGTCACTTCCTCCACGCCGGAAGGACACGATGGGACCAGCGGACGGGGAGGCAGGCTCTCCGGAGAGCCGGAGAGCCTGCTGGCACGTAAGCCCGCGTGGCTGAGTAGCTTGGCGGACACGAGCAGGCCCAGTTCGGGCTGCTTGGTAATGTCTGGGCTACTCGGCTACATCTCTACATGCAGGAAAGAAGAGGAGGGGTCTCCCATCCAAGTAATAACCAGGCCTGACCCTGCTTAGCTTTCCACGCTGTAGTTATAACCAGTGCTTTTTTTCTGGAGAAAAAGGTACCGGAACTCTTGGATTACATTTCCTCAGGAGTAGATGGCGATTAAATTGTAATGCAATTAATAGAAGAAAAGGTGCTGGAACTCAGTTCCGGTGAGTTCCACCAGAAAAAAAGCCCTGGTTATAACGGTGCCATAATTTAAGTGAGTTTAGAATGGGAAGCTGCACATGCTCAGAGTATTTCTTTTTTTAAAAATCAGGGTTAACAAAAAAGCTTTTTCACTCATTTGCTTTGCTCTAATTTATCAGGGATGTAGAAGCACTTGTAAAACATGGAATGGAGGTGGGCTGGGAAAAGAAAAGTATTAGTTGTGTGCTTCACAACTGAAGCAACTGTACACATGGCTATCTAAAGCCCCTCTCCGTTGTAAAATCATTAAGTCCAGGGTCTAAAATTACCTAGCTGCACCACCGTTGGGAGCACTTGATCTTGGTAGGTGTGCTCATTAGCCACAATGCCCCTCCCAACCACGCGTAGCTGTGGCGGTGGCGGGGGGGGGTAATTTGTGCGTGGGGGAAGAGCGAGTCAGACCACCATGGGGTGATTTGTATCCACCAGTCAGGAGGCAATGGGGGAGGGGCGGTAGAGCCATTCTTAGGCTCACATGCCTCTCTGAGGATCTACGAAGGGCCCTGCTTGAATTTCTTCCAGCAGGTGGGGGAGAGGAGACTAAGTAACCTTGTCTCTCTCTGTGGCGGTTAAGTGTGGGATCATTAGGCATTTTAGGGGCTCGGTGATCATCCTATGGCACCTTTCAGGTGAGAGGCGTGCCCGAGGCTCCCGGTGCCGATGCCTCATGGCTCGGTTTGGGGAGATAAGGCATGTCTCTGAGGTCTTCCTTCCTCACCTGTATCTGCACCTTACGGTCCGTACGAGGCTGACTGCGGGAAAGACCTTCCAGCACCGTGTGGTGTTAAGTGGGGGGGGGGATGGCGATTAATGGCGTCACCCTCCTTAGCTGGATGTTTCGCCCTATAGCAATGGTGACTGGCTGATAGCCGGTGTAATTAGCACCCGCACTTTCCCCTTAGTAGATCTCCAAGTTTATGATTTAATAAATGTGGCCCATAATTTCTACCACACTTTGCACCCTACAGCTGTGTCTGAATCGTTATTTCTCCTCTACACACGCAATGCCTCTCCCACAGCTCTCTTTCTCTCACAGATCAGTTTTAAAAATACCAGTCCCATTAATATTTGGGTGGGGGTGGATCTCGTCTTTTTTAAATTTTATTTTTACTATTGTGCTTGGAATGCAGATCAGTTATTTTAAGAAGATGTGTCTGAAATGAATGAAAATAGGGGGAAGAAGGAAAGGTGAAGGCAAAGCAAACCACTCTTATAGAAGTTAGCATTACTGAGCAGCAGGTCTCGGAGTACTTCATAATTTTGAACAGTAGGAAGGGCAGCAGACCAGCAGACATACATCCATAGCACAATCTTCTTTATTGTGAGGTGTGGAAAGAAGATGTGAGCTAGTGAGATATGACAATACAAGCTTGGAAACTTGAGCATGGCACGACATAGCAGGGCAGCTCCAGCATCGTGGGCCAGGGGAGTGGGAAAGGATCTCGAAACCAACCTTCTTCAACCTGGTGCCCTCCAGGTGTGTTGGAATACAACTCCCATCATCCCAAACCAGCGTGGCCAGCTCACCTGGAGGGCACCAGGTTAGGGAAGGCTGCTCTAAACTGATCGTGCAGAGAAGCTGACATTAAATCTCTATTTGTTCTTATATTCCTTCTACCTCTATACAATTTAAAAAGGATTTTCTCTCTCTCTCTCTCTCTCTCTCCAGAAGCTGAAGAAATCAGTTCAGTCTCCAGTACACAACGGGGGGAAATGTCCACCCTGCTTCAAAATTGTGCTGTGAACATTCCTAGCTATTTCCCCATATGTTTTCATAGATTTCATAGAACATAGAGTTGGAAGGAGCCTACACTACAAGGCTATCGAGTGCAACCCCTGCTCATTGCAGGAAACTAGAGGAGGGGTCTCCCATCCAAGTACTAGCCAGGCTTGACCCTGCTTAGCTTTCCACGCTCAGACAAGGCCTGTGCTATGTTGATCTTCCTGAAAACGGGAGCCTATGGTGTGATTAAATGTGACGCTGGGTGGGCAAGAAGGACGTAGCCATACAGCATTCAGTTTGTGGCATTTTGTTCAAAGAAGGTTGCCTGCAGTGGTGTATTGGAGCCAAGGCTTGCAGGGTCGAAAGACCAGGATTTTCTGATTAGCAGGATGCTGACGTCATCTGCCAGCCCCCTCAGGTTTTGCTGTTCCTCTAAGCTTAGCTGCAATTCACACAGTAGCTGGGGGTGGGATGGGTTTCCCCAGCAACAATATATTGTTGTGAACGATTCCTGTTGTAGTGCAGAGTATTTTGGGGTGGCTTGGTCTTAAATGGGCAATTACGATGACCCAGTAACTTTTCAAAAGACCTTCTCCTGGTGGAGAAGATGAAAGTGGCCAGAACTGGTTTGTTGATATGAATCAGAACAGCCGTCTGCATTTTTGGATTCTCCTGGGTGTGTGTGTGTGTAGCCAGGGGACTACCACTGCAAAGATTTACCACTGCAACACTGGTTCCTCGCTCACATATGTGAGTCAGCATAGCAGTGTGGCAGCTGCTCAGGCTATGGATTCCTTGTGCACTAACACTACATGTGGAGATGAGGCAACCCTCTTCATATGCAACACTGTGCACATGCACATTTTTACCTCCCCTGCATCATCACATTTAAATTAACCTATGAGTAGGAACTGAGCTCCAGCCACACAGCCGTCACAAATAAGTAGTACATCACAGATAGCCTTTTGACAAAGATATCCATTTCAGTGTACTAAGTGAGCTTATATCACAGTTCTGCAGTTGCAGGCACCCTACTGGGAATGCCTCACGCCTGTGCATGTGTTGCATGCATGAGCTTGGCACAAGGCTGATTTAATCCAGAAGGCCTACTTGGTAGCTCTTGTTATTCTTATGGGCCAGAGGGGAGAAAGCCACCCCTGGCAATGGTTCAGTAGCAACAGAGCACGGCAATGGATGTTGACCGTGGACCACTACAGTCTGCCATCCGAAATCTCAGAACAGGTGACAAATTTATCTAAAGATCCCAGTGCCGGAAGGGCTCACAGATCAATACAATTATTTGGAAGTTAAGTTTCATTGAAAATCAGTAGCTTTTCATTGAACCCATTTGTTTTCAAGTAAAGGGGTTGAACATTGGGCAGCTGGTAAGTGAATGCAAATGCCTTGAGAGGAAGGAAAAAAGACACGAGAACCAACTCACAAAGGTGTGATTGCCTAGTTTACCAGGTGCTTGATTCACTTCTTTTGACTTGCATTATTTTTCATGCTACCATGGTGTGTGTGTGTGTGTGTGCGTGCACGCATATACCGTATATGCGCACGCACGCGCGCGCACGCGCGCACACACACACACACACACACACACACCATGGTAGCATGAAAAATAATGCAAGTCAAAAGAAGTGAATCAATCATATATACAGGCAGTCCCCAGGTTACGAACGAGATCTGTTTGTAAGTCTGTCTTTAAGTCAAATGTGTACATAAGTTGGAACAGCAGCCACACAATGTTTTTGAAGTGTTTCAAAGTGTTGCAGAGTGTCACAAAGTATAGTGCATTCATTTGTAAGTACGAACCATTGTATTTAACTCAGATTTTTAGAAATATGGTAGTCTGTTCTTAAGTATGAGTTGTCTATAAGTCGGTAACCTGGAGACTGCCTATATATATATATATATATAATTTATTTATTTATTTATATCCTTTTTTCCTGCAAGGAACCCAAGGCGGCTTACATAATCCTCCTCCTCCTCCTCCTCCTCTCCATTTTATCCTCGCAACAACTCTGTGAAGTAGGTTAGGCTGAGAGTCAGTGACTGGCCCAAAGTCACCCAGTGAGTTTCATGGCTGAGCGGGGTCATATATATGGCAGTATCCAATGCTGCCCATCCACAAGTGAAGCTCACTGCCGCTTCCATTTTGTGAGAGGCCAGCCCCACCGATTCTATTGTGCAAGCGGCACCCAATGCTTGTACAATTGAGATTTAGCATTTCCAAGGGAAAGACCTGAAATGAACAGAAACTTTTGTTTCTGGAACGGTGCAGGTCAACGGAACTCCCTTATGCTAATTCTAATGTTCCAGAAACAAGCATTTCCACTCATTTGGCCCTGGAAACGTTAAATCTCTTTTGCGCAAGTGGTGGGTGCTGCTTGCACAACAGAATCAGCGGGGCTGGCCACTTATGGACGGTCTCCATTGGATACTACCTGTATACACACACACACACATCATATGCAACAGAGCAACTATTGGCCTTGGTGTATGCTAAAGAGCTAGTGCAGTTACATCCTACATATGACTACCCTCTATCTGCTCCATACTGGCCACACTGAAGCACAGAAAAGAACAAAGCAAAAACAAAGGACAGAGCAGTACAGTGTGACGATGTGTTAGGTTGTACCTGATGAAAAGAAGGACAAATGCCATCACTTCCACTTCTTTCACTCTAGCTCCTCCTCATCATCATCATCAGGCGATCACTCGTGACCGAGTAAGATTGTCTTCCGGGATAAAAGGAGGAAATTCTAAAGAAGATTGTGTAGACTCTAGCGATGGGTCCGTAAGTGACTGTGGAGGCCAATTCTAGATCCACACAGCTTCCCACAGTGAGGACACAGGTTACCAGATAGAAGATGGTCCTGTAAAGGATTCATTTGACGTGCTTTTCGCTTAGCACGTTTCTCCCTTTCACCTTGCACTCGGGCTTCTTCAAAGTCCATGGAACCTTTGTGAAAGGCCAACCTCCATTTAGATCGTTCATGGGCCAGAGCTTCCCAGTTTTCGATGTTTATATTGCATTTTTTTAGATTAGCCTTATGAACATCTTTAAACCTCTTATATTGACCACCGATATTCCGCTTTCCATCCTTGAGTTGGGAGTAAAGTAACTGCTTTGGGAGACGGCAGTCAGGCATTCGAACAACATGACCGGTCCACTGAAGTTGGCGTTGAAGGATCATTTTTTCAATGCTAGTAGTCTTTGCTTCTTCCAGTACACTGACATTTGTTCGCCTATCTTCCCAAGTAATTTGCAGGATTTTCCGGAGGCATCGTTGATGAAACCTTTCAAGGAGGTGGAAGTGACGTTTATAGATAGTCCATGTTTCGCAGGCATACAATAAAGTTGGTAATACAATGGCTTCATAAACCAGTGTTTTGGTCTTCTTACAAATATCCCGATCCTCGAACACTCTATGTTTCATTCGAGAAAATGCGGCACTTGCGGAGCTCAGACGATGCTGGATTTCACTGTCGATGTTAGCTGTAACAGAAAGATAGCTGCCAAGATAGAGAAAATGATCGACATTTTCCAGTATTGTCCCACCAAGCTGGATAGATGGCATCACCAAAGGATTGGCTTGCACTTGCTGATGAAGCACTTTGGTTTTTTTGATGTTAAGTGAGAGACCAAGTTTTTCGTATGCTTCTGCAAAAGCATTTAGGATAGTTTGGAGATCATCCTCTGAATGTGCAGAGACCACATTATCATCAGCATACTGAAGTTCCACAACGGAGGTTGTAATTACCTTACTTTTTGCTTTCAGCCTGCTGAGATTAAAAAGCTTTCCATCTGTTCGATATATAATTCCCACACCAGTGGGAAGTTTCCCCTTGACAAGATGTAAAACCATGGCGATGAAATGGCAAATAATGTTGGGGCGATAACACATCCCTGTTTAACACCTGATCCCACTTTAAATGGAGCACCATGAGAGCCGTTGTTGTCCAAAACTGTTGCCGTCATGTTGTCATGGAGAAGTCGCAAGATATTCACAAATTTATTGGGGCATCCAATTTTCATAAGGATAGTCCAGAGAGCTGTACGATCTACAGTATCAAAGGCCTTAGCCAAATCAATAAATGCCATATAAAGGGGTTGATTTTGCTCCCGGCATTTTTCTTGGAGCTGACGTGCAGTAAAAATCATGTCTACTGTCCCTCTAGAGGGGCGGAAACCATATTGAGTTTCAGGGAGGATCTCTTCTGAAATAGATAGAAGACGGTTTGCGAGAATCCTAGCAAATATTTTACCTGCGGTTGCTAAGAGAGAAATGCCCCGATAGTTTCCACAGTCTGTTCTATCACCCTTCTTAAAGAGGGTGATAATTATGGCATCCCTGAAGTCTTCTGGGATCTCTTCTCTTATCCAGATTTTTTCGATGAGTTTATGAAGATGTTGTACAAGTTCGGGGCCCCCTTCTTTAAAGATTTCAGCAGGAATCCCATCTGGTCCACTAGCTTTGTTGTTCTTCATTTGATTAATGGCTTTTTTTACTTCATCCAAAGTGGGGAGTATTGCAAGTTCCTCTTTAATTTGTTTTTGCGGGATTTGCGAAAAAATCTCATTATCCACCTTAGATTTACGATTTAAAAGGTCATAATAATGCTCTTTCCAACGCAGTGCAATAGACTCTTTGTCTTTTAAGAGTTTGGTGCCATCTTTTGATTGTAAAGGGTTTGTACCATAGGTTTTTGGTCCATAAATGGCCCTTGTGGCCTTAAAAAAGCCCCGTGCATCATGAGATTCTGCAAGTTGTTGAATTTCTTCAGCTTTCTTTTTCCACCAAGCGTTCTTAAGTTCTCTTGTTCTTCTTTGGACCTCAGCCTTTGCGCTAGCGTAGGTTTTTTTCTTGGCAGCGCAGTTAATATCATTTTGCCATATTTGGAAGGCTTTCCTTTTTTGGTCAATTATATATTTAATCTCATTGTCATTTTCATCAAACCAATCCTGATGTTTCTTAGTTTCATATCCAATAGTTTGTTCACAAGCTGCAGTAATGGAGGTTTTCAGCTTAGACCAATGGTCCTCAATGTTGTCAGGAGGTTCCGTAGGTAGATGTTCCTTAAGAAGTGATTGAAGACGAGTTTGCTTAATAGGATCTTGAAGGACTTGGATGTTCATTTTACGCCTTGGTTTCCTTCCTTGAAGCCTACGTTGGGGAGCAATGTTGATAACCATTGTGGAACGGATTAGTCGGTGGTCTGTCCAGCAGTCGTCGGCACTCACCATGGCCCTAGTAAGAAGTACATCGCGGCGATCTCTAACACGGACAATTACATAATCCAGAAGATGCCAGTGCTTTGACCGTGGGTGCTGCCATGATGTTTTAAACTTATTCTTTTGTCGAAAGAGCGTGTTTGTGATAGTGAGATTATGCTCTGCACATATAGACAAAAGTAAGAGTCCGTTCGGGTTGCTATTACCAACTCCGTCTTTTCCAATAGTTTCTGGCCATAAATCAAAGTCACGCCCGACTCTTGCGTTAAAATCGCCCAGGAGGATAATTTTATCCTCCTTAGGTATCTCTGACAGGAGAGTGTCCAACTGGCTATAAAACTTTCCTTGATGTCATCATCAGCATCTAATGTTGGTGCATAAGCGCTCAAAATAGTTACCTGTTGGTTATTGGCGAGCTTTAATCGAAGAGTTATCAGGCGTTCGTTAATGCCAGTAGGAACTTCTGACAAAGAGTTCACTAGTTCATTTTTGATGGCAAAGCCTACACCATGTATTCGTCGGTCCTGCTCAGGTAGTCCTTTCCAGAAGAAGGTATAACCTCCTTTTTCTTCTTTCAGCTGTCCCTCTCCTGCCCTTCGAGTTTCTTGAAGTGCTGCTATGTCAATCTTAAACCGTCTCAGCTCCCTTGCAATAATAGCAGTCCTACGCTCAGGGCGTTCACTATCTATGTTATCCAGCAATGTCCGTATATTCCATGTTCCAAAATTCAAATGTCTTTTTCGACCGCTAAAATGGTGACCCCACTGGACGCGGTAATCCAGTCAGGGGAGAAAGAGGTAGACTATGTTTAGGGCACCTTTTCTAGCCCCCTCCCCATACGGGGTGAGCAGAGTGGATCCTAAATAGGGCTGCTCAGTCATGGATACAGCTGCCGAGCTGCTCGACTACCTCGTTCCTTGAACAGGGCGACTGAGTCTGCATCCACCGCCCATGTGCTGGTCCATGACTAGGGGCTTCCAGATTCACAGTCCTGCCCCCGTTGCCATTCGCCAGTCGCCATGGGACTTTTTTTGTTTTTGTTTGGTTGGGTTGGGTTGGGTTGGATGGGTTGGGTTGGAAGACGCCTGTGCGTGAAACTGTTTTATGTGGGGAGATCGGTGCACAACGAATCACCACACAAACTTGACAGAGTACGGCAGAGATCCAATGGCACGGTTACCCTGACGATTGGAAAACCATTCTCTGCTGCAGCCTTCATCCGCCTTCACAGCCGTTGTAATTTAGGTTTAATTATCTTCCGCCTGTTCTGCCGTTGAGGACTTTATGTTTTGGATCAACCCCAGTAGTTTCCAGTGATAGGTGTAAAAAAAACCACAGTTATTAACACCAGGGGCACCCTTTGCTTCTTCCCAATTTACACAATTCTGCTAATGGACAATTGCAAAAAGGTTTGCTGTCCTCTTTTCAGAAAACCAGGAAAGGGATTCACAGTTTATTTATTTAATACATGTTTATACCGCCCAATAGCCGAAGCTCTCTGGGCGGTTTACAACAGTTAAAATCATAAAATACAATATAAAATATATTGTTGCACAATTCTTTCCATGTTGTTGTTGTTGTTGTTGTTGTTGTTGTTGTTGTTATTATATACGGGGGAGTTAAAAAGTGGAACTTTGCCCCCTTGCCTCCAAAGTCAACTAAGCTGCATTACTGGCACATGAGATGATCTGTATATTTCAGATCCCTCCCACTTCGAAATGACTCAGCACACAGAGAAATATGAATATAGTAGAGACACAGTCCCATTGACCTGAAACTTCCCTGGCTTTGATTCCTAGACTGCTTTTATTCACAATTAAGTTCCATGCGCCAGAATAAAAATCATCCGATTGTTCCTACCCTCATGTTTATAGCATCTGCATGGCTCACAACCATGTTCTGCATAGGAGAAACTTTACCTCCGAGTATATGGCTTCCCAATCCTTAAATTACCTTAACAATCCATTAATAAAAATAAAAATACTGGATTTGGGTATCACATACATTCATTCTAACTTACAGCTGGGCTGACTTGTGGTGAATCTACGGATCCTGAAGATGAGGAATATGTAAGATCTCCTTTTTCTTTTTCCTAGTAAAAAGGCCTTCTAGTGCCTTTTTAGTATCATAGTATCTACAGTGAATTGCCATTGTGCCAAGATTTTGAAAAGAAACGTGTGAGTCTTTATTATTTTTGGTTTTTTAGCAAAGGTGAATTTTAAGGGGAGATATGGGTTGCAGGAAGAGCAAAGCAGCCGTTGCTTCTGGCATATTATGTACTTCAGGGCTCTTTCCTATCCTTGATGGCCGGTAGGGGGAGGTCTGACACAGCATTCTTTTTCCCCCTAAGGAGAGGGAATTCTTAATTTCCAGTCATTTTTGCGGTCTTCCACATGAAGAAGAGCCATCTGAACCAGGACAGCTCTTGCTACCTTGATGAATCAGAGCTGCCACTCAAACCGGAGTGCTAAATTATATTAGCACAAAGGTAACCACTCAGCTATTTTAAACAGTGTCTTTTTAGCTGCCGCAAAATGAAAAGAAAAATAGCATCCTATCTTAGTCACAGGTGTCCTTATTTGTAGGCGCTTTTGCGCTGCTTCCTCCTTTTCCATTCTCTCAATCACAGGGCTTCATTTATTATATTTTAAGTATTTGTTTACTTTGTTTTCAGTCTCACAGTAGCTGTGGATGTGATCCTTGAGAGTTGAAACGGGTAGGAGTTCTGGCATTAATTTCCATGGGACAAGGAGACCCATTATTCCCTAATGCAACCTGCTTCTTTCTTTCCTAATAAAGTCCTGAGATTTCCGAGGTGGGAACTCATCTTCTCCTATTTGCTCAATTTGCATCTCTCTGGGTCTCAATCTCCCTGCACTATCCCCGTTATTTCAAAATTACTGGTAATCATTTATTTTTATCCTGCCCTATCCTGGACTCTCAGTGCACATATTATAATAATAAAAAAAAATACATTCCAAATGTATAAAACATCAGACTGAAAAACTCAGTATGTTAAAATATTCTTATTACTTGCGCTGGAGCCAGCCTCAATGAGATGGATCCCAAGATGCTCTTATACTACCAAAACCTTTTCCATACACAGAAATGTCTTTTTTCTGAGGTTTAAATCCTATACACACATACCTAGGAATAAGTCCCATTCAGTTCAATGGGACTTACTTCTGAATAGACATGCATAGGAGTGCACTATTAGTAGAAGAAGCCTGTATGAGAAAAATAACTTCAGGTCCAGAAGTGTTCCTCTGTTTGCACATCACTTTGCACAAGCTCATTCTTACAACCTTACGATGACCCACTAGAGTTTTAAAAGTACAGCCTATATTTTCTTTAGTCACTGTTTCTTATACTGTAAGACAGCGGTCTCCAACCTTTTTGGGCTGGTGGGACACATCTGGAATTTTGAGAAAACATCATGGGCACCATCACAAAATGGCTGTCATGGTGGGTGTGGCCAGTCAAAAACAAAACTTCTATTTGACAGAAAGGCAAACTGGTGAGGGTGTAAGACAAGTAACTTGCTCAAGAAGAACCTGAATACAATGCAGAGGTGGGGTCTAAGACCCAGAATACAAAACCACTCCTTTGAACCCAGTTTCCTGCCTCAAACAGAAAGTCATTTCACAGAAAAGCAAACTGGTGAGCCTAAAAGATGAGTAACTTGCCCAAGATCATGAAGACATGGCAGAAGCGGGGCTGACTGAGCCCCAAAGTATAAACCAACTTCTTTGCAGCCACAGTTCTCTCTCTCTTTCAGGATTCCCCTGCCCCCCAAAACACACAATCTCTCCTTCCCTCTCATTCCACACTCCCAGTACACAATATCCAATCACCCCAGTCACCCATCTCTCTCTCTTTTTCAGGATCACCACCCCAAACTCTCCCTCTCCCTCCCTCCCTCCTCCCTCTTTCTCTCTGTCTCTGTCTGTCTGTCTGTCTGTCTCTCTCTCTCTCTCTCTCTCTCTCTCTCACACACACACACACACACACACACACACACACACACACACACATCACTCCACACTCAAAACACACAGAGCCCCTCCCCACTTTCTCTGCACCTGTTGGGTCTCTGCAAGCCTTCCTAGCCCCTCTTGTTGCCCTACACAAACCCCTCTCATCCCAATCTCCCCACTTCCTCCCCACATCAGGTCACCCCAGCCCTGCCTCCATTGCCCTGCTGCCACCCTAATCCTTCCCCCATACCAGGCAGCAATAATGGGGTCTGTCACTTCCTTTGTTGGGGAAGCTCTGGCCTCCACCCACCCCCGATCTTTACTTCTTAAGAATGTCTCTGGGTCCATGAGGGGCCCAGAGACATTCTGAGAAATAAAGACAGGTGGCTAGGGGCCAGCAGGGAACTTTGAAGTGTTCCCAGCCACCCATTTAAATAAATAAAATAAAATAATAATAATAATAATAATATACAAATTTAAAAACCCACAGGTACCAGCAGGACATTTTGTGGGCACAGAGGGAAGTGTTCGCAGGTGCCTACCCCCAGTCTAGATTTTCATGGGAAGAGAAGCAGGACAGTGGGGCGGGCAGCAGAGTCACGAGGTATAGGTTGTGAATGGGAGCCAATGCATTTCCATGTCTCAGGTGCTGCTGCAGGAGGGAATGAGCCTGATAGCGAAAGTGGGTTTGAGGAGGAATGAGTTGTAATAATTTGAACATGCAGAAAGGCACAGTGCTGACAAAGTTAATCATTATATCTACTTTTGGTTTGATCACAGCATTGAAATTCGAGCTCTACACAAACAGCTTCTCCTTTCCTGCTTTTCTGCTACATAACCTCTAGGTGGAGCTGTGCTATAGTGGAATAGCTCAAATACAGAAGGAGAAACAGTGCCATTTCTCCCATTCTAATATAATACCTGTTCTAAAAATAAATAAATGGGGAAGTGCTATGAAAAAACAGAAGCAAAACTAGAGGATCACTACATTGTCTAAAGAGCCTGTAAACTACTGTAAGAAATCATAAGTTGCAATAAGTGCTTTGTGTAGAAAAGCTCATATCCAGTGGAAAGGTTTAAATAGCTGGAGATCCACTTCTACTATGCACCTTTCACCAAAATGAATTCAGCGTGCATAGGAAAATAATGACAAAAAAAAGATGGCAATCTCACTTCTCGCCAAGTCTCTTTATGATTTAGTGGCAATGTTTGTTTTTACCCTCCACTTCCTACTCTTCCCTTCCCTTCCCTTCCTTCCCTTCCCTTTCCCTTTCCCTTTCCCTTTCCCTTTCCCTTTCCATTCATCTTTCCTGCCTCCTCTCTGCCTCTCCTCTTATCCCTTTGAGTCTTGCCGCTTTAAAAGTTTTATAATCATGTGCTGTTCACATATTATTCATGCAGGCGCTTTAGAAGGCTCTTTTAAACAGGCAGTGAAGGATGGAGTTCACTGTTGGGCAAAAGGTTCCAGAGGAAGGCGACTTTATTACTCAGCGAGTCCCTCTGCAGAATACAGATAAACTTTCGTGCTGCTGGCTAACTCTTTGCTCCTTTTGTAGCATCACCAATGCAGACCTCAGTCTTTGCTAACAAGTTCAGCATGTTTACCTTACTTAAACCCCTTCAGTTGTCGAAATAAATCATTCACTCCCCCTAGTGGTACAGCTTTGCCATTATCTCCCCCCAAACACACACACAAACCAGTAGTCCCACAGGAGAGATTTTGAAAATGGCACACGTACACTGGAGGGTGGCTAGCCTATGTAATATCTGAACAGCCCTGAACAGCCCGAGCTCATCTCATCTCGGAAGCTAAGCAGGGTCAGGCCTGGTTAGTACTTGGATGGGTGACCGCCTTGGAATACCAGGTGCTGTAGGGGGAACCATAGCTCAGTGTACAGAGCACATGCTTTGCATGCAGAAGGTCCCAGGTTCGATCCCCGGCCTCCAGGTAGGGCTTGGAAAGAATCCTGCCTGAAACCCAGGAGAGCCGCTGCCAGTCAGCGTTGACAATACTGGGCTAGACAGACCAATGGTCTGGCTCAGTATAAGGCAGCTTCCTATGTTCCTATGTTCCGTGTATACCTACAGTGTCTGGTACCTGAGTATGGAATATACTGTGAGGAGACCATGTGCACACAATGCAAAACACTGTTGCATTTAAGTTACTTAAACCAGGGGTGGGGAACCTGAGGCCCAGGGGCCAAACCTGGGCCTCCTGGGTTTCTTCGTTGGCCATGCCCCCTTCCCCTAGACCTACCCCCTTTCCCCAAGCCACTGGTCTTCCTGGCTTTTGTGCAGTTTCCCCCCAATTTTAAAAGGTTGAAATGCCTCTCCTAAAGCGTAGTCACTGGCAGTAAGAGCTTTAAGCTACAATAGGCTGATCATTTTGGTATTTTGGCTCTGCCCCCTTTGCCTTTGGCCCCACCCACCACTGCAATGCAGCCCCCGAGAGCTTCTCTGAAATGGAATTTGGCCCTCAGGCAGAAAGAGGTTCTGCACCCCTGACTTAAACAATGAATTTTGATGCCTCCCTACTCAGATATCAAGTCGCATTGAGCTCAACACAGTTTACTTACAGCTACATGGTTATAGGATTTTTTTTTTTAACTTTTTTTTTTTATTATTCATAATAAAACAAACAAACAAACACAAACACAATAATGGACTTCCAATCTTCTCCACAGCTTAATCAAACACAGTTACTCTTAAAATCTTTTCTGTTAACAAAAAATCACTTCCAGTTATGGCAAAAAAGAACCCTAAAAGGAACAAACACCAGAGGTCTCCACTCTCCCCCAATAAACATCAACTATTTAATCTATTAAATTCAACATTTATAGATACTCCAAAAAAGAAAACCTATAGTTTCATTAAATAGTGTTTTCAATTCCAAAATACAGTATATTAAGAATCCCAAAAGTAAAAAGTAACTATAAACTAATTAGCAAGTGACCACATACCAAAAGCATTTTGTATTTCCATCGCTCCCGCACTCTCTAGTACCTAACCATCGAATCAATACATTTGTATTATTACAATTACTCATTATTCCTTTCTATCTAAGCAGAAATTCCTTCACTTTTAATCTCCAAGATATTTTTTTTTAAAGGAAAGAAAAGAAAGATAAGTCTAAAAAATTAAGAAATAAGTGACGTCTGACAGAACAGCAGAAGCACATAAGCCATCATGCTACTTATAGAACCAAAAAAAACAAAAGACCTTCCCCTTTAATACTTCAAAGCCTCCACAAAACAACACCCCCAACAACAACAAGTTATTATTATTATTTTTTAAATAAATGTTTCCAAACAGACCAAATATAATTATACCTTACTTATAATAATTTCCCTTACATCACCATTAATATTTAAAATTCAAATAAATCATATAAGCAATCCCTTTACCTTTGCCATTAGTATTTAAAATCAAAAAATTATTTATATTCCAACTAGACATATAGTTCAGTTACATCAACCCTTTATCTTTTGCCAATAAAAGACCGTGAAGATAGTCCCTTTCATTGCTTTCCTCTGTCAAAGGGAAATTCATTAAGTTCCAGGTTTTGAACCAAGAATGAAATCAGCTTGTTCTGTTGTTTTGTGGTCTCCTGCATACCGATCTCCCGCTCCGCCATCTTAGATTTTAAAAAGTGCGTCACAACATCCTGAACTGCCTTCTCATGCCACTTCGACCCAATTAAAACTTCAAAGTCTCTGTGAATTTCTGGTAAGTTTCCCAAGTCCTTATTTACTTCTTCTGTCTTCTCCTCTGCCGGTCCTGTAAAGAAATCCGTCTTACGTTGTTCTTCTGATTGATCCACTTTCATATTTACATTCCAAGCCTGGATCCTTACTTCCAATCTGTTTAGAATTTCTCTCTCCATTTCGTTCCACAGGTTTAAGAATGCTGTAACTGCAAACATCTTGCCTTGCGTATAGATGTTTTCAAGACGCTTCCAAACATATAAGATTTATAGACCTCCTTTCAGGTTTCCTCTCTTATCTTTTTCGCCTCCCAGATAAACATAGTCTACTTACAGTTAATTATAAATCCCACTCTGCTGCCGAAAGATTCCAATTAGCCACTCCAGATGTACTCCTTTATTTTGGAAGCGAACATGCAAACTTCTGATGATCGGTAAAACCGGTCTCTGGAAAACAGCGCCGTTTTCCCCCACCTCAGGTCACCACCAGCATTTATTCGTCATACGACAAACAAAAAAGCGATTTATGACCCTATGAGATCATTTGGGGGTAACCTCAGATCTTCGCTTCTCTAATGAGAAGTAGATCCCCCAGCCTGAGACATTCTCTGGCCAGGAAACGCTGTGCCAGCTCCCCACAGAATTTCTGTGCGGCTTTCAAAGCTCCATGTTCACCCGGAAGAGCTACATGGTTATAGGATTGTAACATCTGCAAGCTCACTTGACAATAACTCCCAGTGAACTCAATGGGATATACCTCTGAATATATGTGCATAGGATTGTGCTGTAAGATGCATGGATGTGGCACTGTGGAATGTATTGCTACACACGCTCCACTTCTCCAAGGGGTGAGACGTTCGAGGGTGCAGTGCTTACCTGGATTTGGTTTTCTTTGGAAGGAGGGGTCAGTGGAGAGACCCCAAGGTGTTATGTCTTTATTTACAAATATACAGGTTGTGCATAGGGGGAGGCGCAGGTTAGCACTCCAACAGGTAGCCAAATCCACTGTTGCCACATCAGATCCCCAGAGAGAGTGCCCCCTGAAAGGCACTTTCCAGCTCTCAAAACTATCCCTCTGACTCTTTCTCAGACCCATTAAAAAGAGCCAGAGTGGTGAGAGTGTTGGACTGGGACTCGGGAGATCCAGGTTCTAGTCACCACTCGACCATGAAGCTCACTGGGTGACTTTGGGCCAGTCACTGACTCTCAGCCTAACCTACCTCACAGGATTGTTGTGAGGATAAAATGGAGAGGAGGAGGACCATGTAAGCCGCCTTGGGTTCCTTGCAGAAAAAAGGCCGGATATAAATATAATAAATAAATAAACTGCAGTTTTTTGCTCCTCTATCAGGCACATATTTGGTTACATCATCCTAGTGGAGATGGAGGGGGGGAGGAAGGTATTTCTCTTTTCATAACAGAACAGCGCAGAACCTTCCATCTATTTCCTTACTATTGAGAGAGCAATCAGCCAGCTATTTCGCAAACCAAAAGAAGTTATAGACACCCCTGGCAGGGAGGTTTGACCAACTTTAAGCAGTCCTTCTGGCCCCATTAACCCTCTCCTTTCCAACCCTCAGTCTATCAGCACCATATGCCATCTCCCAGGCTGCTTTCGAATATATGTCTGCATATATGAGCTTAATACTGTATACTCCATTTTTTGGTCACTCCCTCTAATAGCAAACTCAGGTGGTGAGTGGCAACAGAAATGGAGCTAAATGGCCCCACTGAGAAACAAGAGGGCGGTATTGGCATGTTTTGGAGAAACCCCAAGGTTTGCAGTACAACTAATCTTTTTTTTTTTTTTTAAGAAAGCTTAAAGGAGCAGCCTCCCACAAAAAGCCCAATGAGAACTGAGCATGCTGAGCAGCCATGGAATGTTGTGCTAGTTGGAAAAGAGAAATGGAAAACCAGGGTAAGGGGATGGAATGGAGTTTCCTGGAGAAAGGTATGGCTGGCTGCCTGAAACCATGAGCAGGAGCACTCTTGTTAAGAGCTGAGGCTATACCGCAAAATTTTGTTGCAGGTCCCACTTATTACTTCATAGTATCTTCGTTCCTCAGAGTAATTGTTATAAAAACCACCCATAGTTTCCTCCCCCTGCATCACAAGTATTCCATAGGTGAATATGATGACCACTTACCAATTGCAGTAAGCCAGTGCTTCTCAAATAGTGGGGCGGGCCCCCCAGGGGGGGCGCGAGGCTCCGTAAAGGGGGGCTCGTTTGACCTCAGTTAAAAGTTTTTTTTTAATATTGTGTTCCTTTAAATCCTGTGCTCCTTTAAATCTTTTCTGCTACAGTTAATAAAGCTATTCTTTGTTGTAAATTGATCCACATTTCTTTCTTTTTTTATTCTCTTATACGTTAATAAGGATACAGTGTTATGCAGAGGTGTACTTATAACAATTTTATAGACAAATGATACTATTTACAGTCGCGCGGGGGGCGCGAAATGTTTTCTTCTTCCTGGGGGGGGCATGACAGAAAATAACTGAGAAGCACTGCAGTAAGCCTACTTTCCCACATTTCTGATTAGCTTTAGGTGAATGATCAAATTCTCATCACCATTTGACAGGTGATGTTAAAGATGACCAGCCAATCAAGTGGTTACCTGTGCACTGTGCTAAGTTACCACTTTGAAAATGGTTGACTGTAGTAGCGTTATGACAGAAGATGGACTGACTGTGGACCTGGACTTGGGTTACAGAAGGCTGTACCCTGAGCTATGTGCGGATGGACACGACTCAGCAAGCAGGTCTCTCTTTGAGTCAATATTCAATATCACTTCATGAAAGCCTGTCGCACTGCTTACCTCTGTGTAAAACACAACACAACCAAGTGCTGCTACGGCAGTCAATGCTGATGTGATACCATGAACGGGAGATAGAATACCCACCTACCATAAAGACATGCATGTGTTGTTACAGTCCTCAAATACATTACTGGGCTTGTGCGGTTGTTTTAAAAGTCCAATTAGCTTCAGCCAAGGTGCTTCCAAATAAAACTTCAGAAGGTGGCTACCTCAGTCTGTGCCTGCACATGGGTCGTGTTCCCATTCCCATCTTTCCTGAAGCACCAGAAACTGGGGCATGGCAAATGGTCTCTGTTTAAACAGGCACAGGATGGCGGCAGATGGACCCATGCCGATATTTCTCCTCAGTGCTCCCACTGTGCAATTGACCACAGCTCAATTGACAGAGGACCACCAGCGCTAATGTGCAGCCATTTCCATCTCCCCTAATGGGTTTGCCATGGTAAGAAAAAAAGATGGGAAAAGGTGGTGGGAAAACACGGGAGGGTTACGAGTGGAAAACGATGACATCTGGACCCACTGTAAAATTCCATGAATGAGGCAGGAAGATGGCATGATAAAAAGTCTCATCTGGAAATGCCCCATGTTTGCCAAGCAGACAGATGTGGGACAGGCATGTGGCACAATGCAGTTCGCACAGCTCCAGTACTCATCTGGTTTATTGGGCCAATGATGATTATCTGTGTTATTGTTTCATTGCGTTGACTTTATTTCATCAGTAAGCCACTTTATGGACACTTTGGTCTATAAAACAGAGCAGAAACATTCAAATCAGTCTGGACTGCCTACTTCTAAGGAATCTCCCTGTATGTTAAGAGCATCCTCTGAGACAATACTCCTCCAGGGTCCTCCACCCAGGACTGGATCAAGGCCATGACAGGCCCTGGGGCCTGCCGGCTGTAGTGGGCCCCCTATTCTGCCCCCAGTACTGAATCCTCATGTGACACTTACACACACACACACACACACACACAGTCAATAATATACAATAATAATGTAAAAACTTCTTTTCCCTATACATTTTAGAGGAAAACATTTTCTATGCTTTCCTAGAAGCAAAAGACTTCCATGGTAGAGAACTCAAATACAAACACAAGCTTCCCCTTTTACAGCATTCAGCACACAGAAAACATAAACCCACATTGAAGTGTTTTCTCTCTCTCTCTCTCTCTCTCTCTCTCACACACACACACACACACACACACACAAAAGAAAGAGACACAGACTGACTCACTGTCTCATTCCGACACAACATACCACAGCCAGTGCTGGCTCAGGACATTTTGCTGCCTGAGAAAGATCAGCAAATGTCTCCCATTTCTCACTGGACGATCTGGGCCAGTCACTACCTCTCAGCCTAACCTACCTCACAGGATCAGGGCTTTTTTTCTGGTGGAACTCACCGGAACTGAGTTCCAGCACCTTTTCTTCTATTAATTGCATTACAATTTAATCGCCATCTACTCCCAAGGAAATGTAATCCAAGAGTTCCGGTACCCTTTTCTCCAGAAAAAAAGCACTGCACAGGATCATTGTGAGGGTACAAATGGGGGAGATCTTTAGTTTCAGGAGGAAAGGCAACACAGAAATATAGTAAAATAAAGGAAATAATTCTATACTAGATAAATATAGTTTTAACTTTTCTTATGCTATGTTCATAAAAAGCTTCCCTAGCATGTAAAATGACCACCTGTGCATTGCATTACTGTGTGTGCTCATTTACATCCATGTTCAGAAGAGACAAGATGCATCAAGTAGCCCACTTGGAAATTTATCTTATAGAGATGTTAGGGAGGGAGCCTGAAGACTGACATCACCTCTTATATCTGAAGGCCCGCTGTGATGAATTTGCTAGGCATTTTGAGGATAAAATCACTTGACTTCGTAGCGATCTGAACGCCAATGTTGAGACAGGTCCTGTTGAGGTGTCCAATGCACCAACTTACTCAGTTTTGTGGGATCAATTTCAGTTGATGAGGACTGATGCTGTGGATAAGACATTTGTAGCGATGCAGCTGACCATGTGTCCTCTTGACCCTTGCCCATCATGGCTTATTAGGTCTAGCTAGGCAGGTCAGTCCAGGTCTGACCAGGTTGGTCCAGGGAGTGGTGAATGCATTTTTACGTGAGGGAGTGGTGCCAGCAGTGGTGCCTTTAAAGAGGCGATTGCACAAGCACTCCTGAAAAAGTCCTCCCTCAACCCAGAAATCTATGATAACTACCGCGTGGTTACAAATACTCCGTTTTTAGTGAGATACTCAAGAGGGTGGCGGTGGCACAGCTGCAGAGGCTCTTGAAGGACATGGAGTATCTGGACCCATTTCAATCTGGGTTCAGGCCTTGTTTGGGGAAGGAGTTGGCCTTGGTCACCCTGATGGATGGCCTTTATTGGGAGAGGGACAGGGGGAGTGTGACCCTGTTGATCCTTGATCTCTCAGTGGTTTTTTATACCATCAGCCATAGTATTCTCTTGGACCAGCTCCATGAGGTTGGATTAGGGGGCATGGTTGGATTAGGAATGGAACCACCATTGCAGTGGTTCCATTCCTATCTGCGGGGTCAGTTACAGAGAATGGCATTGGAAGATTGTGTCATGGCCCCCTGGCAATTGTGCTGTCACAGGACACAATCCTGTCAGCAATGCTTTTTAACATCTATATTGTGACATCAATCAGGACAGAGACTCTATGGGTGGGAGGTTCCCAAGTATAGGAACTGGGGAGTTTACCTGTTCTAGATGGGGTTGCCCTCCCTCAGAAAGAACAGACATAGTTTGAGGGTGCTTTTGGATTCATCGTTGTCATTAGAGGCCCAAGTAGCTTCTGTGGTGAGGAGCGCCTATTACCAGCTCAGGTTGATATGTCAGCTATGCCCTTTCCTGGAAGGGGTCAGGGGATATCCTGGCCACTGTAGTCCATGCATTGGTAACCTCATTTAGATTACTACCGGTATGTGGGACACTTTATGTGGGGCTACCCTTGTGCTCGGTCCAGAAGCTGCAGCTGGTGCAGAATGCAGGAGCTAGAATGCTGAGTGGAGTGCCTAGGCGTGCACATATTACACCAGTGTTGAAGCAACTGCACTGGCTACCTATTAGCTACTGAACCAAATACAAGGTCTTGCTGTTGACATATAAAGCCCTGAACAACTTGGGACCAGGTTACCTAGTAGATTGCCTCCCTCAATACAGACCTGTGCAATCATTAAGATCATCACAGGAGGTGTTGCTGGTTGTACCATGAACTTGCCGATTGCCATCACGTGGCAACCAGGAAGTGGACCTTCTCCATGGCGGCGCCCACCTTATGGAATGACTTCCTCCCTGGTATTTGGGGTGGTGCCAACTGTAGTATGCTGTAGGCACCAATTAAAGACCCATTTCTTTACCTAGGCCTTTCCTGAGTGAGTGTGCTGCCTAGTTTGTTTGTTTGTAATTATGGTAGTATATTGGTTTTAATGTTTTTATTAACATTTTATATAAATGTTTCAGAATTATTATGCATTTTAATTGTATTTTAATGTATATCATAATGTATTTTAATGTATTTAATTTTCCTGTAAACCATGTAGAGATACTTTCAGATATGGTCAGCAGTATATAAATATATTGAATGAATGAATGAATAAATAAATAAATAAATAAAGTTGTTGGGTGTGCTTATTAGGGGATTTGGGCCAAGGTGTCATCAATATGCAGATAACACCCAGCCCTATTTCTCTGTTACATCTGAGTCAAGTGTGGTTATGCAGAACCTGGACCAGTGCCGGAATGCAGTGGTGGGCTGCATGAGGGCCAAGCAACTGAAATTGAATCCTGGTAAGATGGATATTCTGTGGGTGGGTGGTTCCTGGGTCCAGGAGTTGGGTAATTTACATGTCCTGGATGGGTTTGCACTCCCCCTACAGGGGCAGGTATATAGTCTGGGGGTACTCTTGGATTAATCTCTGTCACTTGAGGCCCAAGTGACCTTGGTGGCAAAGAGTGCCTATTACTAGCTTAGGCTGGTACAACAGCTATGACCTTTCCTGGACAGGGATAGCCTGGCCACAGTGATCCATGCACTGGTAACCTCAAGATTAGACTATTGTAATGGGCTTTATGTGGGGCTGCTCTTGAGATTGTTTCAGAAGCTGTAGCTAGTGCAGAATACGGTGACTAGATTGCTCAGTGGAGCTTCTTACTGGGTACATATGACTCCTGTGCTGAAAGTTCTGCACTGGCTGCCAATTAGCTACCAAGCAATGTTCAAGGAGTTATTGCTGGTTTATAAATCCCTAAACATCTCAGGAGCAGATTATCTGAGAGACTGCCTTCTTCCATATAGGTTATCCCGGTCTTTACGTTCTGAGGGGGGGGGGTTGCTGACCATGCTGTGGCCTACTGAAGCTCATTTGGCTATAGTGTGGAGGAGGACCTTCTCAATTGTGGTACCCACCATGTGGAGTGATCTCCTCATTGAGATCAGAAGGACTCCCAGTGTGGAGTGTTTCCATCAACAACTGAAGACACACGTTTGCCCAGGCATTTCCCTGACCGCTTGTATTGTCAGCTTCCCCTAGTTATTTTAATTGAGATGTTATTGTTTTTAACATTGTTTTATTGTTTTAATGATAGGTTTTATTTTATTTTATCATGATTTTATATTGTAAACCGGTTTGGGATATTTTTTTTACATGAAAAATGGTATAGATTTTTTTAAAAAATAAATACAAATATTAAACATTCAAAACATCCTCTTGCTTTTCATATGCCCCACCCATATGTCTCTATCTTCTGCATGAACATCAATTCAAATAAACTTTATTAACAGCAAAACCAGCAAAGAGTCTTGTGGCTCTTTGGAAGATCTTCTACGGGTGGTAATCACTATTCCATGTGGGTAGACCCCCCCCAAAAGGGGGGGCGGGAGGCTCAAAACGAACCAGTAAGTTCTTTCTGCAGGCATATCTTCATTCTATACTTACCTCTATGGCCAAATGTTGGTCATAGCTGTGACTTCACTCATTGGCTAAGCACACTGAAAGGTGGTAGCGGGCTCATTTCTCACAAAACAACTGGAATATGCCGGAACGTTTTGCTTCATATCTTGGGTTCTACAAGTGCTAGAATTTTTCTCTTTTTTATTTGAAAGTTGGGAAACTGGGCTAGCTAGTTGGCCCCATGAGATGTTGGGCCGGGGGGGGGGCTACACCTCCCTTAACCCTGTGGTTAATCTGGCTATGGCTCCACCCACCACCCACCTATCTTTTGGTAGTTAGGTGGGTGGTGATTGAGAAGGCCTTCTTATTTATTGTTTTTTTATTGGGTTTTCCATTTATGATTAAACAGCAGAAGGTGTGAACAATAGGGAAGGGAAGTCTGGGGAAAGGGAGCTTGGAGTTCAAAGGAGAACAGAATATTAATGAGAGCTCATTTTAATTTACTTTTTTTTTATTGGGAAGAGAGGGCCTTCTTGGTCATGGCACCCATTGATGGTGGAATGCTCTTCTTAGGGAGGCTCCTCTGACACTGAATCTTTGATTTTCTCTGCATTAGGCAAGCACCTTTTTATTCACTCAGGCTTTTTAATCATTCTGATCTGATTTTAACCTCTGCTGAAATGTGAATTCTTTTTACTGCTCTTTTGTGTTTTAACTATTGCAATTGTATTTTGATATATTATCAATTTAGTTGTTTTAGGTTGCAATCCTCTGCATTATTACCTGGGAGTAAGCCTCCAATGACCACTGTGGGACTTACTTCCGAGTAAATATGCACGGGATTGCACTGCACATGTAAGCCACCCTGAAAGTGGAAACACTGAGGGGCAGGATATAAGTGACAGACAGACAGACAGACAGAAAGAAAGAACAAAAGAACAAGCCAACCATCAAATCAAGTACCGTAAGTGTTGAATTCCAGGTGAATTATGAATACAGAAAGCAAATTGCTGACATGTTTGAGGAAATGGTTAAAATATAATAACCATTATATTTATGGTTATTATTATATTTATGGTTATTATTAACCATTATATTTATGGTTATGGTTATAATATGGGGTTATATTATAACCTGCTCTCTCTCACACACACACACCCTTCCTGCTTTGTGCTGAATTTGTGATGCAGAAACCAGCCCTACCATTAGGCAGAGTGAGGCAACTGCCTCAGGTGGCAAATTCTGGAGAGTGAGGAGTGGCGGAAAGGTGTTGGAAGGACAGATCTGCATGTGCTATATGGCCTTCCCTGTGCCCCCTAAGCTAGCCTGCTGCCCTCGGGTGTGATGGGGATGCTGTCTCATGATCAGCGTTGAAGTTAGAGTCAATTCTCAGTCTGGTTGGCTTCTGTATTGTGCAATGGGGTGGGGACACCATCTTGCCTTTGCCTCAGGCAGCAAAATAGCTTGGGCCAGCCCTGTACAGAAGCCAGGGACATGTCACATCTTGAACTAACCACTTTCTGTATAGGCTTTCCAACAACTGGCTTTGATGGATACCCCTGTGAGTGTCCATCAGTGGCATGGCAGAGCAACATTTGGCAGCAGCGGCTTCTCGCACTCTTTCCTCTCTTTCCCTCTGCCCCCCTCCCGATCATTAAAGGCATATTGGTCAGAAGCTGACAGTCCTCTGTCAGTGCGAAAGTACCTCTGAAAACCACTGTGAATCAAAGTGAGTTCATATGTACCATTTATGTAGTTTATTATTGCTACAAATGTTTCCATAACTCTTCCCTGTCACAGTTAAAACTTTGAAATAAAGTCAGCAGCCGAAAACCTTGTCTGAGGCACTGGCATGCTGTTATTTGCATTTTGATTTCAGTGATTTAACTGAAGGCACCAGCTCTGCCCCTGCCAAATATCTGCAACCTGTCAAGGGACCGAAAAAGGTAAAAAACTGCCCAGAGCAGACAGAATTATGAGGACTGCCATGGCAGTGGAACCAGCACATCCCAGAGTATTTAGTAATAAAAAATCTGTTGTTTTTTGGTCGCCAGGATTTAACAAGCCTAATCCCTGAGAGAGGTGATAAAAATTCATTAATCTAATTAAATACTTCTTATTGCCAAAGTGACTTCGTAGAGTAGCTTTGCTGAAGGATAAGTGCAGAGTAAAATGGAGTCCCAGCTGAGAAGCAAACGTTAGACTTGAGCAAGCTAGTACATGCTTCATTAAACTCATAATTATCCTTTGGTTCTAAGTAGCTGATAATATTTAATGAGCATCTGAGATAATTTAAAGAAAATGTTTACTAATGAGAAACAAACAGTGGTATGGAACATTGATATCTGGGGCGCAATAACCATGTATCTTGCCTGATTATTTGTACAAGTGTTAGTAGGAGGGAGAAGGGCCTTTTGATTTATTCAATTTTTTTGGGTTAATCCTGTATTATTAAATATATTAAATAAAATCTCATTGAAAGGTTTTCAGTACTGGGATATTTTAGCAGAAACAGAAGTTGTTATGTACAGTCATGCCTTGGATTGAGAGCATAATTCGTTCTGGAAACGTGCTTGTAATCCAAAACACTCTTATATCAAAATGAAATCCCCCCCAAAAAAAATTGTACAGAGATTTTTAATTTAAGCCGTACTACAGTACTTGTATTGCAAGACGTCGCTTGTATATCAAGTAAAAAATAAATAAACATTTAAAAATTTGCTTGTCTTGCAAAACGCTCTCAAACCAAGTTACTTGCAATCCAAGGTATTACTGTAATCTTAGGGCATATCTCCACTACAAACATATGTTGGCTTTATACCAGTTTAGCTGTCACGGCTTCCCAGAAAGAATCCGGTGAATTGTAGTTTGGTGAGGGTGCTGGTAATTCTGTTAGGAATCCCTTGCTCTGCTCACAGAGCTACAGTTCCCAGAGTTCCCTGTGGGAGAGGGAAAGACTGTTAAATCAGTTTTAGGTTTGTGGTGTATATTGGCCCTGAACAGATGCCTTCCCCACTTGGTGATTATTAGTTAATCAACTTTTCAGTGGCTGAGAAGTAGTCTGTTTTGGGGGTGATAGGTGAGAAGAAGCATCGGATGGGAAGTAGGAACAATCACGAGTTCTCCTCATCTGTTCTCTGCCACTTTGACTGAGTCATTGAAGTCAGGGGCCCAAACCAACATCACTTGAAATCCTTATCTAGCAGCTACATCTTTTTAATTTATTTTTATTTTGGAGTAGGTGCAGGGATCCCAATCTGGATTGGGACCCTAGCATGGGGTTGGGGTGGGCTTTTAAGATCTGGATCAAGCCCCCTGCACCTACTCTAGAGTAAAAATTAAAAAAGACACCACTGCTATTTACAGATTCAAAGTAATATCTGTTTTGGCCCTCAGCCACTGCTAATTGGTTGCACCAGAAGCAACATTATATAACCTGGTGGTTTTACCAAATTTTAGTCAAAGTGTGGCAGACATGTTCTTAGTTCTTAGTTGCTGTGACCAATTTGTGCAACACTTTACAGAAAAAAATCGATCGTATCCGTGCTGACTTGGATGCCATAGCTGATAGAGGTCTGGTGGATGTAACTTTGGCTCCTGCTTGTCCAGTTACAGTGGATACTTTTCAATTTGTACAGCCCAAGGATGTAGATAGGATCCTTGAAGAGGTGAGGCCAACCACTTGTGTGCTGGACCCTTGTCCTTCCTGGCTTATAAAAGCAGCCAGGGGTGAACAGTGGCTAAGTGTAGTGGTGAATGCCTCTTTATGGCAAGGTGTGATTCCAGCTTGCCTAAAGGAGGCAGTGGTAAGACCTTTGTTAAAAAACAGCCCACCATGAACCTCACTGTATTGGATAATTTCCAGCTGGTCTCCAATATTTCATTCTTGGGCAGGGTGCTGGAGCATGTGGTGGCTTCTCAGCTCCAGGGATTTCTGGATGAGATGAATTTTATAGATCCATTTCAATCTGGCCTGGTTATGGGATAAAGACTACTTTGGTCGCCTTGGCAGATGATCTATGCCAGGAACTGGACAGGGGGAGTGTGTCCCTGCTAGTTCTGTTGGACTTTTTGGTGGCTTTCAATACCATCAACCATGGTATCCTTCTGAGGCATCTGTCTGAGGTGGGATTGGGAGGCACTGTTATATGGTGGCTCTGGTCCTTCTTGCAGGGGTGATATCAGAGGGTGGAGCTGGGGGATTCCTGTTCGACACCATGGCCCTTGCCTGTGGTGTCCTTCAGGGCTCCATCTTATCCCCCATGCTATTTAACACATACATGAAACTGCTGAGAGTCTTCTGCAGTTTTGGGGTTCGGTGCCACCAGTATGCTGACGACACCCAACTCTATCTCTCTTTTCCATCTAAATCTAAGGAAGCTGTTCTGATTCTAAATTGGTGCCCAATGTTGGTAATGGACTGAATGAGGGCAAACAAATTGAAGCTTAATCCAAACAAGACAGAGGTGCTTTTTGTCAGTCAACAGGCAGATCAGGGAATAGAGATTCAACCTGTGCTGGATGGGGTTACACTCTCCCAGAGAACTAAGCCTCATAGTTTGGGTATATTCTTGGACTTGGCCTTGAACCTGGATGCACAGGTCTCGGCGGTAGCTGGGAGTGTGTTTACACAGCTGAGGCTAGTGGGCCAACTGTTCCCATTCCTAAAGATGCCTTATCTGGCCATGGTCACACATGCCTTAGTTACATCCCATTTTGACTACTGTAACACACTCTACGTGGGGCTGCCTTTGAAAACTATTCAGAAACTTCAACTGGTCCAGAATGCTGTGGCCAGACTGTTGACTGGGGCCAGTTACAGGGAGCATGTGACTCTCTTGTTACAGCGGCTTCACTGGCTACTGGTCTGTTTCTGGGCAGAATTCAAAGTGATGGTTATGACCGATAAACCTTATGACACTGATGAATTGTATATTGTCACAAAATATGAAACACAATCCGGAGTTTTTGTCATATATCATGACAATATACAATTGATCAGTATCATAGCATTTTGTTAAATAGGGACTATGTGTTCATTACAGCATTGTTGTGCATACCGTATATAATATCTATTCTTGATTATGTGGTTGTTGTACACTGAGTATTTTTACTTGATGTATAGGTGATTATCAATGTGATTACCACCAGTGATTATTTATTTATGTACCTTCTGTTTTCACACAATACAATTGTTCTTATAGTCCTTTATTTTGACCACAGTTGGGAACATAATACTGGACTAGATAGACCTAGGTGGCCTGATTGAGCAAGACAATTCATGCACAATTCCCCCAGCCTTTTCTTTTACATGTGATTTAGCTCTGCTTTTAAATGTGATGTTAAAGCAGGGTTCAGGCACAACGACTTTTTAATAATATTTGCAAATCTTGCAAGCAGTTGATTGCCTAAAATTGGGCTGAAGTGTCTTCTAACAGCTGTCTTTACAGTTTCTGGGAACTGTGCTGCAGATGTGTTACCTATTCTGTTGCATGAGAGGTGCCAGCCTAATAAGCAGGCATCGGGTATTTCGAAAGGAGGCTCTCTGAAGACATGAGGCTCTAATGGTTTATATTCGGCATTTTCTTGGCAGAGAAAGATTCAGTGAGCCATCTTAAAGTTGATTCTTCTGGGGAGCAGTGGGATGGGGGCATCGGGGAATCAAAGCACACTCTCTTTGCAGCTTTTAACACTTTGGAATATTTTTATTTACTTATTTATTTTATTATATTTATATTTTATACCCCACCTTTTTTTCCTGCAAGGAACCCAAGGCAGCTTACATAATCCTCCTCTCCATTTTATCCTCACAACAATCCTGTGAGGTAGGTCAGGCTGAGAGTCAGTGACTGGCCCAAAGTCACCCAGCGAGCTTCATGGCCGAGCAGGGACTAGAACCTGGATCTCCAGAGTCCCAGTCCAACACTCTCACCACTATGCCACACTGGCTCTCATTGGTTGATATGTTTACAAGCACCTTGAAGGGCAGAGCTAAAATGTTACGCTGTGAATTTCAGAGCTGTTGCTGGAGAGAAGAATGCATGGGTGTCCATGTCCTGTGTCGATGTGGCATGCTACACAGATCCTAGTGTTAACCCCAATTCCAGTGATTTAAGGACTGTCAGATTGCACAACAATTGGAGACCCTGGTTCAAATCCCCATTCTGCTATGGAACTCACTGGGTGATCTTGGAACACAGTCAATTACTCTGTGAGGATAAAAATAAGGGTAGGAGAGGACTAGGCACACCACCCTGAGCTTCCTGGAGGAAACGTGGGATGCAAATGTAATAAATAACTAAATAAATCAAGTGTTGCTTTGCATGGCATGTGTTCACTATACCAATGTAGCAACCACGCAGTGAAATTTAAATCCGCCTTCTTGTGGCATACACACACACACCCCAGTGGCAGTAGTAATGGTAACGTGCAGATCAGTGCTGGTACTTATGATCCCCTGTTCTCTGTATGCATGAAACTGAGTCCAACTGAACACAAACAATGGATGGGGTGCCCTTTTGTTTTGTATGCTAGATTTCAGCATCCATTATATAATGAATATATGGTTGCATTCTCCCGGACAGCTTGTAAATTACTATTTGAAATGACAGTGTGTTGTAGGTTGTCAGTAATCAGGAGCTCAGTTCCAAGGTTCAAAGTGATGGGTCTCTGGAATTTTATTTACTTTAATTCCTGTCATTTCATTGTCAGTGTCATCAGCAAACACAGACTTATTAGTAAGCCTGGATGAGTCATTATTCTAGGGACACACAGGTGGATTAAGGATCTTTTTCATCTCTACAAATTGTGTGTGCCTGTGTGTGTGTGTGTGTGTGTGTGTGTTGCGGGGAGTGGGGAGCTGGGGAAAGGAAATCTGTATCATTTCACTTTCCATTATTCAAATTTTCAAAATAATTTTAAAGAAGTTGTCAAGGCCATAGGGATCACTAGAAATATCTCTTTTTATCAGAAGCAATTTGGTTGATAACTCTCTGTGATCAAATCAAATAATCCTTTTAAACCTAACCAAAATTACTTGGTGGAGTTCATGTTGTATTGCTAATAATTACTGTCACCACGACAGTGCGCCCTTTGAACCACGGCGGCTATGTTACAGAGATTTTAAAGATAAAAATATTGGGGCTGGAGCTGGGGTGGCTCCAGCCCCAATCCTGCCACAGTGAATCCTGCAACTATGAGGAAGTTGAACTAACTTCTGTCTAAAGTACAATGCCTTTAGTAAAATAGAGCCCATCAGGTTTTGAATTGTCTTGAAAGAGCTGCATTGAAGCTAAAGCACCTCCAGATTTTTGGCCTTTGCTGCTTGTAATCACTTGTGAATTTGAAACTAACAGCTAATAATCTGAAGTGTCTTCCCTCCCCCCCCCAACAATGACAATTGTTGTGCAATTTATTTTTTAAATTTTCCTCTAATTACTCAGTGGCATATCATTGTTTTGATGTCCACAGCTCAACGCTCACAAATTCCTTGGTCTCCAAAGTAGGAATGGATGAATCTGTCAGTCTCACTTTCTCTCACATTTGACTTCTTAAATTTCAAGTTCTTTTTACCAGTCTGTGAAGAAATTTGTGAATTTTGGTACATTCTTATTTTAAAAAATCAACCAAAATGAAATGCTCACCCATCTGCACTGTCCAAATTCAGTAGGTGTAGTTAATCCCAGTATGGAGACGATCATGTTGTACCCACCTGCCAAATAGCTGTTAAAGGTGAGGAACCTGTCAGAAAATAGTGGTGGTAACCAATTCAACATCATAAACATGGCTGAATATGCAAGGATTCATACCCAGACTTTTTAGATGTAAGCGCTCCAAGGCTTGGACCTGGATACACAACTCTGTTTTGGTCTCTCCCATATTCTTTTTTAAAATCTCAAGTTATTTTCCATCCCTTTTATGAAGAAATTTGAGAATGTTGGTAAGTTCTTAGCAAAAGATGAACTTAATGGAATTCTCACCCACCCATACCAGAGCAGGGGTAGGCAACGTAGTGCCCGCGGGCTCCAATGTGCCCCAAACACCTTTCTTGGTGCCCACCAAGGTACTGTATCCCTCCCACTTTTTTCTAATTAACACATTTTCTTACTGGCAGCTGGGATTGCCGTGGAGCAAGTTTATTGGTGGTGAAAACTGTTGGTTCAATAGAGTTGTTTAGTGTGTTGGGGGCTCAGCCCCGACCTCTGCATTGTAGTCATACTTTTGGGCAGGTTACTTGTCCATGCCTCCCATGGCAACCATTCTGTGCCCAGGACAGTTTCTCAAATATTAACTGTGCCCATGGCCTATCTCTGCTCTAGAGCAACTGATCTTGCCATCACCAGAGGATCCTAGGTAAGTATAACCTATCTCAGTTATATCTCATCAACCTGGGGCACAAGTGTCAGTACACCACAAAGTAAAAAGTGACACTTTATTTGTTAAATAACCTTAAATTTGGCTACATAGTGTGTGGGGGGCTGGTGGAGGGAGACACGGGGAGGCAGTTTGAGTATTCAACATGTTGCACAGTCTTCATCTCAGTGATTTTATTTATTTATAAATAAATATATTAATAAATTTATTAATACTATATATATATATATATATATATATGAGAGAGAGAGAATGAACTAGACTCTTAGTTTCCAGGCACTAATGCGTTCCTTTGGGACACAGAAGTAATGACTGCAGTGGTAGGGCATTGCACTGCTGCTGTACAGCATGTTCTCCCTGTTTCTCAGTATATTAATTCCAAAGAGTGTGTGGGTAGGCCTTTCCACTTCCTTTTCCATTTTGTGAAGTGTAGAGAAAGCAGGTGGGAAATAATACCTATTGTAAAGGAGTCAATCTAGCCTGGAGACAGAGTATTAGCAGCTGTGTTTGGTGCATGTTTTTACTCACGCTTTTGTAGAGAGAGAGAGAGAGAGAGAGAGAGAGAGAGAGAGAGAGAAAAGAACCTTTCACAGGATGTCAGGATAAATTCTCTTTCTTGCATTCCTTCTCTTCTCCACCAGCCCACCCCTCTCTCTCCTTCTAGTCTGTCAACGTGTCATCTCTTCAGAGCACACTACCTGTAAAATATTGATTTGTAGCAGGCTGCTACTGCCAGGTTTAGATTCCTTCTTCACTGGCAGTAATAATAAACTACTACAGACAAGTGCAGACTCTGTACCAATTTCATCATCACACCGGGAGCACATCACTCTGCCTTCTGCGTGACTCGACATAATGAAACGAGGACCAGAAGTTCTCTCGAAAGGGAAGAGTAACCCAGAAACAATCTCGAGAGACATCAAAGGAGCTTGAGGAGGTTGCAAGTTGAGGTGCTGTCCCTAAACAGCAGTAACAGCCGCTCTGCTTCTTCAAAGGAACTTGTCAAAGAAATCCCAACACACCTGAAGCCTAGGAAGACAGTCAACATAGAAACTCTTCTTCTTCTTCCCAAGTTCATGTGGCGAATACCACACAGCCTTAAACATCTCAGTGGTTCTTTTGTTGTTGTCATCACCATTGTTGAAGCAAGTGTTTGGCAGTGATTTCTGGAAAGCAGGAGGCATCTCTATAGTAGATGGCAGCACTATGAAAATAGCACCTAGGGAAATGGTAGCACATGACTGTGCGAAGCAAAATGTATTCCTTTATTAGCAGCTGAGTGTTTGCTTGGTTTATGGCCCATAAAAGAGTTCCCAAAAGTCACGGTCTCAGACTGATCCTTTTTTTTTTTTTTTTGTACTCTCAGTGGTTTAGGATTATAATAAATCCCGACAAAGAAAGAAAGTACAATATTTTCAACAAGCAACCAGAGGTTTAAGGCGTGTGCCTTAGGGAAGCTGGAACAGCACATTCTCCTCTTTATAGCTTCCATCCATACTGGCATAATAGTTGGTTTTACTAAATACCGGTATGTATTTCCAGCCCAGCTGCCGACTGCACTTATTATAAATAGTTCTTATGCGGACACAAACATTAGATGGTCTTGCTTTGCTGCCATTTGCTGCCACTTGTGTAACGTTTGAAGAATCAGGAGGAAAGGAGAGCAAACAACCAACACCAATAAATCAATAGACCAAGATGATGGTTAGCTTTACATTTTTGTTTTATTGAAGCTTTCAGAATGTGATGAAGGCTGTTGTTGTTACATCCAGCTACAAATCTATGAGCTGCTAAGATCCCAAACATATTGAGTAACCCAGAGGATTTGGCAACTCACAACGCTCCAGGGTGTACTTTTGTCGCCTTACAAGGTGAATTAGATGCACTGCG
Source organism: Shinisaurus crocodilurus (assembly GCA_021292165.1). NCBI lineage: Eukaryota > Metazoa > Chordata > Lepidosauria > Squamata > Shinisauridae > Shinisaurus > Shinisaurus crocodilurus. Next base: position 117,189,673 of record CM037879.1, read on the forward strand.
CAAGAAATATGCTCTGCGAAAAAAACAGCTAAAGTTGCTTAGAAGCCTCTTTCTGATTCAAATGTGAGTCACCTTGTGATGTGCGTGAGACCAATGGGGAAAGTTTACTATGTCACAGACTGACAATGAGTTTGTGCGAGATTTATATTGAAACATTCTCACTGAATATTAGATGGTGTGGTCTGGGTTTGCTGTTTTTAGTTTGTTACTTTCCAGAGCTGCCTTCACCCTGCTGGATTAGGGGGTGATGACTCATATTATGAGGTCCCACACACCTCTGATCCAACCCCTATGCTATTCTGTGTATGTCCTGTTCTGGTCTGAGCCCATGGGGCTCAGTACAAGGCAGCAGCAACCATGTTAGTCGAGGCAAGAGATGTGGCAGGCCAGAAGCTGCAGCACCCAGAGATCCTAGTGAGCAACTTCCTCCAACTGTGATGTGTGTATCTGTAAGAAGCCTGCAACTGTTATGTTTGTCTTTCCTTTCTGGAAGCCTTGGTGGGCCCCCTTCTTTACTCTCTTTGGGCTTTTCTACATGAGGCATTTATTGTGCGCTCATGATCCCTCACTCACAGAAGTTTGCAGGGCCTTTTCACGTCATCGTCATATCCTAGAGCCTCTCCCATGTTTTCCAGCCATTTCTGTGGCTTTTTTTTAGAGCGAGGAAAGTCAGCTATTATTCCTATCAAGCTAGGAAGCGCTACGGAGGCCTAGTGTTAGGGGTATCCGACCCGACCCTCCTCCAGCTCAGTGGATGCTGCTGCTGCTCCCACCGAGCCGTGCTGAAAGCAGGTGCACGCTGTGCTGCTCAGTGAACTTTCGGGTTCCCGGCGGGCCACTGTTTACATAGAAAATGCCATAAGATATGTCAAAAGCGACTGCAATTTGCGCAAATTACGCAAATTGCAGCAGCTTTGGGCACATTTTAAGGTATTTTCTACGTAAACAGTGGCCTGCCGGGAACCCAGAAGTCGCTTGCCTGCCTCAACTTAGGAGAACACGAGTCGGGCCAGGGAAGAGGTAAGTGGGGACAGAGTTTGAGGGGGTCGAGCCCCACAAGTCTGCCGGATTTCCACCCCCTGAACGACATCCTCATATATCCCTACCCGGGCTAGTGTAATTCTGCTCTGTACCATGGCACCACCTTGTGTTGTGTAATGGAACATACAGAAAGGCAGAGAGGAAAACCCTGGGGGGTGGGGGGAACCTCCTGTGAAGGACACTCTAATCCTCCTGCAAAGAAAATGGAAGAAGAAGCTCCAGTAAAGCGCCAAGTTATATGCCTCATGTAGAGAAGCCCTTTGTGTAGGTTTTGGAGCACCGGCTCTTGTAGAAGGAAGTTCTGGTCCATTTCTGGAACTAAGCTTGGGGGTCTCTGGTTGCTTGGGCTCCGGGGTTTCTGGCAGCTCAGGCTCAGGTTCTGCAGTAGCCCTTGGGCCGGGAGTATCCTCTGTTGGCACCTCTGGCACTTCAGCCTCCGAGTCCATGTCACTGCTGGACTCCTGGGTCATGGCAATGTACTGCCTCCACTCGGACAGACAGAAAGAGGCACAGGCTTCTGGGTTAGAGTAGCTAGATCTCTAGGTGCTGCCTGGACTATCCGGTTTTGCTCCCCATCTATGGGCCTCCAGCCCAGCCGCCCAATCTATGGGGCCACTTGTGCTGAGAAGGGAAAGGAAATAGTACTACATTTCTTCCCCTCTTCCCCTTTCCTAGGCTGACAGTATGCCACTCCCCCTCCTCTTCTTCCAATTGGCCAGGAAGAAGAGGAAGAGGCAGCACAGTGTGGTAGTGTCAAATGGAAGGCAGAATAGACTCCTTTTTTTTGTAGTCCTTAAACTATTACGGTCTAGAGAAGTCCCATCAACTTTGCGTCTACTCTGAAATAAGTGTTTTGATAGCTGTAGTGTCAGACAGAAATGTTTTCTTAATTCCTGGGAGTGCTCTATCTTTTATTAGTAAAACAGAGCAAAAAGTACAAATGATTCTTTTTCTGTCTCTCTGGATATCTTGTCTCAATAACTTATACCCTTAGCTTAAAGGACGGTTTCTCTTTATATACCCTCCTTATTGGTATTCAAGTGCATATCACCACGTACCACAATATTTCACCCAGCAAGCCCGATATTGATGTAAGTTTGCCAATGCTACAAAAAAAAAGAGAAAAAAGAATATGAAGAATACTGGATGTTTGATGCCATGGTTCTGTGCTATCAGTATCCCATGTACTGCATAGAAATATTTTAATTCTTGCCTATATGTTCTTGTTTTCTGATTATATCTCTGGGAGGAAACACCCAATGAATCCCCAGCGTCCTTATTCTGTAGTTTATGTACACAGTCTCTCTTATGCGTTTCCAATATTTTTCTACGGAGACCCACTGACAGCAACTCTCAGAGGAGAGATTCATGACTTTCTCCTTCTCATGATACCTGGAAGTATAGGAAGAGGATGTGCGACCATCTCACATATTCTCTAATGCCACTTCCTCATAGGGTGAAGGTGCCTCATTGAAGGATATAAACAGGGGTGTGAATCATTGGTAAGTTACTGGACAACTAGACACTAGTTTTAACCTCTTATCCATAAATATATTTATGTAAGTGTCAAAGATGAATCAAAACGTAAGTTTGTGAGAATGAGGAAATGTCACATTTGGGAGTGGAAGACGTGACACTCAGGTGCTTAGAAAGACTGAATGTTTATTCCTGTTTCCTTTCCCCTTTATTACTGGATTTCCTTTAATGCTAAAGGGAGTCATTCTAAAGTTAACGGCTGAACTGACGTGATGGTCCTGGAATTAAAATGCTGTTCAATCAATCCAGCAACCTTTTGTGATAATGCAGGTTCCAATGCATACTTAGAACTCCTCCAGTTTTCACCTTTGAAAGATTTTTAGAAATTGGGGTTCTCCTGCATATGCAGATGCTTTCCTTTTGTTTCTGGGTGGGGATGTTTTGGCAACAAGCTGCTATTGGAGGGAGCAATCTTAATGTCCCATTGAGCTCAGTGGGGCTTACTCCCTAGTAAGTGTAGATTGCAGCCTTGGAATGTTTAAGATAAGCTTAAAAAATATTCTTAACCATGATTTGCTCCCCAGATAGGGAGTGCTACAATATTGCCAAGTGATCAGCTAATTCACTTTATTAATATTAAATCCATTTCACAGCATTTATCAGGCAGTTATGTACATTAAAAACCAGTAATGTTCTAAACAGCATTTTCTTCTTTTGCAAGGCAGTTTAGTACACTGTATTAAATTTCTAAGCCCTAAACAATGACCATCTCACATTAAATAAAAGACTCTGCCACAAGCTGGCAACACACATAATCCTTTCATGTAGGTTATAATTAGTTGTTTGCACAGCACACTGGCGATATATAAGGGCTAGATATCAGTAGAAAGGATTCCGATTCTAGCTGGATCATGGGACTTCCACTCTGGGGCAGCGGAGTCTTTACTATATAATTTGCTTCTCGTTATGGCTAGCACATCTCCTGCTGGCTGCTTCAAAGCACTTGTGGATAACAGAGCAGAAAAGTAATGGGCTCCACCATCACATCCATTTCTCTTCTGCCATCCATTCTTTTACTGTAATGTGCTCCCCTTGCATGCATAAAGAACACTTAACCTTTATAAAGTGGATTAAGGTAGAAGTCTGTACACCAAGTGTGTGCCAAATCCTAAGTATGAGATATGAACACAGTCTTTTTCTGCCCAATCCACTACTGTTTCTCATCATATATTGCACAAAGGACTTCTCTCTCCCTGCCTCATTTGCTAACTGGTCTAAGTCATGATCACAGATTGGCATGAAAGCTGCAGTCAAGGCTACCATGTCAATCCACCTGCTGCAGAGATAGGCAACTTTTGGGGGCTGTGGGCACATTTGGCAATTTGAGAAACTATCATGGACACCACCACAAAATGGCTGCCATGGCAAAGGACAAGTAACCTGCCCAAAAGACTGAATACCAGGCAGAGGTGGGATCTGAGTTCCAACACACTAAACAACTCCTTTGAACCTACAGTTTTCAGCATCAACAGAAACCTGTTTCACAGTGATCACAGCTACCAGTAAAGCCCTATTCAGGCATTCTGAACCTGAATAGGGCAACCTGAATAGGGCAAATGCGTGAGGAGAAGGAGCGCTCCAGCCCTGCCCCTTTCCCCTCACTGTGTTTGTCACCCTCATTTTCTGTTGGCCAACAGTCTGAAGAGGAGGGGCTTCCTGTACCTGTGGAGGCTCTCCACGTGAGCCAGAACGCTGAAAAATCCACATTCTGGCTCATGTGGAGAGCCTTCATGGATACAGGCGGCTCTCCTCTTCAGGCTGTCAGCTGCCATGAAATGAGGGCGATGACAGACACAGTGAGGGGAAGGGGAGGGGCTGGAGCACTCCTTCTCCTCATGCATTTGCCCCATTTAGGTTCAGAATGCCTGAATAGGGCTAAGAAAATGTTTTAACTGGGGGAGAAAAGTGGGAATGGTAGAGCACCTTGGTAGGCACCAGGAAGAGTGTCTGGGGGTGCATAGGTGCCCGCAGGCACTATGTTGCCTACCCCTGGCCTATGGTATACTCTACTCATACTGTGACTCACAGTGTGACTCGACTCAACAACAACTTACAGTGTTAGTACAGGGTTCTAAAAGTCAGCAGAGGCATTCCTTTAGTAGTGACAGAGTATAGCCAAGTGTCTGAATTATAGCCCCTTGGCAGAACCCTCTTGTGCATTCCCATATCACAAGTGATGATCCTGGCCACCTTGCCATACCTGCAGCCATTTTAAAGTGCTCTACATTCCATTGTGTCAGTCAGCAAAGCTGTGTCAGCCATAAAGCTGATGTATATTTCCTTGGTGTCATTCAAGGAACATCTGGAGCAAACTAATCAAATTCTCCCAGAGAGGAGTCAGGTAGCAATTCTTATATTTTTGTATAATGAAATTTTATTTCATTTCAAAATAAAGTTAATAAAATAAAGGCAACAAAAAGAAGAAAAAGAACATACATAATAATAAATCAAGATCACTAAAGAAACAAAGGAATTCAGTAAGTATAATTCTTAGTCTGTAACCTATATGCTTATGGAATATCTACAGTAAAATGTGCTAAGTAGGAGCTCAATATCTAATGAAATAATAAAAATACAATTTGTACAGCATATAAAAGGAATGTGTACAAGTGTACGTTATTTTGTGTATTAATCAGAAAAAATATAGGCAACTGCACTGCAGTTGGTTGAAATTTGATCAAAAGTTTGAGGACTTCAATGTAGGAAGTACATGGAAACCATGGTGCCGTAATATGTTTCTTAAAGAGGAATTGAAGATTCCTCCTGGAATCTTCAATTTAAATGCTGCTACATCTTGTTATTTATGACTTGCATGGCTTTAATTGGCCTAACGACATAGAGGCATGGAGTTACGATCTTCTTACCAAGGTGAAAGGGAATTAGGTTTAAATTTTAAAAGGTGGTGGGGCTGGTAGTACCACCCTTACCCTTTCTATCTTTCTCTGCCTGGTGCAAGAGTGAGGCTCACTTAGTTTGGCTGGAGTTGCTATAGGTTGGGAGTGGCCTAGACACTATGTGGTCAGCACCATCCTGGACTTTGTAAAATGACCCAACGCATACTATAAGAATGTATAAGTTTGTGGGTTCTTGACTGCTAATCTCATTTTAGCCAAGGTGTGTGTGTGTCTATAAGTGACCCTTATTTTGCTTTTTTCTGTAATAAACCACTTTTGTCTTTCCATAAAGATTCTGATTGAAGCCATGTTTTGTTATAGAGTCTGCCTCAGTTGCTTGGCTAAATACTTTAAGGGGAATGGTTACTTGAAAGGGAGCAGACACCCTTGGCTCGGGCAGACACAATTGTTCCATCTCTTAAAGCAGTTCTTCTTGTATGTAACTTTGTGGTCAAGTGGATCTTAATAACAACTTGGCAGTGATAGTTTTGGGGACCCCTCAGGTATGGCTCCTTCAGGGGTGCCCCTTAATCTGGAAGAGGTGGGTCATGCAAACTGAGAATTCTCTTAGGCTGCATCTGATCTTCTTGAATACTCTGTGCAAAGTGGAAATGACTGTTAGGGTAGTGACACCCCCCCCCCACACGCCGCCAGTCTTGGGGTCCTGGCAAATATTCAAACTTGCCACCCTCTGGAGCCACCCTTGATGGCAATTATGGTATAATTGTCTTGCTAACAGATAAAAGCTACAATCCTGTACTCACTTAATTGGAAGTAAGCCCCACTGAAATTAATGGGACTTACTTTTGAGTAGACATGTACAGGATTTCACTGTAAATTGCAGAATGGGCTTAGAGTGAGTGTTTTAACCCAGTGCAATGAATCCAGGATCTTAAAGGGAATAAAAGTGCAGTATCAGAGGCAGTATGACTGTGTACTCCAGTTGCTGGGGAAATTGGGTGGGAGGGTGCTGTTGCACTCATGTCCTGCTTGTGAGATCCCGCTGGCAGCTGGTTGGCCACTATGTGAACAGAATGCTGGACTAGATGGACCCTTGGTCTGATCCAGCAGGGCTCTTCTTATGTTCTTAAAAAATCCTTCCATGAAGAAGGAGATAACACATTGTCGCTCATGAACGAAATTAACTGGGAGAATAAATCCAACATATACAAGAGCTGTAATTTGGTATCTATAAAGTACATAACTAAAGTACATAAAACGACTATTCCCTTCGTATACATGAAGTGAAGTATGCTGCTGCAGACTTGGCTTCTGGTATCTGGTACGCTTCAGGTGTGGATCTTAGTGCTGAACAAGATGACCGTGGCTGGTTCTGGAAGCAGATGGCTGGCGCACAGCCCATAATGTGTCACCATGAAACAAAAAGAAACATTACTGCACATTACCTCACATGTCTGCTGAGGTAATACAGCTGTGGGAGTGATAAGATATTTCATAGATTTCATAGATCATAGAGTTGGAAGGAGCCTACAAGGCTATCGAGTCCAACCCCTGCTCAATGCAGGAAACTAGAGGAGGGGTCTCCCATCCAAGTAATAACCAGGCGTGACCCTGCTTAGCTCTCCACGCTCAGACAAGCTGAGCCAGCACGAGCCACAGGCCTGTATTATTGTAGGGAAAGATCTGCAGGTGGTGGTGGTGGTGGTGGGGTTCACAGCTCAACCCTTCATGTGCCCACCAATTCTGCATTGCAAATGCCTTCCAAGTTGGTTTCTCCCAGTGGGGCTTATTTCTGGTCTTGGAGCCTAGCTGGATAAAAATTATAAACAGACTGAATACTGGAAAAACAAACCATACAAACAATTTCTAATAATAAACATTATACTTTTGAAATGTTATAAATCTGTGCACGTGTGCGCGCATGCATCCCTCTAACTGGCCATGGGACACATTTATAAATATGTGTACATGCATAACATTCCAAAAGCATATCTATATGTGTGTGAATCTATCTGTCTATCATATGAATTCTGCAAATTAACCTTGGAAATTTATGTTTGTATTAATAGAAAATGGAAAAAAGGAAAAAAATGTGGGATATAAATGTAATAAAAATAAATAAATAGAGTTTAAAAAGAAAAGGCTGGGGGCATTTGCAGAAGAGAATTGGTGGGCAGGAGCCCCTTACCCTCACCCCATCCCAATGATCTTCCAATGCAAATATACCATTCCACCCCTGCATTAGGAAACATGGCAAACTTGGGTTTGGAAATTTCATGTTTGCCTTAAAACATGTAATTGCACTCTAAAATTCAGAGGAAATAAACAGCTGACCATATCTTGGACTTTGAAATGTCTCTATTTTGATCCCTGCCCCATCAAAAAGGAAGGTATCCCTATCAGCAGCATCAATTGTATATTTTATTTATTTATTTATTAGACTTCTTCTTTTTTAAAAAAAAAAAAAAAGCACTGGAACAAACTTGACTGCCGAAGTCTAAAGCTATCCATTTAGAAACACTGCCAATTTAAAATATTAAGTAAAATAACTGATTGCATGCTTTATTTCCAATAGTTTTGCATTTGCCAGCAATAAGCTTCAGAATAATGGTCCGTGGAAACCCAATGGAATATCAGCGGGTTTTAAAACGTTTTCTCATGTGTGGCTCCTTAGGGTAGACTCCACCTCAAGATCTTGGGAATGGATGGCAGTTGTCTACTAATGAAAAAGGCAGTGAAACTTAGCACTGATGTTAAGGTGAAACCCCTGCTGAGAAAATGACACCAAAGGAGAATAAAGCTCCTCTTTAGGTAAAGGTGCATGAATATAAAGAGACTTATAATTGGATTCCATAAAGACTTGGAAAACTAACACCCTTACCGCTTCTCACAATGAACAAAAGTTCTTTTAAATTCTATTAGTTTTCCAGCCTACATTTTTTAGAAAGTAAGATGTGTAACTTCTGAGGATCCCATGAACAATGAGGGCCACAGCATTTGCATTCGCAAATTATTCAGTAGTGGCACATTGTCATCTTTTGTTGAAGTATCACAACTTTTCCAACTGAATACTTTGATTCTAAAGAATGACATTTCATCTTATACTTTGAAAGCTCTTATTCTGAATAATGTCATAGAAGTCACAAGAATAGCAATCACCCCATCACCTAATATGTCCTTGTTGAAATCAAGGTCATTGTGTGAGTGCCTGACACCATCATATCCCTTTGTAGTTCAGCAGTCTTTCGTCCTCCATTTGATGTGGTCTGTTGGCCAGAGCTCACATGGTCTTCTGGCAATATAATCCAAAGTGAATTTAAAATGTCACTGGAATGCAGAGAATATTAGGTGTGCCAAAGTCCCGTAGAAATCTTTGGCAACTAAACTTCCAGATTTCAACTGGACTTGGCCACCTTTCCCAGAATTCCACCTACAGGGTTTGATACTTGCTTCTGTACTAGAGTGTTCTTCAGAGTGAACTGAAGTCTGTTGTCCCAAATGAGAGGAGATACATCAGGGTTGGAGAACCTTTTTCATTCCAAGAGCCAAATTCCAATCTGGGAAAGGTTTTGGGGGCCACATTCCATCTGTGGGTAGGGCCAAAGGCAAAGTGGGTGTGGTCAAAGACCAAGTGGGTGGGAGGGACCAAACTGTAATTCCCCTCTGCAAGCTCAGAAATATTAACACAGTCTTCTGCTGTACTCATGGATTCCTGAAGCAGGGCAAAGCTACATATCCCAAAGCAGAGACTGTCACATGAGCTTTAAATGATAAAATCAAGTTTAATTGCCTTGGAACCTCATCCCTGGTAGCATGTATGTTCCAGATTTTCCATTTAATTGGTACCCTTTCTTTGCTCATTTTCTTTCTAAACAGTTGGCATCTTCAACAAAAGCAGAAAACACTATAATCGGTTGACTTGAATTTAAACGAGATCTGGTTGTGTATAATTTTTAACATGGTATCTAACCTGCCTCATCTGGAGTGAGGGTAAGTAACAGCACTAAAAAGTCTAGCTAACAATATAAATAAACTGCCAATTCCAACATAAAATGCTATGCTGAATTGAAATGTCACTATCCCTGCTTAGTCCTACCCACTGGCCGGGTGTGCATGTCACTTTAAACCCACAGAGGTACTGAAAAAGCTCTGTAGGTTTAAAGTGGCCCCAGGCCCCGGCTGTGCCCGACTAATGGTTGGGCACAGTGCAGGTTTGGAGGCACCGCCTCTCCCCTCAGTCCACTGGCCGGTATCCAAGGGACACCGCGGGAGCACTGAGGGGAGTGGGGTGGGGATGACAGCTGTCAAAAAGTGCCCAAGCAGCACTTTTTGGCAGTTGTCAGAGAAGCTCCTTGCCCTTGTTGTGTCCCCACCGAGCAAGGGCAATGAGCCCCCCTGGCTGCCCCCTCTCCCCTCTGAGTTCCACTCACCAACACCACTGTCCACTGCCATCTGCCTCCACCACTACTCTCTTGTTGGCAAAGAGGGCAGCAGCAGCGGAGGTGCGGGCGGGCGGGATCCAGCCGGCCAGGCCTCAGTAGGCCTGGCCAGTTGGAACTTGCCCCCACCTTTGCCATCAATGCTACTGTCCTTTCAGCTGAAAGGACAGAAGCAGCAACAGTGGCTGCAGCGCTTCCTCCTGCCACCCCAAGCCCCACTCACCATGTCCGCCACCGCTGCTGTCCACTTCCACTGACAGCCCCCTTCCCAAGTGCTAGCGTGCACGTATAAGGGGGGGGTCTGACGCACACGCACCATCCCCCCCCCACGCGCACGGCGATGCCAGTGCAGCGGCCTCTGCTGTGCGCCCACCCTCTTCCCACTTGGGAAGGGGACTGTTAGCAGAGGTGAATGGCAGCAGACGTGCTGAGTGGGGCTCGGGGCAGTGGGAGGAGGAGGCACCACCGCGGTTTCTGTCCTTTTGGCCGAAAGGAAAGCAGCAGCAGCGGCGAAGGCAACGGTGCGGGGAATCCAGGCACCCGGCCTCGCTTGTTCTTGAGATCAAGTGAGGCCAGGGAGCCTGGATCCCCTGCACCACTGACAAGCAATCCCACTCTCCCGACATCAGCTGTGGCGTGGGGGGGAGCTGATGACAGCCGTGCTAATTGCCGTTTGGGCATTTTTGCAGGTCTGGCCAGGGGGCTCTATGCCCATTTTGGCTTGTGGAAGGATTAGCATGTCGTCCGGGTTCGGACGTCCCACTAAACCTCAGTAGGGTAAGTAAACCCCTGCAAGCCATGGTTTGGTAGGGCAGTTAAGGAGACTCTGCAACTAACTAACTAAACCTTCCCGGCTTTGCACAACACTTTTACACCTCATTAGGCTTACTCACGTGGTCACCCAGTCACTTAAGGCCAGCCAAAAGCTAGACAATTCTGAGTAATTCCCAGCATCAGACTTTGAATCTCCAGGGGAAGAAAGTTCCACAGGTACTCCCATAATCCAAGAGAGAGTTAAGCATACACAAGCCCTTTGATAGGTCCCTCTGGAGAAAATGAGAGAACCACTGTGGGGAAACACTTTTTTTTTTTTAACAGTATTTGTGGAGTTCATCATAATTGCGTATGGAATTTTGGGCTGTGCTGAATATTTTCTAATTTTAATATTTGTCCCAAAAACATTACTGGAAAAAGACTCCTCTCATCAAACATTTGTATTGTTTTGCTGTTGTTTAGTGTATTTCCTTCTAGTGCAGTGTTCTCCAATCTTGGGTCACCAGATGTTTTTGGCCTACAACTCCCAGCATGGCTGGGGCATGCTGGGAGTTGTAGGCCAAAAACATCTGGCAACCCAAGGTTGGAGAACACTGTTCTAGTGGCTATGCACTCCTTCTTTCTTTTGCTGGTCCTTGACTTCTTTTGCCCACACTGCTGTTAAATCCAACTGGCTACAGTTACCCTCACAATTTTGTTTATGAGCAACCATGACATACATTTATTTGTTTGTTTGAACCATTTGCAGTGTTTGCTTCATGGAATTTGGTTTACAAAGTTAAAAATGTCAAAATACAATAGATCACATAATAAAGAACAACCAGCAGAAATAATACACAGGGCAATCAGCAAGATTTCAAATGCCTAAAATGCATTAAAGGCCTGAGAATGCATGTTTAGGCAGAAAAAAGACCTACTGCTGCAAGCATGCTGGCTGGGGCATGCTTGGAGTTGTAGGCCTTTTTTCTGTCTAAACATGCATAGGAGTGCAGCTTGAGATAATTTAAAAAACAAAACAAAACACAGTTTTCACCTGGTACCTAAACACAAGTTAGGGTGCACCTCCATGGGGGCAGGCATTCTATAAAGAGAGAGCCACAACCAAAAAGGCCTGTTCTCTAATTGTCACCTGCTTCACATCTAACAGTGAGAAGGGACTCGGCCTACAATTTCAGAGCAGGAAGATATGGGAGAATGTGCTTCTTGAGGTACTGGGGTCCTCTGTCATTTAGGGCTTTAAAGGTGAGTACTAGCACTTTGAATTGAGCTCAGAAATGGACAGGTAGACTTTTCAGGTTTTGGGGGTGGTGGTGGTTTAGCACTAGTGAAATGTGATCTGAGTAAGCTGTGCCAGTCACAATTCTGGCAGCTGTATTTTGCATGAACTGAACCATCTCCAAATTCCGCCCCACACAGAATGCATTACAATAATCCAGATGATGTCATTGCATCAGACATAGAATTGTGATGCTATTGACAATAATCTCATAGGCAAAAATCACCACAGACAAATCACAGTAAAACAACGGTGAGGGTCAATTGAGGCTGAGGGCAAAGAAGATAAAAGAAAATGGTCCACAGAACAGCTGGGCAACTGCATAAATCTTTTCACAATCTGTTTCGGAAAACAAGAATCAGTCTCGCAAAATCTTGTCTGAGTCTCTCAAAATCTTGACACAAAGCAAGCAAGTTGTTTCAGCTCAGTCCTATCATAAAGAGATATAGGCTGCTGAAGAAAGTTCCCAAGGTTGCACAGAATCTGGGAAGAAATTTATTTTTTCCTCAGAACACATTAAAACAAAATGCCATATATATTTTTTATTTGCAGCAAGACAATGCCAAACAAATATCCTCGGTGATGTTATTGGCTCCTATTCCACCTTTAGACTTACTTTGCTAGCACGATTCCCAAGAGAAAGATAGAACTCTGATGTCTGCATTTACATTTAGTACCTGATGCCTTTGGAATAGTAAGATATGAAACATTTTTGAGCTGAATGAGATCACTGCTAGACTTTACTGCTGTGCTATCTCAGAGTTTGTAGTAGTTGAAATGGCTAGTAATAAATGTTGATACTTTGGGCGGGCGGGTGGGGGAACCACATTGGGCTAGGGCTGGGATATTGGAAATAGAATTAAAATAAGTGATTGAATTAATAGATATGATCCACTCCTGTCATTGTCATATGAATCAGCTGTGAAAACAGATGGCTAAAAAAAAAAACCTGGCAAAAAATCTTTACTTTTCTGGATGAAACCTAAATATCGCAAGTCAATCTTAAAAATGAGGGGAAGAAAACATATGAATATTCTAATCTGAGATCACAACCTGTTACTCTACTTCCCTTTTGTTGGAGGCTTTGTACATAATTTTATTAATTTAAGTCATATTAATGAATGAACCTGCTAAGCTGAAAAATTATGAAATCTTACTTTATACATTCTTCCCACATGTGGGACGGTAGGACAGCTTGTATCTGTCTGATCTCTTGGGTATTGATGGTTGAGACGAACAAAAAAAAGGGATTGCTATTTATGCCAGATTGCAATATGTATCTGCTGGGTTGGTTACCTCTTGGCAGGTTGTAGTACATGCATGGTCTGTGTTTTGTCTCATGCTGCAGATCAGAAATGCCATCAGCTGCTATGTTCTCTGTGGGATCTGCCTGTATAGATTTACTTATATACACCAATTCTGCCAGATTTCTTGATATTTACTTCTCTTTTCACAAGCATGTCAATATTAATAACTTTTAATTAGGCCCAACCCAAAGGCCTCCAGGGGCTAACAATATTGTTACGCGCTACCCATTTGCCTGAGCAGTTTCAGGGTGTGCCTACCAAGACTTCGGTTCCTTTGGAAAAGAGACAGCTGCAGACATACCATGGCTTTGTAATATTTGCTTTATTTAAAGCTTTATATACACATTTATATTCAAGCAGAGCATCAATGGAAGCAAACAGGAACTCCTGCAAGACAGATCCCCAAGACCAACCTGGGCAGTCCCGCAAAGCTGTGCTCCCAGTTCCAGCTAGAAACTCTCAGTTCCATCCAACTGCCTCTGTCTGGGCCAAACTAGACAAGATGTAAAAGGGTACAATTGCATTTCTACCTTTTTGAACATTTTTCAAAAATAGCAGCTGTGCGTGTGGGTTTGGAACCATGGTGTGCGGGGTGGAGTGGGGTTAATGCTACCCCTTGCACTATATTTCCAATGAAACTCACTCTTCCCTGAACTTGCTTTATTCCCCAGGAAGGAAAAAAACATATGGACCTGCATATGTTTTCCTCTAGGGGCAAATAGTAGCCAGGGCAGCAGTGTAGAGGATTCAGGGCTCAAAGGGTCGAAGCACTGTGACTTTTTTTTTTATTATCAGGGACCATGATGTCATCTGCCACCCACCGCCCCTGCTCAGATTTTTCCGGTCCCTCTGATTTTGGCTGCAATCCACACAGTAGCTTGAGGTAGGGGAGGGATTGATTTCCCCAGCAATAATATAATGGGAGGGTTTGCACAATCCCCCTCGGGAATTTTAGCCACGCACTGTGGCTAAAATCCCCCTGTGCCCAGAAGACAATCGGGCACAGCGGGGAGTAGGGTGCCTTCTCCTCCCCCAAGAGTGACACCGCAGGAACACTGAGTGGAGCAGAGTGGGGATGACAGCTGCTGAAAAGTGCCCAAGCAGCACTTCAGGGCTGCTGATAGAGGCTCTCCTTGCTGGGCAAGGCTGCCGCTCAGCTGAGTGTTGGCAGCACCTAGTAAGGGGAAGGGATGAGCCACCTGGAGCTGGGCTTACTCAAGAGGAAGCCCAGTGCCAGGTGGCTTGTCCCCCCACACTTGTTGCTGGGCACCGCTGCCACTCAGCTGAGCGGCGGCAGTGCCCAGCAAGGGGAGGGGGAACATGGCACAATCACCTGGGTCTACTCAGGAGTAGAACCAAGAGAACATCCCTCTTTCTGCCCGCTGGGTGGTGCGATCAGCTCGCGATTGAGCTGGCCGGTGAGGGGGGGGGTCACTTTCCTTAGGCCTCCTCCATGGAGACCAAGAGGGAACCGCCCCCCTGCTTCCACTGGCGAGCTCCTCGCCAGTGGGAGGGGGGGTGATTCTGCTTGTCAATGCCGCGTGCAGCACTGACAAGCAGGGGAAACAGGATGGGGGATGCCGAGCTGCTGGGCTTTGCTTCCTCGAGGGGAAGTGAAGCCCAGCAGCTGGATCTCGCCCACTTCCAAAGCTGCAGCCCTTTCCGCTGCAGCGTCAGTGGTGGGCGGGAAGGATCCACTCAGCTTCGCTTCCTCTCGAGGAAGCAAAGACAAGTGGGTCTTTCCCCCCGCTGTGCGCTGCCTCCCCAAGCCCTGAATGGGGGTTGAGCGGGCGGCACACGGTAGACCCCGGCAGCTTCCCCCCCCCCCACGCTCCAGCTGAAGCTCTTTTGGCATCGGCAGGAGCGCAGGAGGGGAGGGAAAGCCGATGACAGCCACGCCAAGTGCCGCTTGGGCACTTTGGTGGCTGTCATCAGCCAGAGCCCCTTGGCCAGAGTGGCCACCCTTTTTTACCCCTCTTGCCAAGGGGCTCTATAGCTTTTCGGCTTGGCCATGGCTTAGCATTTTGTCTGGGTTCAGACGACACGCTAAGCCACCTAGGGTGTACTAAATCTTTGAAGAAGCCATGGCTACTTGGGTGGCTTATAAACCACCCTACAGGAAGTGCGCTGGGTTCACACGGCACGGTGGCTTTGAAGCCAATGTTGTGAGCCTACTTTGTTGTAATGCTGCAGAGTATGCTGGGGTGGTTTGGTTCTGAATGGGCAATTCAGACTCATTAGCTTTACAAAAGACCTGATCCTGGTGGAGATAAAAGCTTCTAGAACTGGTTTGTTCACTTTGAGATAAAACATTTCTCCCTTGTGCTGGGAAAATAACCTCTTGGAAAATCTTGAGCTGGTGGTCTTAAGATGTTTGGGGGTATGTTGTTTCCCTCTCTTTTCCTTTCTCATGCAATCTCAGGTCTCTCCAGCCAAAGTCCAACATGCTAACTACTACACTGACCTTTGCCAGCTCACTATTATTTGATTGTTCTACTAAACTGGGTATTATGCTGTGTACTTCTGCTTTTACGGTGTGTGTGTGTGTGTGCGTGCGTGCACGCATGCAAGTATGTATGTATAACACACACACACACACACACACACACGTAGATATACACATCTCTCTCTCTCTCTCTCTCTCTTTCTCTCTCTCACACACACACACACACCAACACACACACACACACCAACACACACACACACCAACACAGCTGCCTACATTTTTGGACTCTCCTTGGGGGTGTGGCTATGCAGACTGTCATGAGAAATGCTTCCACTTCAAAATTTACCACTACACTACTGAGATGGGCTGCTGGTGGAGGGGGGATCTTTTGCCAGGAAGTCAGTGTATGGGCAAAGGGTTAAACACCCCCCCCCCCCCCGTTAAACACCTTGGATAGCATCCAATACTGCCACTGCACTCTCACAGGCATGACCCTCCACTTCTACAACAAAAGCTAGCAGTTCAAAAAGCAACCCCAGAGACAAGCCAGATTTGGACAGGTCAGCAGAGCTTTCTTCTGCAAGCTCCACTGACCTGCCCTGTTTCGGAAACAAGTGCTTCTGCTTGTTTCCAGCAGCACCTGGAACTGCTAATTTCCCATTGTGCTAGTGGAGGGTATTGCTAGCATGGGGTGGGGTGGGGGGAGGATTGGATACAGCCCCTAATCTGGATCAGAAGTCCTCACTCCTGCATTTTTAAAAACAAGTTCAAAAAGGTGGAAATGCAAGCATGTCTCTCTTTTTTTGTCACATTTACTTTGGCCCCCTCTTCCTACCTGTAAAGTGCTGTACAGGTGGTTCTTGACAGCACAAAGACTGCATAGGATTTATGAAACAACTATCCATGGATAATGGAAATGTAATAGGGTCAGTGCAGACTTTCTACATACTAGTAGTGATGTCCCAATATCAAGAGATATTGGAAATGCTTATACATGCAATATATGTTATGGGACGTTATCGGCTTAGGAGAGACCCACTGCCACTGGTGATTTTGTTAGGCTATTTTGAAGATGTAAAATTAAGAGATTGGTAGTTTTTCCTTATGAACAAACGAATGGCAGTTAATATCATTTGGGCTGAGCTGAAGACATATGTTAGATTGGAAAGAATGGACATTTGAAGGTTGGTCTGCTACAGAGAAATGAAAAAACTTACATTAATTAAGGCTGAAGTCCTATATTCATGTATCTGGGAATAGGCCTCATTGAATTTAATAGAAGTTTCTTCCATGTAGACATATATGTGTTTATACTATAAATGGATAGATAAAGTTTGGATTATAATAATTAGATATGACAATTATGTACCACGCCACGTTCCAGAACACTCCCCCCCTCAATTCTGTAAAATTTGCATGAACTTGATGCATGTTTGAATCACCTATTAAGATGTACTGGATCATATACTCCACTTTAAACAGTAAATAAGAAAGATTTGCTAGACGAACAGTGAAAATATGTGAAGATTTATGGGAAAAACAAACGTTTTTCAGTGGCAGCAATCCAGTTGACTCAGTTTGAGTATATCTAGCTGTCCCTCCCCCCCCATTGTCAGCTAAGGGAAGGGAATGAGTCGTCTTCTATGTTCATCAGCCCTTTCTAGGGTGGCCATGTGCATTGCCAAAATAGAGGAAATGCATCATCACAAAAGAGGCCACCAATTTGCATAATGTGCATATGCAAATTTATATGTATAGGTGAAAATTTAGAAATAATAACAGTAATTTAAATAGAAATACAATACATGATGATCCAGTGTGGCGTAGTGGTTAGAGTGTTGGACTGGGATTCGGGAGATCCGGGTTCTAGTCCCCACTCAACCATGAAACTCACTGGGTGACTTTGGGCCAGTCACTGACTCTCAGCCTAACCTACCTCACAGGGTTGTTGTGAGGATAAAATGGAGAGGAGGGGGAGGATTATGTAAGTCGTCTTGGGTTCCTTGCAGGAAAAAAGGTGGGGGTATAAATATAATAAATAAAATAAATCTCACCATAGGGGGAAGACTGTGATCAGGTAACCTGTGTGCGTGCTCAATCTGCTGTCCAGGCTCTAACTCCTGATGGGCAACTTCAAAACCCCTGCTTTCCCCTCCTTATGGTTTTTTTTTTACTTTAAAACAGACTGGACAGAACATCTCTTCGAATAGAGGACACCTTCAAATAGAGGACTGTCCTCTGACAGTTCTCCAAAATAGAGGACTGCCCTCTGTAAATTAGGACACCCGGCCACCCTAGACCTTTCCCTTATGTGACCAGCAACAGGATTTTGTGTGCATTTGGAGGTGGCCTATCATAGCTGCATCCCAAAGCTATGCTTCCATAACCATTTCTACTGGTATGGATTTTATGATCCGATTGTTTCCAGGCTGCTGTATCTCAGTTCATTTTCTTCAGTGTTCAGAGGAGGTAGAAACCAAATCTGCGTGCCTATCGGAGATGCATAGAGGATATTATCTGAACTTCCAGTGAATCACAGCTGACAGTGTTGCTATTTCTAGGCCAAAGCAGCGCTCTTTGAACAAAATGCAATCGCTGTGTCTTTTCAACCTGCGCTTCAGCAGAGTGAAACAGCAGGATTCCCGTACTGTATAATAACTGTCAGAAACAATTTCTGCTCTGTAAGTGAGGTGAAGCAAAATGTCAAAATATTTGAATACATTTCATTGAGGATATCTTCTTTTAAATTAGCAAAGGCTGGAGGAAAAAGAATCCTATTCTCTCACATAATAAATATGCATGGAGCACTGAGGGCAAAGTGAATTCTAATAAAGCAGAGTCCTAGCTTGTTAATGGCGTTAGAGAAACCACAACAATAAAACACAATAATTATGAGTTAAAGAAATGCCAGCCTTGGCCTTTTACCAGGATTCCTGAACGCATTTTCTTCACGGGAAATTTAGTAGTCGAAAGTCACAGTGTTAATTACCATATTTTATAAAATCCCTTGTATAGAAAGGAGCAATCAGAGGAGGCAGCCCGCAAGGATTCCAACCTGGATGTGTATATCTCATTATTAGTACAACTGTACTCTTTGGAACTCATTAGCCTTGCTACCTTAGCCTTGTTCATTCCAACGCGTCCATGAAACACCAGGAAAATAATGGCAAGGAGACCTCTCTAGGAACAATAGTCCCACTTAAGGCTTGTCATCTCGTCGGAAATCAAAGCACATCCCAAGCTATCTAATGGAGTGAATCAGGTTCACAGAAATAATGATTTTCTTATTTTCAGGGATTCATTCATAGCACCTGAAGATTTCCTTATCATGTGCTTCTGTCACAGATTTAAATTCACCCATATGAGAGTTAATTAAGAATATACACTAAGCCAATAGTGTGCTAGGCTTATTACTGAATGGAATAGTGAATATGAAAACATTTCAGATGAAGTGGGGATACTGATAGTGGCTACCATTTTATTTATTTATTATTTGAAATATTTGTGTCCCATTTATTTACAGCTTGAGGTGGTTTACAATAACATTAATCAAAATAGGAAATGTTTCAAATGCTTGTATTGAAAGATTTTCCTTTTGTTCAAGGTATTAATGGGTGATATGATTTAAAAGTCATATCTGTAATATAAAGACCAGGGTTGAAAGGCTATTTCTGTGGAAAGAGTTATCATTTATTTATTTAATTTATATCCTTTCTTTATATCCTTTATATCCTTTAATTTTTAGTATTTCCAATAAAAATAGCACTCAAGGCAGCTAACAAAATACAGATAAAATAACCAAGTTATAATTAAAACATTCAAAGTCACTGAATAAAAACATATCTAAATAAAAACACATCAATAAGAAGGAAACTTTAAACCCTGCTTCAGCAGCAAATCAGCTTAGACACCTGTGAAGGATTAAGGCCTACACAGGCTTGAGTTAGTTTGAAGCCTGTAGGCCCAAACCTCTCCTGACGGGAGGGGGGGCATTTGTGAGTTTCATTTTCCCCTCTTGGAGTTAAAGTTTCCTTTTCATGAGAGAAGTCTCCTTTTCTCCGTAATAGAGTTAAGCTTCATTTCCCCAGTTTGAGGTCACAGGATTGTAACCTTCTAGTTCTGTGAGAGTGTATATAAACGAGTGGATCTGGAGCTGCAGTGTGTGGCAGATAGAGAGAGCGAAATTGGAGAGAGGAGGGGTTCTTCAGGCACCAAGAAACAGACAGAGAAGAGAGTCTGAATATCACTAAAGGACTGCAGAACAGCCAGGGAAAGGCTGGGGAAAGGAATCTCTACTAAGCCCACAGGTGACAGTGTAACTAGGTTAGAGAACCTTGCGTTATTTTCCCTTTTATTTCCATTATACATGCTTTTTGTAATCTTACAGCTCTATTTGTGTAATTACCCTAAGTTAATGTGAATCTACTTTACCAATATTTACTAAAGTAAACAGTTATTGTTACAATTCAGTTGTTGGAGTGTCTTTTGCACCACGCCTAAGGCCTAATCCCACGTTAATGGGAAGAGGAGGTAAAAAGGCAGAGAATTGGCATCCTGATACAGGAGGGGCTCTTAAAGAGGCAGATATCTTTAAGGAGCTGATCAAGGTGTCCTGGTACAGGTGGAACCTTGAGAACACCAAAAGCCTGTCTGAATAAAAATGTATCTGCCTGGTAACAGAAGGACAACAGACATGGAGCCAGTCCCTTGGCAGGGTGTTTCAAAGCCTGGGAGCAACCACCAAGAAGGCCCTCTCTTGTGTTCCCACCAAATGTACCTCTCATAGTGGTGGGACAGTGAGAAGGGCCTCTCTCAAGGATCTTAAAACCCAGGCAGGCTCCATAGCATTCTGGATAAAGTGAAGGTTTCCAGAACGCTTTTCAAAGGCAGCTCCACGTGGAGTGTGTTGCACTAGTCCAAATGGGATGTAGTCAAGGTATGTGTTACAGTGGTCAGATCTGACATCAGGAATGGTTACAATTGGTGCACTAGCCTTAGCTATGCAAATATATTCCTGGCTATCGCCAAACTGGGCATCCAGTTTCAGGGCTGAATCCAGGATTACACCCAGAACCTGGGGCCGGATGTGACGGAGGCACATGTGACTGGGGCCGGATGTGACGGAGCGCTTGCTAGGCAGGGAGCGCTCTGGCAGTCGGGAGCATGCTGGTAGGGAACGCGCTGGGCATCAGCTGGTAAAGGAGATGCGGCACAGCCCCTCGCTCTGCGGGCACCTTGCGCTGCCGTGCCGCTTCCCTGCCCGGGAGCCGGCATGGCAGCGCGCGAGGCACCAGCAGAGAGGCGAGCTGGCACTTGCTAAGGCAGGGAGCACGCTGGCAGGGAGCGCGCTGGGCACCAGCTGGCAAAGGAGACGCGGCGCGGCCCCTTGCTTTGCGGGCGCCTCGTGCTGTCCGTGCCGCTTCCCTGCCCGGGAGCCGGCATGGCAGCACGCGAGGCGGCAGCAGAGAGGCGAGCCGCCGCTTGCTAAGGCAGGGAGCATGCTGGCAGGGAGCACGCTGGGCGCAAGCAGAGGCGAGCCGCCGCTGGCAAAGGAGACGTGGCGCGGCCCCTCGCTCTGCGGGCGCCTCGCGCTGCCGTGCCGCTTCCCTGCCCGAGAGCCGGCATGGCAGCGCGCGAGGCGCCAGTAAAGCGAGGCGCGGCGCGGCTGGGAGCCCCGTGGAGGCGAGGCACGGTGTGGCCACTCACTCGGCTAGCGGCGGCGCAGCAACACGAGGCGCCAGCTGAGCAAGAGCATAAATTTAAATTTGAAAGCGGCAGCGGCTCGTGTTGCGAGACTTGCTCGTCTTTCAAATTTAAATTTATGCTAAAATTTTCCTCGTCTTACGAGTAGCTCGCAAACCGGGTTACTCGTAATCCGAGGTATTACTGTATGTGCTAAAAATTGAGAATGGGGAATATATTTATGTATTTATTTATTTATTTATTTGTTGTATTTATGAATCACCCATCTGGCCGGCAAACCAGCCACTCTGGGCAATGTACAACATGATAAAATATAAAATACATTTAAAACAGCTATATATATATATATATATATATAGGTGCTATATATATATATATATATATATCCTGGGGCAAAAGACTAAGTGCTTTCTCTAAATTGGAAGAGATCTGGGCTTGGATCCAATCTAAGCAAAATCCTCACAAACATTTGCAAACATTTGCAAAAATCAGATTGCGGGAGAGGAAAGAGTAGTAGGATGAACAGTTACACAGTGCGAAAAAAGAGGACAAAAGGGGTATCTGTTGATGGCTCTTTGTCTAACTTGTTGCTTACCTGCCGGGCTGTGGTATGATGTATGACTGAATTTGAACATAGAGTTCATAGATCATAGAGTTGGAAGGAGCCTACAAGGCTATCGAGTCCAACCCCCTGCTCAATGCAGGAAACTAGAGGAGGGGTCTCCCATCCAAGTAATAACCAGGCTTGACCCTGCTTAGCTTTCCACACTCAGACAAGCTGAGCCAGCGTAAGCCACATCCCTAGCCCACAACAGGAGCGTGAAGATATTTTGCTTTGTGAGATGTCTGTTGCTGATTTTTAATTGGTCAAAGCATGACAACAAGCAAGAACAAACTGTGAAAGGCCTGGTTAGGCTGAGTTCTCACTGAGCTGATAAGCCTACAGTATATCTGGCAGGACCACTTCAAACTGATTGAATGATCCTCCAAAGAAAAAACGTTTCCTGTACACAGAAAATAAACATGTCAGGGAGAAAGAAGTCTAGGTTCAACTCTTCTCCCCAGCATCTTGTTTTCTATATACAGTAGAGGGAGGATGTTTTTGTTTTTTTGTAAAGGAGCATTCTGTCTTGTCAGCCCCCACCTGCAGTCTGAAGTGGAACAGTGAGACTAGACTATAGTTTTGGCTAGCCTTCCTTAAAGCAATGGCTCAGCTGGGAGCTTGCAATCCAATTAGCAGCTAAGTATTAGTTGAAAATCAGATTGCGGGAGAGGAAAGAGTAGGATGAACAGTTACACAGTGCGAAAAAAGAGGACAAAAGGGGACACAGGGTTGCACAAAAATTGCATATGCTAATTGATATGTATAGATACAAATTTAGAAATAATTACTATAATTTAAATAGAAATACAATACATCTCCTCATAGTGGGGAAGACTGTGATCAGGTGACCCGTGTGCTTGCTCAGTCTGTGGACCAGGTGCTAACTATTGATGGGCAAGTTCAAGGCCCCTGGCCTTTCTTCTTATGGTTTCTCATGGTTCTTTTTCTTTAAACCAGACGTGGACTGGGCAAACCATCAAACAGAGGCCACCCTAGAGCATAGTTTGATCCTCAGAATTTCTGATGTCCCAAACTTGCTTTATAAGGAGCTTTGGATCAAAGACCCAAGATGACGGGTTTGGGCCTGCTAATCATGCAGTCCTGCCCTGTGGATATGTTACTTTGTTTGTCAATAAAGACTGCTGAGTTCAGCAAGAGTATTTCTCACAAGTAAGTGTGCATAGGATTGAAGCATTGGTCTTTTAATATTGGTGCTCTTTCCCTTCCCAGCCCATTCCAGTCCTGTCCATACAGTGGCACAGGGAAAAGTCACTGAGGGTGGCCTGAGCTCTGCCATAGTTCCATCCATCACTGCTTCAGCCAGGGGAAGAAGGATTGCCAGCTGACTGCTGTCATACCCATTTGATATATTCTGGCCACCCAGCCAGCGCTTTGCAGCTCAGCCTCATCAGCTTGGCAAAGGGCAACTTTAAATTTGCATACATTTAAGTGAATTAACATATGCAACTGACAAAAGGGATGTCAGGGGACAATCAGCAAAATGGAACAAGGAAGGAAATCCCTGCCGTGCCTGGACCGTGGCAGAGATAAAGAAATTATTTTTTATATGACCAAATGTTCAGAAAACAGAGGAAAGAAACTACTTGGGTAACATGTGAACAGAAAAATATCTATTTTTCTTGGTCACAAGAAACAACAACCCTTAGACTGCAACCTTATCTATGCATACTTACCTGGGAATAAGCTCCATTAATTCAATGGCCCTGTGTGCACGTAACAGCAACCCATCAGTTAAAAAACTGATAGGTTGTCATGCATGAGTGCCCAGCTTTTCTGCTTTACAGTGCAACCCACGATTGGCTCCTGTGGAACATGACGTGTGAACTTGCAGTGCTGGGTTGTTTAGGGGATAAACTAACCAGTGGTTAACCCAACAACAAACCATGGATTAACCGTTGGGTCCGTTTAGCTTCTAAACAATCTGGTGTTCTGGGTTCTCACATCATGCTGCACAACCTCCGAAGGAGCCAATCGTGGGTGGTGCTGTAAAGCGAAAGAAGTGGGTGTTCTGTAGGCAGCCTGCCCACTCATGCATGAGTAGACAGGCTACCTACAGAGCACCCACCTCCTCCACTTTACAGCACCACCCACAATAACGTGGAGCTGGTTGTCGTTACGTGCGAAAAAGGTCATTGCGACTTAATTCTGAGTAAACATGCATAGGATTGCCCGGATAATATGTGCCTCGTCCCATATGTGCCTACCCGAACTCTGAGATCCTCTTTGGAGGTCCTTCTCAGAGAGCCCCCTCCAAAAGAGGCTAGGAGGGTAGCTACTAGGGGAAGAGCCTTCTCTTTTGTGGCACCCCATCCCTGGAATCAACTCCTCAAGGAGGTGCACCTGGCGCCTACTCTTTATTCCTTCAGGCGCCAGGTGAAGACCTTTTTATTTACCCAATATTTTAATGGTTAGATTTTTATTCCCATTTTTATTATCACTGCTGTACCACAGGGATGTGTTATCGCCCCAACATTATTTGCTATTTTCATCGCCATGATTTTACATCTTGTCGAGGGGAAACTTCCCACTGGTGTGGGTATTATATATCGAACAGATGGAAAGCTTTTTAATCTCAGTAGGCTGAAAGCAAAAAGTAAGGTAATCACAACTTCCATTGTGGAACTTCAGTATGCCGATGATAATGTAGTCTTCGCACATTCAGAGGATGACCTCCAAACTATCCTAAATGCTTTTGCAGAAGCATACAGAAAACTTGGCCTCTCACTTAACATCAAAAAACCCAAAGTGCTTTATCAGCAAGTGCAAGTTAACCCTTTGGTGATGCCATCTATCCAGCTTGGCAGGGCAATACTGGAAAATGTCGATCATTTTCTCTATCTTGGCAGCTATCTTTCTGTTACAGCTAACATTGACAGTGAAATCCAGCATCGTTTGAGCTCCGCAAGTGCTGCATTTTCTCGAATGAAACATAGAGTGTTCGAGAATTGGGATATCTGTAAGAAGACCAAAACACTGGTTTATGAAGGCATTGTATTACCAACTTTATTGTATGCCTGTGAAACATGGACTATCTATAAACGTCATTTACACCTCCTTGAAAGATTTCATCAACGTTGCCTCCGGAAAATCCTGCGAATTACTTGGGAAGATAGGCGAACAAATGTCAGTGTACTAGAAGAAGCAAAGGCTACTAGCGTTGAAAAAATGGTCCTTCAATGCCAACTTCAACGGACCGGTCATGTTGTTTGAATGTCTGACTGCCGTCTCCCAAAGCAGTTACTTTATTCCCAACTCAAGGATGGAAAGCGGAATATCGGTGGTCAGTATAAAAGGTTTAAAGATGTTCTTAAAACTAATTTAAAAAAATGCAATATAAACATCGAAAACTGGGAAGCTCTGGCCCATGAACGATCTAAATGGAAGTTGGCCTTTCACAAAAGTTCCATGGACTTTGAAGAAGCCCGAGTGCAAGGTGAAAGGGAGAAATGTGCTAAGCGAAAAGCACATCAAACGAATCCTTTACAGGACCATCTTCCATCTGGTAACCTGTGTCCTCACTGTGGGAAGCTGTGTGGATCTAGAATAGGCCTCCACAGTCACTTACGGACCCATCACTAGAGAGTCTACACAATTTTTTAGAATTTCCTCCTTTTATAATTTTCTTTTTGTAATTTTATCCTGGAAGACAATCTTACTCGATCACGAGTGATCGCCTGCTACTACTACTACCTCTGGTCTGATTCATTTAGCTGCTTTGTTTTATTGTTTTGTATTATATTGTATTTGTATTTCTATTGTAATGATATTTTTGGTTTTAAGATTGTTTTTATCCTGTTTTTCTTGTAAACCGCCCAGGGAGCCTTTGGGCTGATGGGCGGTAAATAAATATATTAAATAAATACATTAAATAAATAAATAAATATTAACAGAACAATCCTATTCCTGACATATGCTGCCTTCTTCTCGTTCCTCTCCTACCGGAGGTTAGACATCATCATGGCCAGACTGTCTCTTCTGTTTAGCCATAATGAATATACTTGGAAAATATAACGGAGACGGCCTTGGTTGCCTTGGTGGATGATGTGAGGAGGGCTTTGGATAGGGGCGAATGCTCCTTTCTAGTCCTCCTCGATCTCTCAGCGGCTTTTGATACCATTGACCACGGTATCCTCCTGGACCGCCTGGAGGGGTTGGGCTTGGGAGGCACTGTATTGCACTGGTTCCGGTCCTTCCTCTCTGGAAGGTATCAGAGGGTAGTTCTCGGGGAGGAGGCTTCGGACCCTCAGCCGCTCACTTGTGGAGTGCCGCAGGGTTCCATCCGCTCCCCGATGTTATTCAACATCTACCTCAAGCTGCTGGGAGCTATCATCAGGAGGTTTGGGGTGCGGTGTCATCAGTATGCGGATGACACGCAGCTCTACCTCTGTTTCAAGTCCTCACCGAGGTTGGCCGTTGAGACCCTGTCCAAGTGTCTGGAGGCAGTGGCTGGCTGGATGGGAAGGAACATGCTGAAACTGAACCCCGACAAGACCGAGGTACTTCTGGTGGGGGACAAGGGGAGGTTAGGGGATGTTGACCTGGTGCTGAATGGGGTACATCTCCCCCTGAAGAACCAGGTCCGCAGCTTGGGGGTCATTCTAGACTCCCAGCTGTCCATGGAGGCTCAGGTAGCAGCTGTGAGCCGGGCGGCGCTGTATCAACTCCATCTGATACGGCAGCTGCGCCCCTATCTTCCTAATCACCTGCTCCCATCAGTGGTTCATGCCTTGGTCTCCTCTCGCCTAGACTACTGTAATGCGCTCTACGTGGGGTTACCCTTCAAGACGGTTCGGAAGCTACAGCTGGTACAGAACGCGGTGGCTCGCCTGGTTAAAGGCAGCCGATGGCGGGATCACATCACGCCAGTGCTGAAGGATTTGCACTGGCTACCAGTTGCTTGCCGAGCCGAATTCAAGGTGTTGGTTTTGACCTTTAAAACCCTATACGGCTCTGGTCCAGTCTATCTCAAGGAGCATCTCCAGCAACACCAATTGGGCCGCTCAACAAGATCTACCACGGATGGCCTTCTCCTTGTCCCTTCAGCCAGAGCAGCTAGACTGGTGGGGACGAGGAAGAGGGCCTTTTCTGTGGCGGCCCCCGTACTGTGGAACTCTCTCCCGAGTAACCTCCGCCATGCCCCCTCTCTGCTGAGCTTCCGTCGCTCATTAAAAACCTGGTTATTCAGGCGGGAATATGGAGTGGGTTAAGATTTTAAAATTTTTATATTGTTTTAAATGTATTTTATTGTTTTCTGGCTGGCAACAGGCCAGGGTGGCCGGTTGCCAGCCAGATGAGCGATAAATAAATAAATAATAATAATAATAATAATAATAATAATGATAATGATAACGTGGTGGTTTTCCGTTGCCTTCCACATCACAGTACTATGGCTGCTTAGGATGGCTACCATCTCGCCCGCAGTTTTCCACACCAAAGCCCTATATCGGCATCCCTTGCCTTGGTCTCCGATCACTACTGACACTGCTGCTGCCCAAGGCCAGGTGGATTTTAGAGTCAATTTAATTCCTCAAGGCTCCACAAGCCTCCCAGTCAAGCTTCTCTGCCTGAAGCCATTGGCTTTCCCATCCCAGGGGTCGGGTTATTTACCTCCGCCCGATACTCTGCGTGGCTGAGGTACATGGTGATGCTACTCACCAAAGTCAGCTCATACGTCAACCCCCCTGCAGTAATATATGCCTACTGGGCAGGAATAGAATGTCTCTTAAGTCTTTTTGTGCTGGCAGAGACTAAAAAGCACCCTGGCAAAGCCTAAAAGTACCTTGGCAAAGAAAATTTAGGGTGATGTAGCACCAGTGTTGTGCCAGAGGTAATGGCCGCTGGTGGAGCCTCTATGCTGTTGATACACTGCCAGTGCAAGGGGCAAAAAGTGGGTTGTATAGGGTGTGCCAAATAATACAATGGTAGCTAGTCAGAATCCTGGTCTTGCTCAGGGTGTGTTCCTGGTCTCTGTGACAGCGTAACCTCCTGCCTGCAAAAGAGCAAGTATAAGTTAAAACACTGCCATTAAACTGTTAAAACAGCCCAAGAGGGCACTGGGTTGCCTACCCCTGGGCTGCAGCATTAATTGGAATCCTATCCTATGTTGCAGCTGTGGAGCTGGACACAGAAGTCATGTACTTTGCCTCAGGATTACAGGTCCAAATACCCACCAGGTATTGCAAGTCCACAGCTGCAACTGGGGCTACAAAAACAAGGCACTCCACATGGGTAGTCAAGAGAAAGGGAGCCCCTACTAATAAACTGAAGTACGGTCCAGACATGACAGAGCTGCTGTTGGTGGGTGGCTCATCTGCCCTGGTTGGTGGTGCTCAACCAATTCTAGATAGGGTTGCTCTCCCCCTAAAGGAGCAAGTGAGCAGTCTGAGAGTGTACCTGTATCCAGCTTTTTCAAGTGGCCTCCGTGGCATGAAGTGCTTTTCAACAGCATTGCCTGCTGGGTACAGCTCTGCCTCAGGTATCCATGCCGTGGTATCCTTCAGCTCAGGCTACTTTAATGCATTGCACATGAGGGTGCCTTTGGCAGAGGGATATATTTATATATGAAGTACTAATTAGAAATCATGGGGAAAGCATGGACTTTCCTGAGCTTACGCTTCAGTTTCTCCTAACTTTCTATCCACAACAATAACCAAAGGGAAAAGATCAGAACTTTCAGACAAAATATTGCAAGAAAGAAAAATACAACATAGAAAGAGGCCTGCACAGACAGAAAGCTAGATCTGCAGCATATCTACCACACATAGTGAGTCTGAAGACTACAACATTATAAATAAAATAAGGTCTTTAAAATCTGTGATTAAATAATGGCTACAATAACTATGCAAATATTTGGCTAATATATATGAATAGCGGCTTTATACGTAAGTGTTAATATATGAGCTTGCTAATCTCAAAAATAAAATTAGTTCACTAAATTAATATAAATCACTATACGTAAGAACACAGATTGGGTACAAACCTCCCGCCCTGGGTGGGCAGAGCACCCGTGGGTAGAGGAATTCCCTTATTTATTTATTTATTTATTTATTATAAATTAAATGCTCATTTGTATGCCACCTTTTAGGACACAGACCTCACATAGATCTCCCATACTCTGAAGTGTACAGGCGTGCTATCTCTACGCACTTGCACTGTGGATGAAAGGGAGAAGTAGGGAAAAGGGGATCTGTTATAGGGATCCCTCTATGTGCAGGTGCTATGGCTGTGTGTGGAAGAATAAAATACATTTAAAATAAAATACATTTAAAAGATTTAAAATAAATCTTAAAATGGCATAATAAAGTGTATATAATTATGGTTGAGTGGGAAAGAGGGCCGCTTTAAATATATGTGCCAAATCAATTAGAAGTGAAAAAACATGCGTTGCAGCAATTGATTCTGTTCTCACAAAAGAAAATAGATTCTAGTTAAAAACAAAAACCCATCTTTGCCCTTACATTCTTTACTGAATTTGACAACTGCCTTAGAATTCAGATGATTGTCTCACTAGAGACCATACTACTTATAAGAATGCAGAGTACTTTAAATTAGGTAAGTATTTGCTTATTGTTCTGTGAAGACTTTGTTAAAAACTAACTCCTATGTGGGGGGAAAATCACAGGCTGCATTACTTTTATTTTAAAAGATGGTTTAACATTCATAAACACAAATGTATATAAGAAATCTTGTAAGTCGGATTTCTGTGAATGTCAAAAAACTAAA
Source organism: Shinisaurus crocodilurus (assembly GCA_021292165.1). Lineage (NCBI taxonomy): Eukaryota > Metazoa > Chordata > Lepidosauria > Squamata > Shinisauridae > Shinisaurus > Shinisaurus crocodilurus. The sequence goes on from CM037879.1 coordinate 117,219,397, forward strand.
ACTAAAGTTGTACTGCAGACAAAAAACTTCAACAACGGGTGTCCAGGAAGTGGAGATTTCAACCAGGTGCAAGAAATGGAACATAAGGAAGTAGACTATTTTCAGTATAAAATAAAAAAGGGAAACTGTGAATCTCCACTTTTAAAAACACATATTTATTTTTATACTGGCAAGATTCCCAACAAATTCAGGGTGGCAGGAGAGGGGTAGACAAGTGAGTGCCAGATCCAGCTTGCCCCCCAGATCCCAAATAGCTTTTCCTAATTTTACTTTCCATTGATGACTAGCAAACAACCTCTTTTTTACCAGCCTGGACCATGCTGGATGACAGGTTACAATAAAGCTTTAAGATTGGAGCTCAGATTCCCATTTACAATACTGAGGCAATTAGAGTTGGAGTAGCTAGAATGCAATGTTCTGTTCTGTTTGAAATGCCTGAAATTGTGCCTTCCTGAATAAACTTTCTTTTATCTTGCCCTCGTGTTCTTCGAAGTTCTGGCCATCCATAAACTCCAGAACGCTGGAGACATGTGAAGACTTGATACAGGTAGGGTATTGGAATGCCGGCTGTAAATAGCAAGAAAGATGATCACAGGCTCCTCACTGCAAAATTCCTATAGATTCCCAGTAACCTCTCCCCACCTTGTGGACAGGTACGAGAGCCCCAGAATGAAATTTGCTTGGCACAAAATGCCAAGTGGATACAGCACTCAAGGTTTGAATCAGTGGGTTGGATCAAGATTTAGTCATACTTAAGAGTACACCCATTTAAAACAATAGAACTTCACATAGTCATAACTAACTCCAAGATTGACTAAATCTTGATCCAACCCATAGACTTTAGTCCAGTGTAAGATGGTGATTGTGAATCATGGCCAAATGGGCAAACCATAGAGTATATATATTCAAATGTGTGAATGAAGCCCTGACAGATTCATTGGGTTTTCTTTTACTTAATGAAAAGGAGCCTTGTACCTGTATAGTTCTCCGCAAAGAAAGTTGTTTTTCCCCAGAGGAAAAAAACAACTTCCAATTTTGGAAGAAAAAACAGCTGGTGGGAAAAGGATTAAGCACACCCGTGTGTACACACACACACACACACACACACACACTGTTCATTGGATCAAATGCATAGTCTCCTAACCAAGGCTGTTTCTCATTGAAAGATCAACCTGCTGGGACTTCATTGCCTGCATTTACGTGTATTGCCCCTAATATCAATTAACATTAGGAATTGGTATTTGGTTTCTGACCTAGTGCATCACAGCTTGCACCAGTATAGCACCAGGAGGATCCAGGTGTACTAAGTTTCTTTCCACCAGGGCTCCTGTGACTTTTGTAGCCCAATCCTATACATGTTTGCTTAGAAGTGTTATTTAGTTTAATGCAACTTCTTTCTGTATCACCGTGCATAGTGCACTATCTTAATCAGAAATTCAGCAGGTGAAATTTCCCCCACTGGTACATTTTTATGTGAGGAAAAGCTTCATGCTGAATTTCTGCACATTATGCAGATATGAAAGGCACAGGAGCCCTGACGGACAAAAAGTTGGCAACTCCAAGAGGACTGGGCCTTAAACTGGTATGAATACAGCTGTTGGTTTAAAGTACGGCTGACCTTCAAAACTCACAGTACAAATGAAACTATTCTGAAATTAAGTACATGGGTACCTTATGAATGAGATGAATAATCAGAAGTATTTTAATGACTAAATGATGATGTGCCCATTCATTATTTTTCTACTTTCAAGCCTTAATAAACAGCCCTAGTGATAATTAACTGCATTTCTGTGTTTATAGGAAAGTGGCACTTCATAAATATCAAAATGTGTCCATTATCACACATGTAGGCTGGTTTTCTGTAAATGCATAAATTTGGTAATTACCACTAGAACTATTCGTTAAAACAGATAGATTATTAAAAAAAAAAAAAAAAAGAATGTCAGGTAATCATTACAATTCTAGAAGTAATATAGCAAACAGAGAAATCCCTCTTTGTTGAATCGCCATTTCTCGACTCCAGCCTATGGTAAATAAGGCAGTATCCTCCAGGGGAAGCTGGGTTTGTAGAAGTAATTTTTCATTTAATGTAGGAACAATTTGTATGAAAAATATGAGCCTGTTTCAATCAGTGTGTTAATTTTGTGTGGGGCCACACTAAGACATAGGCAATATAGGCTTCTGTAGTTACATTAGGCTATTAACTTTCATATAAAACAGGACTGGGCAGAATTTACACTTGTGGGATGAACTCCAAGGTTCACTAACCAGAGCCTGGTGCAAAAGACAGGTGGTTCATGTGATGAAACAACCCACGGTTTTTGACCATGGATTGTGTTGTGTGGGAGCAAGTAAGAGTGAGTGAGAGCAAGCAAGCATGCTGACTCCTGACCACTTGCCTGCTTCCGGTGTGCTAAACAACCCAGGGATGCCGGTTTGTTCTTATAAGTCAAGAACAAACCATGGGTTCTAACTATGGGTTGTTTCTCCCCTGTTTGGACATCATGGAGAACAACCCAGAGAGAGACTGTTCCTGAGTTGTTTAGTGTACTGGAAGCAGGTGAGTGGTTGGGATCCAGCACACTTGCTCACTCCCAAACAACCCGTGGTTAACAAACCATGGGTTGTTTCATTGTGTGAACTGGGTCATACACTTAAAATTATAGAATTCTGAGGCCTGGAATTTGTTTCGTGTACCAGAACTGAATGGTGCTCACAGTCCTTCCACACAAAAATCTACTCCTGGAATTGTATTCAGTGTTAATCCTACTTAGAGTAGGATTACCAAAGTGAATGGAACTTAAGTTTGGCTAACGTTGGATAAACCCCCAAGTTACCCCAAAGCTTTCTTCATTTCACCAGTATAATTTGTGTGTGTGTGTGTGGGGGGGGGGAGTAATTTGGTTGCTGTGATTGTTAAAAATTGGGAATTGGAAATCTTCGCCAATCTACTGCCAATCATCCAGAGATCTACCTTCTGTCCAGTCTTGGTATAAAGCATAGTACATTTCAAGCCTTCATGGTTAAGGCTTTTTAAAAAATTGACAAAGCCCCACCGGAGTCAAGCACTTCTAAGACCCATTGATGTCAAAGGTAGAGGAATCAATGGGGCTTAAAATGGTAAAACTTTAGCTAGCCATCGGCAACATGATAGAGTGAATAAAGTGCTGGACTTAAACCAGCAATACAGGCTTCAAGTACTCCCTTGGCCATGATGCTCACTGGGTAGTAGGGTTGACATATTGGAAACTGGGAGAGTCTTTTTAAGATGATGATAATGCAGCCAGTGATATGATTTGGGTTGGCAATAGTACTTGGGTCACTGAGTGGCTGCCAAGGTGGAAAAGGTCCTTTCTGCTGGGAGATGTGATATGAAGTCTGTGCCAGCCCAAGGCATTTTGCTGCCTGAGGCAAAGGACAAGATGGTGCCCTCTTTCCTATAGAGACGCTGACTGGACTTCCAGTTGAATCTTACTTCAATACTGCCAATAGGATAGCATCGTCAGGGCCGGTGCTACCGCTAGGCAGACCCAGGCGGCTGCCTAGGGCGCGTGGCAGAAGAGGGCGCAGAAACGCTGTGCTCCTTCCTTGCCTCCGGCGTGCTCCTGCCCCGCCTGCCGCCTCCACCGCGCCTCCCTGCCCGCCTGCCTCCGCCTCCACCGCGCCTCCCCCCCGCGCGCCTGCCCGCCCGTGCGCCAGCCACCTACCTACCTTCACGTCGTTTCCGGAGCCCCGCCGGCGTTGTTTTGGCGGGAGGAACCAGGGCAACAGGGCTTAAACAGCCCTGTTGCCCTGGTTTCCCCGGCAAAAAAAAAAAGCGCGGGGGTCCCGTCGCGTCAGAGGAGGAGGCGGCAGCAGCAGCAGCCAGCAGCGGGGGGGGGGGAGAAGGTAGGTGGTGGTGGCGGCAGCGGCGCGGGGGGGGGGTTGCAGAGCAGGGCTGCTTTGCTCCAGAGCCCCCCCCACGGCACGAGGGGGGGCGCTAAATATAATTTGGCCTAGGGCGCCAAACAGCCCTGCACCGGTCCTGAGCATCGTCCACCACAACTGAGGGCAATGGGCCAGTTTAGGGGATCAGGACAGGCCATATGGCACGCACAGCTCTTTCCTTCAAAAGAGGGGAATAACCAGAGGGGTCAGGAGGAACAACCAGGGGATTTCTGCTGCTGCTCCCCAGTATCTGCTGCCTGAGGCAGTTGCCTCACTCTGCCTAATGGTAGGGCTGGCCCTGCATGTGGTGACAGTTGAGGCAAGGGTAGCTTTGTCAGCATGGTGAAGATGCCCAACTTCTGACTAGAGGTGCAGAACACTGATGTTAGCAAGATATTGAGGGAAAGTCGGCACCTGAACTGGTGCTGATAGAGCTCCTGTCCACCTCGGTCCCTGTACCAAAGACTGGGGTCTCTCTCTCCCCTTGGTATCTGCATCCAGGTTCTGTTTTTGGCTCTATATATCACTAGCCACTGCTTTAAAGGAGAGGGAAAAAAGAGTCTTTGGCTTGTCAATCTGGCAACTTGGTGGCACTGGACAATCACCATAGTCCCTTACAAGATAGTTGCCTCAACCGCATGTGAACAGAACAACAGCACTGCACCTGCTGACCCTGGCATCCTCATGCATGTACATTGAACACACAGATCATAACATAATCAGAGGACTTCTGTTAAACATGAATTACTTACCGTATCCAGCATTCCATGCTGATGAATCTGATTGCAAGTCAAATTGACCTGGATTTGTTTGACTTGTTTGGCTAGGGTTCCTCCATTTCTCCTATTTCCCATTAATTTTAATGCTTGTATGGTACATTCTGTTGTCAGGTTCTTTAAATATGTGCAAATAAACTTTGAAGTTGCTGTCTTTTCTTCTTTCTCCAACTTTCCCCCCTTATTGTTGTGTTCTTTTCTTTATCAGTAACCCATGCTGTGTCTTTGATTCATAGTTCACTGCTCCTCTTATTTTTATGGGTTTTTTATTATTTTTTTAAAAATGCATATGAAGCTCAAGATTAGAAGAAATCCATGAAGAGGTGGATCTGCAAGGAAAAGTGTGTTGTCAAATGGGTTTCTACTCATATTGACAGTAATCTGTAATTTCAGGTTTGTGGCATGTACACATCCCTTCAAGTGCAGGAACAACTTCCAAAGGGAAGCTGAATTAGTCTGAAATGGCCAACTTAGAACTTAACTTATCCAGAAGTTTGATTCTGCTCATTTAGGTCTGAATCGAGATAATGTTTTCCACTCCCACTGCATGCATTAATTAGCACAGCAAAGCTTGGATGATTGTTATCACCAATTACTGCTGTTCTGAATTGTCACTGGGTTCAACTATTCCAACCCCAGCGCTGGATTGGAGGTCCACTCACAAAAGGTGCCTTTGCCCAGTTTTCAGGGATCTCCCTCCTTCCTGCACTACAACCTACCCCATTCAGCAGGGCCCCCCAATCCTCTGTGTAGCATTTTCAGGGGTTTGGAGGGGTTGCTGCTGTTGTTATTACTATTATTTTTATTTCTATACCACTCAATAGCCAAAGCTCTCTGGGCGGTTCACAGCAATTCACAAAATGCAAAACACATATACAATAAAATACAGCATAAAATACAGATACAATAAAATACAGCATAAAATACAGATACCATAAAATATAGCATAAAATTTCAATATACAACATTTAAAACAGTTTAAACAGCTAAAACAATTGCAATAAAAAAAAACCTAGACCTGTTAAAACGGGCCAACATGTCTCATCATATGCCATTAAATGCTTAAGGGGTTACCACGGGGAGGAGGGGCAGGGAAGGCCCCTTCCACCAGCCCTGTTGCACATACCTAGATCTGGATCCAACCCCAAAGCTTTTACATTGCATTGTCACAAAATGTACCTCTTGCATTTGGCCCCATTGTTTACATTGTTTCTCTATACCCCATATGTGTGTGCATACACACATACCTATCTGCCAACTGAGGCTAATATTTTATGCCTCTGATGAAGTGAGGTCTAGTCCATGAAAGCTTATGCCACAACAAATCTGTTTGTCTTTAAGGTGCATTCCACAATTCTCTGTGCTTTCCCCCCGTAAAGTATGCCATCCATCAATATACCACAAGTACACACCTGGCTTCTTTTCATGGTGGAACAAACTGTTTTCAATGGAAAATGTAGGACATGCATCACTATTGCAACAAAGAATATTTTGAAGTCCTGTACCAGTACTTTGGGTATGTGTGTGTGTGTGTGTGTGTGTGTGTGAGTGTGCGTGTGTAGATAGCTATAGATCTCTAACAAGTTTGGCACTTTTCAGCATCCCTTTTCTAAAGAGTTTCCCTCCCCCCCCGAAACACACCAACACACAATATACAGGTAAGCTACAACTTCTGTCTACTGACATCTGCCGTACTTCTTTCTTAATTTTATTTTAAAGAATTTAATATAGTGAAATTACATAGGCCACAGACCACTCAAACCAAATAAATGGTCCACAAAATAATGTGGACCTGGAGAGAGTTGTTTCCCCATTAATTATTTTCAAAAACAATATCCAATTGATGCCCATGACATTTTCACAATCACATTCCTCTCAGCAATCAAAATGGCAATGAATCTTCTTGCTACAATATTGAAAAGGTTCAGCTGGATATACCATTATTATCTACTTTGATCTGGCAAAAAGCAAGATATAGACTGTGATCTATACAAAACAAATTGTCCCAGATTTCCTGAAAAATTGGGATAAGTATAAAAGTAACTTATCTCCTGATCTCTTTCCATTGTTTTCAATACTATCTCACCTTCACTTTGATTCAATAAGAAAAGATGTACATGTTTTATACTGGGATAACCCCCCCCCCCCGCCCCGCTTTACTAGATTCTATGATTTGGCATATAGACATTAGGAAATCAAATGAAGGGCCCTTTGTTTTACAGTATCTACAGTTACATACTTTTATAATGGACACATTTTTGCATAAATCAAGGGAAACTTAGGAATTATCTCCTATTGAATAGATTCTAAAAGGGTCAGTAAAAGCTAAAGAATTACTGTTTTAAACATATAAGATTTTGATGAATTTGTGTTTAGGGGAAGATAAAGTTAAAACAAGATGGGAAAGAGATATAAAGAAATCCAATTAAAATGAAGGATGGTCTTATATATGTAAACCAGGATACTATACGTCAATGGGTATAAATTTAAAACAAAACTTAAAAAATTGTACACCAGAAAAATCATACACCTCCTAGACTAAGCAGCACATAACAGTCCGCTAACATCTTCTGGAGGTGTAATATTGCTAATTTTGTTGTTGGTTTTGTTGCATATTTGCTGTAATTGCACCTTATTGGGGAAAAAGTAGCAGATAATATTCATTTAATTATTGGACAGGCTTCCTGTATTACCAGAAGTAATTATGCTAAGTCAATTTTTCAAAAAGTGAATAGAACCGTACCTTCTGATGGCAGCCAGGATAATACTCGTAAGAAAATAGATGACAAATATATCCCAGATCAATTTGGAATGACTGACTAAAGTCTGAGACATTATGCTTATGAGTATTTTCATATTAGCTAAGGATGAATAATGACACAGTCACTATTGGAGGTTTGGCCTCCCTTCTGCATTATTTTAAAATAATTTGAGACAAGACACAAATATACAAGATCATGTTTTATTTTCATAAGTTTGTAAAAAATAAATCCTTTCTTCTTTCCCTATGTAATTTCACTATATTAAATTCTTTAAAATAAAATTAAGAAAGAAGTACGGCAGATGGCAGTAGACAGAAGTTGTAGCTTACCTGTATATAAACAGGCGAGGCAACGTCTCCACGGATTTATGGGGAAATCCTATGGCCTTAATATATTGGCAGCCACTATGCCAGGGCTAATGCTGATATAGCTTCGGCTATTGGGCGGTATAAAAATGTATTAAATAAATAAATAAATGGCATGATTGCTGTAATCTTACACTCAACCAGTAGCAACAATAGATGTGGGTACAATGTGCCAATGTAGCAACACAGAGAAGTCCTCTTCCCTCCTCATTGCTTTTTTCCATTTGTGTCTTTTAGATTCTAAACCTGTGGACTAGGACTGTCTTGTTTTTATTGATCTTATGCAAGCCTCTCTGGAAGGCTATTAGGAGGAAGAGTGGGGTAAAATGCTTTAAATACATAATAAACAAATAATATTGACCCCAAGTAGATATTTCATGATTTTCAGTAATTAATGATCTGGCTATATAAACATTTATATAAATGAAAATTCTGCTACTAACTCCAATGGGGTGAAAAAAGCTTCCGCTTTGTAATGAAAAGTTGGTTATTCATGCACATTTACTGGTTTTAAGACTATTTGGCTGTAGCATCTTTTCTCTACATATATGTAAGTTTGTTTTTCTAACCATATGCATGTGATAGATCATTCAAATAGGGGATTTAAAAAGGAGCAGAGCAGAGACTATATCTGATGAATCCCAACAGAAATAGGTTGAAAAGATTTAATGCACCCAGTAACAATATTTTGCAGGCAATTTGACAGTTCTTACCTAAGCCAAGTGACAGCTTTAGGTGATACACAGTATGCTGACAACTTCTTACATAAAGTATCATAGTTGGCTGTCAAAAGCTTTCTTGGAATCCAGAAATATAGCCTTAGCCAATTTTATGGCAGTGGAAATGTGTTCAGTAATTTCTAGCAAAGCAGTTGGTGAGTGATGGAGAGTTATTTGATAACAAAAAGTTGCACACACTGGGTAGTAGGCAGGTTTAGCCATATGCTTTTGTAACCCTGGCAGTGACTCAGACATGGTGATACAGTCTGGACAGTTCTTAGACTCTCAGGAGGGAGAAAAGGTAATTGTATTCTCAAGCAGAAATAACACACCATTCTGGACACCTAAAAGTTTACTGGCAGTTTGTAACAGAGGTGTGTTATCTATATCACACTTAGGTTCTCACAGATACAATACAGCAGGGAAGCTAATGGGTGACATTTTTCCCCCTTATGTAACTCCATTTTGTTCAAGGGCATTTCACAGGCAATACATTTGGCCCCTGATATCTTGGTTTCCAAATGGGCAAGTCAAAGGTAAGAATAAAAAGTCCTTTAAAGTCTTTCTCAGGAGACTTGATTGAGATGAACATAGATTATTTCCATAGCTGCTTGCTTGCAGAACAATCCACACATTTCTTAAAGAAGGAACGACAATACCATCAGTGGTGTAGTGGTAAATTTTGGAGTGCAGGTGCTCACTGTGACAGCCCTTATAGCAGTGTTCTCCAACCTTGGGTCCCCAGATGTTTTTGGCCTACAACTCCCAGCATGCCCCAGCCAGCGTAGCGTAGGAGAGGGAGTTGTAGGCCAAAAACATCTGTGGACCCAAGGTTGGAGAACACTGCCTTATAGCCATGTCCCCACGGTGAGGCCAAAAATGCAGGAAGCTGTGTTGATCCGTATCAACAAACCATTTCTAGCAGTTTCCATCTCTACCTGGGGGAGGTCTTTTATAAAGTGATTGGATCTTAATTGCCTGTTCAAGACTGGGCCACCCTGAAATACTTTGCATTACAACAGGGATAGCTCACAACTATATGTTGTTGTTGCTGAGAAAAATAATTTCTCCCCCAGCTACTGTGAGGATTGCAGCTAAGCTCCGGAATTCTGAGGAAGCTGTGGCAGGCAATGTCAGCGGCCCTGCTAATAAAAAAGTGCCAGTACTGCATCCCTGCATTCCCTGGCACGGTTACATCACTGAATAGCACACAATGGCTGGGTTCAGACAACACGATAACCCACACTCAAGGGTTTGTCACTGAACCGTGGATTGTCGTTGAAACGTGGTTTATCGTGTTGTCTGAACCCAGCTTCACTAACAAGCCATGGCTTGTTAACCACAAACAACCCATGAAGAGAACCCATGGTTTGTCATTGGGTTATGAACTGTGGGTTGTTCAGACTTTTGTTATCTCAGCTGGGTTCAGACAACAGAATAACCCACATTTCAACAACAACCCATGGTTCGTTCAACGAGAACCCACACTCAACCCTTGAGTGTGGGTTATCATGTTGTCTGAACCCAGTCAATACCTCAATGAGCCAAATAGCAAAAGTAGCTTTTCTCACAACCATGGTGGTCCATCCCTACAAATGTCATTTGAGTGCTACTGACTCTTTTGAGGTGGAGTGGTTCCATAGCCAGTATGGTTTCTAACTGGCTATGGAAAATCTCTGAGGAGAAAGGCAGCACAAATCCTGCAGTGGGGCACAACCCAAGCTCCTGTACATTGCCCATGATCAGAGTAAAAAGTGAGCAAGGTTTGTTCAAATTAAGTCTCCATAACTTAAAAACTTGTTTCTGTGAGTGGATATGAGGATGGATTTAAACTAGGAGACACCTGTCAGATGCTGAAAACTCCTAGAAGCAGATTGCTTGTAGAATCAATTGGTTTGGTCCAGATTTTGGTTGGGTCCAGATTTTAATGGATCTACTTAGAGTAGATCCATTAAAATCAATGGGACATATGTTAGTTATGATTAATGGTAAATCCCATTGATTTCAACGAGTCTACTCTAAGTAAGACTGAATCTGGATCCAACCCTGAAAACTTTTGAAAATCCGACTTCATACAGCATGTCAAAGCATTCTATATGATGCAAAAGGAAAAATCATAAAGTTTTCAGAGTGTAGGGTGAATGTTGAGCTCAGCACTGAGCTCATGGTGAATGTTCAGTCAGCCCTCTATGCTATGCACCCAAATCACATTATCACACATCTTCTTAATATGGATTGGTGTATTAAACTGGTGAACACATGATCTGGGTATGTGATGAAGTGGTCAAAAGACCACTTTACCCAGATTCATCACTCACTACAGGTGAATACAGACAACCAGCATACCACATGGTCATTATTGTGAATATGTTTACATTTTTCTGCCACACATTTTCATGTGTGTTGACATTTGGGGTCTTTACCAAGTGGAAAGGCTTCCCCACATTTTTCAAGATTCTTGTAAATATAAGTAATCAATGGCTGGTGACACTAGATGGAGAAGTATTTCCTTCGGCTAGAGTTTCACAGCTAGAATTGTCTTCTTAGGAAACACTCTTCTTTCCTGCCTCCCCTATACCCCCATTCTTTGTGTTCATCAGATTCTATAAAGCTTCCTTGTCTTTTGGTGTGTGAGTGTGAATGACTTCTTTATTTTACTTTTAATTGAGAGAAACTATAGACTGTAATATCTCTGAAATTGCTTATGCGGTGTGTGATGAGGAGTTGGTTGGGAGTCTCCATGTATGTAATATTAATCTTGTTATCAATGGGTATAGTTAATATAGTTAATGTTATATATAGTTACATTGTGGAGTTAATGCACATGTGCGTATGTGTGTACATGCTCTCTCTCTCTCTCTCTCTCTCTCTCTCTCTCTATATATATATATATATATAAGAAAAAATCTACTTCCCCAGCTCCAAGCATATAGTGATCCCACATGGATAATTCTAATTATGCACAGTAGGGGATTGTTTTAATATATCTCCCTCCACAGGCATTCAAGAAATACTATATATCATACGACTTTTGTATATATATATAAGGGCCAGATGTTTCCCCCCTGCCAAAGAGAATAACTTCCCCTCAAAAAAGGCAGGAAAATATTTTATTGAAAATGTCACATCTTATCTATTTGAAAAGCAAGTCAACCAAAATAATTATAAGTAAACTTTTAACACAAATTGAACAGAATAAACCACCTACACCCATAAAGAAATAACCAAGAAATAGTGACAATGAGCTTTTCTACATGAGGCATTTATTGTGCACTCATGATTCCTTAAGACATTGTGATCCTCCAGTTTCTCTTTTGTTCTTTAAGAGCAATTTCCCATTTTTTTTTGTAGAGTGGGGAAAATGCAGAATTATTTCTGAAAGCGTAAGAAAAGGTATTTTCCTAATTGTGTAACTGCAATATTCCGCTACAGCACAGTGTCACCTACAGGTTATGTAGCAGAAAAGCCAGAAAGGAAAAGCTCTTTGTGTAGAGCTTGAATCTCAGTTCTGAACCAAAAGTAGATACAGGGCTTTTCTATAAGAGGCTGTTAATCCTCTGCATCTACTTTCAGTTTCATTGCAGAATTGAGATCCAAGCACTACATGAGGAGTGTTTCGTTTCCTGCTTTTCTACCACATAGCCTCTAGGTGGCACTGTGATATAGCGTAATAGCACAAATACACAAGAGGAAATGGCACCTTTTTTGCCATCAGAAATAATACCCCATTTTCCCTGCTCTAAAAAAACTCGTGGAAAGTGCTGTTTAGAAACAGAGGTGAAACTGGAGGGTCATGACATTGTCTAAAGAACCCATAAACAACCATGAGTAGGGAATTATGAGCATACAACAAATGCCACATGTGGAAAAGCTCACAGTGATTAACAGCCTCATGTAGAAAAAGCTCGTATAGAAATGCACAGAGAGATAAGTAAAACTAGCCTCTTCATACCATAACAACATAACAAGAGAATACCTAGGGGTGAAGCCACAATCATCTGTGTTTATTACAATACTTTTTAGCACACATTTAACAGACTGGCAAACTTTCCACAAGCTTCCACATTTTCCTGGTAATCTATTTACCACACATGCCTAGCAGATCTGTGGGGAGATGGATCAATGGGAAAACCACCTCTCTCTGCAAGCCCTCAAAGGTGGCAAACTTTAAGCATAGTCTTCATGCACCATTCATTAAGACTTAACCCCTCTAAGGCAGATTTCTGAGATTCAGAACCTGCTGCAGCTGTTGAAGCAAGGATCTAGGAGGCTCTCAGTTCCTGACTAGATTCAAGTTTTCAAGTTCACATTCAGGCCCCGTTCCATAATCCTCTTGTGCCACCTGTTTTATGGCTTCATGATGTTAACCAACTCCCCGTTTTCTACTGGTATGCTAATCTGTGTACTTTTGAAATTGTTTGTTTTGTGTATTCAAGGTTGAAATAAAAACACCACTCCCCATAACCAGAATGAAAGGGAGGGGCAGTCAGGTTTACCAAGTGTTCAACTTACTTTCTGGATGCAGGATAGGACCCCCTGAAAGGTAGTTCTATGTCTATGTCTGTCTGCAATTGCAATCCACACTCCAAGTGAAGACAACTACTTCCTGAGATGAATTTTTTTTTTACTATTGCAGTTTTCATATCATTGACTGATTGCCAAGCCTGTTTTAATAATGTGAATGTTGCTTGTTAAAATTGCTAGTTTCTCTTTTTCACAATTATATTGTATACTGCCTGGTTTCTTATGAGAGAAATGTGGGATACAAATGCCTAAAATATATAAAATCAGTAATAGAGGGTTGTATACAAAGCTGTTCATCCATCAGCTGAGGAGACTCAGGAAGAAGCAGAGTAATTGCCAGTCCACCAGCAGAGACTGAAGGATGCGGAGGGCCTGACACACTTCCAGATGTCTCCCAGCCCACTGCAGAAAGTGCTGCTGGGGGCTTTGTTCCACTGGTGAAGTGAGGGGAAGCAGGGTATGCTACATCCTAAGCCCTTTGATTTCCCTGACATGATTCAGGAACTGGTGCATTTCTCCACTAGGCCTGGGGCTGGCAAAGTTAATTTCCTCCCATTGTATTCAGTGGCATAGTGGTAAATCATAGGATAGGATCATAGAGTTGGAAGGGGCCTACAAGGCCATCGAGTCCAACCCCCTGCTCAATGCAGGAAACTAGAGGAGGGGTCTCCCATCCAAGTAATAACCAGGCCTGACCCTGCTTAGCTTTCCACACTCAGACAAGCTGAGCCAGCGTGAGCCACAGGCCTGTCAGGTGCTCAGCATGAAAGCCCCCATAGCTACGCCCCCATGGAAAGTCCAGAAATAGGGAGGCTCCATTGAACAAACCAGTTCTAGGAGTTTTCATCTCCACCAGGTGCAGGCCTTTCACAAAGTTAATTGGTCTTCATTGCACATCCAAGATCAAGCCAACCCAAAGACTCTGCATTACAACTGGAATAACTCACAACAATACATTGTTGCGGGGAAAATCCATGTCTTCCCCCAGCTATTGTGAGGATAGCAGCTAAGCCCAGAAAGAACAGGGAAGCCTGAGCCGGGTGGCAGAGCCCTGGCTCTGCTACACCACTGATTGTTGTCAATGGGAGGGTACAAGCTGCCCCCCCAGCCAGTGGTGAAACAGCAGGGCACAGGATGTGGCAGTTGCTTCACCTGCAGATCTCCCCCACCTCACTGTCAATGTATGCTAGGAATGCTCTGCGAACTATGTGCCCTCGAGCTACTTCCATCCCATTGAGTGCAATGGAACTGAATTAGCTTAAATCTGATTACTTAACATTTAATTAGCCTCTCTGTTGGGAGGCTATTCTCTGTAGCCAGAACTGGTGTGAGTATTACACTTTTTCTTTGAAATATGCATAAGTATGTGTATATATATATATATAGAGAGAGAGAGAGAGAGAGAGAGCGTAAAATACTATAATAAAATTATTTTATATTTGATGGGAAACTTTGCATGGTGAAGTACAATTCCTGAATCTGTCAAAAATACATTCTTTATGTGAATGTTTCATTTCACTTTATCATTTTCGAGAATCTCACCTGCAGAATAACCCATTCCAAAATTCTGCATGCTTTAATTAATTAAAAATGAGAAGTTAGGAATTTAACTCTGGATAAATGAGGACTGAATGGAAGATGTAGCTTTAATGACCTGGACAATATCCAGGAAGTCTGCAAAAGGCTAGCAAGCAACTCTGACAGCGAATATATTTGATAGGAAAGAGCATTCCGGCCAATTAAAGAACTGGGCCAGAAATAATGGTTTGTCACTGAATGTGTAACTGAGGCCAATTGGTCCAGATTAGCCAATGGGTTCTAATTTGTAAGTGAATTTAAAGGTCACTGTGAGCTGCTTTTAATGGGTAAAAGATAATGTTAAATTAATATGGAGGCAAAAGATTTTTGAAATGCTAGACATGGAGATAAAAATTAGATTTGCAAATCACACAAAATCATATGGAATGAACTAAGCAAATTGCTCCTATAGCTGAAGGTCATAACTTTAAAATGTCTGGATAAAGGCATGAATTTCAATCCATTGTGAAATATCCGTCACCCACCCCAGGTGCATCATGAAAATTCAGGGGAGATCTCCTAGTAGCAACAGACAAATGGCCTCCTAAAGGAGTTCATAATTAAGGAGAGATGGGAAATATATATCATAGAATACTTGTTCAGATTCGGTTTATGTCAGCCAAGGGATTCTTTAGGTTAAAAGAGAACATGGTACAATGACCACTGGATATAAATTCTACATTAATAAATGTTAAGACTATTTTGAACTCTTACATGAGTGCCATAGACTCCCAGATATGTTGTGATGACAAAATACATTATTTTTTATATGTCCCATTCATTTCAGTTGGTCCCATCGGTAGTTCATGCCTTGGTCTCCTCTCGCCTAGACTACTGTAATGCGCTCTATGTGGGGTTACCCTGGAAGACAGTCCGGAAGCTACAGCTGGTACAGAACGTGGCGGCTCACCTCGTTAAAGGCAGCTGCCGGCGAGATCACATCACACCAGTGCTCAAGGAGTTGCACTGGCTACAGGGCCGGTGCTACCATTAGGCCAACTAGGCAGCTGCCTAGGGCGCAGGGCTAAAGGGGGCACCAGAAACGCCTTGAAAAAAAATACAGCGCTCTCAAGTGGGAAGGGGGGCGCTAAATATCTGATCTTGCCTAGGGCACCAAACTGCCTTGCACCGGTCCTGACTGGCTACCAGTTGCTTGCCAGGCCGAATTCAAGGTGTTGGTTTTATTTATTTATATTATTTATTTATTTAATACATTTTTATACCGCCCAATAGCCGAAGCTCTCTGGGCGGTTTACAACAGTTAAAATCATAAAATACAATATAAAATATAACATTTAAAACCACAGATTAAAAACAAAGCAGAACTAGCAGCAGCAGTTACAATAACGGAATTAAAAACAATTACAAGATTAAGATGATTAAAATGATTAAAATGCCTGGGAGAACAGAAAGGTCTTCACCTGGCACCGGAAAGAATACAAAGTAGGCGCCAGGCAAACCTCTTTGGGGAGCTCATTCCATAACCGGGGTGCCACAGCAGAAAAGGCCCTCCTCTTGGTAGCCACCTGCCTCACTTCCTTTGACAGGGGCTCTCGGAGAAGGACCACTGATGCAGATCTTAGTGTCCAGGCAGGTACATATGGGAGGAGACGATCCTTCAGATACCCTGGCCCCAAGCCGTTTAGAGCTTTAAATGTTAGCACCAGCACTTTGAATCGGGCCCGGAAACAGACTGGCAGCCAGTGCAGATGAGAAAGCACTGGCATAATATGTTCTCGTCAGCCAGTCCCAGTTAATAATCTCACTGCCCTATTTTGGACCAGCTGAAGTTTCCAGACCATTTTCAAAGGCAGCCCCATGTATAACGCATTGCAGTAATCCAAACGAGAGGTTACCAGAGCATGGATAACTGTAGCTAGGCTATCTTTGTCCAGATAAGGACGTAGTTGGTATATCAGCCTAAGATGATAAAAGGTGCTCCGTGCCACCGAGTTCACCTGTGCCTCGAGTGACAGCTGTGGATCCAAGAGCACCCCCAAACTACGAACCTGATCCTTCAGGGGGAGTGCAACCCCATCCAGAACTGGTTGAATATCACTTAGCCGGGCAGACGAACCACCTACTAACAGTACCTCCGTCTTATCTGGATTGAGTCTCAGTTTATTAGCCCTCATCCAGTCCATTACTATATCCAGGCACTGATTCAGAACAGCCACTGCCTCACCTGCATTAGATGAAAAGGAGAGATAGAGCTGGGTGTCATCTGCATATTGATGACACCTCAGCCCACACCTCCGGATAACCTCTCCCAGTGGTTTCATGTAGATGTTAAACAGCATAGGGGATAAAATGGAGCCCTGTGGCACCCCATGGCATAACTGCCAAGGGACAGAGCAGTAATCCCCCAGCACCACCTTCTGGAATCGGCCACCCAAGTAGGATCAGAACCACTGGAGCGCAGTGCCTCCAACTCCCAACCCAGACAACCTTTCCAGAAGGATACCATGGTCGATGGTATCGAAAGCCGCTGAGAGGTCCAAGAGAATCAACAGGGTCACACTCCCCCTGTCTCTCTCCCGGCAGAGGTCATCCCACAGGGCGACCAAGGCAGTTTCCGTTCCAAAACCAGGCCTGAATCCAGATTGATTCGGATTCGGGCCTCAATAACTGAAATTCATCCAATAAAGCCGGACCAGACGGTGTTCTGGACACCTCTACTAAAGGAGCTGCACTAACTGTGGTGTCTAATTCATGATGAATTTGAGCGACTTTATATTAAAAGTGCCGTGCAAACTTGTCACAGTGTGCTACTGAGGGTTCTATCATTTCTCTCGCTGGCCCAGAGTGTAAAAGGCCACAGACCACTCGGAAAAGCACCACTGGATGGCACTGAGAAGATGCAATGGTGGTAGAAAATAATTCTCTCTTTGACCTTTAAAACCCTATACGGCTCCGGTCCAGCTTATCTCAAGGAGCGCCTCCAGCAACATCAAGTAGGCCGTTCAACAAGGTCTGCCACGGACGGCCTTCTCCTTGTCCCATCAGCCAGAGCAACCAGGCTGGTGGGGACTAGGAAGAGGGCCTTTTCTGTGGCAGCCCCCAAGTTATGGAACTCCCTCCCCAGTGACCTTCGCCATGCCCCCTCCTTGATGAACTTCCGCCGGGCTTTAAAAACATGGCTTTTCAGGCAGGAACATGGGGTGGGTTAGGATTCTTTAAAAAAACTCTTATATTGTTTTAATTGTGTTTTAATGGTGTTTTAATGGTGTTTTATTGAATTTTATCTTGATTGTACATCGCCCAGGGTGGCCCGCCAGATGGGCGATTTAAAAATATAATAAATAAATAAATAAATAAATAAATAAAATTTAAGTAGGTCTAACATTGGATACAACCCACTGAATGATGAGGTTTCAACTGGTACTTTATTAGTGCTTAAGAAACCTAAAAGAGCCCTGCTGGATCAGACCAAGAGTTCATCTTCCATGACCAATCAGATGCTTCCAGGAAGCCTACAAGCAAGGTATGAAAATGACAATTCTCCTATGGTTTTAGTCCCCAGCACCTACTATTCAGAGGTATAGTGCTCCTGTGCATGGATGATTAATTCTCCCATTGAAATCAGTGGGGATTTAAAAAAATGTAATTTTGGATTATATCCTATATTTAAGAAGGGTCTTGTAACAGATTTGTGTTACAAGATCCTGAGTCCTCAAGGCTTGACTGGTGCTCATTGTAAAACAAAACAGAGCTTATTCTGGATTTACCAGGGCTTGTCTATGTGAAGCTTTTAACCTGCCACTTTACCAAGGCTTCTGCTTACGGATTCTTTGCAGGATTAAGATCAGCTCCTTTACACATATTTTTTTTTTGAGGGGGGATTTCTTTCTCTGCCTTTCTATATGTTCCATTACACAACCACAAGGTGGCACTGCAGTACAGCGGAATTGCAAAAATACACAAGCTTCTCATAGCGTGATTTCCAGATTATATCAGACTTTCCTTGATCTAAAAAAAGCTGCGGAAATGGTTGCAAAGCATGGGAGAGGCTCTGGAAGACGTGCAAACTGCCATAAGGAATCACGAGTACACAATAAATGCCTCGTGTAGAAAAGCGCTCAGACTAATACTAGAAGTTGCAACGGACAATCAATACTTTGATGTGGGAGCCTCTGTTTCTTTTAAAATGTCCATTAGGCTGCAATGCTAGTCCACAGTAAATATGCCATTGAATAGCAAGGCCTTCTTCTACTTTGCTATCCTTCCTCTAAGCTTATCCATACATTAATAGATGCACATTGTTAAGTGCTTTAGTTTAAATGATTGTGTGAGTGTTTCAAGTAGGACTGAAGCCCTGTTTACATGCTACTTGGATGGGTATGACTGCTGCATCGCCTTCACTCTGGTTGCTCCCACACCATTCCCAGTAATGCCTACATCTTCTGTGTGTTTATGTGTATTTATATTGGGTTGGATCCAGGCTAAGTTAGGTGTACTAAGTTCCCATTGAAACCAATGGGACTTAAGTTAAATCATGACTAATTAGTCCCTCTGATTTCAATGGGACCGAAGTTCAACTAACGGAGTCCAGATCCAACCCATTCTGTTGCTAGTACTGTGAATGCAAATGTGTGACTCTTGAAACATTTTTTTTCTCAGATTCACCAAGTTTGCAAAGATCTTAAGGCACTCTGTCGACAAATGACATCTTTGAGTTTTCCAAAACGTAAACACATTATCTTCAGTAAACTCGAATGCTCAGCCTCGCGCTAATGTAACTACATTTATGCGTATGGTTACATAATATCAGAACAACAGACTTTTAAAGCTATAGGAGAGTATTGGTGGAGTGGGGATTCCATTCACACCAAAGCAGGTGGGGGGGGGAGGAGGGGAGAGATCAGAGCAATTTTCAATTCCTTGAACTCTTTTAGCGAAGACGAGAAAATAAAATCAACTGACTTCTTTTGTTGTTGAAGGACAATGATGACAAATAACATCAAAGTTTGTTATGAACTATAATACAGGGGGAAAAGAAAAGAAAAAAGTACAATAGTATGTACAAGTTGTACCTTCTTGGCTGAGGTGACCTGCCTTTTTTTTTTTTTTTTTTTAGTGCTTTCTTCCTTTTACTTGTCATTGTATTTCTGCTTCCATAAGAAACTCAGTCTCATTAAAAGCCATGCGGCGAAACTAGCTATATCATTACATTCCCCAGACTGATAGTTGTGATCACCAGCACATACACTGTTCATAATAACTGCCCCTTAGGAATTGCAGACCCCTATTGGCACTACGGCTGGTTTGTGTATATGCGTGTGTGTGTGTGTGTGTGTGTGTGAGTCTCTCTTACTTTTGAAATTTACATGTTTTCAGAACAACTAAAATCCACAAGAACAAACTAATTAATGGATTGCAGTTTTGACAGCTACAAGAAGACAGATGAGAAAGTAACATGCTTCTGGCAGCGTGTTATCAATTGGGAGGCAACAGTGCATTCCCTCTATGTGGCACAGTGAGCTGGAACAGACACTGACAGATGACACAGCCCTTGACAGTGAAGTCTGTACAAGCTGACAGCTCCACTTGCAGTCAGTCAAGTCCACATTTTGCACTGGAAGTGAACCAAGCTGATTTGCAGAATATGCTTGTCTTTATCTTCCTTTTTCAAGGCCTACTTTAGGGAGAGGGATGCCATTTTAACAGTATTTGCATTTTAGCACTGGATCCTGGGATGCACTGCACTACGTTCAATGAACCCACTTAGCGTTGAGCGGCTGCGAAACACATCACAATGGAAGACAATTCATAAGCACTCCAGATTCTGTAAGAAAAGCCTTGATTTTATTTGTTATTGTGTTCTACTTTGGAAAATGATGGGTTGGTCTTAAACCTTTCTATGCCAGATGCAGTCACATTTTGCCTTTTTTTAAAAAAAAATATATAGCATAGAATAAAAAGCATTGCTTCAAATTTAAATTCCAGTGCATAGGCCCTGCAATGCATAAGCCCCCCATGTGCCCTCCATTGAGGAATGGTAGCTTGCCCCCTCCAAATCCCTGTCCAAATAAAAATGTATTAAGGCAAGTTCACATGTATGTGTAGACCACTCCTGTAAACAACATAAAAGTTATCATTTACAACAGAAGAAGGCCGACTAATGGCTCCCCTATATGACTTCATGCCCAGGGCTGGTCCAAAACATTTTGCTGCCTGAGGAAAAGGACAGGATGGTGCCTTTCCCCATTCCATGCACAAAACCCAACTGAACTGGCAGTAGTCTTTTGCTTCAGTACCGGTGATGGGACATTGTCTTCCACTGCACCTGAAGACAGCAGGCTAGCTTAGGGTGGGGATGGGGTGCGGGGGCAGGCCGCGTAGCACACATAGCTTTGCCTTCAAACACTTCACCATTGTTCCTTACCCTCGGAATCAGCTGCTTGAGGCAGTTGCCTCACTCTGCCTAATGGTAGGGCCGGCCTGTTCAAGTCTCTCCAGTCCAGCTTTCTTTTCCTGCCAGGAAGGAACCTTCATAGTTTTGAACATGCAGATATGAGCCGGTGTTATGTTAGCTGAAAGCATAATGTGTAACCAGACTCCCACAACCCCCATGTTTAATTTCACCCACAAGCAATAGATGCATCTTTCACAGGATAGTGCTGCACATGTATTTTGCCATTTAAACTTGGGTAATTTTTTTTTTACTGGAGTTCAAGAAATGTGAACTGGCTCTAATTTAAATTCTCTGATGGATCTATATTTCCAACAAGAGGTAGGGGTGGGGCAAAGGAATGCACCACCCCTAAGACTTCCACTGAATTAAAGAGAAAGGCCAGTGGTTAAGGAGCACTAAATGTGCACTGGTGTGCACACAGATTTTCTGTATCAGTGCTATGTGTTTAGGATCAGAATGAGATGCAAAACAGGATTTGGGTTCATTTTTCACAGGGCATCTTTTGAAAGTATTCGATGTACAAGGTCTATACATCTAAAAGAGAGATCATAGCAAGACACAACCATTCTGTGGGGCAAGTGTCCCTATATTCTTCTGCTTTCATTCAAGAGGACTTCCTGAAACTACTGTAAGTCTAAACATAGCTACAAGAACCAAATTGAATTCTCACAAATGATTACTTCTAAGCATAAACAATATAATTCCTGGTGAATCTTTACAACACCATAGAAACAGGGATGCAATGGTCTGTGTTCTACTAAAAAAAAACACCTGGCAATATAATTATGTCACTTTTTTTTCTTTAAGAGAAAGAGCCCCCCCCCCCTATATAAATCATGTGAGTCACTTACCTGCATGCACACATAAAATTGATCAAGGTCACTCACCGAGCAAACAATTTGTGAACTCTGCCATGTAAGTGAGAAGCTGAATCCAAATTCATGTGCAGGCCCAATGAAATATTTATGAGGACGGGCAGACAGATATTCACACCGGGAATACATAGGCTATAGGTAGATATGCAGATTCTGTATGCGTCTGGGTGTTCCGTATGGTCATGTTCTACTTGGGTTTCCTCACTTGGACATATTTTAAATGGCTTATATTTATACTTAACAGCTTTATGTTTACGTTCTGCCTGGTTTATGTCCAAATTTAAAATGTCATCTTGAATTTTCAGCACATGTTTATTGAGTCAGGTGGCAAACGTTCCCCAAGAAAATCCCATTTTGAGCAACACTAAGACTACTGAGAATATGGTCTCAACTTTTTAATATACAACACTGTGTCGAGCACTGGTTTCTTTGGTGGTGTGCACCCTAATATATTTCAATAACTCACTGGTAACGTGGATTATCAAGGGAATTTCAATGAATATCCTGCCCAGATTTTCTGCTCATGTAATGTGTGATGCTCCAGCGACTTTAATAGAGTTATGCATTTTTCACCCAATACTAGAGCGCTGGCCTTCCCCCTCCCCCTTTCCTGATCTTTCAGATTACAGAGTCTGAAATAAATCTGTGCTCCCCACCAACATGCATCATGAAGGGAAGCAAGGCAAACAGGAAAAGAAAAGGTAGCATAAATGTTACCGTGTTCTTCTTTTTAATATTGTATCACTTTTGTCAGTGGTAAACAGAAATATATAGGCCTGATATATAGGTCTGTGTTGCAGTCAGCTGCAGTGGCCTCTTCTGCAATGCAAGAGAGGCACAGGTGTCCATTTCTGATCAACTCCCATAGTGATACCTTTTACTTGCACATGTTTGCACCAGTGCCTTAATTATGTGCAATGCTGGAGTCATAGCTCAGTGGCAGATACTTACCACATACTCTGTATATCAGCGTTCTTCAATGCAATGCCCGAGGGCCACTGGTGGCTCCTGATCACCTCAAATGTGGCGCTCTCTCCATCTCCCTTTCTCATTCTCTCTCTCTTTGCAGCAGAGGCTCTCTCTAATTTTGCCTTGCCGTTTGTTTCAGCGATAGGCTAGCTGCTGTGAACTGGGCTACAGGAGGAGGCTTCGGGGGTGGGGCATTGGGAAACCTGCTGCTCATCAGCTGTAAGGTGGCTGGTGGGGGAAGGAAAATGCCGGAGCAACTGGCCAATTTGCTGTGGTGGGGGAGGAGCCCAAGAGGCAAAGAGCAACATGATTGGCTAGCTGCAGTGGTGCCCCACGCAGGCACTGGAGGTGGAGGGGAAATTGAACGTGCAGGTTAGAG
The DNA here is from genome assembly GCA_021292165.1 of Shinisaurus crocodilurus. Lineage (NCBI taxonomy): Eukaryota > Metazoa > Chordata > Lepidosauria > Squamata > Shinisauridae > Shinisaurus > Shinisaurus crocodilurus. The sequence continues at coordinate 117,242,686 of CM037879.1, forward strand.
AGAGTGAGAGCGAACAACATGGGACCAGCACTGGGAGATTTTGCAGCACTGAGTAGACCACAGCACTGGCTTAGTGATGAGAAAAAAGATCCATTCCAATCCAAGGACCAAGTGAGCCTGTCTGAATTTGCCTGCCTGTGACTGACTGACTGACTGGTCACATGGAAGGGGATTGGGAGGAGAGTCCAAGCTGAGTTCTCAAGCAGAGTCCAGCGCACAGCATCACCGGTTGGCCAGGGGTGGGGGAGGGGACAGTCCCCAACCCCAAAGCCCAGAAAAGGCTGCCAAGTGGCCTCAGTGGCAGTGCCCGGAGTCAAAGTGGCTCCTGCTTGAAAAATAGTGAAGATCACTCCTTCCTATAGGAGGTTGTAGGTTCAACATTTCTAGTTAAAGTGTCCCTAGCAGGAGTGAAAAATATCTTTATCTGAGACCGTGGAAAGCTGCTGCCCATCATACTGGTGGGCCAGGTGGGCCAGTGGCCTATAAGTCTACTGCTTATATTCAAGCTCATGTTGGCACTACACAAGTTAACTAATGATAGTGAAAATAACAGATGAACTTATCCAATTCACTTAACAAAAATGGCAAGCAATTCCATGGCCCTTAGGACTTTGAGCTGCGGTGCCCTGCCTCCAAAAGGCTTCTTTCTCAATAATCCTGTGCCGCATAGGCAGGGCTGTAGCAAGTGACAGTCTTTGGCCCCTAAATAATGCATTGAGAGTCCAAACTCTACTCTTATCAGAATTTATCATCCCATTATTTCTTAATTTAAATGCATTTATGAAACTTACCAATTTTATTTCTGTCCCAGGACACTCAAAATGAGAGATGTACGGGGGGGGGGGGGAGGAAGAAAACAAAATAAAACACTACAGTCATGCCTTGGATTGAGAGCATAATTCGTTCTGGAAACGTGCTTGTAATCCAAAACACTCTTATATCAAAATGAAATCCCCCCCAAAAAAATTTGTACAGAGATTTTTAATTTAAGCCGTACTACAGTACTTGTATTGCAAGACGTCGCTTGTATATCGAGTAATATATATATATATATATATATATATATATATATATATATAAATTTGCTTATCTTGCAAAACGCTCTCAAACCAAGTTACTTGCAATCCAAGGTATTACTGTACAGCAATAATGCAAGAACAAGAACATAAGAAGAGCTATGCTGGATCAGACCAAGGGTCCATCTAGTCCAGCATTGTGTTCACACAGTGGCCAACTGGCTGCCCACGGGATCCCACAAGCAGGATATGAGTGCAACAGTACCCTCCTGCCCATGTTCCCCAGCAACTGGTGTACATAGACATACTGCCTGTGATACTGGAGGTAGCATATAGCCAATCAGGACTAGTGGCCTTTGATAGCCTTCTCCTCCATGAATTTGTCCAATCCCCTTTTAAAGGCCTCCAAATTGGTGGCCATCACTACATCTTGTGGAACTGAGTTCCATAGTTTATGTGCTGTGTGAAGAAGTACTTCCTTTTATCTGTCCTGAATCTCCCACCAATCAGCTTCATGGGATGCTGATGAAGCATAGTTGATGAAGAAATAAGAGCAAGAGCTAAAAACACAACAAGCAGCTGCTGAGAAATAAAACAAGTGAAACAAGCTGAGTGAAAATTCCTGCATGAATAAAGGTGCAATCCTCTGTATTTTTAGACAGAAAAAAACGCCTACAACTCCCAGCATGCCCCAGCCATTTATATTAGTGGGGAGTGGGAGCAGGAATATTCTGTACCTGCCTGCCTATCTGACATGCCTGTCCCATCACCAATACCACGATTCCTTGAAAATCCAGTGTGTACAATCCAATGCACACAGACTCAGCTCATATGATCCATTCTCAGATGTTATGTTGGGTTGTACATGCATAGGCCTCAGAGACCTCAGCTCAGTGGTAGAGCACATGCTCAGTCCTCTGGATTGAATATAGTAGAGCACATGCTCTACTATATTCAGTCCTCTATCTGCCGCTCAGTGGAGCTTTTTAGGGTTGTCTGGGGCCTATTACATGCTGGCCCTAAGGACATTGTAGACCTGTCTGAGGCCCACTGTAACATATTTGCTAGGCACTTCCAGGATAAAATCTCTTGCATCTGCCAGGACTTATCCAGTGTTACAGCTGGTGAATCAGGTGAGGTATCCAAAGCACAGCCTGGTCCAGTTTTCTTGGATGAGTTTCAGTTGGTTCAGCTTGATGATGCCGACAAGGTGCTTGGACAGGTTTGTGCAACCACTTCCATACTAGATCCTTGCCACACTTGGCTTATAAAAACCAGCAGGGAGGGAACAGCCGGCTGGGCCAGGAAGGTGATTAATGCCTCCTTGTGAGAGGGAGTGGTCCCATGGCATCTGAAAGAGGTGGTGATGAGACCACTCCTGAAGAAACCATCTCTGGACCTGGAAGATATTAACAACTTTAGGCTGGTGGCGAATGTTCCTTTCCTGGGCAAGGTCCTTCAGTGGGTGCTGGCCAAGCAGCTCCAGGCACTCTTGGATGAGACTGATTATCTGGATCCATTTCAGTCAGAGTTCAGGCCAGGTTTTGGCATGGAAACAGCTTTGGTCGCCCTGTATGATGACCTATGTTGGGAGAGAGACAGGGGAATGTGACCCTGTTGATACTCTTGGATCTCTCAGCGGCTTTCAATACCATTGAATGTGGTATCCTTCTGGAGCGACTGTCTGAGCTGGGAGTAGGGGGGGGGGCATCTGGAGTTTTGGAGTGTGTTGCCATCAGTATCCTGATAACATGCAGCTCTATTTCTCCTTTTCATCTCCAGCAGATGAGGCTGTGGATGTGCTAAACTGGTGCCTGGCTGCAACAATAGACTGGATGAAGGCTACCAAACTGAAGCTCAATCCAGACAAGACTCAGATGCTGTTAGTGGGTGGTTCTTCCGACCAGATGGAAGATGCTCAACCTGTTGTGGATGGGGTTGCACTCCCCCTGAAGGAGCAGGTTCGTAGCTTGGGTCCATCTTTGTTACTTGAGGCTCAGGTGGCCTTAGTGGCACAGAGTGCCTTCTACCAGCTTTGGGTGGTGGCCCAGCTATGCCCCTGTCTGGACAGGGATAGCCTACTTTCAGTAATCTATGCACTGCTAACCTCCAAGTTAGATTACTGCAATGTACTCTACGTGGGTCTGTCCTTGAAAACTGTTCAGAAGCTGCAGCTTGTGCAAAATGTGGCAGCCACACAGATAACTGGGACCAGAAGGTCTGAACATATAACATCAGTTCTGGCCCGTTTGCACTGGCTGCCTGTATGCTTCCGACTCCGAGCCTGATTCAAGGTGTTGGTCTTAACCTATAAAGCCTTACATGGCTTGGGACCGCAATACCTGATGGAGATCCTCTCCCAAACTGAATCTACCCAGACACTACGATCAACATCTGAGGCTTTCCTCTGAGTGCCACCTCCAAGGGAGGGCTTGGAGGGTGGTAACAAGGGAGAAGGCCTTCTCAGTGGTGGCTCCCCAATTACGGCCCAATTACAGTGGGCCTCTTCCCACTGAGGCCAGCCTGATGCCAACTTGTCATATTTTCAACGCTAGGTTAAGACTGCCTTCTTCTCCCAGGCATTTAGTGGCATTTAAGGGCTTTTAATGGAATCATGGGGCATTTATGTCAGCTGCTTTTTAACAGGTCTAGTTTGTACTAAAATTGTTTTTAGCTGTTAAATTGTTTTTAAATTTTATACATAGGGAAAAAATGCTGTTTTTATTGTATTTGTGGTCTGTGCTTTTATGAATTGTTGTGAACTGCCCAGAGAGCTTCAGCTATTGGACGGTATAAATAAATAAATAAATAAATGCTTTGCTTGTAGAAGGTCCCATGTTAGCTCAGGGAAGACACATTGTGAGGTGGACATGGCTGGCTGGTTGGCTGTGGAGGTGTTCCTTGGCCTGTTGGTTATTTATTTGTTATTAAAAATCAGATTTTTAGGGTGGGGGAATGTGCACATTGTTTGAAGGCCTGGATATAAATTTTGTCTCAGTAAGCATTTTGGTATTTTTGTAACCTGTCTTTGATAGATATGTTTTGCTTTTTTTATGATATGCTGTTGAACAATTTTTAATATGTTATAAGCCACCATGATGAACAAAAAATGAAAACAAAACAGAACAACAATAAGACAAGAACAAGAAATACAAATGCCACCATGAGCATTGTTTTAACAGTGGAAGGGTGGGATATAAATACTTTAAACGAACAAACAAAATTTCTTTTCCGTGCCTCAGATATTGAACTGAGATTATAACTCAATTTTGAAAATTCCTGTTAAACTATAATTTTCTGATTAAACCATAACAGGGGATATAATGTTGTGTCTTTATTGAATAAAGTGTCAGGCAAAATAAATATTGAGCCATTTCTCTATAATTTTTAGGGAAAGGTGGCATGGACATTTCCCTGTTTCCCTTGCAATCCCACACCATTGCATCTGATGCAGCTTGACAAGAAGTTTTATAACAATTTGGGCTTACTTATTTCACTATGTGCTCCCTGTAACAGTGTTCAGTCACTCAAGAACAAGGTGATGTAGTTCCTATTGACTTTGGCTAAGATGGGTTCAAAAGAGACATTTGCACAAAATCGTGAGTCTTTGTTCCAATCCCAAAAGTTGGCCTGTCTCCATGACTGCTCCAGACAGTGAGATCATACGGGTTATTGTCTGAATATGCTCCTACATTAATGTGATGTTGTTCATTCTCACTATAGTACTTGATTTACTATGAATTTTAAAGTGTCCTATGCATTAGACACAACAGAGAATTTGTATATTATGGGCTGTAAATTACATATCAGTTAATGGGTATAAGCAAGTAAACGTGAATGTGACTTATAGAAAAAGGCGGGGGAAAGATGGAAAATACTAATTTACCTGACTCCCTAGTGAATTTATTAGATTATCTGGTAGGTGGCAATGGCTGCTCTCTCCAAATTGTATTAAATATGATCTAGAAGTTTTTTGATACAGATTAGCAAGACAGACTTCTTAGTCATATAGCATTCAATTTACATGTAAGTGGGAAACTTTCTTTCTTCGCATTTGAGACAACATGCTAAATAAAGATGCATTCAGAATCCAAAATCCACTTACAAGCCCTCGAAACAAACAAGTGGAGTTTACCATATTGTGGCAGAATTGAACTGCATATCTACGAGGCAATAAATTGTCTTAAGTGGAACATAAATAAATAAAGCCATCGTATACAGCTTATGTTGGCTTTCTTCTTAAGGATGGATTTCACCTTGAGTGAGCATTAAATAAAAGCAAAGAAATCTAGGCAGTTGAATACACTTAGCACTGTATTCTACGTTGCAATTTAATGACACAAAAGTGCTCCCACAGGTGCTGAAACATCTAAAAATGTAATGTGGGATGAACAAAGTGTTAAGCGTTCTTTGCTTCCTAGAGTGGTGAGAAGTTCTAGGGGCAAAACTACACTGTGGTATTTCCGTTGAATAAAAGAGCAGTGGAGGTGTTGGTGCCTTATAATCTTTTACTTATTTACAAATATACCAGCAAAGCATAAGTGTGGTGTATTTAGCATATAGCATTGAAATGGGCTGTAGCTCAGTGGTAGAGCACCTGCTTTGCATGCAGAAAGTCCCAGGTTCAATCCCTGGCATCTCCAGGTAGGGTAGCTAGGGCTGCCTGAAACCCTGGAGAACCACTGCCCGTCAGTATTGACAATACTGGGCTAGATGGACCAATGGTCTGATCCAGAATGGGTCAACTTATATATAACAGGAGTAGGCAACTTGTGGCTTCCAGATGTTTTGGCCCATAGCTCCTATCATCCCTCACCATTGGCTACGCTGGCTAGCGCTGATGGGAGCTGTAGTCCAAAACATCTGAAGGGTACCAGGTAGCCTACCCCTGATTTAGGGTATTTCCTCAGCAGCTGTGTCCCCACATTATATGAAATAAACATTACCACACATAGCAAAGCAAGTTACAAAAATTATGAAATTCCATACCAAGGGCGTATCTCAACAATCTCTTCTAAGCATTGCCTCCATTGCATTTTGACCCTTGTGGAATAGCCCTTTACGCTACCAAGTCCACACATAATGGATAGGAGGTACCCTTGCTGCAGTGGGGATAGCTGTGCTGCTGCCCCTCTGTTTAGAAACATAGAATAGTAGAGTCGGAAGGGGCCTATAAGGCCATTGAGTCCATCTCCCTGCTCAATGCAGGAGAACAGATGTGGGCAGCCCAGGTAGTCACCCATCCAAGCACTGACCCGGCTCATACCTGCTTAGCTTCAGCATGTGGCCTGCATTATGTGCTCTTGATGCCACCTGCAGTGCTCTCTTACACAAGAGGGGGGGAGTGCTTAGCCTGCAATGAAATTCATATAATCAGTGCTCAAAGTGGGATGGAATGCCATTCCACTTTTTTCAGATAGACATAATAGAGTCTGGCCTAGCCATCTTACTTCCCTTTCCCTCCTGCTTTGAAACAATCCTACTTCCTTCAAAACCATCCTGCTTCCTTTTTTTCTTCTACTTTGGGCACTGTATATAACTTTGCATTATCGTCTAGTACCTTTCAGGAGCCATGTGGACGATACAACCTAAGCCACCTACATCTCAAATACACTTTTACTGAGAAGGAATTATAATTCGACATAATCCATTTTGTATTAGACAACAAATAAATTATATTCTTTTACATGAGTAACAAAAATGGCAGTATGGGTTCCTCAAATATACACGGAATACAGTTTCTAGATATTTTGCACAGCTGTCTAATTACAAATACTTATTTTATTGTATGTCCAATGCTGGAGATGTTATCTGTACTCTCTTTGTGAATTTAAAGCTTCTCAAAAGAATTTTTTTCCATAATGAAAAATAACCAAAAGGGCTTTCATTCATGAAAATATGAGAGGCATCTGAAAATCTGGGAAATGTAGGAGTAATGCCCTGTTGTTCTATTTTGCTTTTTGAAAAATCCTATTTAACCCATTTTTCTACTGTGTAGAAGGAAGCATGTCCGGAAAATAGTGGAAGATGTGGGGGCATATTTTGAATGTCCAAACAATTGAACACTAGATGTAGAAAGATTCAATGTTAACAATAGAGGAATGTGTGTAGGTTATCACACACCAGGCAACCACAAAGACTTGCTTGCATTTTAATAATTTCATATGTCAGAGATTGGCCTGGCATGGAAGCACTTAGGACTGATTTCACAATATACAATATCATAGTGTTAACTAGTCCAGTAACAGTGATCTACAGTAACTTTATTTTTTGGGAGTGCATTTTCGAGGCTGCTGCCAACGTTGCTACCACTCGATACAGCCAGTTTGCAAGTGCTGCTTCCAATGCAGAATCAATAATAAAAATTATCCACTGGTGGCTTGGATGGGTAACGGACATTAAAGAATTCCACTGAGGCATATGGTTGTCCCCGGGTCCCATGTGTGTATCTGTGCATATCGGAGGGTGGCTTTGCCCTAGCAGAAAGCACTTCCACTTGTGCAAGGCAAGGCGCTTGATTCTCACTTACCCACCCTGCCCACTGCAACCCCCGTGTCTCCTCAAAAGCTGCTCCTGTGTATTGGGGGACCTGTGGGAACAGGATGGCAGGGCTGCAGTTGGTAGGCAGGCTCAGTGAAATCCTGGTGCCTCACTTAGCATGTGTGGAAGCCCTTTCTGCTGGCACAAAGCCACCATTGGAGACAGCCTATCAAATAAAAGGAAAATAGCCTTGTCAAATAATTAAAAATATTTAGCATGATCTGTCCCCTCCTATATGGGCAGCTGCACACATGGAAGGGGGACCACCAGCTCAGTGGAACTCTTTTCATTTCCCCAACCCATCCCACAGTGGCCCTCAACTGGCCAGATGGAGTGCAGAGCACACTGCAGCACGCCTCGCTGTTTCCTGGAATGGGAAGGTTGTGTGTATCTTCCATAGAGCGAGCCAGCTGTACTGCTCCTCCTCAGGACCGCTCTGAGCATGAGTAGCCTGTGTGGAGAGAAGCTGGTGCCTTTCACTATGGGAGTTGCACATGGATGACCCATTCCAGGTAATGGCTGGGCATGTGGTAGCTGTGCGTTGTGCACAACAAGGTAAGAATCAATAGGGGCAGCGAATGTAAAGAGACCGTTTGACCCCTGTGTGCATTCCTTCACATTGCTGTGAATGCAGGAGGCCATGAACTGGTTTTGGGTCCACCATTTATCCCTGATTACAGCTATTTATGAACAGTTACAAGAAGACATATAACTATTTCATCTAGCAAACGGTGCATATTTTAAGAATGCTCAGTAGGACAGACACCTTCGATTTCCATTCTGTGCTTAAATAAATACTGTACAAAGTAAGAGTTCAAGGACTACCAATGCCCACTTTAAAATTACTGTCAGCTCTTAGAAGTTATTTCTGTGAAATAATAGCCTGAATTTTATATGGCTTGTGGTGGTTTCCTGAAACAATTATTTAATTTTAATGTATTATAAGCAGTGTTTTTTGTTTTATAAAAATGTTACCCATTTGAGCTCTTGAAATAAACATGTAATTAAAAGAATAAACATTAACACTGAGTTAAATTTCAACCAAGGAGAAGCCTTTGGTCACAATCCAAAGAAGTTCTTTAAGTAAGGTAATCACAAACAAAGCCAGAGCTCTTTTTCACGTTTTCTTAGCAACGGTTCTTATAGTGAACTGCAATCAAAAAGTTATTTCTTTTAACTGTCAGTTTGAAGAACTTCTTCACTGCTTAATTCCACTTCAAGGGGTTTGTCAGCTTTGCTTCTCCAACTGCTTTACTTGGCATACATAATAATTTTCCAGGAAAACTGTGTGTGTGTGTGTGTGTGTGTGTTGGGGTGTGTGTGTGTCAGCTTTGACTCCCCATACCAGCCTTAGCAGCAAAACCCCCTCTACCTATGGGTACCTGCTTCCAGATAATGCCTTTATTGTGCAACCATCCCACTCTGTTCCCAGCATTTTACAAGGGGTCCAAACAATCTTGTCTTCATCTTCTAACTCTCTCACCTTGTTTTTCCACTGCTTCTTCCATCTTTTTTATTACCGGAAAGGGGGGGGGACATTAAGGAGGAAAAGATGGAATAGCTGCACAATGCCTTTGAGTCTTAGCACTTCCCAAAAGCATCCCTGTGTTTAAAGTGCTCTGAGTATATTGGTCCTAATTTCCAAGGACTTTGAAGCACAAATACACAGCTGTGCTCCAGGCCCCAATCCATCACAGCCCTCTGGTAGAGAGTGGTATTCCCAAGTGCGCATGTGTGGGGCTCCATAGCTGTTTATGGGCTGGAAGGAAGTCGTGTGGAGCTGGATAGAGAAGCATACACCAGCCAACTCAGCCTAAGCAACAAATGCATGGTTTCCAAGCCTAGGAGGCCCTATGCTGCAAATTGTGCAGTCACTTAGGGTAGACAGAGGAAAGGATATAGGACTGTCCTTTTACAGAGGACAGTCCTCTGTTTGAAGGACTGCCAGAGGAGTGTTCTCTATTTAAAAGTGTCCTCTATTTGAAAGGCTGCCCTGTCCAATTCTGGTTTAAAGATACATAATCGTAAGAACTGTTACCTGTCAGAAGTTAGCAACTGAACAGCAGACAAAACAAGCAGGCCCCACAGGTCACCTGGTAACAGTCTGCCAGCACTAGGGTGAGATGTACTGCATTTCTATGTAAATTATAATAATCATTTCTAAATTTGCATCTATACATATAAATTAGCATATGCAAATTTCATGCAAATCACTTTTGTCCTCTTTTTTTTGCGACCAGACATGGCTAGCCAACCGTCATTGGGACATATATGTGAACCACCTTGGAATGCCCCCCAGCCTAAATCTCCCAACAGGAACTCTCTTGGGAGTCCTCCCTGTGCTTTGGCTTTCTCTGGATAGACCCTCCTTGTGGTTTTAAGCAGGACCATCCTGTGTATGTGTGTGTGTGGGGGGCTACCTGTGGCCCAGATGTTTTTGGCGGTTAGATATATGCAGCGTTACCTTCCATGGTTGTACATGGTGCAGTGCGCAATAGCTGACATCGTTATGGCTAGTGATGCTGCCGAATTTCGTAATTAGTGGGTTAATCGGTCAAAACTCGTCCTTTTGTAAGGCTTAGCTTTGTAGCAAGCTTGGATTGATGTGTTACAAATTTGCTATTAAGTTCAGAATTGATTGCAAGCTTCGGCGTGTGTGCAGTAAAGTAGCACACAGATTCTCCCCCTAAATTTTCAGTTGTCCTACCACCTAGACTCCCCCCCCCCACAAAAAAACCCCTTACTTGAAACAGTCTTATTAGCTGCTTCCCTTGTTGTTGTCATTGCCGCTGCCACAGCTCTGGCTCCAAGGTGGAGGAATCTACAGGTCTTCATACCAGTGATCAGCGATGGTGAGTAAACACTACATGACATCATCACGCAAGCAGGCCATGTGAAAACAACCAATCAGAAAGGGACCACATAATGTAGTGACACATGACATCATGCCACACTACACGATTCCAAACTACAGCTCCAAAATGTAACCTTGATATTGAGCATGTGCAAAAACTCATACATGGAACAAGATTTCGTATTAAAGGAGAACTCTTGTCCAAGCTCATATGGACGAATTCATTACTTTCCGAGTAACTAACAAATTAACTCGGGGTAAGTTCGCCCATCACTAGTTATGACAGAGGGCTGGGGCAGCTACATGAATGTGCAGATTGGATGTGGGTAGTGGCAAAATTGCCAAGCATGGAGGCCTCTATAGTATACCTATCCTTGACATGTGGCCCAAGAAGACTATTGCTCATCCATTCTTTCTAAGTCACATATAGTATTATAGTTAGTCTTAGTAAGGCTGATGATAAATGAATACACCATTTTCCCAACTTCCATTGTTAACCCACTATGGAAAGAATTCTGCATTGGACCCCATTGTACAAAGCCGCCTTGTTTGCTGACATTTTTAAGTCCAGCTTGATCTCCTGAAGTGTTCCTGGGCTGTTGCATTTGCTATGAAAGCCTTGCTCATTTTGAGGCTCACTATCCTCAGTCTGAGAGAATGGAGAGACACAGCCAGTTCTATTTGTCACATAATTCCATAAACACCAAATTGGATGAGACATTTAAAATATATATCTGTCAAATCTGAACTATTAATGGGATTTTTTCATCTCCTCCTGATGTTGGGCTTGACAAGCCAAAGAATTAAATGAAAAAGAGACTTGGCACTGATTAAGAGTTAGAAAAGACAAGTTAAAAAAAATAAGTAGAAAGAGAAAATATTAGATTGAGTTATATTCCTTTGACAGAGAGTACCTTTAAGAAACAAACACTGATATAATGTTTTCTACCCTTTACTGGGACTGATTTTCACTTTCACTATCGTTGCTTTCTGTAGCTCCCTCACAGCCATGCTGCATGTTATACCTGATGGAAATTGTAGTATTGCCTGCTTAAATCAACAAGGTAATATAACCACTAGAGTGGGAGGAAAGGGTTAATTGAACAATCCTCAGGGTGCATGTTTTCTTACCCCTCCTCCCTACTTCCTGCCTCTCTTTGGCCCTCTCTCACATATAGTCACATATAGTATTATAGTTAGTCTTAGTAAGGCTGATGATAAATGAATACACCATTTCCCCAACTTCCATTGTTAACCCACTATGGAAAGAATTCTGCATTGGACCCCATTGTACAAAGCCGCCTTGTTTGCTGACATTTTTAAGTCCAGCTTGATCTCCTGAAGTGATCCTGGGCTGTGGCATTTGCTATGAAAGCCTTGCTCATTTTGAGGCTCACTATCCTCAGTCTGAGAGAATGGAGAGACACAGCCAGTTCTATTTGTCACATAATTCCATAAACACCAAATTGGATGAGACATTTAAAATATATATCTGTCAAATCTGAACTATTAATGGGATTTTTTCATCTCCTCCTGATTTTTTCATCTCCTCAGGGTGCATGTTTTCTTACCCCTCCTCCCTACTTCCTGCCTCTCTGTGGCCCTCTCTCACATATAGTCACATATAGTATTATAGTTAGTCTTAGTAAGGCTGATGATAAATGAATACACCATTTTCCCAACTTCCATTGTTGGGAAATATAACCACTAGATTTTCACTTTCACTATCGTTGCTTTCTGTAGCTCCCTCACAGCCATGCTGCATGTTATACCTGATGGAAATTGTAGTATTGCCTGCTTAAATCAACAAGGTAATATAACCACTAGAGTGGGAGGAAAGGGTTAATTGAACAATCCTCAGGGTGCATGTTTTCTTACCCCTCCTCCCTACTTCCTGCCTCTCTGTGGCCCTCTCTCTCTCTCTCTCTCTCTCTCTCTCTCTCTCCAACATGATGTCTCCAACACATATGAATAGACGGACTGTAAGTAAAACTAATAAATGTCTTTATTAGTTTTAAACCTTGTTTGGACAATCCATTTCCTTTCAAGAGCCTTTTAGCAGGGTTTAACAACCCACGTGGAGATAGCCAGTTTCAATAACCAGGCTGTGCATAAGGCGGGAAACTCTGCTTCAGCCTAACCAGTATAGGACCGACTCTTTCCTATATCCTCCAACAATACCTAGAGCTCTGCAGATGATATTTTTCTTCTAAATGCAGTTGCGAGGGAGACAGGCGTGAACATTTTATCAGGAAGGTAGCACAGAGGCTAGAGTAGGGGTGTGGAACCGCATCCCTCCCCTAAGGCTTCATTTCTGGCGCTAAGAGCTTTAAGCTAAAATATACTGGCATTTTAAAATATATTTCTGGTATTTTTGGCCCTGTCCACCACTGGAACGTGGCCCCCAAGAGCTTCTTGAAGTTGAATTCCACCCTTAGGCTGAAAGAAGTACAACATCCCTAGGTTATAGCCATTAGACCTTCCTCCCCTGGCATGAGCATGTGCACGAAAGGGCAAGGGGGTGTTATTACTCTCTGGATGAGCCATAATATCCAGATTCCCAGCTTTCCTTAAAAAAAAAAAAAAAGTCTCTAGCCCTTGTAGAACCTGAGATATGAGGCAAAATGTGCAGCCGCTATTCTGCCCATTTGTTTTGTGAGAAACTAGCCTGCTCCCGCCTTTCAGTGTTTTTAGCCAATGAGTGAAGTCATAGCAACGGTAAACACACCATCTGGTTGTGTTAAGTCTTTTGGGGGGTCTTTCTTGCTAGGAAGTAATTGCAGCCTCATAAAAACAATTTAGAAATCCAGGAGTTTAGCGTAGCTGAGTTTGGGCACTAGTGTGTGTCTACCAAAAAACAAAAGGTAGCAGCAAAGGCAGGAGTTCATGATCTTTTAAAACTCCGGTCGTGTTAATACCCCCGCCCCCCGATTATAAACATTTAAAAAATTACCCTGGTAATGCGTGCAGATAAAGTACATCATTATTACACTCATATTGCAGGAGGCAAGGCTGTGGCTGAGAAAGTGTGGGTTACACCCATCCTGCAAAGTAGCCCAGTGTTGTCATTCCCATTTTGCCTGGGATGGGTGGGTGGCTGGGTTACTGTAAGAAAACTCTGCATTGTAGTCCACAGTTATTATCCAGGGTCCTGCTGTGTTGGTGAATTAGACAAATGCAGATGTGGCTGTGAAGCTGATTGTAGCAGCAGTGCAATTTATTAAGGAGAAGAGGAGGTTGTTTGTGTGTACAGTCATGCCTTGGATTGAGAGCATAATTCGTTCTGGAAACGTGCTTGTAATCCAAAACACTCTTATATCAAAACGAAATCCCACCCCCCCAAAAAATTGTACAGAGATTTTTAATTTAAGCCGTACTACAGTACTTGTATTGCAAGACGTTGCTTGTATATCAAGTTAAAAAAAAATTAAATAAATATTTAAAAATTTGCTTGTCTTGCAAAACGCTCTCAAACCAAGTTACTTGCAATCCAAGGTATTACTGTATATCGTTTTAAGAGATCCTGCCATTTTTAGCTCTTGCAGGAGGCCCAGCTGGAGCCTCTCCCCATCTCTCTTTTACTGCAGGCCTTGGAGTTGAGACAGTGTGCCTTGCAGGTCCTCAGAAGTTACTGTTTTCTCATGTGTTGTAATAATAAATAACCCTGTTGTAAAGGTACCTGAATCTATTGTGTGTTGCCTGCCGAGCCGAGCCTACGAGTGGACTGAAGCTGAGCAGGTCACACACCACACACTTCACCCCAAGGGCATGTAATGACATGGGTGAAGGGAGTCAGGAAAGAACTGAGGTTTCAGCTGTGGATGGAAATATATTCTTTGGACACCAGGTCTATCCATAGAGAAACAACAGAAGGGAAAACTAGGTAAATTTCTCAGATGTCAGGTCTACCTGTCTTGGTAGACATGGTGCCTAGGCCGTGGGGGGGGGGGGCAGGATAAACATGGTCTAGAAAAATAAATCAATCTCTGGTGAACAAAAAATAAGATATCTTTTTTCCCTTTGTAAAAAATTATGGCGCAGGAACCACCTCTTTTGTCAGTAAAAGAACTGAGCAGCATGGGTATGTCCCTACATACTAAGCCCCATGCTAGACTGTCCTCTGGGAGGAGGCACTCCATATGTTTCTGCAACCCTTACTGGGTCCCCTGAATTTACCAGGCTGAAAGTCAGAGCTGAGAGGGACGAGGGAAGAGCTGGATATGGTAACACTGCCCTCCTGGCCAACCTGGATCTAGCCACTGTAGGCCCCAGGGGTGCTGAACACTTTGATCTTTCTTCCGCCTTCTTTCTCCATCACAACTCCCCAGCCTGGTAAGTACAGCGGATTTGAAATTGTTCACCCTGAAGGCTCTAGTGCAGGGATAGGGAACGTCTGAGGTTTGGGGACTGCACTGGCCCCCTTGAACCCAGCAAGGCTGTATCCCCCCCCCCCACTACTGAAATTGCAGCCACCAAAATTGCTGCTGAAGTTCCTGCCGCAACAGTGGTGACAATTTAAAAAAAAATAAATGGCAATTTTGCAAGGAAATGTGTACAGGGACCAGAATTATGCTCCTGTGAGGCCTCCGGGAATGCAATTCTGCTTGCAAACAAGGTGCATGCCCTTTGCATGTCTTGTTTCCTTGTAAAACAGCCACTACTTTTGCCATGGCAAATTTGGCAGCAGTGGCAGGGTTCCCACAAAACGAGCATGTTGCCAACCCCTGCTCCATTGAGATGGGTGGGGTACGTGAAGGGTCCATGATTGCCAGTTCATGGCTGGCAGTGCAGTGGTGTGTATAGCCTGGAGTGGCAATAGTGCCGTTCAGGGCTGGTTGTGGATGCAGGCAGCAGTCGCACACCTGGATGCAGGTCTTGCTTGACACCTTCTCTGGGTGCTTCCACAGGAGGCTTTTGTTGTGCAATCGCCTTGCCTCATTTTCGGAATTTTATGGGCAGCCCAGACATCATCACCGTCAATATGTAACCTTCCTACGTTTCCCCACTATTTCTTCCGTCTTTTTTCTTACCACAGAAAACCCATTAAGGAGGGAAAGAAGGAATAGCTCTTTAGACTGGTAGTGCTAGGAGCTATCTATGTGGTTCCTAGAGCTACCAATCGAAAGAGCTATTCCATCTTTTCTAGCATGCATGCATTCAGGCACCAGCCTGAACACATGAGGGCTTAAAGTAGGTAGAGGGTCAAGGCTGTGCACGCTGACCCTGCCCCCTACATCTTCAGGTGTGCTGGCCACACCCCCTTCAGTTCAGACCTTGCTGTTAAATCAGCAAGGTCTGAATGGGAGTTTTACTTGTGTTTGCCGGAATGTGAGTAGAACTCCTCGCATGATCTAGAACCCTGATAAGGCAGGGTCTGCGATCACATGGAGAGTTCTACTCGCGTTCAAGCGAACACGAGTAGAGCTCCCATTCATACTCTGCCGATTCAACACAGCAAGGTCTGAACTGAAGTGGCAGGGTCAGCTTGGAGATGGGGGTGGGGCCTGCAGATATAGCCCCGGACGTCTACCCACTGTACACCCTCATCAAGTAGGCTGCTCAACAAGATCTGCCACGGACGGTCCTCTCTCTGTCCCATCAGCCAGAGAAACCAGGCTGGTGGGGACTAAGAAGAGGGCCTTTTCTGTGGCAGCCCCCAATTTATGGAACTCTCTCCCCAGTGACCTCCACCATGCCCCTTCCTTGATTAGCTTCCACCGTGCATTAAAAACGTGGCTTTTCAGGCAGGAATATGGGGTGGGTTAGGATTTTTAAGTTTTGTACTGTTTTTAATTGTGTTTTACACTGTTTTTTCTTGTATTTTATTGGACTGTACATCCCTCAGAGTGGCCGGATGACTGGCCAGTTGGGTGATTCAAAAATATAATAAATAAATAAATATGTCCAGGGGCAAATGCCTGAAAAAGACTTAAGTATATATGCACATTGTCAGTTTTGTGACTGCCACTGCATTGGAAATTTCTCGATTTCAATGCAGTGACAAAATTTACTATATGGGATGAGAGAAATCTGTGCCCTTTCTTTGCTTAAATGCCTCTCCTCACAGCTGTGGAAGACTTAAATTAACACTGCCCTGTTGTGTCCCAATTAAGCAGTCCTACTGGTACATTTCAGGTATTTTCACACTTACATTTACACACAATAATAAAGGTTTCGTGAAGTTCATGAATACTCTCTCCACCTAAAGAACCGTCAGCTTAATAACACTTCCAAAATTATGTGTGACAGAGTGGATGTTAGAAAGATCGTAAGAGGAGCTGCGAATGCACTTCTATCAGGCCTACTGACTTGCAGGAGCGAAGATTATAACAAGGTATAATTGTTGCTTGCTCACTTGTTTGAACTCAAGCAAACTATATCAAATGGCACCTAATTATGCTCATCGAATAACCATTACAGAAGGGAACATACACAGTGGTAGCTCAGTGTAAACAAAGGGCCATATTCTATTACCACGGTAGGTGTAAACAGACAAGCTGCTGCTGCTGCTAATTAGCTTGGCATTTTTGTTCTTGCAACATCAGAAGTAAATTGCATGAAAATATGTTTGGAGCCCGAGTACACAGTTTCCTACAGCTCCATCTGGTGCATGCCCTCCGATTACCCAGAATGTTTGGCTGCTGGACTGAAGGACACCATTTGAGAGCAGGCCAAGTTGAAAGGTCTACTGGCGGTAAAACAATGACCACCCTTTTACAAGTGGATCATTGTTGCCGAACAATAACGCTTTCTGGCTTATTTGAATGTCAACAATTCAGAAAAGTTGATGTTTTGGAGCCATCAAATAAAATGTTTTTTGTGAAACAGTTTATTATTTCAGTGGCAATTATTTGAATCATTCATGGTAAAGGATGTTTACTAATGAGAGCTTGGCGGCTGCAAATTCCAGGGAGACTGAATGCTCTTTGTGCTGACAAAAGGGCCCAAATCACAGGAGAGCAACTGACTGGACAAATCATTCATCTATGCAAATGCCAGCTAAAATGGTCAGATGCATTTATTACCCTCCTCATTATAGTAAACAAGGCAAGAATCGTGACTGGCAGTTATCAACTTGCCCTGAAGTATGATTTGTTCTCCTACTACTATTTAAATGAGAGGAAAAAAGGCATGCCACCAGGGACTTTGTCGGTGTATAAAAGAGTAAATGTCACATAGCCCAGTGCTTAAAGACTCTTGATTGACAAATGTTTTATTTGACATATCAAACAATGATGGTTTTCATATCAAATAGCCCACATTTGTGAGCCAAAAGTTAACCCCTTGAAGAGTGATACAATGCCAGAATAGGATCTAGAAAGAAGCTACCCTCAAAACAGACCCAAGCAATTTTGCTCCTAAAGAACTAAAAATACACTCTGTAGCAGGTGACAGGCATGACAGATTGTTTTATTGCAACACACATACACACACATGCACACACAAACATCACACAAACAACAGTGTAAAAAAGTAGTTCTTACTGGTGGCTTCAAATGACCTACTTGTGTTCTGTAGCTGTGATGTTGCTGTTTTAATGTTGGGAGACCTAACTAGTAAAGTGGTTACTCATTGGAAATGCTAACTTTTCCACAATGCTCCTCATTTTGTCCGGACATGTATCTTGGATTCATCCCAGGCATACTCTTGCCACTCCTGCTTCTGTAAGAAGCCCTCCTCACCCCATCCCTTTTAACACCTAGAAGAATTCACAATTTCTTAATGCATATTGAGCATTCTCTTTTTTCTTTCAGTTTAAATTTACTTAAAGGACTGCCCTTAATTCTGGGAGAAGGAAATAAATCTGTATGGGAAACATCCAGTGTAACATGAGGACAATTAATTAAACAACAACAACAACAACGTATTCTGATACAGAAATTCTCTCGAGTGTGGTGTGAGGGGGAAACATGTACGTATATCTGACATTAACTGGAATAGTTTCACTTATTCAGCTGCTGAATGTTCATTCTCCACTGCTTACTCCTTCCAGATTCCATCTCCTTCCTTGCTTCCATTTGTTTCTGTTCCCTGTGCCAAGAGAGGCCATTCTCACATCAGGTGCATGTGATACAGGGATTGTCTCCTCCTCTTTGGCTAATTTGTATGAAACACATCAAAACAGGTGAATGATCTGAAGTTCTCTGGCACACTGTAATTATTTGATCAGCTGTGCCATGCCTACGTGTGCACAAAGGAATAAAAGGAGAGTACTGTAGATTGAGGTTTATCCGCCTTCTGTTGGCCACTTAGATTTTTTGTTTGTTTGTTATGAAACAACCAACAAATCTGACTTCATACAGAAAAAAATATTAATCAAAAGCTAATTAGAGAATGGAGGAAAAGGTGCTCACTTCATACCTTCCACTTAATCTGTTTGATCTTATGCGATGGAGTCCTTTGCTGTTATTAATATGCAGTAATACCTTGGATTGCAAGTAACTTAGTTTGAGAGCGTTTTGCAAGACAAGCAAATTTTTAAATATTTATTTAATTTTTTTTAACTTGATATACAAGCGACATCTTGCAATACAAGTACTGTAGTACGGCTTAAATTAAAAATCTCTGTACAATTTTTTTGGGGGGATTTCGTTTTGATATAAGAGTATTTTGGATTACAAGCACACTTCCGGAACGAATTATGCTCTCAATACAAGGCATGACTGTATCTTGATTTTGAATGCCTCCATTAAATCTTCATTTAATTTACTCACATATTTTACTGGTTGGTCATCTTGGTTAGAACACATATTTTTGTACTATTCTCCTCCAGGAATAGAGAGAAGGTGGGTATTGTTTCATTTCCATCCATCCTTTGCATGACCCTCAATTTACATCACTCTAGTGCCACTGATCTCTGCAGATCCTGAGGTTGCTCTTATAGGTGGCCAATTTAACAAAGTGGGAGATAAACAAATGGTGATGAAACTGAGAAAGAGCACCGTCTATGCACAAAAACCCTGTGCATAGGATTTTGAAGAGGAAAAAGATAACCCAGGTGCTAATGAGCCTCATATGAGTAATCTGCTCTCCTCAATATGCAGTGATGTTGCTGGCTTCTACCTTCTCAAGTGCAGGCAAAGTTAAATAAATGTATTTATGCATTTACACTTTTACCCTACTCTCCAGCAGAAAAGACTCCAGAAGCAGCTTACATCAGACCAATAAAAACAAGACAGTCCCTGCCCACAGTCTTAAAATCTAAAATACATACATAAATAAAATAAATAAAAGACATGGTACAAAAGGAAAAAGGGATGAGGAGTGATGAGGAAAAATAAACCAACTCAGGCACCAATTCTCAAAGTTAACACAGTAGTTCTTATAATGACCAACGGGAATGGAAACATTTCAGAGACAGGATGCAAACAGGACTGGTCTCTCAGTAGAGCCAATGGAGCCAATGCTGCTTCTCATCTCTCCCTCTGCTGCAGTCTGATGGAAAGGCTGCGGCCAGGTGACAGTTGAGAGAGGGAGGACCCTAATGGAGCTGATCTTTCAGCAGAGCCAATGAAGTGGCCCTTCTTGCTCCCTGATGCAGCCTTTTGGAATGGGTGATTAATATAGTTCAGGTATTTTCAGAAATGTGAACCAGTCAACAGATTCTCAAGCACTTAATGTGTCCAGTCAGTAACAATGCTATGTTCAAGACTTTGTTCCCTGGATAAGTGACAATCAGCAAGACACAGACAAAATGGCTGCATTAATCAGAGGGCTGGGTAACAAAAATAGAGTGAAATATTTCTAAATCACTCTGCTGAATATCAGCAATCTACAGAGTCAAGTCTGCTGTAATCAAGAAATATAATAACCTGGATTCCACTGCATATCTGCAAACAAGATTTTTGTGATTTTAGGTCCTCTTTCCCCTGTGCGGGGACCTACACCTCTAATAACTCCCAAACACATTTTCCCTGACTGATGATTTGTAACTAGAAAGCCCTGCTTTCTAAAGCAGCTTGTAGATATAAACAACTGGACCATTATTCTGGTAAAAAAGAAGACAAAACTGAAAACCTCTGCTCTGCACTGAGAAAGGTATCCTTTTTCAGTGCTAAGCAGGGGAAAGCACTTACTTCCAGCTGGAGATAACTGCTTTTCCCTCTATGGCAGAGAGAGCAGGAAGAAGCTGCTGAGCTGGACGTGGAACCTCCGCAGACCATATCAGGCCCTTAGGCCAGAGGTTCCCCATCTCTGGTGTAAAGAATGTGTTCTTACATCAGGCATACATTAGCTTGACTTTTACGTTTCTGGTAAATTCATTAACCAGAACTATAATGGTTTACTGTTTCGTTTCAGGTTGGCCATATTTTGTAGGAGTTATACCAGTGTTTCAATATAAATATTTACCTTAAATTAGAATACAGATTTCTTCATATATGTTACAAGAAAATATATATAGCATAGGTTGGACATTATTTGAAAACCTGGGCAAAATACTAAAATGGCTCTATGCATCCATGATAATACATTCAGGAGTTCCTGGATGGCCCTTGGTCCTTCCATTCTGGATGGGCCTGGATTTTATTTTGATGAAACTGCTGTAAACACAAACCATTACCACAGCTGAGTTAGCTAGCCGTAATGTGGCTTTTCTCTTTTACTCTATGCTTCCCAAAGAACCTTGGCTTTTCTCTTTTACCCTTTGCTTCAGAAAGAACACACATACATTCTCATTCTCTCTCTCTCTCTCTCTCTCTCTCACACACACACACACACACACACACACACAGGCATTCTCTGGGTGCATTTGTGTTCTTTGTTTGCCTTGAGTCTTCCTTTTCTCCTTCCACCTGAAGGATGCAGCAAAACCGCTGCCTGTTGGGAATGGCTGCCTCTGAATGACCATCAACTAGCAAAATGCCTATCACTATGACAGCCAACTTGCAGGGTGTAGGAGAATGTAATCAGCACATTCCACTGAACAAAATGTTTTATAGTTCTTACACCTTTATTGTCACAAAATTCCTGTGAGGTAGATTAGGCTTTGAGAAAGTTACCTGCCCAAGGCCATGGAGAAAGCTTCAAGGCTGAGCAGAGATTTGAACTAAGGCCTAACACAGTGGTTCTCAACTTTTTTTGCCCCATGCACCCTTTTCGCCATATATCAGAATGTCATTCCATCCTTTCCAAGATTGTCTGACTCAAAAATTGCATTCCAAATAATATGCATATAATATATAATAATTATAAATGGAATATTTCCACAGATAACAAGTGAAATATTTATCTTTATTTTTAATTTAATCTGTGCCATACAATAAGGTGTGATGTCCTGTAGCTTATGTACAATCTGTAGAATTGTAATTTGTAGAAAGATCAGTATTCCAACAGTTTGAGTCTGTGGTCCCAATTCCCCCCCCTGAAACCCTAAAATTCCCCCCCAGGGGGGAATTCCCCCCTGGTTGAGAACTCCTGGCTTAACAAGTCCAAAGCCAATCTTTGAGCCATTGTACTAATGTATTTATTAGTACATTTATTATTATTTATATGTTACATATATGTTTACATATAACATTTACATTTACATAACATATTACATTTATTATAAATAATTATTTATTTATTTATTATATTTATACCCTGCCTTTTTTCCTTCAAGGAACCCAAGGCGGCTTACATAATCTTCCTCCTCCTCTCCATTTTATCCTCACAACAACCCTGTGAGGTAGGTTAGGCTGAGAGTTAGTGACTGGCCCAAAGTCACCCAGTGAGTTTCATGGCTGAGCGGGGACTAGAACCCAGATCTCCTGAGTCCCAGTCCAACACTCTCACCACTACGCCACACTGGCATGTGCTGTGCCTGTGCTATCCTGGCTTTATGTATAGCAATTGCAAGTAAACCAAATGAAAAGCTATAATTATGTAGACTTTGATTGGCTTATGTGTTGAACAGCCCGAAACAGACAGAACAAGGGGGGGGGGAAAGAAAAAAAATACACCTTCAAGTTCACTTTTAGCACCAAAACGTGATTCCTTAAACAATCTAAACTGTAGCCAATGCAAAGATATTAACGCCAGACTTTTTATTATTCTAAACTGTTCCAGGAACAGCATCCAAATTTACATAGCCATTTATTTCTATGGTGGCAGGAATTCATGCTAATTGTACATTAATTCCTAGGATGAATAATTGAGGTATCAGATGCAACACCTCAAAAAAATTCCTCCTTAAATCTTGTTTAGTACTCAAAGTAACAAGTTCTAAGCCATGAGTTAATCAAGAAAACTATACATAGTTCTTCATTAGCATACCAGGAATCAATCCACAAATGATAAAATCACTGAACATGCAGACTTAATAGTGCATAATTCAATCATGCTTAACTCATTCTGAACACATCACTATCTTCAGGTTTCATAGAAATGGTAATTTTGTAGATAGGATATAACAATCATCAACCTCAGGGAAAACATCCCATATAGTTATATTTTGAGGTATATTTTATTTTTCTTGGTATTTATAGGGGATGTGTGGATTTGTAGAATAGGGAGGGGGATATAAAACCAAGCTTTCATCTAGGTCATTCAAAAGTGTGGTTACAAAGAGAAATTAAAAGTAACAACCACTAATTGGATTTTCATGGTTATGGCTGACATGTTTTTTCAGAAAGACAAAATCAAGGTATCAATTCGAACCAAGAAGAACATGAACTGAAGCTCAGACTGAACCTTTATTCTCTGCCCACCCAAACTGGAACAGAACCTGAACCACTATTTGAGGATCTCTGTTGCTCTGAGATAAATAAATAAACCTGGTTGCCTATTTGGAATATGGATTTGACGGGGGGGGGGGGGAAGCTGATGTAGTAGTACACAGACAGAGCCCAATCAGAATGAATCATGAGCCAATATCTAGGAAGACTTTTAATTAGTTTTGTTCAGGCTTCTGTACTTTACCCTCTTTGAAGGCTGAAAAGTAACAGAATGAACACTTATTGTGGTCAATTGGCAATTTATAAAGCAGACTCTTTATGATAAAATGCATCATGGACATGATGCATGTCCAAAACACGGAGAACATGGTATTTCTGTGCATGCAGAATCCCTCCTGCTTACTCTAGTACTCAATCAGTCTCTGCAGCTGAAACAGAAATGCAAAGGCCTCAGGCAACTATCTGAAGGGTAGGCAACCTGGCATCCTCCAGAAGTTTTATACTACCTCATGGCTAATAGTCAGGGATTATGGGAGCTGTAGTCCAAAACATTCCGTGGGTACCAGGTTGCCTACCTCTGATTAATTGCATGGTCATTTACTATGGTACACATATCACCACCATGTGGGAAGCTGGTTGTCTGTAACATTTGACCACATGGTGAGGTCATTATTTTTTTTTTTTTACTACATTACTGATCAAAAAGGTGGGGAAGAGGAGCATAGTAAAAATTCTCATCATTACATAGCCAGACACTGACTGACTTTTCATGTGTTATATGCACACGATAGAAAGTGGCCATGGGGCAAATGGTCAGGATCCAAGCATGGGCCCAGAGGTTCGGGGGAGCCTGTCTTGGGCTGCAAGCCCATTACCATGGGGGGAACATTGAAGACAATATATATATTTTAAATTCTTTTATAGGCTTGGATCTTAAGACATGGATACAGTCTCAGATCTGAAGGGTTAGCTGTGCATGGATTTTATGTGACTCACTGCTTGGAGAGTAACATTTACCTGAAAACTGACATGTATCCAATCATTCAGAAGTCTGAATGTCACTTCTGAATGCTTGCTTGGGTGCGTGTCAATAGTTATTCTACCCCAGAAACATCTGGAAAAGCCTAGAAATTAATTAACAAACAAGGACAATTATCATTTAGTGATTAAATTAAGAAAAGCCTCTGCTCAATCTTAATCTACACACTTTAGGCCAGCAGCCTAAGGGGGGAGGGAAGAGAACTTATCTTGTCACCTCTGCTTCTGTTTCTATCTCTGTTTCCAGAAACTGCCTTGAGGGAGCAACATTCCTGCTGGATCCTTGATAGAATGGATGACACTTCTATTTGAAAGTGTACACTAATAATATGCACACTATAACACTGTGTGTTTAATACAGTCACATACAACATACACACACAACAAAGTACATAGACATAGAGTTAGACAAATACTATAATACTACTACTACTCAGAGACAGACAGATCTACTCATATTTGACCCTGAACTTAAATGCAGTTAGGTCCAGAATGGGGTGAACATTAGATAAGAATTATGATGTAAGGGATTGGGTTTTAGGAAACGATTGGCCTAGACTGGAATACAGTCACACAAACAAAACACATCCAGCAGCAACTCCACAATTCTTTCAATTTTGCTGCTCCTAGGAGACTTGGAACTTGCAAGAGCTCTGAAAACACTGGAACAACTTCTGATATGTTCCTTCAGCATCCCTCCCAAAAGCACCATGATAGACAGCCCTGGCAAAGTTATTCCCTGGTTGGAAGCTACAGCTGTCACTCACAAATCTACACCGCCCTCCTCTTTCCTCCCTTTCCTCTACTTGGCATTTTCCTTTTATGGAGAGCTTGGGAAAGGTTCAGACAGTGCTTTTTTTCTGGAGAAAAAGGTACCAGAACTCTTGGATTACATTTCCTCGGGAGTAGATGGCGATTAAATTGTAATGCAATTAATAGAAGAAAAGGTGCTGGAACTCAGTTCCGGTGAGTTCCACCAGAAAAAAAGCCCTGGGTTCAGATATTAATTAGCCAAGAAAAAAACATTGTAAAAACATCCTTCTGAAGCGGATCCAAAGCTTCAGGAACAGCCTGCTTTGCTTTGGACAAGACCCACTTTGCTTTGGAGGAGGTCCAAATAATTCCAAAGAGGCTGACTTTGGTTCGGTATTCGGGCTTTGTCCAAAGTGGATGCACACTCCTAGTATTAACTATAAGATGAATCCTTTATAACCAGCCAAGAGCAGAGAAGTTCCACTTAGTTTTAGTAATCCTCCATTTAGGAGGCTATGATGATCTGAGTTTGGTGTGAAGGTTAAAAAAAGAGAGAGAGAGAGAGTCTTGTGGCATTTTAAAGATTAACAGATATGGCATGAAGGTTATAGACCAGCCTTCTCCAACCTGGTGCCCTCCAGATGTGTTCGACTTCAACTCTCATCCCCAAAGCAGCAATAACCCATGCTATAGGGTTACCCGTGGGTTTAAAATGAAATCATTGGTCCCACGTCTATATATCTAGAATGTCATTAATAAAGAAATGCCATATAAATTTTTCATTCTCATTCCTAAGCTTCAGTGGAATAGTGCTGAAAAGCTTTCTGTAGTGCCAACATAAAATGTGAGAATAACATTATATTTATATTCTGTTCTAGTCTTTATCTCAGGCTAAAATCAGCAACTTGTTTTACTGGCTCACAATATCTTGCTAAGAGGTTCAGGATTTTATGTGAATTCTCAACTACAGGATCTGTATTGTGAAGCATCTCCATTGTACAGCAGTGGGTAGAACGAGACATGGCAACAAATTCCAGTAAAAATGCTGAACTCAAGGACAGTATTTGGAGCTCTGGTCAAGCAGAGTCTGCCAGGCACTTATGGCAGAACTCCCAGCACTCTGAAGAGGTTTCCATCTGTCTTGAACAGTCTGGGGGCCTTGCAAGGGCTTTGCAGAAACACTAGTGCCTGCCAACAATCCCTTTGCAAAGGTTCCTACAAAATACAGTACTGTGTGACCCTGATTCATTTTACATTTGTTCAGGACAGGATGGAAAACTGGATCTTCCCTGCCACCCTTGTTTCCCACTACCTTCTGAAATAATAATAATCAGATTATTTGTTGGCTGTGTGCTTCACTGCTGTACTAGTCCATTGCTGGAACAATCATCCAGGAAATATATCTATATTTTTAAGTAACAAAAACCAACAAGTAGGGCTGCCCTATTCCTCTTCCCCAAATCTGGGTATCCTGATTTGCACATTATGTAGTAAATGATTTGGTAAAGTTGGAAAAGCTTTAAGCACTCCCCCATCTGATTTTTCACTCCAAACCACGCCTTTCAAAGTTGCTTACAGCAAAGGGACAGATGGTTTGGTTTTCTTACTTTTTCATGTAGCGTGTATTTGAACCTTCAAAGGCTAAATAAAAACAATTATATATTGTAAGATGTCTAAGGCTGCAATCCTGTGCACACTTTCCTGAAAGTAAACTCCATTGAACACAGTGGGCCTTACCTCTGAGTAAATATGTATGGGGTCACAGTATTAGTCTAATAAAGTAACCTACACTCATTTATAAAGGCTGCAGTATCCTTCAAAACCCATCTTTCCATATCTTACACATGGACATTATTTACTATAGTCCTCTCTATATGTAGTTTGATGCTTTATTTTTTGGTCAGTCTTAGCACTTTTAGGTATTAGATTGTGATACCACTGTAAAATAGTAATAGTTATACTTCATGCAAACTTTACCCTAGCCTTTTAAGAAAATATTATTCTTCCTTGTACACTGTCCTTATGGTTGGCGTTTAGGTGAGATCTGGGATTAGGAGGAATGGGAAAAGAGTGGGGCTGGGGATTAGAATAATGGGTGAGAGTGGGAATCTGAGGTTAAGAGGAGGGAGGTGGAAAGGCATCTGGAGGCTCACAAGATGGTTCTCTTGCTCTTCTTCCAGAACATGCAGCATGAAAGAAAGTCTAGTTTCTTTTAACTCCAACTGAGCTTACCAAAAGATGAAGTTGCATACAGTGCCTTGCAGAAGTATTCAGCCCCCTTTGACCTTTCCACATTTTGTTGTGTTACAACCTGGAATTGAAATGGATTAAATTGGCATTGTACACAAGATATGCAACACTGTGAAGGTGCAACATATTTTTATTGTGGCACAAATGTTATGTAAACAAAAACAAACTGGCACCTGTTGGGTGCAGAAGTATTCACTCCCTGTGCTGTGCCTGTGACAAGCCTAAATAAGCTCTGGTGCAACTGCCCCCAGAAGACACGTACTGTAAGTAGTTGAATGGAGTCCACCTGTGTGCAATTCCAGTGTCACATGATCTCAGATTAAATGCACCAGTTTCTGGAAGACCCCAGAGTTTTTCAGAGCACATATCTAATCAAATAGCATCATGCAGACCAAGGAGTTATCAAAACAAGGATAAAGTTGCGCAGAAGTACCAATCAGGGTTGGTTATATAAAAAATATTCCAAAACATGAACATCCCCTGCAGCACTGTTAAATCCATGATTACAAAATGGAAAGAATATGGCTCAACCGTGACTCTGCCTAGAAAAGGCCGTCCACCAAAACTCAGTGAGCAGGTAAGGAGGGCGTTGGTCAAAGAAGCAACCAAGAGGCCTATGGTAACTCTGAAGGAGCTGGAGAGATCCACAGCTGAGATGGGGGTAACTGTCCATGGGACATCTATCACCTGGATGCTCCACAGAGCTGGGCTTTATGGAAGAGTGGTGAGAAGAAAGCCATTGCTGAAACAAAGCCCATTTGGAGTTTTCAAAAAGGTATTTGGAAGACACAGCAAACATGTGGGAAAAGGTTCTCTGGTCTGATGAGACCAAAATGGGACTTTCTGGCCTTGCCACAAAACGCTCTGTGTGGTGCAAAGCCAACACTGCTCATTGCCCCAAGAACACCATCCCCACGGTGAAGCATGGTGGTGGTAGCATCATGTAGGGATGGTTTTCCTCAGTAGGGTTTGGGAAACTGGTCAGGCCTGAGGGCAAGATGAATGGAGCCAAATACAGGGCAATTCTAGAGGAAAACCTGTTATAGTCTTCAAGGAACCTGGGACTGGGGCGGAGGTTCACCTTCCAGCAGGACAATGACCCTAAACATTGCTGAAAGGCCACCCTCCTGAAGGCTCCTCCTCCCTCAACTGCCACCACCACCAGCGATTCCAGCAGGTTGAGAGGAAGGAGATGAGAGGGAGCACAGTGCCATTTCACTAGCCCTGCCAGAAGAATTAATTAATCCCCCCCCTTCTGCCCTCCCCATTCCTTTTTCCTTGTGTGTCATGTCTTTTTAGATTGTAAGCCTGCGGGCAGGGACTGTCTTGTTAATTGCTGTAAACCGCCCAGAGAGCTTTGGCTATTGGGCGGTATAAAAATGAAATGAAATAAATAAATAAACAAACACAGCCAAAGTAACACTGGAGTGGTTTCAAAACAAGAACCTGAAAGTCTTAGAATGGCCCGGTCAAAGCCCAGACCTCAATCTGATTGAGAATCTGTGGCAAGACTTGCAAGTTGCTGTTCCACAATGGTCCTAATCCAACTTGACAGAGCTGGAGCCATTTTGCCAGGAAGAATGGGCAAACATTGCAGGATCCAGATATGCAAAGCTGAAGACTTGCTGCTGTTATTGCTGCCAAAGGTGCATCTACCATATATTGACTCAGGCGGGGTGAATACTTACACAACCAACAAGTGCCAGTTTGTTTTTGTTTACTTAACTTTTGTGCCATGATAAAAAATATTTTGCACCTTCACGGGGTTGAGTATCTTGTGTACATCAAGTGGTAACAATGCCAATGGAATCCATTTCAATTCCAGGTTGTAACACAACAAAATGTGATAAAGTCAAAGGTGTGTGTGTGTGTGTGTGTGTGAATACTTCTGCAAGGCCCTGTAATTATAGGACTTTTTCTGCAAAACTGACATGGAGGCACAATCTGCTTTAGGATGTCGCAAAGCAGTGAACAGTAAACACAATGTGAAAAAAGGTCATACACAGACTTTCACAATATGTGGTGTTTCTAGCACTTAACTTGTTGCATCCATAACTTTCTGTGACAGAAATAATGGAGCATTATCTCAATGGAGCATGAGGCTTCTGCATGCAACTGAGGATTGGATTTGGACTGGGAGGCAGTCTGACAGGGGAACTGAACGGGGGTATTTTTGACTGCAGTAGTGGAGGTAATAACTTCTACTGCAGCAGTTTAAAACATTTTTAAAGAATACTGAGGTCCAAGCTAAACATGGGTGTTTTGTGGGGGGGGGGGGGGATCCTTTTTTTTTTTTTTTTTTAAGGGAAATGCATGCAGGAGGGCTGTGAAGTTGACTGAAGCAGCAGCACCGGGGAGAGGTGAATAAGATTTTCCTTTAGTCTATTTTGGTGATCAAAATATGCATTAATTTGTTTTAGCTTTTTGTGTAATTTTAAACTTGGTTTTAAATTTTTTATAATGTTTTTATAGTGTATATTTTATTATGTCTTTTATTGATTGTTGTAAACCGCCCAGAGAGCTTCGGCTGTTGTGCGGTATATAAATAAAATTCATCATCATCATGATCATCTCAACCACAAGAGTCCCCCTATTTGTCCCCCATGGGTGGGGAAGCAATAATCACTCCCATTTCTCCCCCTACCCCAAGTGGTGCTACTACTACAATCAACTTCACAGCCCTTCTAATAGCACTCCCCTAACCAACCCCAACAAAACAGGAGACTGGATAGCACTGGACTAAACTGCAACGTTGTCATATAGTTCTCTCTCTCTCAACTTCCCTCCCAGTAATATGGGTAAAACAACACTGGGGTATTTTGAAGTGCTGATGAAACCCATGCTCTTTCAGCCTTATTGCCATCTCCCCACCCCCATGTTAATTTGGGTGTAATAATGGTGGACTTTATTTGCACTGGCAGGGGATTTTAAAAAAAATATTTACAAACTCAGGAAAACAAGTAATTTTTGAGTGTGCATTAAATAAAATCTCAGTTAGAAACAGCATGAACTCCTCTGTCCTGCTAGCTTTTGTCTTCAGGTGATACACTACCATCACAGCTACATTAAAATTCTAGATTTCTCAATTTTTTTCTATGAGCAGAAATAACTTTTCCACCAAGAAAGAAAGAAAGAATGGTGGATTGAAAATGAACCAGGAAGTTTCTTCTCCATGGGTGAGAGCCAGTGTGGCGTAGTGGTGAGAGTGTTGGACTGGGACTCCGGAGATCTGGGTTCTAGTTCCCGCTCAGCGATGCTCACTGGGTGACTTTGGGCCAGTCACTGACTCTCAGCCTAACCTACCTCACAGGATTGTTGTGAGGATAAAATGGAGAGGAGGAGGATTATGTAAGTCACCTTGGGTTCCTTGCAGGAAAAAAGGCAGGGTATAAATGTAATAAATAAATAAATAAATGGGTGCCTTGCAAGTGTGGGAAAAGAATACAGTCCATGTGTTGTCTCCTTCCAAAAACTGCATCAAGAAATGATCTCACAGATCAATTTTATGTTGAAAGTTAACGTGCCCCTAGACCACATACTTAAAACTATTTTATGATGGAGGAAATAAAATTGAAAACCAAAGCTCTCTTATCAGTTTAATGTATTTACCTGCATTTATAGATAACAGAAGCAGCTCCAGAGTGGGGTGGGGGCATCATTCCTGTCCCCAGGCCCCCAGCTACCATCATTCCAGTCTCTCGTAGTCTGCTCTTGCTATTCGCTATTATTCTTCCCTTTCAATGTGATTAATATGGTTTGTCTATTTATTTATGAGAGTTCTACTCTACTTCCCAAAGCCACATGCAGAATATAATAAAACCATATTAAACCAAATATCAAAAATTAATATGAAAACAAAAACAAACGTGAAGAGCAATATAAAACATCTCGTTTCCTCTCTCACACACTTCATTCCCTCACAGGATCCATTCCTTGCTTCATTTGTAGCTTACATTGGTTTACATTGGAGGTCAGTCATCATGTCAAATGGCTCCCACTATTTTTATAAACTTTCTCGTCCTTCGTTTCAGTAGATCCCAAAGACTGTGCTCCTAACACTTTTGCAGCCCGCCCTCTTTCTCTTCCTTTCCTTCCGTCCGTCTGTCCTTCCTTGCCAACCCTGTCGTATCATCTCCCAGTCCCGCCTCCTTCCTGCGGCGATCTCGACGCAGCCGTCAGCGGCACCTTCTTCCTGTTTGGAGCTCCGCCTTATCGTTAAGGCCAACCTGGGTGCCCGAATTAACTCTTTGGCCCTCTGCTAGAGGGAATACTGCGGCCCCTTCCTCCCCACTTGTTCTGGCCGGGCGCGCTCTCTCTCCGGGGAGGCTGTTTGGCGTGAGCGGCTCGATGCGTCGGCGCGAGGCCCCAGCTTGCTCCGCCCGCCAGGCTGGCTCTATGGGTACTGTGGCATCTCGTCTCAATTGACAGGGAAACGGGCAGGAGGAAATGGTATAGTTAGAGCGCGAGAGTGAACAACCGCCACTCGCTGGCCGCTGGCAGTGAGAACGTATGTGTGCGCCCGCGCGTTTGTGCGCCCGCGCGCCTTTCCGGTAAACCGCACTGCCTGGGCAGAGCTCCTGCCCCAGCGGCTCTTGCGTTGCGTGTGAGTTGCTGATGTTGTTTAGGGGCCTGGCCCGACTGGGCAGCACCTGCAGGGCAAAGCCAAGCGCCCCCACCCTCCTAGTCTCCCGTCCCCAGCTCGTTCACTCCTCCCTGCCGCATCACCAGGAGAAGAGTGGGCAGAGGTGTCGGATCACACACACTCACGCTGGGGAAAACTGGGCCCTGTCACAGGAAGCAAGCCACCTCCTTTGCCCCCTTCTTCACCCTTTCCTTGCAGGAGTTCCTTTTGCTTGCTGGCCATCTCTCTTTGGGCAGCATGCCCAACGGGGCCACCCAGAATGAAAGCGCAACTACTGCATCTGCTTGCTTGGTGTCCCTTTTTCTTGGGACAATGCAGTGGGCCTGCTGGGTCCCAATTCTCACTGCCACACTGTCCAAAGATAGTGTACAAGTGAGCAAACGAGGATGAGGCAGTAGTATTTGCCCACTAGCATGCCTGTGCTCCTCACCCTGGTTGACACTGGTGCAAATTGAGAAGGTGAGCAAGTAGGCAGAGGCTACAGCTTACACTCCCTCTGGACAGTGCCATGGAACCTGATCTGCCCTGCTGTGCTATCAAAAGCCTTACAAACAAGCAAGAACAGGCAGCAGCTGTTCCTGCAAGAAGCAGTTGCTGTCTTAACTTTATTTCACACACTGGGAAATTCCACTGGGCCCGCTCCACTTCTTCCTGCTGTGCTTCCTGTTCTTCTCAGAGACAGGATGAGCTGGCAGACCTCTCCTCTCCTGGACTGCTTTGTAGGCCAAATATTTACCACAACACCTCACAGAGGGAGAAGATCAATGATTTCAGTGGCAGCTGTGCCTTGCAACTATCAAATTGGTCACTTCTGTGAGTAAGCAGCAGCAGCTGCCCTATACAACCTGCCCTCTGAACCTGTGTGGTGGGGTGGGAGGCCATGTTGCCATTGCTGAACACAGCACAAAGCAGGGGACAGGATGCCTACCTAAGGGGGGATAAAACCTCCCAGGAGCAGCTGGTGACATCATTGGGCCCTCAAAGCACTGGAACCTCAGCTATTACCAGACACTGGGAAAGATGTAACATTTCGAAGTCGGGGGGGACAGGGACATACACCATTTTTTTCTGGGTGGGGTGGAAAAAAAATTGAAATTTTTAAGGAAAAATTGATAAATATGCAATACTTTTTTTTTTTTTTAGCACTCTACAGATCTAAAGTCACTTTGTTACTTTAGGAACAAAAAACGTATTATGTATAACTTGGCTGGCTCAAAATTATCAAGTTAAAAACATTTTAAATTTAATATATAAAACATGTTAATTTTATGAGTAAACAAAGCTATATGTAATACATTTTAGGTTCCCTTTTTATGTCTGAGCAGAAGAAGCTTCAGCAAGTAGTCCCAGAACCATCTAAATCAAATCATCCTAAAAGCCAGAAGAAGTAGGAAGAGCTGGAGGCAGAGGAAAACTGGTGCACATTCATGTCTGTGATGAATTGGTTGGAGTTGGGTTTAGGAAATCTGTTCTGAAGGAAAAATTATTGAGAGCTTATTTGGCTGGAGAAGACTCTTACCCAGCCTTCCCCAACCTGGTAACCTCCAGAATTTCCTCTTTTTATAATTTTCTTTTTGTAATTTTATCCTGGAAGACAATGTTACTCGGTCAAGAATGATCGCCTGCTACTAACCTCCAGATGTGTTGGGCTATAACTCCCAGCATGACTGGGGCATGCTGGGAGTTGTAGTCCAACATATTTGGAGGGCACCAGGTTGGGGAATTCTGCACTCTTACCTATTAGGAATGCTAACCAAGCATAGTTAATTTAAGAACCCTTAAGCAATCTCATTATATGGAGTTATACTTTATTCATTTACTAAATAATTCCCTTTAATACACATCTGAATTTTTGTTCACTTTGGAAGGGTCACTCCAGTGATGTTGTCAATCCCATGCTTACGCCCTAGGAACCAGGCTAGTGAGTTTCTTTTAGGTATAGAGTGTTTATTTTGGTGGCAGTGGTTAAGGGCTTTATGGTTGAGTCAGCATTCCCTAATGGTGAGCTCTAATTGGGAACATTATTAAAAGCTGTGGCAGTGAGTTCCATAGACTGAAAAAAGAAAAGAACAGGTGGGATACCTGACATGTTGTTCCGTTGCACGTGGTGGCAGTGTACTGTTGAGATAACCTGCAGTGTTTCTCTCACATGTGGGTTTTAGAACTACATTCATTGACTGCAACAGCATCTAACCAGAAGCAGCACAGAACTCTATAGAAAAAAATCCAAACTGTTATATGGTGACTAGTGACATGTTGGGAAATTGAGCATGGTTTTTGGCATCCCTAAATGTCTATCAGTAAAAGGTAAATTAATCATTTTAATAAGGAATGGAAGAAATAACTATGCTGGGAATTTTACAGAGGATTAAAAAAACATTTTCCTCCCATGGCTTTAACGTTTCCAGAAATTTTACATCTCTAGTCTTGCATAGACGTCTTACTGTTTTTAGAAATCAGTTTGGGGGAAATAAAGTCTGGGTAGCAATATATGAGGACCTTATTTATTTACTTCATTTTTATCCTGTTTTTCAGATTATCTCCCAAAGCAGCTCACATCAATTTAAAAAAAAACAGGCCCTGCCATCAGGCTTAGAAACTAAAAAGACAAGACACACAAGGAAAGGGGAATAAACATTTCATTCATCATACTAAAATAAAATATTTCATAATCCAAAATTGTTCGGGGGGGAGGATAAAAAGTCTTTGAAAACAGATCCCCCCCCCCCTCCAGGCCTTCACATCTCTAGACACTGCCAACCCTGCCTGGCCCACATAGTTGTCACCAAAATGTCTAATTGTTCTTTGTTGTGCATGCCCATATCCTGGAGCTTCTGCCCAATGGCCATGACATCCCTTTCACCAGAAATTTGCTCACTGCATTAAACCTGAGAGGATTTCTCTCTCTCTTGACTACCTTCTACCAAACTTGTGTCCATAATAAAGCTCTGTGCCAAGCTGCAAATGTGCTATGCTTTTGGCATGTGAACATGATTCCTTGTCAGTCAGCAATCGGTATGGTTATGGTACAAGTTTATGTAGTGGTTCATCTTTCATTATAGTTTTGAGATACACCTTTTTGTTGGTGAAGAAAATATGTTTGACCAGTTTAGTAATGCTTTCTCCTTGCTAATGGCTAGGAACTGTAATAGTCTAAATCCCCTCCCCTTCTGGTCCAACTGCATTCTACAAAGTGGGAATTAACATGTTAGGAACATAGGAAGCTGCCTTATACTGGGTCAGACCATTAGTCTATCTAGCCCAGTATTGTCAACACTGACTGGCAGCGGCTCTCTTGGGTTTCAGGCAGGATTCTTTCCAAGCCCTACCTGGAGGCCGGGATCAAACCTGGGACCTTCTGCATGCAAAGCATGTGCTCTGTACACTGAGCTATGGTTCCCCCTACAGCACCTGGTATTCCAAGGCGGTCACACATCCAAGTACTAACCAGGCCCAACTCTGCTTAGGTTCTGAGATCAGCTGAGATCGGGCTGTTCAGATGTCTTTCTTCTGGGACACAGACCTGGACAATCTAATCTGGTGTAACTACCACTTTTGATTGCAATTACGAAGGCAGATTAGAAGGTGTGATGATGACACAGGACACAACCAGAGAATCTCTAATAAATGGTAAGGTAATTATAATAGACCAATAGCAAACTCAAGTGTTGCCAGGATTGCAGTCAAAATGGCTACTGAAAATCAAGAGGGAAGTATGTATCTGTATGGTTGGGGGAACCCCAAGGTTGGCAGAAGTACAAACAAAAATGTTGGATAATTAAAATTGCAGTCAAAACCTATGGCTAATGTTTCACCAGGTAATTGGGTGAAATGGTTAAGATCACTGATACCGTCTAGGGTGGTTTTCCTAGAAGGTACTCATTGAATTATTAACAGCCTGAACAGGAAGTGAGCGTAGCTCTCGGCTTCTTCCTCTTTCTGTTCAGACTCCTAGTGAATGTAGCACCTTCTGTTGTTGTCTCCACGTGGTCCAAGCAGCAGCATGTAACCAGAGTTGCTGGTCTGAACTCCACAAGTTCAGACCCCAAGTAACTACAAATGTACTTGTACCAACTGTAAGAAACGTCTTTTGTAAGCCTGCCTGAATGAAACTGCATAATCTGAGTGAGTAAATGTTACCTTTAACTTTTACAAGACTGTGTCTCTGATTATTGTTCTGAGGGAGAGAAAAGGGAGCAAAACCAGGGAAATCCAGTCTGCCTTAAAGCATCCTGGATTACTAAATGCTAACTGGCTAACACTAGCCAAAGCTAAGCTTCTTTTAAGCTGGAAAGGGACTCTACTCTGCTGATCTCACTAACGTGAGATAGGAAGGATATTACTCCACAATATATCCTCTCCTAGCATCTTTTTCAAGTCCCAACAAAAAAAAAAGCACATATGGGGTTTAAAAGCCCCAAAAGGTCTGACCCACAAAATATAAAATGAAAAGAAAAATAGAAGGTTGGTAGGGAGAGTGGAATGCTCTGTTTGGAGGGAATGGCTGGCTGAACCCTGAACATGAATACTCTTTGTATCAGGAAGTAATAGTATACAGTATACACTGCAACATTTGGTAGCAGGTCCCACTTGTTCCCCTTAGTAGTGAACTTGGTTGAACAGCTGCCTTAACCGTAAGCAAGCAAAATGGAACAAACCACCCAGCATTAAGATACATAGCTGTTTTAATATACTTGAGGCCTTCTCTAGGTATGTCGAAGTATGCACGTAAATTAAAAAGAAAAGGAATTTAAAGAACACCAAAACAAAGCAAACCTAAAATGACCCATTGAAATACTGGGACATGTGGAATTTTTAGGATATAGAAATAACATTTTGGACTAATTCTCGTGGTCCACTAATCATCTTATTGTCTGGAGAGGAAATCTTTGGGTTCCCATTAAATACCAAAGACCGACATTCTTGTATTTGCTGCTACATTGTGTTTGGGAAGGATGGAGAGAAGGAGCACTACTGAACCATTATAACAACTCATGCACATAATTTCACCATTATGTTTTCTCCGGGCAGCTCTCACTTCTGCCTCAGAGGATGAGAAAACTGTTAGCCTCCTAATATTTTCTAGGAACATGCTCATTTTAAAGGCTCTTGCCCTGTATTTTGGGAAGATAACAAATATTTGCTATTGCACGTTGTTCCGTGAGGCTGCACTGTTATCTATGTTACATCACCTGCTGCCATGTGAGGAAGCCGCTGCCACTACCCCCCCTCGGCCCCGGCGGCTGCTGGCCCGCCGTGCAAAATGGCTACAACCGAGCCCAGCGGCTGGGGAAGCCTCTGCACCGTCGCCTTCAGGCAAGCAAGCAACGGACCGGCCTCCTCCTCCGTCTGCGGCTCCTCCGCCTTCTTCCCACTCTCCCTCCTGCTCCAACGGCGGCCCCCCGCGACTTGCTCTCCCCGCTTCAGGCAGCGCCCCCTCTAGGGCCGTCTCCGCCCCCTGCCTCTGCTCAGGGCCCACGCACAAGCGCGGCGGGGGTGGGGACTCCCTTGTCAGGGCCAGGCGCGGCCTCCTCGCCGCCCTCCTCGTTTTCGAGCTCGCGGGAGCCCCAGCGTACAACTGGCAGGCGAGGACGCCGGTGGTGCAGCAGCAGCAGCGCTTCGCCTTCCCTTTCTACCGTGAGGTGCTGAGTGATGTCTCTTCTTGGTGGGCAAAGGCTGCGCTGGTGGCCAGCGCATCGGAAAGGGGTGGGGGGAGAGGGCCCCCACTGTGGCCCTCTCTAACGCCCACCCGTCGCAGTTTGGGTTGATTTCTCTGTTGGGAGCAATTCCAGAGGGCAAAAGCCTACAAAATACCCGGCCGGGCTGCGCTCGCTGCATTTCATGGCCTTTAGCCCCAGTGTTTCATATGCCGTCAATAGGGGCATGGCAAGCAGAAATCCAACAGTGCAGCTCCCCCTCGGCGTACCCCGTACCCTTCTCTTGGCGCTTCTGAAGGCATGACAAGCAGAAATTCAACAGGGTAACGTTCCACCTCACAGTACTGTTGTGCTCTGCTTCTGTGAGCTTCTGTAGGTATTCCAGTTGGAAACAGGATTCTCATAGGGTTCAACTTGACCCTATTTACCAAGGAGTGCCCTCCCTATCCTTGGTTTCTGCTCTTCATTCCAGGGTCTCTGCTAGCATCTTTTGTGTGTGGACTGGATACATCTTGTTTCTAGTGTGCCTTTAGGTTTGTGGTTACAAGATTGAAGATTGAAAGTGGATGCTCCATCTTGTCAAAAGAGATGAAGTGAGGTTTATGTTGGCTGTGTGCAATATTCTCCATTATTTGGCAACCTCATTCTGGGTGATGGTGACAGGATTTTTTCCTTATTTGGGGAAAGGAGGGGGAATCTAGAGGAAGGGAGAACAGTACCAGTATTTGATATAGCATTTTTGAGTGTTTAAAGTGTTTTGTGCACATTAGCTTGGTAATCCTGATAAGAACCTGATGAGGTAGGCCAGTATATGTTATCACTACATTCTGTGACTGGCTCCGCCCTGAGCTACTAGGTCCTGGTACCTGAATAAGTACCTAGCAATGTCCCTGGCATCACATCTGGATTATGGCAATGCACTCTACTTAGGGCTGCCTTTAACAGTTGGTCCGGAATGCAGTAGGCAGCTTGTTAACTGGCCCCTCATATAGGGAGCATGTGACTTATTGAAAGAGGTGCATTGGCTGCCATTTGTTTCAGGGCACAATTCAAAGTGCTGGTGATGGCCTTTAACACCCTTCATGGTTTAGAACTGGGATATCTGAAGGACCACCTTCTCTGTATGAGCCATCCTGCCTGTTGAGATCATCTTTGGAGGCCCTCCTGTGTGTTGCAACACCTGCAGAAATACAGGTGTTTGGGCCTTTTTTGTGTCTCAGTCTCTGCCTAGGCTTTGGAACTGCCTCCCAAGGGAGGCTGGTCTTCCCCCTTTAATTGTTTTTCGGAAGTTAGTAAAAACCTTCCTTTTTAGAAAGGCTTTGGGTTTGTAAATGGTTGTGTTATTGAACTGGTTTTATCTGTGCATGGTTTTTTTTAACGAAGAACTTTTATTCCTGCTATGTTGATGTTGATGTTGCTTTCTGTTGCTATTTTAGTTGTGTGTGTTTTTTGAAGAAAGGCGGGATAGAAATGTTTTAAATAAATAAATCTTTTGTAGAAGGCTAACATGACTTCATTAAAATTACAGAAAGGCATACTGACAATAGAAAGGCAAGAAATGCATGTGTAGGCCACAGTCCCCACATGGTCATGTTCTGTTTGCTTATCTTTTTTGTTTGTGTGGGCCTATGTTCTTGTTTCAACAGCTCTTCCTATCCTGGTCCAAATAGTCTTTAAATTGTGCTTGGTGGTTAATTGAAAGCGGTGGGAGGTAGAACGTCTGTGCACTCATTGTCTCCTATGTACATCTTACTCTTGTTTCATCTCCTCTCACGGGTTTCAGCCTCATGCAACAGTTATGATTCCAAAGAATAGGGGGTGGGTGTTGTGCCCTGGAGTATGGTAATTTAAACTAATGGATTTTGTCCATAGGTTCATGTGTCACAAACAGTGACACCTGCATGTACCTGCTTTCTGCTCCAGATGCTGGAGGATATCCATGCAGCTAGTCCAGTTTATTCTCAGTTCTGTGTAAGGCTGTTTATTTTAAACCTTTCATGTTTGTGTCATTGTTGATGTCAACATTATTTAAGGCTCTTTGA
Organism: Shinisaurus crocodilurus; assembly: GCA_021292165.1. Lineage (NCBI taxonomy): Eukaryota > Metazoa > Chordata > Lepidosauria > Squamata > Shinisauridae > Shinisaurus > Shinisaurus crocodilurus. The sequence goes on from CM037879.1 coordinate 117,282,134, forward strand.
TGAGCAGTCAAAGATAGGGTGCCTGTCCTTGAGAGCTTGCAACACAGAAACTAGGGGTGAAATCCAACAGTGTCTGTCTGCAAGGAGAACGCTTGTTCGTGAAATGGATTCCCTTCCCACCCCCTGCAGCCTTCTGTGCTACCCCAAAATCTGCTCTGGAGGTTTGGGAGACCTCTGGAGCAGAGGGGAGTGTGTGTCCCACTGCATGAGTGGACATCCACTCACACAGTACTAGATTTCACCCTACGATAACAAAAAATGTGAATGTAAGAATAAACTACAGTGGCAGTGCAACACAACAGCAGGAAGTGACATTGAGGAGATCGTTGCAGTTGAATTACTGCTTAATATAATTATATATCAGTTATTTGAATTCTATAGGATAGGCGAGAGAAAATATTAATATGTGTATATTTGGGAAGTCTCTATTAAAAGTTTCACTAATATAGTTTGGGTAAGATTAAGGGCACAAGTTGCTATGACCTTATTGGTAAACTTTTGTTTGTAGTCCAAAAGTGTGGTGAAGTCAAGAAAAGCCATTTACTGAAATGCCAGACTCCAGTTCTGCATTGACCAGAAAGTAAACACTTTGGTTTAAAATCCTTAAGTTCTTTTATAAAATAATAGAATTTGCAAATGTTCTGATGATCTAAAGGTGCCAGGTATTAACAATAAGCTTAACCAGAAAAGCCAAGGGATGTTAGCCTTTTTGTAATCGTTCAGTGTTTTTCCTTTGGCAAAAGGTTTCAAGTACTAAGCAGTTTTTTATTTCCACAGTGGACAAGAGTTTATCTAACTAAAAATTAGTGATTTTCAAAACTTGTTTCAAGCTATATTTTGGTTAGATTTTAATAATGCCTAACTTTGGATTTTCATAATTTTAATACTGCATAATTTTAATACTGCTTTTCCTTACTGGAGCTTCATTTCTGCATATGCTTCAAATAATGTACTCTTGTAATGTCTTTATTAAGCTGAAAAAGTGTGTGAATGAATGCATGTGTGAGAGACATAAAACTAGTGATAAATAGGCTTTTGGGGATGCAGTAGAGTGAGACCATTGCACAAAACCTTGGATGTGATGTGATGGGAAGTTCAGATTGAATGCAGGGAATGAGAGGATGCCTGTGGAAGGAAGTGAAGAGGGCAATGACATTAAAGTCGTGAGAGAAGAAGATAATTTCAGAAGTTATTTTGTACAGTGTGAAGAGCAGGGATGATAAAAAGGTCAAATAAGAGGAGATTGAAGTTGTGCAAATGAGAAGGTGGTACACCTGTGAAGAACAATTCTGCAGGAATGGAACAGATAGGAATATTTTGGATTGTTGTAATAGTATTGAGAGGATATTATGATTGCTTGAAAAGAAAGGTCTAGTTTGGATTTAGGATGGTTTAATTTAGACGCGGAAGATAATTATTATGGGAAACACCTGAAGTACCGTTTTATTAATGAGGGGACATTGATTGGCTAGCTCTGATGTGTGTGTGATATATCATGATCATTTATAGCAGGGGTCAAACATTTTTTGGTCAGTGCGCACCTGTGGAATTTTGAAGAGTGTTGTGGGTGCTATCACAAAATGACTGCCATGATAGGCATGGCTGGACACAAAATACCTATTTCCCAGAAGGTGAGGCTCAGAGACAGGTAACTTGGCCAAGAAACTGAATATAAGGCACAGGTGGAATCTGAGCATCAAATGTCAAATGATGTATTTGGCCCAACCCACTGTAACTCTCCAGGACATTTCCTACCACCCCCAGGTTACCTTTTTCTTTTTCGTGCACTGCTGGGCATACTTCAAATTGAAAGTACTGGGCTACAGCCACCCATCATATTTATTTTCTAAGAATGTCTTTGGGAATATCTCCAAGAGATATTCTTGAAAATAAAAATGGCTCTAGAGGCCAGTGCATTACTTTGCTGCAGGCCTGCCTCCCAGTTAATTTTTTTTAAATGAAAAACAATCAAAATGAAATAACAATCAGGAGGGGCAGGGAGACCGTTGGGGACCATGTTAAATCCTTGATTTATAGCCTGCTTCTCCACATGCTCAGACTTGCAGCAAAACTGAAAAATAACAATTTGTTGCAACCTAGGGATTCATAAGAATGAGTGTCCCTTGAAAAGCAAAATATATTGTATGTTTCTGGTTGCTTACTCTGATTTTTTAAGAACCGTCTGTTGCTTAAAATTTTCTATTACTTTCTCATCAACAAAATGTTGTGAAATTAACTTGTTGGATAGTAAATCTGAATGATTTTCATGCTTCTGGATGAAGGTGCTAGCCTGCCTTGCTCTCTGCTCTGAAGTCAATTTCAAGAGAGAGAGAGAGAGATTTAGTTATTATTGAATTAAGCTGTCTTGCTGTAGTAAGGTAACAACAAGGAGTTCAAATCTTTCTTCATCTGTATTTCAGTAATGTCCTTGGGAAAAAGTAAATGTAGAAAATGGGAAAAACTAAATTATAAATGTATACTAAGAAAAAACATTGCTGTTTGGTAATAGATCTTTCGTGATATGGCCTGCTTATTTTAAATATGCTAAACATAAGCAACTACCATACCCTGGGCCCAACCTGGATAGTGTCATGTGGCTCTCACAATAGTACATTCCAAGGGGAAAGAGTGGTGTGAACACCTCTATAGCACACCTATATCAATGGGAGCAGGTCATTTGGGGAACTTTGGACAATCGCTTGTAAAGTGGCCCTCTAGCAACACTAGTTGCTGACTGGGATACTTTTTACATTGGGTATTAGGTACCACAAACAGCAAATCCTTGTACAAGTTATTTTAAAAACATAAAAAATTTGACTGAAACTTACTATGAACTGTGCTGTTGGCGTTGGTGTGTCTTGGTTCAGCTTTTGAATGGATAAATCAGGACAAGTATACATTTTTTCTATATTCTTTAAAAAATCTGCATGGGTGGAAATTGGGCTGTCAGAACAAAAGCCTTCTATTTCCTTTTCTACTTAGATAAGGCTGCAATCCCATGCACATTTATCTAGCGTAAGTACCATGTTTATTTATTTACCGTATTTATTTGGCATCCTGCGTTTCCACTAAAAATAGTGCTCAAGGTGGGTAACAATTTATTCTTACCTTTATTATTACAATAATCAAATACAAATAAAAAGTTACGTAATTAAAACTTAACTACCGTACATTGAGTTACTTCTGTGTAGACATACGTAAGATTGCACTGTCTCCATCTTAGGCATTCTAGTCCTGAAATGATGAAGGAAGCTATTGCCATCTCTTGGCTTTGTTTTCAAACAAAATAAATATTTGAAATGCCTTTGAAATGCAGACACCATTAGTCCAGCATAGCGCATGTTCTGGTAAATGTCTGTTACACAAATGTCTATTTTAAGACCTATTTCGTCATCCCTGCTGCAGACTCCAACAGGTTATATAGGCATTGCTTCTTCTCTTTGCCATTGAAGATAAACAACTAAGAGCAGAGGCAGGCAAGAAGATTAATTTGGGGCATCTTAGCTCACATTTGTACAGAAGTATCATTCTCAAGGTTAATGCAATTCTGGGGCTACTAAGGCACTTTGAACACATACCTTTCTATTCTTTTTATTAATTTATTAAAATGTAGCCTCATTTTTTCTTAATAGGAAATCGTGTGTGCATGTGTGTGAATTTTGCAACATAGCTGCTTAGAATATAAATTATATTTTAAAAATTGATATTATGTAGAAATTACATTTTTAGAATGTTCCCCATGATGTTTATATTGTTTTATGTTACTATTTCTTGGCAGTGGCAAAGCACTTTATATCTATCTATCTATGGAATCTATAGACATAGATATATATTCACTTAGTTTTTATACTCGTTGTTTTAATTTGGATTGCAAATTTTTCCAAACATTTTTCCTTAAGTTTTTTAGTTAAAGTATTTTTAGATTACAAACAATAGTCCAATTTTATTTAGATTCTTATAAAGAAAACGTTGCCTGTATTATTTATGGTCTTATTTGTCCTTTCCTAACTCCCTCCATGAATATCACCTCTTTATTATTTGTTTGCATTTATCATGTTTGACAGATTTGCATGTTACTGAAGTTATGAAACTTGGCTTCCCCAGAAATACTTTCTGGACTTCAGTGGACATATAATGAGTTTGTTAAATTAATAATATGTTTAATAAAGAAGGGGGAAGAATGAGCCACCTGGAATATAGGTACAAACACATTTTTAAACAAAGTTTTCATTGTTATCTGTGTGTGAATGCATTTGGTGCCATTTCACAACCCTTGGGCAGTTTGATCTATTAGTCCAGTATGGCTGCCCTTCTATATTGTGATGTTTGCATACCTTGACTGCTTCCAGATGCAAGGTACTGCCACGCCCACAATGCCTTTTATCAGCCTTGTTTGTGTTAAAAGACCTTTAAAAAGAAGATATGTTTCAAACTTTACACCAATTAAAGAATGTTTTACTTAATGGTGAACTTAGACAAACTATAGCAGTCATTGCAGACTAGAAACTGTATCACATAGCTATTAAGATGCTTTGACATCATCAGGTGTATTTCCAAATGATGGTGAGCTGTATGATGGTATGTTGATGATCTTCAGGATTAGAGTAAGGTTCAAAAGAGCTTTCAGAGCGATACATGACAATAGAGAGTACATACGACGTATGGGCAGAGCAATCCTGTATCCCCTAGAGTCTCGGGCTCCCCAACTTCTGCAACCTTTCTTAAGAACTGGGCCGCGCGGCCGCCGCGCTGCCCAGTTTTACAAAAATGCTCGGGGAGGCGAGCAGAGGGACGAGCGGCGGCGGCGGGGGGGGGGTGCTTCGCGCGCGGCGCAGCAGCCGGGCGCGGGTGCCCGCCGGGACGCGCCGCCGGTGCTCGCAAGCTCTGGCGAGCCCCCCCCCCCCCCGCCGCTCATCCCTCTCCGAGTCCGATAAGAATTTTAGTAAAGCCGGAAGTGACGCGACGGTCCCGTCGCGTCACTTCCTGGTTCTGCTGCTGCCCAGGCCTGGTTCTGCTGCTGCCCGGTTTCCCCCCCCCCCCCCGTCCGTGGAAAACCTCCCCCCCGTCCCCCCTCCAGTCCTTCGTCCCAAAAAGGTTGCAGAAGTTCTGCAAAACTAGAATGGGCATGGGACTGGTAGAGGAGAGGTGGAGAACTGCATTTCTATGGTGGGTGTGGAGGAGCCTGCTTGGTTTCTATGTTGTGTGCAGAGGAAGGACAGAGTGCTCCATCCCACCTCCGCCAGCCTGCTCCATCCCACCTCCGCCAGCCTGCTCACTCACCTGCATGAAATTCCGTTCACTTGTCTGCATGCAACTCCTGGTCACCTAAAGCGACTAGGCTAGTGCTTATATACAAAGCTGAGGTAACGGTTCGACATAGTTTTAAGGGCACTAAATAATGCAAAATGCCAAGTGTAATTTCTATTATACATTCATTAAATGTTATGGCATCTATATACATTTATGAATATAACTTTATATATTTTTCTTTGCTTTTCTGTATTATGTCCTGTGTGTATGAAACTGCCTTTAAATGCATTGAAGTCTGTAGTATCTTTCTTTTGACACATCTACTAGCAAAAATGGTAGGAGCCATATTATTGGTATATCAGGAAGTGATTATATTGGAAGAAATCATACATAGTAACACAGAATGGCTGCTACGTATATTGAATGTCTATAAATAGACCATATTGCCCAGGGGCTATGAGCTGCCCCCCCAATGGATTCTCAGTCCATCCAAACTGTATGCATACAATGAAAAGAACTGTACTTCAACTTACATTTCAGATTCATTCAAAAAGCATTGTTTTATGCCTGTGATATAAATATGTTTTTCCTTTCCTAGGGAATAGCCTTCATGGAGTTCTATTTCTGAAATGTTTACAAAGGTGTAAACACCAACCTTGCCAGATGGATATGTGGAAGACAACTAAGATTTGGTGGACTCAACTAAATATTATTTTAGAGTTCACTGCTTTTTCTGTTGAGGTGAGTGATCTAACATTGTGTTGGTATTTCTTTTCACCGGGATCACGGGTGAGGGAACAGTGATGAAGCTTTTGCTCTAGGTAGGTAAGTTTTGCCAGCTTCCTTGAGGCGTTTTCATATTGAAAGTGTTCAGGTTTGGACACAGTTACTGTGCTCTTGATATCACTTTTCTAATGTAAAGGTCTTGCAGAAATCACCAAAGAGGTTCAAAGCAATACTTGCTTGTTCAGATCAAAAACTTTTAGATTATAGCTATTTCTGGATTCAGACACAAATGATTTAAGCTGGGTAGTATTTACTGCAAAAATTATGGCACCTCCTGTAAATTTGGGGATTATATGCATTCTTTCAGCATATTTGGTCCATGTAATCCATTGTCAGGGCTTTGGATCAGAATGCTCTACTAATCCATATGGTGAATTAGGTGTGGGATTATAAAACAGCATAGCTATATAACAGGGTTGCACAGCCTACAGATGATTCTTTGACGCTCCCGGTGTGCCCCCCCCACCCGAAGCCAGCAGTTCCCCACCCTTTTCCCCTTTCTTGGCAGGAAAAACTCGTTATTTGCAGCTGATCAGAGCTTTTCCCCGCTGAGGGCCTAGGTTTGGGGCCTAGGGAGGAAGCTGCTGATTGATTCAGTCCTGTGTACTTAGATTTCATAGAGTTGGAAGGAGCCTACAAGGCTATCGAGTCCAACCCCCTGCTCAATGCAGGAAACTAGAGGAGGGGTCTCCCATCCAAGTAACAACCAGGCTTGACCCTGCTTAGCTTTCCACGCTCAGACAAGCTGAGCCAGCATAAGCCACTTCTGAGGCTTGTCCTACAGAGACTTGTCCTGCTTACTTCTGAGTAGGCACACAGAGGCTTGGTATTTGGGATCCTATTGAAAATGATTTCAGTCTTAGTTATGTATGAGTAGAAAAGGGTTCCCACCCTGCTAGTGGTAGAGAAGCTACACACTAATGACAGTGTGTGTGTGTGTGTATGTGTATGTAGCCCCTGCACCAGACACTGCATACTGCCCTTGGAGCCATAAACATTGTGCACCTCTGCTATATAGTCGGTCCGTGTCAGCTCTTCCTTCCTTTTCCAGAAGCACTTCCCAAATTCTGCTTCTGTTCTGCAACCATTCTTAGGTCTTGAGTTACGACTGTAATGAACATTACAGAACATAAGAGCCAGTGTGGCGTAGTGGTTAGAGTGTTGGACTGGGACTTGGGACTGGGACTCTAATGTTTTGATTAGAGTTCAAGATTCTGATACTGAAATTAATTGGATGCTTTTTCACTTTTAACACTGCAAGAGTGATGTGGGAACTAAAAGCTTTATTTACAAGGCTTACTTTTTAGGTATGAGACAATGCCAGGGATGGGCAACATGTGGCGTGCCAAATGTTTTGGCCTACAACTGCCACGATCCCTCACAATTAGCTATGCTGGCTAGGGCTGATGGGAGTTGTAGGCCAAAACATCTGGAGGGCCACAAGTTGCCCACCCCTGTGTTAGACACTAATACTTTGATTAGATCTTTTAGTAACTGTTTTTCATGTGTGATATCTTTATCCAGTGTCGTTCCATCTTAAAACTGACCAACTATAACTAGTAAAAGTAATTTTGTTTCTTGAGAGGTTTTTTGGTATTGACTGTGTTTTATTGTGTTTCTTTTCTTTCAGGTGCCTGGGTTTCTTTTAAAACATCTCACAAAGAGTTAATGCTTGTGTCTTGAGGATACCTGACATTTAGCAATCTTCTAATATCTATCTGGATGTCACCAGCTTTTCCCATGTTAACACTTCTGAGCATGTTTTACTATATGTGCCTTCGGCGCCGAGCCAGGACAGCGACAAGGGGAGAACGGATGAACAATCGGAGAGCTATTGAATCAAACAGAGCCTTACCTATCAATGTTGAATTAATCCAATATGCCAAAGAAGTGTTGGATTTCAGCTCCCATTATGGCAGTGAAAACAGCATGTCATATACCATGTGGAATTTGGCTGGAACGCCTAATGTGTACCCTAGCTCTGGTGACTTCACACAGACCGCTGTATTTAGAAGTTATGGAACATGGTGGGAAATGTGTCCTAGTGCACGGTCACCTTTTATGAGAACACCCCCCAATTTCCATAGTCAAGACTACGTAGAGCTTGCTTTCGAGGAACCAGTTTATCCTACGGCAATACATGTTTTGGAAACATATCATCCAGGGGCTGTTGTTAGGATTTTGGCATGTTCTGCAAGTCCTTATTCCCAAAATCCGCCCACTGAAGTAAGGTAATTCACCTTATTAATTTTCTCTTCCTTTTCTTGATAATGAGATGTTAAAATATTTAAAGAAGAATTTCATCCTTTAAAAAAATCTGGATAAAAAGTTTGATGTTTAAAAATATATGACCTTGGTTGTTTTTTTTTATGACTGAGGGATAGTTGTAGAAGCATAGAAACCATGGTTGGGCAACACCTTACTTTTGTACTATACTTGTGGCGTTGGTGATAATACAGTCTTCATTGATATAGCTTGAGGAGACTAAGTAAATTACATGAAGCATAGTTACGCTCATGTATGTAGTCTTTGAATTGCCCGCTGAATCGTTTACTAAAAATGTAAAAATAAACACAGACATTTTGGGGCTGGAAAAACCCAAGCAGTAGTGAACTGCTTTAAGGCCTGGGTCCACTTGTGTAATGAAGGAGGGAAATTCAAACTTACCAGTCAATAGCATGGAGCAACCTGGTCATGCATCTTGCAGGTGATTTCTACAGTACCTACTTAGCATAATGCTGAGTCAGACTGGAATTGGTATACAAATGCAGATTTTGGGATCTACCATAGCCTGACCATGCCTGGCATGTTCTTTGTTCAAATATATTTCTAGAAAAGGTGGAGGATAAGGTTGGATTCATTACACAGGTGGTCCCAGGCCTTAAAGCAGTTCACCACCGCTTAGGTTTGTTTTTGGGTATCCATCTCTCTAGGTCTGTAGTGATAGCATTTATGAAGAAATAGGCCATGCTAAAAGATTAAAATATTGGACACGCTTGGACCGAGTGCTTTAACCACATGCAAATGTATTTAAAGGCAGTAAAAGAGTAAGAAAAGAGAGCAAAAATGTTAACTGGTATTTTTCAACCATGACAGTTAAATAAGTTAACTGGGTTATCAGTATTGCATTTGAGGTGTTAAGAGGTACTAGCCCAAATGCCTCTAATATTTAAAAGAAGTTTCCCCCATGTTGGGGGATAGAAGTGTGTTATACCTTTGAGGTACCATACTTAGGACTAGAGCAGATGCAGAAGATCACAGGTTCAATACAGGCAGTCCCCAGGTTACGAATGAGTTCTGTTCTTAAGAATGTCTTTAAGTTGAATTTGTATGTAAGTCGGAACAGCATAGCGTTCTATATGTTAAAATCTGCATTTATGCAAATTGCGTAGTATACTACACTATGTACTCTACGTAAATGACGTAACACCAGGGAACCCAGAAGTCCGTTCTTAAGTATGGGTTGTCTGTAAGTTGGACGTTCTTAACTCGGGGACTGCCTGTACTTGACATTTCCCACTAATTCTCTAGTAGGAAGTCTGGGAAAGGCTGCTGTCTGAGGCCTTGGAGAGCTGCTGCCAATCGGAATACTGTGAGCTAGTAAAACCCCTGTTGGGCCAATGGTTTATTTATGAGGCTGCTTTATATGTTCATTACAGTCATATATTCATTTATTATTATTTATTATTATTATTATTATTATTATTATTATTATTATTATTTTATTATTATATTTATACCCCACCTTTTTTCCTGAAAGGAACCCAAGGTGGCTTACATAATCCTCCTCCTCCTCTCCATTTTATCCTCACAACAACCCTGTGAGGTAGGTTAGGCTGAGAGTCAGTGACTGGCCCAAAGTCACCCAGTGAGTTTCATGGCGGAGCGGGGACTAGAACCCGGATCTCCCAAGTCCCAGTCCAACACTCTAACCACTACGCCACACTGGCTCTTATGTTCTGTAATGTTCAATACAGTCGTAACTCAAGCTTCTAATTAACTCAGGTTTCAATCCTGTTACGACAGATAATTCTGGGCGCTAGATTCCCTCTAACCCCACACTCTTACGAAAGGTTTAGGATCTTTGGCTGGGGTAAAACCTGCGCTGCTGGGGTGGAAAGTGTGCGCTTTGCTCCTTTTATACTTAAACAAACCTACACACACACACACAGACTCTAGAAACAAAAGGGTGGTTTTATTGAAGAAGAATATAGAGTAGGTACAGCGTCTTACTTGTTGGTAAAGCAAACTTAGTGATGTCAGGCAGCAAAATATCTTTACGCTATGGTTCAAACACACCCTGTATTCTGGAGAGGAGAAAGAGTCTCTTTTGCCCTGACAAGCCTGAACAGAAAAGGGGGAGGGGGGGGAGATTCCCACCTAGAAGGATAGAAAAGCAAAGTCCCAGCTACTACCTGTCTGCTGTGATGAGGTTCCAGCTGTAGCCCTGCAGTTCGCGTTCCAAGGTGACCCCCTCAGCTCTTTCTCCCCACCCACCTTGCTAAAACCTCTTGGTTCTTATAGTTTCTTTCTCGCCTTTTTTGAGGGAATGAGAGCAGTGGGGGTGGTCTTTGCCCCACCCATGTCTTCTAACCCTGCTAACGACCTTACTCTTTGTATTTTGATAGCTCTTGATGGGTGTACAAAGGTTTGGGTCTTCTTGCTGATGAGACTGTTTTTGGAGTAAGCTTCTGGTGGTATTCGCCCAGTGGGGGGGGGGGGGAGCCATATCTTTTCAGGAGAAATCTTCCTGTGTTTTAGGCGATATGCAATATTCAGGTCTTAATCAATGCAAGCCTGCCATTCATTTGCCTATGCATGCCTCTAGGCTTCACTCACTCTTCCATTCAAGCCTTCAGTCATGACCTTTTGCCTTCTGCCCTGCTGGGGAGGTGGGCAGGCTACTTCTTTTCTCTTGAACCCTTGCTTATCCAACGCTTCTTATGAGGGCTGTGGACTTCTTTTTGGAGGTGTAGTCCTAACCAAATGATCAGAACTATATCTCATCTTAACAATCCTCAAAAAATTAGTCACATTCATTTTGATACATTTAAATCTGAAAACTCATAATCATGGATGTTAAATTACATACATGTAAACAGCAATAGTGCATCAGCATCAATCCCTATAACTGACATAGACTACTTCTGGGATCAAATTTCACTCTTCTCTCTTCTGCTTGTGAGATCATAGTTAAACTGTTGATGGGTATACTAGTAGAATAGTAGACAAAAGTAAGTATAGACAAAAAGTATAGACAAAAGTAAGAGTCCGTTCGGGTTGCTATTAACGACGGAGTTGGTAATAGCAACCCGAACGGACTCTTACTTTTGACTATATGTGCAGAGCATAATCTCACTATCACAAACACGCTCTTTCGACAAAAGAATAAGTTTAAAACATCATGGCAGCACCCACGGTCAAAGCACTGGCATCTTCTGGATTATGTAATTGTCCGTGTTAGAGATCGCCGCAATGTACTTCTTACTAGGGCCATGGTGAGTGCCGACGACTGCTGGACAGACCACCGACTAATCCGGTCCACAATGGTTATCAACATTGCTCCCCAACGTAGGCTTCAAGGAAGGAAACCAAGGCGTAAAATGAACATCCAAGTCCTTCAAGATCCTATTAAGCAAACTCGTCTTCAATCACTTCTTAAGGAACATCTACCTACGGAACCTCCTGACAACATTGAGGACCATTGGTCTAAGCTGAAAACCTCCATTACTGCAGCTTGTGAACAAACTATTGGATATGAAACTAAGAAACATCAGGATTGGTTTGATGAAAATGACAATGAGATTAAATATATAATTGACCAAAAAAGGAAAGCCTTCCAAATATGGCAAAATGATATTAACTGCGCTGCCAAGAAAAAAACCTACGCTAGCGCAAAGGCTGAGGTCCAAAGAAGAACAAGAGAACTTAAGAACGCTTGGTGGAAAAAGAAAGCTGAGGAAATTCAACAACTTGCAGAATCTCATGATGCACGGGGCTTTTTTAAGGCCACAAGGGCCATTTATGGACCAAAAACCTATGGTACAAACCCTTTACAATCAAAAGATGGCACCAAACTCTTAAAAGACAAAGAGTCTATTGCACTGCGTTGGAAAGAGCATTATTATGACCTTTTAAATCGTAAGTCTAAGGTGGATAATGAGATTTTTTCGCAAATCCCGCAAAAACAAATTAAAGAGGAACTTGCAATACTCCCCACTTTGGATGAAGTAAAAAAGCCATTAATCAAATGAAGAACAACAAAGCTAGTGGACCAGATGGGATTCCTGCTGAAATCTTTAAAGAAGGGGGGCCCCGAACTTGTACAACATCTTCATAAACTCATCGAAAAAATCTGGATAAGAGAAGAGATCCCAGAAGACTTCAGGGATGCCATAATTATCACCCTCTTTAAGAAGGGTGATAGAACAGACTGTGGAAACTATCAGGGCATTTCTCTCTTAGCAACCGCAGGTAAAATATTTGCTAGGATTCTCGCAAACCGTCTTCTATCTATTTCAGAAGAGATCCTCCCTGAAACTCAATATGGTTTCCGCCCCTCTAGAGGGACAGTAGACATGATTTTTACTGCACGTCAGCTCCAAGAAAAATGCCGGGAGCAAAATCAACCCCTTTATATGGCATTTATCGATTTGGCTAAGGCCTTTGATACTGTAGACCGTACAGCTCTCTGGACTATCCTTATGAAAATTGGATGCCCCAATAAATTTGTGAATATCTTGCGACTTCTCCATGACAACATGACGGCAACGGTTTTGGACAACAACGGCTCTCATGGTGCTCCATTTAAAGTAGGATCAGGTGTTAAACAGGGATGTGTTATCGCCCCAACATTATTTGCCATTTTCATCGCCATGGTTTTACATCTTGTCGAGGGGAAACTTCCCACCGGTGTGGGAATTATATATCGAACAGATGGAAAGCTTTTTAATCTCAGCAGGCTGAAAGCAAAAAGTAAGGTAATTACAACCTCCGTTGTGGAACTTCAGTATGCTGATGATAATGTGGTCTCCGCACATTCAGAGGATGATCTCCAAACTATCCTAAATGCTTTTGCAGAAGCATACGAAAAACTTGGTCTCTCACTTAACATCAAAAAAACCAAAGTGCTTCATCAGCAAGTGCAAGCCAATCCTTTGGTGATGCCATCTATCCAGCTTGGCGGGACAATACTGGAAAATGTCGATCATTTTCTCTATCTTGGCAGCTATCTTTCTGTTACAGCTAACATCGACAGTGAAATCCAGCATCGTCTGAGCTCCGCAAGTGCTGCATTTTCTCGAATGAAACATAGAGTGTTCGAGGATCGGGATATTTGTAAGAAGACCAAAACACTGGTTTATGAAGCCATTGTATTACCAACTTTATTGTATGCCTGCGAAACATGGACTATCTATAAAAGTCACTTCCACCTCCTTGAAAGGTTTCATCAACGTTGCCTCCGGAAAATCCTGCGAATTACTTGGGAAGATAGGCGAACAAATGTCAGTGTACTGGAAGAAGCAAAGACTACTAGCATTGAAAAAATGATCCTTCAACGCCAACTTCAGTGGACCGGTCATGTTGTTCGAATGCCTGACTGCCGTCTCCCAAAGCAGTTACTTTACTCACAACTCAAGGATGGAAAGCGGAATATCGGTGGTCAATATAAGAGGTTTAAAGATGTTCATAAGGCTAATCTAAAAAAATGCAATATAAACATCGAAAACTGGGAAGCTCTGGCCCATGAACGATCTAAATGGAGGTTGGCCTTTCACAAAGGTTCTATGGACTTTGAAGAAGCCTGAGTGCAAGGTGAAAGGGAGAAACGTGCTAAGCGAAAAGCACGTCAAATGAATCCTTTACAGGACCATCTTCTATCTTGTAACCTGTGTCCTCACTGTGGGAAGCTGTGTGGATCTAGAATTGGCCTCCACAGTCACTTACGGACCCATCGCTAGAGTCTACACAATCTTCTTTAGAATTTCCTCCTTTTATCCCGGAAGACAATCTTACTCGGTCACGAGTGATCGCCTGATGATGATGATGATGATGAGAATAGTAGATGAATTGGGAGTCCAAAGAAATCCTGTTTAATGAAGGATTTCATGCCTTTTAATTTCTTTATTCATATAGAAAAAATATTCTTAAAATATTTCTTCTTAGATCAGTCTTGGCTTGAGTTTCTTGTTACTCAGGTAGACTTACATAAATGGAAGTTTCATCCTCCGATTTACCAGGTACGTAAAGAATTGTGCCAACAGTTGAGTAATGAATTTATTAAAGCAGAGCAAAGATTTAATATACTGCTTTCTTTGGTATATGAGGCACAGAATTTGTTTCATTGCAGTTGGGCTAGATGGCTAGGTTCTCTTCTATAATTCTCAATCTACATTTTAATGAAACTATTGTCTGAACATCATGTATGCCATGTTGTTCTTGTAGTGTACCATACCAGAAGATGATGAAGTTACATCCTATGGAGCTATGTGCACATATATAGAGCTCATCTACTCAGCAGTTTGCTAGTCACTGTACCTGAATTTGTAAAAAGCCATTTATGTGTAAGCATGTTTAATACATGGCCCTATGATGCCAGAACAAACAAATGGGATGGGTGGAGGACATGCAATGCAGTCTTGCTTATTGGTCTTCTCCAGGAATTGAAGATGATAAACTGAGCCCTGCTGGATCATAGAAAAGGTCCATCTAGTCCAGCATCCTGCTTCCCATAGTGACTAATCAGGGCATGAAGGGAATATACCTCTCCACCAAATGACAGGCAGTTGCACACTACCTCTGAACTTGTGGGTTCCATATAGCTATTCTGACTAAAAGTTATTGATAGATCTATCTATAGATTTTTCTAACCCCCTTTTAAATCCATTTAAGCTGGTGGTCAGGGTAGAATTAGACATTATGAATGACACCCAGCTGCCCCAGACAGCAGCAGCCCTGTGTCTCTTCCTCTCTCAGAGGATACTCAACATGTGATCTGGTGTTATGCTATGAATTTCACTATCCTACAAGGGGCATTCAGTGAAGTGAAGCAGGGATAGGGAAGTTCTATGATATGACAACATCATATCATATGTTGACTATGCTGAGACATTGTGACTGGGTTCACATGCCAAGTTAAGCCATGGTGGGTTGTGAACCTTGTAAGTGTCACCGTGGCTTATCGTGATGTGCGAACCCAGCACGGACTATTCAAAGCAGTTTGTTAGCCACGCACAAGTAACCCTGAGAACCTATGGCTTGTCATAGGGTTGTTGAGGGTGGCTTGTTCTCAGGGTGCCTTGTTGCAATTTCTGAACCTGCCAGTGTGGCTTGTCCAAAGTGGCTACAGAGCCACTTGGCAAGAGCTGCAAAAAAGGCCATGCCGCTCCTCACAATCTTGCCAGTGCCACCTCCAGCTTTCCTCCTCCCTCACCAGTGATGTCTGCCCCTCCACTGATGCTGAAATGGCACTTTGGAAGAACTGTACCCAAGTCACTACCTTTTAAAAATTATTTTTTCGGTGCTTTGGAAGTATACAAATGAGGTTGTTGTTGTTGTTATTATTATTATTATTATTATTATTATTATTATTATTATTATTTTCCAAGGCCTTCACAAGTGCACAGGTATGCAGATTCGCCTGTCCTCTATGTGTAGTCTCTCTTTGTCAATTTCCTTATACAGTCATGCCTTGGATTGAGAGCATAATTCGTTCCGGAAACGTGCTTGTAATCCAAAACACTCTTATATCAAAACGAAATCCCTCCAAAAAAATGTGTACAGAGATTTTTAATTTAAGCCGTACTACAGTACTTGTATTGCAAGACGTCGCTTGTATATCAAGTAAAAAAAAATTAAATATTTAAAAATTTGCTTGTTCTGCAAAACGCTCTCAAACCAAGTTACTTGCAATCCAAGGTATTACTGTATATTACAGCTATCAAGGGAAGTGCTGAAGTGGGGTATGTAATATCCTAGGAAATTGAGACTGCACATAGGCTAATTTGTGCACACTTGTGAAGGACCAGGAAAAAAAATTAATACTAAGAGCAAGTATGAACCCATTTGCACAATTTAGAAGCACTGAAAAAGGGGGGGGGGGAAGTAATTTCTCTGAAAAGGAGCTCTAAAGGGGAGGGGGCAATAACTCACACTTGGCAATGTCACCCTCTCGCTATTATGCCGTGAACTGACACTTGTCAATGCCCTACCTCCTTTCAACACTTTCCTGAGTCCCAATGAAGTTGACAAATGGGAGTTATTGGCTCCCCCCCCCCCAATCGCTTGAACATAGATGTTTAAGCTTTTCAGAGCAATTACTTCTGGGGTGAATGCACTTCAGCACATTTGCGCAAATCACTGTGGAAGGTTTTTGTTTGTTTGTTGGTTTGTTTTTTAACCTTTATTTTATATTGGCACAAATCTCCACGAAGGTGAGGAAAAAGAATGTGGTTGAAGGGGACAGGCAGGTGCAATTACTGCTGGTGCAGGTGCCCCATTTACTCCATCCCATTCAGCCGCCTTCTAACGTTTTTTTTAAAAAACAAAACAAAACGCTTTCACGGTGATTTGCACAAATTTAAAGGTTTGGAGCAGAGGGCTGAGAGCACTGATGACATGAGGGAGAATGGTGGTGGCAGCTAGCAGTGGAGGGCAGCGACAAGCACAAAGCTGGGTGGGGGAGCCAAAAGTGGAGGATGATAGATTAGGACATTGACAATACAGGGATATGGCTCTGCTGGGCTAAACGCAGGGGGAATTTGTGCAAATCTAATGGCAGGGCAGTAAAACGGAGCACCTTCTCTCGATGCCCCTCCCACCCTTTGTTAATGTCCTCCACCTCTGCGCTTCCCTTGCTAGGAAACAGCTTTCTTTATAAAAGCTGCTTCACATTACACTTCATGCTTAAAACGAAATGTCAGTGTCCTTGTAAATTCCATCCTGCCTTTTCTCCTAGCAGTGGTCATTGTTCCTGTGCACTTGTGCAGGAGTGTATATACCCCTTGCGAATGCCCTTGGGACACTCCCTGGTGTTCTTTCTTCATGGTTCTTAGAAAAAAATAATAATCCTGAGGCTGAGAAGGGATGGAGGAGAATGGCAGCAGCATTCTACCACAAAGCCTACCGGGATAGTTGCTGGCAGTGGGCTGGAGGACTGAGAGGAACTGGGAGAAACAAGCCATAGGAAGCCGCCAAGTGGGTGATCGTCTTTGGGGAGTAACAGGGCAACCCACCCACCGTGGCTTCTTCCCATGGTGGCTTAGTGTGATGTGTAAATGCGCCCTCTGTGAGAAAGAGGAAAAGGAGGTACAGCACTTTCAGCCCCATGTTTACCATAATACCCAGTTCCATTCTAAGGGCAAGGTAAAGAAAAAGCTAAGGAAATGGAGTCTGGCTGGAGTCAGGAAGTGGAACATTTATTCTTCATAGCTTCCCTGTTTCTTCACATGAAACCACAACCTTTCTTACCCTCTTATGTCCCACTGTTTTGCAATTAAGGGCGCAGTCCAACTGGGATGCCCATAACCCTCCGAACCTGGAGGATTACAGGCATCCTATGGAGAGCAGGAGGGGCGCAGAGGCGAAGGTTGCCTCTGCGCTTCTCCCGCTTTGCAAAGCACTTAGATGCCCGATTTCGTCTGTCTAAATGTGATGCTTCAGAGTGGGAGGGGAGGAGGCTGAGGTGCCGCAGGCAGGATACTTTGTGTCTTGTTGGGGCCTGTTTCCTCCTCCGCCCCCACCCCCGAAGTCCTCCGAGGTCGCTCTTACAACCCTGGAGAAAAAGCTGACGTGGTTCGTTCCATAATGGCTGCAGGGGGGGAGGGGGGTATCTGAGCATGGATCCCCAGCTACAAGGTCAGAGGTCATTTTCTGACCTCGTAGCTGGGAATCCAAAAAAAATCCTGTGGCTGTAGATGCTGTCTAGCAGCCATAGGATTGTACTGCCCACCAGAAATCTTAATTTATCATGAGTAGTTCTATTTCTTGAATATAAAATCCTAATGCTGAAAAAATGTTGTGACCACACTATAGATCAAATGGGGGTACATAAATTGTATGTGTAGTTCTGATCAGAGTAGAATGGAAAAAAAATGAGGTTTGACTTGCAGTAAACCAATGTCCCCTGCTGTTAGTATGACCTTTTGAAATAATCTGTTTTCGGTTTGTTGGGTCTGTGGCTGTCTGTTGCTCTCTTTTTCTGTCTGTCTAGTCAGAGCATTTACTTTTAAACTGAACTTCCCTGTCTGATATTTATTGCTTCATGCTAGTGAAACTTACCTTTTGCTAGAAATTTCAGTAGTCTTGTCATAATAATACTATTTGATTTATGCTCTAGAGTGGCCTTGAAACTTTTGTCTGACTTGTGCAGGTACTTCCCTTTTGTGTCATTTATTCCCAGTATGTGACCAACCCAGCATAATTGTGTTGTGATGCATATGGCTTAAATATTACCAGTTGGACAGCTGCACTTTATTATGACAGGATTTCGTCACTTACCGGTAATACTTTTTCTTCATTAGCACTAGAGCATAGCACTCAGGTGTCGGATGTAAGCCTTTTCTGGGGTCAAATATAGTAGATGTATTTGTACCCTCAATATAGATGTTCAAGCTTGCAAACAGTTTCATACGTGTCACTGTTTCCAGCTCTGTACTTTTTATTTAAAAGTGTCTTGGAAATTTATATCTCAAAGAGGATGCCTTCTAGAATATTTTCACATCTTTTTAATTGGCCTAGAATGTGGGTCCTGCCTACATTCTATGCATATTGTAGTCCCCAGTAGGCTGTCTGGATAGATTCTCCAAGGTGTATAGCCCTGAACAACTTTACCAGTAAAAACAGAAGTCCCATTGTGTGAAGGAACCTTGTATTGAATCCCACTCTTCTTACTGATGGTGGTCATTTGGGTGCTACCAAAATGGACTGCTAGATTCACTCATAATGAAACCATTCATGTACTTCAGCCTTGCCCAACCTGGTGCCTTCTGAACTACAACTGCTATCATCTCTAGCCAGCATGGCTGCACGGCACCAGGCTGGGGAAGGCTGCTGTAGATAATTCAAACAAAATTGCTCTTGAAATGGCTTCAAGGTTCTGTTCTATTGAGCCACCTCAAAAGCAACCCCACGCTGTATTAAAACTTTGTTATTTTGAAAATATTGGCAGGCCTAATCAGGACCTGTACAGTACATGCAGAACTTCAGTTTGGGGTGGGTGGGGAAATCACTTGTTTCTTATGCTGCTAAACCACAGGGTAGTTGTTCTCCAAGATAACCATTTCTTCAAGTAAGGACTGCCACTTCAAGATACAGGATTATAGACTGACCCAAGAGAAAAATCTCCAGCCAAGTAATATTTCCAGTCAACGCAGCCAGTGTCTGAAACACACAACAAGAGTGCTCATTATGATGTCATCTATAACTACCTGTAATCTTTCAAATGATCCCTTTAATTGTCCTCTTAATTGAAATGCTTCTTCACTATGAAGTTATTCTCAGTATCCATCTCCTCCACTCCTGGATCTGTTAAAAGGAAATTAACACTGAAGAATCCATGAATAATGTCAATACATTATCTAACCTTTTTTCTGTGAGACATTCATTAAATTTTGTGGAATAGGACAGTTAAGACTGCTTTATATCAGCCACATTTTAATGTACTTCATTCCTGTATTTTTTTAAAAGTAGAACTTTATTAGTAATAAAATCTTTTTGGTACTAATAATGGTATTATATGCATGCCTTTCATTTTGTAGGTGGGAAATCCTTTGGTCCGAGCCACCTTCCAAGGTGAATTCACCTCAGGCACGCCGGTTTGCACCTAATATCAAACAGATAAACTTTCCTACAAACCTAATTCGTCTGGAAATAAACAGTTCCTTTCTGGATTATTACACTGAATTGGATGCAGTAATACTACATGGTTTAAGAGAGAGGCCAGTGCGTTCACTTAATACTTCAATTATTGATATGAATGATCTGGATGATGATGAAGATGGAGAGAGCGACAGCGACAGCTGCAGCATGGATAGTCTTAATAAGCAGTTTGGTGCTGCTGCCTTCAGGGAATACTCAACTAATGGATACTTTGATAAATTGCCTTATGAGGTAAAGGAGTGGGGAATCTTATTAGGATGAAGTGGAACTGCCATAACCAGTTGGATACAAGGGCTCACTATAGGTTCTCATTTGTGAATGGTAATGGTTTAACACATGGCCCTTTGGAATCTGCCCATGATTCTTTCTTTTAAAACGTCCCATTAGTATGTTTTAGTAAACCATCGGCTCTTTTCACAAATGAGTTAAATAGATCCAAGTAATGTTTAATCGAATTACTAAGATCCAACTTAAAGCCTGTTGATGTCCAGTTGTTCATGAGTAAAATTGTTCTCTCTTTCTCTTGATCTGTTACAGGAAAGAACCCTTGCAAACTAATTTATCATTTGCCCTTCAGGTCTAACTAAGTAAAACACTTCTTAAAATGAATATGTCTTGTTCATTAAGTTGTGCTGATTATAGCGGAAACTAGTCCAGTGTTTGGAATTGTTATTTTAAGCATCTGTTAATCAAATTACTTACAACAGGGATGTATGTTTTTTTCTCTTGGAAAGGGATAAGGTTATTGCTCCAAATCCTCTGCGTCTGTTAAGGATAACACACCACAGTCATTATGAGAACTCTTACTCTACTCCTATTTCCTTTTTGTGCAAGTCTTAGGAAGATTTCAAAAATCCCTCCTAGGTTCCTTTTTCTTTTAAGTAAACTGTTTTAAAAGATGAAACATCAGAAATAGACAGCAGCTGCCGTATTTTTTCAGTAATGCATAATAACCACAGTGGTTTGAAAGAAACTCTGCATGTTATAAGATTAGTTTTCAAAAGCAGATATTCAACAGCTTTCTGGGAGTCTTCCTGAATTCATCACGTCTCCTCACATATTCATTATAGTATCAAATTGTGCTTTATGCTATGGTACTCACACACATAAAAAGCAAATTTCTGACAGACACCAGACTCTAAACTAGTAATGATTAATGGCTATTAGCCTCTAGGCTTGGAACCTGTTATCTTTGTTTAATCAAAAGCAAAAAAGTGCTTCAGTTACATCTTAATGTCATAATCATAATGACATTTCATTATATCCTTTTCATTTCAGGTATTATGAAGTGTAATTTTAGTCTAAAGTGGGATTAACTTTTCTGGTGATGATACTGACATGTTAAGAGATTTTTTTTATCTCTGATGCAGAGTTGGTGTGTAGATTATCGGATACATTAAAAATGGAATTAGTTAAAAGGGATATTATTGAGTTTTTCATAGCTTTACTAACCATGCTATAATAAACGGGAGAAGCAAAATTTTGTTCTCTTTGAAGAGTTGTATTTCCTTATTAAATCTTATATGGCCTTGTTTTACAAATTTCATTGCAATTGCAATGCATATTGTCAAATTATCAGTCTGAAACTACATTTTGTGCTTCTTTGACTAGTTGCTTTGTTGGCTCACAAATGACAACAAACTGTTTCAGTTTGATCATATTTTTGTAAAAATAAAAAATGCTAATAGTTTGATCTTATAAACCACAGCAACACATAGTATTAGGCTATGAAATCCTGGAACAGGTAAAAAGGAGATAACTTGCCTCTACCACAGCACTGACCTGAGTCCAGCCCCACCACCAGTGCAAGAGCAGCTGTTGGTACCAATCACCAAAATTATTCCTCAGTCTGTTGGCTTTTTCACATTTTCATGTAAACAGCCTCAACAAATGTATTTCTTTGGCCACAATTGCAGTGACAAAATCAACGTGAATGTTGATCTCTGCTTTATGTTAAATGATAAACTTGATTTTTCTAGTGATATATGTCAGCCTAAAATTCAAGGTGAAGCTGCTGGACGGCCATCTGTCAGGGATGCTTTGACCTGGATTCCTGCATTGAGCAGGGGGTTGGACTCGATGGCCTTGTAGGCCCCTTCCAACTCTACTTTTTTACCGTGTTTCCCTGAAAATAAGATCTACCCCAAAAATAAGACCTAGTACTTTTTTTTGAAAATGCTAAAAGTATAAGACCTACCCCGAAAATAAGACCTACCCCGAAAATAAGACCTAGTGTCTTATGACGAAGAAGACAGAAGAAGATGACATGACTGTATTTGAATAAATGTACGGTATATTTTTGTACATGAATAAATGTAGACTGTTGTACATGAATAACTGTGGATTGTTGTACCGTACATTAAAAAAATAAGGCCTACCCCGAAAATAAAACCTAGTGTGTTTTTTTGAGCCAAAAAAAATATAAGACAGTGTCTTATTTTCGGGGAAACACGGTATGATTCTATGAGCTTGAGATGTTTTCCTTGACTCTTATCTTGGCTGTGTGGTAACATACAATAGAGTAAGTCTGGTGGCCATATTCTGATCAACTAGTAGATGAGTTTTTGTTTTTATTTCTAATATTAAGTGTTTTATTTTATAGAGTGATACTATTTTATTCCTAATATTTATATCCCTCACATGTTAATCCATGCAGTCTCAAAGAGACTGTTGTTGTATGCATTTGTATTTATAGAGGGCACAATCAAGTTCTAAGTTCAGTGGGAGTGAGTTAAGCATGTGCCTTACTCTCACATTGAAATTAACAGGACTTGAAAGCTGGATCATGCCCAATAATGATCACTACCTAAAAATAACTGATTTTGTATGTGCATGTTGGGTAGGCTGTATGTGCACAAAAAGACTAAACTTATTTTTTTTTTTAACTTGAAACTGAAATGGAAACATATTCACTTTTCTAATGCATGAAAAAGAAAATTTGAAGATAGAAAACAAAAGTTTAAAAAAATTAAATGCTCATTGTTTAAAGCCTAAAAAAGGAAGGGGGGAGTATAAAATAGAAGAATTATATTCTGTACAGTAATACCTTGGATTGCAAGTAACTTGGTCTGAGAGCGTTTTGCAAGACAAGCAAATTTTTAAAATAAATTTTGACTTGAGAAACAAGCAAGGTCTTGCAATACAAGTGTAGGGATGTAACCGCTCGCCTCGAGCGGGTGTAGCGGGCCAAAATTGGCCCCACTCACGCCCGCCAGAGACTCGCTTTGATATAAGAGTGTTTTGGATTACAAGCACGGTTCCGGAACGAATTATGCTTGCAATCCAAGGTATTACTGTACTTTTTTTTTACCCTAAAGTGTATTACATTTTTTAATAAAGTATCAGTGAAATAATGGGAAGAGAAGGGTCTATGAAATAACAATGGCTGGAGTGAAAATGTAACTTTCCAGTATTGGATAACAATTGGTGTAATCTACTTTTCTGTGTTCTCAATTCAGCTCATCCAGTTGATTTTGAGTCACCTTACAGTCCCAGATCTGTGTAGATTATCGCAGACGTGTAAGCTGCTATATCAACACTGCTGTGATCCTCTACAGTACATTCACCTCAGTTTGCAACCTTATTGGGCAAGGATAAATGACACAGCTCTGGAATACCTACAGTCTCGCTGTATCCTCGTCCAGTGGCTGAATTTATCTTGGACTGGGAACAGAGGAGCCATTTCTCTTTCTGCTTTTAGCAGGTCAGTGTTCTGAATAATGATATATTGTACTAAATGTTTGAGAATCATTTCCCTCCCCCCCCCCCCAATTCAGGAGGCATTCAAGGAGGACAAAAATGTTATTTTCTTCCTTATTGACCTGGCCCTAATTTAGCAATAGTACTTCAAGCTCAGAAACAGGCTTACACACTTGGATTTGCAGCAGCAGAGGCACAAAAGCCAGTTGCAAGGATAGAATCTGGCAGACATTTTTAGCAACTGGCTGACTTTGGACATGCTTTATTCTAGCCTACCCTGAGCTGGTGCTTCCAGATGCTTTGACTACAATTCTCAGGAATGCTGAGAATTGTAGTCCAAAACATCTGGAGGACACTAGGTTGGGGAAGGCTGCTTTATTCTCTGTCAGAGAGTGCTGTTCTCTAGGGGTAGGGGTAGGGAAGGAAGCTCAGCATTTCCCTCTTTAGTCTCTTCCATTCCCCTTCCTGTTGGAAAGTTGGCTGACTTTGACAGCTCAAATCATATTTAAACACGGTAGAGGGATGAGTGGGTCCTTAAGAACAACAGTGGATCTCTTGCCTTCTTCTGTTGTGCTTATGGTTCCTTATGTCAGGACAACTTAAATCTCCTTTCAGGGAGAAAGTAGGAACGTTTATTGGATCATCTACTAATGGTCAGAGAAGGCTCGCTTTTCTGAAGGACAACTGTTTTTAAGCAGAAAAACTAAACTTGAGAACAATTAAATTTATTAAGCGATGAAAAATTGCAGCCTTTACAGGTAATTACAACTCCTTTGCATACTGAACCGATGTGAGAACAGTGGTTTAAACACTAGGATTTACACTTTGACGTAGCGAATTATAATGACAAGACATCTGTTTAACCCATTGCTTTTGGAATCCAGACAGAAATATGAAATTGGAAACATACTATCATTTAAAAAGATTAACAGTAGCCAAGTAAACTAGCAAGGAGATGTTAAGAATATTGCAGTTTTAAATATTAGTGCCAGAGCTTGGGTTAGATGGGTTTTGATCTTGTCCAGCCTTTTGGTTTTGTTATCACAAAATCAAAAGGCTGGACAACAGGATCAAAACCCATCTTGGCTGGCTAAAAGATGAAACTTTTAGCCAGCCAAGCTAAATACTGTCTTTAGTATTGGTTTATCTGTGGATTGTCTACTTCAGGAGTAGGCAACTGTGGATTTCTCAAATTGCCTACATTTAGCAATTTGAGAAATTGTCCTTGGCAGTACTACAAGATGGCTGCCATGGGAGGCATGGCAAAGGGCAAATAACCTCCCGCCAAAACAGTATCGGGCAGAGGTAGGGTCTGAGCCTCAACACACTGAACTACTCCTTTGAACCCAGTTTTCAGCACCTAGAAAAACCTATTTCACAGCAGTCCCAGCTGCTGCTAAGATAATGTGTTAATTTAAAAAATAGTGGGAGTGGGAGTGTACCTTGGTGGGCACCAAGAAATATGTTTTGGGGCTCATTGATGCCCATGGAGACCACGTTGGGGGTGACTCTGCTTTATCAGTGATTATCTTTTTACAGATATTCAGCTTGCCATTTATGCAAAATCCTTATTTTCCAGTCAATAGACTGGATTCTATGAATATATGATCATCAGATGATATGTAAAAGCATTGTAACCTGAAGAGTGAAAGTAACCTGTCACCAGTGGAGCTGCTTTCCTATATTGAGAAGTCAGGTTAATGCATATGTAATGATCCCAGTTCCTCTTAACCATAGTTAAGGAATCGTGACCATTAAGTATGCACTAGCTATCTACGTGTTTAATTGTAGTTCAGTTTACACATTCACAAACCTGTCAAAGATTTTTAAAATGTTGATCTAGAATATAGAAAAATGCTAATTATTTCATGCTTAGTTGGGGATGGAAATTGTATTAATAGCGAAAATTGGACTACAATCAGCTTGTACTCTACTCATTTAAAGTTTTATTTGCCTTTCTTAACTTAATCTATTAAAAATGAACAAAGTGTACATCTACGAACTGAGGTATATTATTTGTAAGAAATAATTTGCCATCTAAACGGTATTGTAATTATCATTCTATTATGCTGCACAAATCTTATTGAAACCTATGGATTAATGAGTAAATTGGCCTGGACTGTAGTCTACAGGTAGATTGTGAGGGGTGGAAACTTCAGGTTTATTGCAGAGTCCATTTAAAACTATACTGAAAACTTGTTATTTGTTATGTTCTGAAAATGTAAGTATTGGTAGAATATGTATTAACCCCAAGGAAATAGAAGAAATTAGAACAGCAATCTAAGAAATCTGACAAGCAAACAGTATATTATCATGAGAGGATAGAATGCTTCAGGCATGTGAACATCCTGAGGCAAAGCTGAAGGTAATTTAACTTATTGATAATGTCCATCTCCTTAGGGTTTATAAGAATGTCATACTGTTTCACTTGTGAGAATTAATAAGTTTGGTAAACTTCTGTGCTTGAGCTAAACAGAGAGTTTGGGAAATACTAAAGGGGACTAGAATTAAAGGTATTATTGATATATTTGAATAAATTTATATTGCTCTATCAGTGAGAGTATGACGTGACTAAACAAGGTGCATAATCACATTACATACAGAAAATTTGTTCTAGCATCAGTGGAATAGAAGAGTTTTTGACACTACTTGAAATGTCAATTGTAGGAGGATGAAGTTTGTGCTGTAGCAGACTATTCTATTTAAATGCTTTTGGAGGAAGAAATAATATGCCTGAGTTAAAGTAATATTGCTCCTTTAAACATCAATAATCATCTTTATTAGTACAGTAATACCTTGGATTGCAAGTAACTTGGTTTGAGAGCGTTTTGCAAGACAAGCAAACTTTTAAATATTTATTTAATTTTTCTTGACTTGATATACAAGCGACGTCTTGCATTACAAGTACTGTAGTTTGGCTTAAATTAAAAATCTCTGTACAATTTTTTTTGGGGGGGATTTCGTTTTGATATAAGAGTGTTTTGGATTACAAGCACGTTTCCGGAACGAATTATGCTCTCAATCCAAGGCATGACTGTAAGAGCATTGGTGATTATGAATATATCAAAACAAATAATTTTTCATTTATTCAGTGTTCCTCCGTATATTTTTTTTCTTTGGCCAATGAAAATCAAGCATTGCAAGGACATGCTTATGTAAAAGTTTTTGTTAGAATTGTTTGTTGGGAAGTATTAACTTCCAACATGAAAGAAAAGACTCCCACAAATTTGAACAGAGCTGGGTTACCACCTAATATTCTTACGTTTTGTAAAAACAGAGTATAAAGTTATACAAATTTGGGCTCTACAGTCTACCTCTTATGTTGATAAAATGATTGTTCTTCTGACCAAGAAGAAATTAGATTTGAATCACTTCAGAAATAAATACAAGTTATTCTAAGAAAACTTTACATTTACTCTACTTTGTAAATACAGCTTGGTCCAAACATAAGTATCCTGGCTTAATAAACTGAGATATGTATGACCTGTGTGCCTGCACACATTATTTGCACACTGCCCCATTCCCTTCTTGGCATGCTGCAGTTCACTCAGGAAATCTTCAGTTAACCATCGTTTCCCATTATGTCCAGTCCAGGAAACTATGGTTACTAGCTTTGAAACCAGTATCTGAAACCATGGTTTGAAGCTGATTTAAGAGCTTGGCTTGCTCCACTCTAGGTAACTATAGTTCCCCAGTTCTGACATCATGGGAAACTATGGTTTATGAAAGACTACCTGGCTTAATTGCGGCACACCAAGAAGAAAGGATGGAAAGGGCGGTGTAAGAATGGAGCACACAGGCACAAGGCCCATGCATATTTTGGCTTATTAAGCCAAGATCTGTCTGTTTGAACTGGGCCTATATGTCCTCCTCACACATGAAACATACAGGATGTTCTAAATAATAGCTAAAGAAGTAGTTAATGCGTTTCACTGTTGTCCAGCTCAAATCTCCTTTTAAAAATATCACCCCCCCCCTCCGTTTCTCTAAACATAAAACTACCAAGCACATTCAGTGAGGATTTTTTTAAAAACTATTTGTTTGGGTGATTGAGTAACTTGCAATTTCTCTTGCTTTAACTAAATGTAAATCTAATGTTACTTTTCTTAAACAATACCTAAAAGTATCAATATTGTGCAGTATAACTAGTGTAATGGGAGAGAGAACCAAATATCTTAGACAATTTTTGGCTTTAATTACTTGACCATATTGTTTTAATGCTGATTAAAATTAATTTATTTGTTCAGTTATCACCTTGTTTTGCATGGACTTTTTCTGTTGAATTTAAGAAAAATTATGAAGCATGCATCACATTTTCTGTTACGGAGGAGTGGCTTCTCTCACCCTAGTCTCCCCAACCCTACCTGACAGTGGCAAGCATATCTGTGCATTCAGGCTGAGGACATACATTATGCTGTGGGGACATATGAAGAGCCTCATATTGAGTTGCACTGCCCATTTTTGCAACACTGAGAACTGCTTCACAGGCTACAAAGTTCCTACAGAAAAATCACTTCATTGTAGCAATTAACATAAAATCCAAGTGTGAATCATAAACGTGTGTGTTTTGTTTTTTTGCAGATACATACAGTAGGAAGTTGCAATTGGGTCCCCAGTATATGCTCACATCACACACTTCTGAATACCAGTTTTGCACTGGATGAAAGGACTTTAGCTTTCTGGTTTAGTTGCACCATGGTAGAATTTTACCTATTGCAGTTGTGACAAAGAAACTTCATCTAGCTAGCTAGACTGCTTTCTTTTGGACCCTGGAGTTGATTATGCTTACCTTCCCAGTTCTCTGTGTTAAGCTATTGCTATACTAATGAGGCTCCTCATTGGGCATGCATAACTTTGCTCCTGAGCTACTAAGACATGGCAGGGGAAATTACTGGGTTTTACCAAGTTTTTATAAATGATCGTAGGCAAGGACACTTCTTTTCTTGCTGAATTAATCCACATGAAAATGTGCTTTTTACAGGTTCCTGAAGGTTTGTGGTTCAGAACTGGTGCGCCTGGAGTTGTCTTGTGGCCATTTCCTCAATGAGGCTTGCTTGAAGGTTATTGCTGAGACATGTCAGAATCTTCAGGAATTAAATCTCTCCTCCTGTGATAAGCTACCACCTCAGGCTTTCAACCACATTGCCAAATTGTGTAACCTTACGCGTCTAATTCTTTATCGAACAAAAGTAGAGGTAGGAACAATAATTTTTCTTTCACTTTTACTAGTGATGATAGTAATACTCTTCGGAAAAACTGAATTTCAGTAGTATTTAAAGCATATAGTAAACATATATCAAAGATAAAGAAACAGAATAGAATGTATTCTATTCTACTATGTAAACTACTATGAAAGATTCATGTTTGAAAAGATAAGAAAAAACACCTTATGCTGTAAATAGTAAATACAGCTTGCACCTGCTAGTATAGATACATTCCTAGCTGCCACTGCATATCCCTCCTCCACAATCCAATGATTATTAGGGTCTGTGGTGGACACTCCCTAGGGATGGGTGAGAATTTCATTTTAGTTCATTTTTTGATAAGAACTAACAAAAAATGGCAAATTTCTTCATATTCAAGACAGAAAGAAATTGAGATTTAAAAAAAAAAATCAAATGTAGGAGAAACCGAAACTGACAGATTAGTTCATCCAAGCCCAGGGCTTTGAGTGCTTAGCTTAGCCTTCCCTAGCCTGATGCCCTCCAGATGTTTTGGACTACAGTTCCCAGCATTCCTGACCATTGGCCAATGCTGCCTGGGACTGATGGGAATTGAAGTCCAAAACATCTGGAGGACACCAGGTTGGGGAAGGCTGGTTTAGCTCTTGAAAGTCTGGGTTTCAATCCCTGTTTATTCAGCCATGTTTTTGGTGCTGCATCAAGGTTGGCATTTCTTTTTTCTGCCAGGCTACTCATCTTTAACAGCTACATGGCAGGTAGGTATACACTATTGAATTTGGCCAGTGTATATGGGTGATTATTTATTTATTTATTACATTTCTGTGCCACCTAATGGCCAAAGCTCCCTGGGCGGTTCACAAAAATTTAAACCCTAAAATAGAACATGGTAAAATATAATGAAACATAATATAAAACCCTTAACAGTTTAAAACAGAATAAAAACAAAAACTACCAGTAGAGTAAAGATCTAAAGACACAATTTATAAACAAAACTGAAGGACTAAAAAACCCTGAGAAAATAAAAAGGCCTTCACCTGGTGCTGAAAAGACCATAATGTAGGCACCAGGCGAGCCTCTCTGGGGAAGGCATTCTACAGCTGGGGTGCCACTGCTGAAAAGGCCTTCTTCTTAGTAGCCACCTGCCTCACCTCATTCGGCAGGGGCACCCAGAGGAGGGCCTCTGAAGATTACTTTAAAGTCTGGACAGGTATATATTGGAAGAGAGGATCCTTCAGGTAACCTGGCCCTAAGCCATTTAGGGCTTTAAAAGTTAATAACAGCACTTTGAATTGAGCCTAGAAATGGTCTCAAAGCCAGTGCAGATCACAGACCACTGGTATATTATCCAGTGTCCCATTAACAATTTTGCTGCCCTATTTTGGACCACTTGAAGTTCCTGGACCATTTTCAAAGGCAGCCCCATGTATAAGGATTTGTGATACTCCAAACAGAAGGTTACCAGAGCATGGATAACTAGGTTATCTCTGTCCACATAGGGTCATATTTGATATAGTAGCCCAACCTGATAAAAAGTAGCCCGCACCACTGAGGCCACCTGTGCCTCCAGCGACAATGCTGGATCCAAGAGCACCCCTAAACTATGAACTTGATCCCTTAGGGGAAGTGGAACCCCACCAGAACAAGTTAAACACCACTTAGCTGGGCAGACAAACCACTCACTAATGGTACCTCCATCTTGTCCAGATTGAGACATTTTATTGGCTCTCATCCAGTCCATTACTGCATTTAGGCACTGATTCAGAACACCTACTGCTTCACCTGGGTTTGATGAAAAGTGGGGAGAGAGCTGGGTGGCATGCACATATTGGTGACAGGCTGACAGCTCACTCTATAACTCCAGATAACCTCCCCCAGTGGTTTAATATAGATGTTGAACAATATGGGGGATAAGATAGAGCCCTGTGGAACTCCATACAGGGTTGGCTCCAATCAGAGGGCACTCTGGGTGTTGCTCCACCATCAATCTCCCTGCTCCCCTGCCTGCTTACCTTTAAGATTTTTTTTTTTTTTTTGCTTTGCCGGGTCATCACTGGATTCTCCACGGCAGTCTGTGTCAGCTGCTGCTGCGTTACCATGCTGGAGGTTGTGGCAGCACAGCAGCGTTGGATTCTCAACTGTGCACTTGCAAACTCCTGCACATGCGCAGAGTGTTCCTGCCCTCCAGGTCCTTTCCCTGGAGCGGAAAAGCTTTGGAGTCTGCCTGGTGTCCAGCACCAGGCAGTGCTAGCACACCTCAACAGAGGGGAAGTCTTGCAAAAAAAAAAAATGGCTCAGCTTAGGCTGTTAGCCTGAGTGGGCCAATCAGAGATGACCCCTTCCCTCCGCAAGGGAGGGGGTTCTGGGTGAGGTTGAGGTGCCCAACAGCCAGCACAGGCACAGCCTGCTTTTCATCAGAGCAGCTGCAGCAGCAGCTCTATTACTGGTATGTTATTTAATCTTTGAAGGAGTGTGTGTGTGTGTGTGTGTGTGTGTGTGTGTATGGACTGGGGTGGGGTTTGTGTGCATGATCTGGGCGGGTGTTGTGTGTGTGTGTGTGTATGTATGCTCTGGACTGGAGTTTGTGTGTATGCTCTGGGGCTTGACTGTGTGTGTGTGTGTGTGTGTGTTCCAAGGCTGCTTTTCTGTGTGGCTCTGAGAATATTGTCTCTTTATTATTATCATTGTTATTGTAAGTATCATTGTTATTATGGTTTGTGTGTGTGGGGGGGGTTGGTGTTTGTGTGTGTTGAATGAGTGGGATGCCTGTGTGTGTGTGTGCAAGGGGGGTTTGTGTGTTTTGCAAAGGGTTCCTGCTGATGTCCCAAGGGATATAATCATTATTATTACATGCAAAGGGATGCCCATACATTCTCCTGAGCAATCCAGCCCTTACTTCTTATGAGATATGCATAATCTGGAATTTTGTACTGTGCTGCTTCTGAGTAGGCCTGCTCTGGTGGATTCTTTGGGGTGGATATACAAAGGCATTGATTTTTGGATGCTTTCAGAACTTGTTCCTGTGTTCCAAAGGCTGCTTTTCTGTGTGGCTCTGAGAATATCATGTATTATTTAAATATTATTGTTATCATTGTTGTTATGGCTGTGTGGATTCTCCCCTCCCACTCGTCATCTTAGAGTCACTTGATTCTCTGTAGAATGGGAGTTGTTGCTGAAACAGGAGAATGTGGGTCCAGACGAGTACTTTTGTGTGGCTGTGTGATTCCCCCCCCCCTCCATGTTTTAAGCCTCAGTTTTCTGTTTCTGAGGTATGGTTTGCTGACTGTTGGGGATTCAAAGACTACTCCCTCTCTCATGACCCTTTTGGCTCCACCTCTGCTGACCTGCCCTGTGCCCTCCACTCCACCACTCGTAGTGGCCACCGGCTTCCCCAACTCCATAGCATAACTGCTAAGACACAGAGCAATAATCCCCCAACACCAACTTCTGGAATCGGTCATCCAAGTAGGAACAGAACTCCTGCAATGCAGTACCTCCAACATCCAGCTCAGACAGCTTATCCAGAAGGATACCATGGTATTGAAGGCTGGTGAGAGGTCTAAGAGAATCAACTGGGTTGCACTCCCTGTCCCTCTCTCAGTAAAAGTCATCCCACTGGGCAACCAAGGCAGTTTCCATTCCAAGAGCAGGCCTGAAGCCTGATTGAAGTGGATCATTTTATTCAAGAGTTTTATTTAATTTTATTTAAGAGTGTCATTCAAGAATGTCTATAGTTGACCAGCAACCATCCATTCAAGCACCTTGCCCAAGAAGGGGATGTTGGCAACCAACCTATAGCTGTTAATATCTTCTGGATCCAGGTTAAGCTTCTTCAGGAGTGGCCTAATTACCACCTCCTTTAAAGATACTGATACCATCCCTTCTCTCGAGGAGTTTACAGCTTTCTGAACCCAGCCAGATTCTGAACCCAGCCTCCCTGTTAGATTTAATAAGCCATGAAGGACAAGAGTCAAACACACAGGTGGTTAGCCGAGCACCTTGTCTGCAACCTCTGGCCACAACAATAGAAACTCATCTAATAAAACTAAACCAGTTTAGTTTAATCCAATAAAACTAAACTCTGGATAACTCTATTAATGGAACTGCATTAACTGCGGTGTCCAAGTAGTGACTGATTTGAATGACGTTATCATTGAAGGGTGTGAATTTAATTTCAGTTTGATTTTGATAACAATTTACCAAAATTCACAAATTTCTTCATATTTGAAATTGGAAAGAAGTTGAGATTTTAAAAAAACTGAATGTGAGAAAAAGTGAAACTGACAGGTTCGTCCATCCATATCTGCAACCCTGTTTTATCATGTACTAGCTTTTTTCACCTGGCGTTGCACGGATCGTCATTTTCCTATAGGCACTATTTGTTCGAAATTCCTTAAGGTAGCTGTCTACTGTTTTGAATCCCTCCATAGGAAAGGTCCCCCGGGACTACATAATGGAATCCCAGCTCCCCCGGGGCTACCAACTCCCCCGGGATTACACAATGAAATCCCAGCTCCCCCGGGACTACCTGCTCCTCCGGGACTACACAGTGAAATCCTTGCTCCCCCCCCCCCGGGACTACACAATGAAATCCCTGTTCCCTTTCCCCTGGGTCTGCACAATGAATCCCTGCTTTCCCAGGACTACACAATGAAATCCGTGTTCCCCTGGGACTACACAGTGAAATCCCTGCTCCCCCCCCCCAGGACTGTGCAATGAAATCCCTGCTCCCCCCTGGGACTACACAATAAAATCCCAGCTACCCCCCAGGACTTCACAATGAATTCCCTGCTCCCCCCCCCCGGGACTTCACAACAATGAAATCCCTGCTCCCCCCCCCCCCCGGACTACACAACAGTGAAATCCCAGCTCCCTCGGGACCACATAACAATAAATTCCCTGCTCCCCCCTCTGGGACTGTACAATGAAATCCCTGCTTCCCCCGGGACTACACAATCAAATCTCTGTCCGCCCCCCGGGACTGCACAATGAAATACCTGCTCCCCCCTGGGACTACACAATGAATTCCCTGTGTCCCCCCCCCGGGACTATGCAGCAATCAAATCCCTGCTTCCCCCCCCCCGGGACTTCACAATGAAATCCCTGCTTCTCCCCCCCCCCCCGGGACCACACAATGAAATCCCTGCTTCTCCCCCCCCGGGACCACACAATGAAATCCAAGCTCCCCCTGAGACTACTCAACAGTGAATTCCCTGCTCCCCCCCCCCGGGACTTCACAACAATGAAATCCCTGCTCCCCCCCCCCCCCCGACTACACAACAGTGAAATCCCAGCTCCCTCGGGACCACATAACAATAAATTCCCTGCTCCCCCTCTGGGACTGTACAATGAAATCCCTGCTTCCCCCGGGACTACACAATCAAATCTCTGTCCGCCCCCCGGGACTGCACAATGAAATACCTGCTCCCCCCTGGGACTACACAATGAATTCCCTGTGTCCCCCCCCCGGGACTATGCAGCAATCAAATCCCTGCTTCCCCCCCCCGGGACTTCACAATGAAATCCCTGCTTCTCCCCCCCCCCCGGGACCACACAATGAAATCCCTGCTTCTCTCCCCCCCCCGGGACCACACAATGAAATCCAAGCTCCCCCCTGAGACTACTCAACAGTGAAATCCCTGCTCCCCCCCGGGACTACGCAACAATGAAATCCCAGCTTCCCCCCCCCCCCGGACTACACAGCAATGAAATCCCTGTTCCCCCTCCCCCTCGGAACTACCCAACAATGTAATTCCAGCTTGCCCCCCCCCCCCCCGGGACTACCCAACAATGAAATCCCAGTGTCCCCCCCCCCCCGTGTAGGCTCCGGCTGCGGTTCATATGAACATTCTGTTTTGACGTAGGAGAGATTTGCATATCCGCTCCTGATTGGGCCCCTGTGGTGGCAGTTCATACGAACATTCTAAATGTTGTTGGAGTGATTTGCATAACCACTCCTGAATGGCCCCTGCTAACATTCCAAGTGACGCCATTGGCTCTCATCTATTTTGGGCCATACAGGCGCAGCGAGGGCTTTTTCGGAGATTTGAACCCACCAGTCTTTGTCCTGGGGTGATGGAGAGTATGCGTGCCAATTTTGGGGCGGATCCATCCAACCGTGTAGGAGCCTCTGCGATGCACGCAAACGCCCGTACATACCCACCCACCCACCTACAGACACACAGACAAACTTTCACATTTATATAGTAGATGTGGCTTGGCTTGGTCTCTGCTGCAATGTTGGTTGCTATTATGATGTCCTGAGATTCATTCAAGCAAGAAAAATCTGTTTCAGAAATATATAGTAATTGAGGTTTATTGGACAATGTATGTACTAAATTTCAGCTTTCTAACAGTTGTGTAAGTACCATAACAAGTTTGCTACTTCCTGAGTAAATTACTGACAAAACAGATTATGATACAATTATTTTGTTCAATGCTTTGGCTTTCTTCCTCATCGATCAGAGTTCTATGTTACTAACTGAAGGTGGCAGCCAAATTTTGAACAAAATAATTTTATCCTGAAAGGAAAAGATCCATGCATATGTAGCATATATCCCATTTTCAAACTTAAATTCCTGCCTATAAGTGCATCTTCACTGCCAGCTTCTTTCATTTTGGTCCACCTTTGCTGAATACATACGGCCAGTCATTCCTGTGTTTGGCAAACAGTGGATCCGTTTTCATCTTTTGAAAGTGCCTTTTAGTCCTGCTTTAAACAATCCAACTGTCATGTCCCTTCATACGATGTTTCCAAACTCAAGATGTAGTAAATCTTCTGAAGTAATTACTTCTTAAAAGCTTCTTAACTTTTGCAAACACTTAATACAGTTTATAATTTTGTTTCAACCAGCTAAGTAATCTATACATTCTGCTCAGTTAAGACCACTATTATAGCAGAAGATTTTTGTGCTGGTGGTCTTGGTATTTGCTGATACATGACTCTTTAATCTTTCATTCATTGAATATGCATTCACAGCATGCTTCCAGAATTTGTTGGCATTGATGCATTTAAGGTGCACAATGGACGATAAAAGTACTTTGTTCGTAGTAACTTGACAATGCACATCATTATTTTGGTTTGTATATGTATGTTATCTTGATTTGATGCTTATCTTGAATTTCAGTTTCCACTTTTGTGTTGGAGCCAACATGTCTTTGTTAGAACTTCCAAATATAATAAATTCTAGTACTTTAAGATTTGAAAACATAGAGCATGTATCAGTATCAACTCACATTTCATGTAACTAGCATTCAAACTATTTCAAACTTTTTAAATTTTTTTACTGTTGTTGCACTTGAATGTTCATAAGAATTGTTCATTTAGAACTTGTTGGCAGCCATTGGGTTGTATCCAATGGTATCCATTCTACTGGTGGATGGACACCACTGGCAGAACAGACTCCCCCTCCTCACTGTAGCCCCCTGCTCCAAAGGGCTGGGGGAACTTCTGGGGCAGATTTGGGGGGGGCACATGGGGCATACAGGGTGAAGGAGATGAATTTCTGTGGTGCAAGCAGAAGTCCTCTCGTGCCACCTTGAATCTAGCTCTGTGTTTGTATAACTATATTTTGTATAAATT
Source organism: Shinisaurus crocodilurus (assembly GCA_021292165.1). Taxonomy (NCBI): domain Eukaryota; kingdom Metazoa; phylum Chordata; class Lepidosauria; order Squamata; family Shinisauridae; genus Shinisaurus; species Shinisaurus crocodilurus. Next base: position 117,318,509 of record CM037879.1, read on the forward strand.
CACTACAAGATGATGACATGGAATTGAATATAGGATAGGAGAGACCTGTGCCCTATCTGTCTGCAGTCTAGTTTTTAAGGCTTCTGGAACTTGGGCTTATATTAGCAGTATCCTTTAATTCTCATCCTCTTTCGGCCTTCTTGAGAGGCTTCCTCACTATCTTGCTATCTGTTTTGGTGGTGTTTTGTTTTGTTTTTCAGCAGTCTTCCAAACACACATACAAAACCATCTGATATGTGCTAAGAATGGATTTGGGTCGTTTTCCCGCCATCATATTTTGACATTTGCAATCATTGCACTTTGGGGTCCTAAAAGTATGCTATATCAGAGATACAGTTTTCTGCATACCAGCTTTTCTGAGCAGACACTTTCCCATCCCTCCACTAGCACTCACCACAGCTGCCATGACTACTGTACCGGTGGTGGGACTAGCGCAACTACATCTCTAGACTTTGTCAGAGTCACAAGACACAGTCTTCTCTGCCTGCAGGACTCTTCCCAGACAGGGAGAGGTATGATACGATGATTCCTTAACTGCCCCTTTCAGCTATTTAATGCCAAGATACCAGGGCTTTAGGAAGCCTTATGAAGAGTTGGATGTATAGGGTTGGAGGAAAAGGGAGCCTGACATGCTTTGGGGAGAAAGGAGAACTGGTAGGCAACAGGGAGAAAGGAGGCCAGACAGGCAACAGGGAGAGTGGACAATTGGTGGGGCAGGCTGCCTTCCATTAACTACCTGCAGGATTGTACTGGATCTATGGTAAGTCACAAAATCAGGGCTAACTGACATCAAGGGCCCTGAGGGCAAGAAGGAGAAGCGAAGGCGGCAGGAGCAGGCAGAGGGAACATCAGGGCCTGCTCCAGTTGGACTGCCCCCCCCCCCCCGGGCTAACTGACGCTCTGTTTTTTCTTGCATTTAATTAGACTGTGCATCGCTCAGAGTGGCCAGATGACTGGCCAGATGGGCGATTCAAAAATATAATAAATAAATAAATAAATAAAATAAACTTAATTCCACTTGGAATTCCATACAGTGTTTACAGAAGTCATTGTACAATAAGAGAAAACAGATCATCTGAATCCATCCAAATTACATTGTTTTAAATGCATCTTTAGCCCATAGTAGGCAACATGATGAATTTCCACGAACGATGGCCTATATTCTAATATATATGTTATAGAGCATTTTTTGCTCGCTTCCTTGAAACTATTCTGTAAAGAATATTTATTCTAGAGAAACCAAAGCATAGTACATTTTGTTCGAACTTGCAGGCCAGTGCACTTGGAAATACCGTATGTCTTAAAGATTTCCCCCCATTTACAGTAATACCTCGGATAGCGAGTAACCCAGTATGCGAGCTTCTCGTAAGACGAGCAAAATTTTAGCATAAATTTAAATTTGAAAGACGAGCAAGTCTCGCAACATGAGCCGTCACCTCACTCGGCCATCGCCTCCCACTGCTTTGCCTAAGGGCGGGGAGCCGCTGCTCACTCTGCAGGTTGTTGATCCTCCACATCTCTCTCCTTCTCTCCCCCTTCTCTCTCGCTCTCTCTGAAATTTTCATTAGCTGCTTTGAGATACTCTGTCTACAGGCAAAGCAAGCCGGCTCCCTGGCAGGGAGCCCCGTGAAGGCGCGGTGCAGCTCCCTGCTGAGTTTCCATTATTTCTTATGAGGAAACTTGTTTTGATATATGAGTGTTTTGGATTACGAGCATGGTTCTGGAACGAATTATGCTCGTAATTCAAGGTATTGCTGTAATTGTGATGATTTTATGAAAATGTATTTACAGTAATACCTTGGATTACGAGTAACCCGGTGTGCGAGCATTTTGAAAGACGAGCAAAAGTTTTGCAAAAGTTTTGACTTGCTAAACGAGCGAGGTCTTGCAAAATGAGCACACCGGGTTACTCGCTGCCACGTGGAGCCACCCGGGAGCCGGCGCAGAGCAAGCGGCCGCGCCTGGCCTCCACGGCTCCCTGCCAGGGAGCCGGCAAAGCACTGCCAGCTCCATGGCAGGGAGCTGCGTGGAGGCGCTCCTGTGAGAGTTGGACTGACTCGGGTTCAAAAGCTCCCCTAGCCAATGACCCTCAGTCCCAGTCACGCAAGCGGAAGGAGGAGATAACAGCAGTTAATAAAGATTAAAGAGTTTATTTGTAAGACCCAATTACATGGGATTAAGGCAATCAATGCATCTCTACTCACTACATCATAGCAGACTCAAAACCTATACCCCAGTGGTAAGGCTAGATGAAGTGAAGTCCAAGACAATACATGTCGAGACGAACAAGCAGCAGAGAAGAGAGATGAAGAGGAATGACGGAAGCAAGTGAAGCTATCAACAAGTGTGCCAGCTTATATACCCCAGACCCTGCACTTATAAATAGGATATTACTCACCCCAGTGTATAACCCATTCATCAACATGTTTACTGCTTCAAACCTGTTCAAGGCTGCTGAGTCATGTCACCTCGAGACTATGTCTTGTGACCAAAGACCTTCTGTACTTGAACTCAAGTAACACTCACCAGGTCAGGTGATAATCCTGATGTCAGGTGGTAATCTCGTTCTGCCTATGCAAAACCCAACAGCTCCCACCGCTCCCTACCTTTTCTTTTCCAGCGGAGGCTCACTGAGGGGAGGCGAGCTGCCCACGCTGCCATACCTGGTCCCATCGCATCCTGAAGCGGCTCCCTTTTCTTTTCCATGCGGCTCCCTTTTCTTTTCCAGCGGCGGCTCTGCTCTCCTCAGCGAGCCGCCCGCGCTGCCATCAGCGGTCCCGTCGCATCCGGAAGTAACGCGACGGGACCGGCGGCGCGGGCAGCTTGCTGCGGAGAGGCGAGCCGCTGCTGGAAAAGCGGCTCCCTTTTCTTCTGCATGTGGCTCCCTTTTCTTTTCCAGCAGCGGCTCGCCTCCCCTCAGCGAGCCGCCCGTGCCGCCATCGCCAGTCCTGCTGCGTCACTTCCGGATGCAACGGGACCGCCGATGGCAGCGCGGGCGGCTCGCTGAGGAGACCAGAGCCGCCGCTGGAAAAGAAAAGGGAGCCGCATGGAAAAGAAAAGGGAGCCGCATGGAAAAGAAAAGGGAGCTTCAGGATCTGATGGGACCGGGTATGGCAGCGTGGGCGGCTCACCTCCCCTCAGCGAGCCTCCACTGGAAAAGAAAAGGTAGGGAGCGGTGGGAGCGCCTCCACGCAGCTCCCTGCCAGGGAGTTGGCAGTGCTTTGCCAGCTCCCTGGCAGGGAGCCGTGGAGGCCAGGTGCGGCCACTCGCGCTGCTGGCGCCTCGCGCTGCTGCTTCCCTGCCTGGGAGCCGGCACGGCAGCGCGGGAGGCGCCCGCAGAGCGAGTGGAGGTGTGGCGCAGCGCAGCCGCTTGCTCTGCAGGTGCCTCGCGCTGCGGTGCCGGCTCCCAGGAATTCATTCCACAAGCATTTAATCACTGCTTTGCCGGCTCCCTCCATGGTGCTCCCTGCCAGGGAGCCGGCAAAGCAGAGATTAAATGGTTGTGGAACGAATCATCTGAGTTCCCATTATTTCTAATGGGGAAACTCGATTCGATATGCGAGTTTTTTGGATTACGAGCATGGTTCCGGAACGAATTAGTGCTCGTAATCCAAGGTACTACTGTATTTTATTCTTATCCTAATGGTATTTTCCCCTGGGTGTGGGGGAAGGACTCCTATCTCAATTTAGCAAGCTTGCTAAATCCCAGTGTATGAGAAGGCTATTTCTGAAACCTAAAGTCAATATAGAATGTGGCAGCTAGAATGGTTGTGGGGCTAAGCAAGATCATGTTATACCGATTATGTACTAGTTACCATTCCTGCCTATTCATTCCTGGGCCCAATTTAAGGTGCTGGTTTTGGCCTTCAAAGCCCTACATGGTTTAGGATTAGGTTATTTGAACCACTGCCTATACCCATATGAGCCTTCTGTACTTTGACATCTGCATCTGGGGCCCTGCTTTCTGGTCTGCCACTAAGAATTGTTAGATTGGTGGTTACCAGGGAATTGGGCAGGGCTTGTTTGGTTTGGGCCCCACACCTTTGGAATTCTCTTCCTAGGAAAATCCCTATGGCTCCATCAGTAATGGCTTCAAAGAGAGCTCTGAAAACATTTTTATTTCAGTCCGAATTTGATTTGGCCCTGAAACTTTTATTGCTGCTGTTCACTTGTAATTCTTGCTTTTATATGATTATTCTTTATTTAGATATTTTATATTTATGAATTGTTTGTAAACTGCTCTGTGAGGATAATGTACCCTGAAAGGTGGTCCATGAATGATTTTAATTAATAAATTGCAAAAAAATATGATATTTCTAACTGTATGTTATGGCACATAATGATAGTTGCTACTTTGGTGTGCTGCTACCGGAGAGCTTTTCACTATTAAATAAAGAGACTTGTGCAGCATTCTGGTAGTTGGTCTCTGCCCTTTCCCTTTTTTTCTGTCTTTATCCTCATAACTTTGTAGAAATACTCTCTGGAGACTAAACCTATTCACTCATCATGTCTGTACATTAAACTAAGTCCAATTAGGACTCGTTTGTGTCATTAATAATCAATAATAATCAATCACCCATAAAGTCTGCAGTATTAAAGAGGTTGTAAAACATATATTTGAATACTGAAATGCAGTTTTTGCTTGCAGAAATGGCAAATTGCTACATAACTATTAACAAGGTTCCCTGTTATCTCTGAAGTTATCTATTTACATTTTAAATAGTAAATAGCTGTAGCACAATATTTCAAATTAAGATATTCATCTGATATTGCAGACAGATATACTGATTCAGAGGTTGGAGTGTCAGACAATGAAAGTTATTAAATAAAACTCTTATTCAGACACTTGACTAGTCAGATTACCCATACACGCACACATCTACTTATTTTCTTCAGTAAAAAATCCTAGAAAAGAACTAGACTTTTTCAAGCTTCTATAAATACTAGAAGTCTAGTGAATACATGCAAACTTGTCATGTTATGGTGAAATATACCAAATAGAGAAGCAAGCATTTCAAACTTTGTATTTAATCCTGTTTGTATCTCAGTAATTCTTTCCCTCAATCAAAGTATATTTCTAAACTAAAAATCACACTAAGTCTAAACAAGTACAGAATACAGAAAAACGTATTTCAGGTAAATATAAATTGGTAATTTCGAATGGTAGAGTGTGTGTGTATATATATATACACTCACATGTACACACCACAACCTCAAAAGGATTGCCATTTTTCAAGATGCATCTGATATTCTGGTGGAGTCTGTTTTATTTTTTAATGATGTGGCACTTCACTGCGAACATGCTTAAAATGGCAGCAACATGACTGTAAAGTGCACGTTATATTTGTTTCCGTCCTCACGTTGCTAGTGACAGGTGCTCAATGATTGTCAGTATCCTTGTCAGCAAGAGCATCCTGTGACATTAAAGTCACCAGCTCGATCCTGATGCTGTGTGACTCTATTGGCAGTTCCATCAGGCTGTAGCCGATCAGTGAATGTCAGAGATGCTGCACTTTTCTGGGATGTCACCAGCCCTCTGTGTTTTTGGTTTGGCCTTGCTTGTTGTTTGAACTTACCAGACTTCTAAGAGTAATCCTGAGGGAGAAGAACTGATAGGTCATGGGAATAAAGGTGTCTTCAGGGCATGCAAAACCACATCCAGAGTGACTTATTATATAAAGGCTTGTAATGATTACCTTGACTCTAAGCCAATCAATGGTTAGAGCATCTGGGGACTCATTAAATGGCATTTGTGGTGTCTGTTACCTAGGTTTTGAGCTGAATTTCATGGAAAGTGGTGACAGCCTTTAATGTCTAATTGACCCTTTCTCTTTGTGTTTGCTTTCTATATTTGCTTCTGATGTGTTCCCCAATGGCAGCAAACAGCACTGCTCAGCATTCTGAACTTCTGCTCAGAACTTCAGCACCTTAGCCTGGGTAGTTGTGTAATGGTAAGTTTTTAAGTCCAGATTTGTGCATATGTTATCAAAGTTTAGACTCCCCAGCTCAGGTACAAAAAAATTAACAACTTGTTTTCATCTTCTTTTGTTATACTAATACACTTTTTGTAGAATGAGAACATGAATGTATGCTGGAAATTACACTTGTCCATTTGCCAAGTTTAAAGTTTTCTTATATTTTACTGCTTGGGCTATTTTGTAGGAATTACAGGAATCTTCCCGTTTATGGTTAGGAATTATGGTTAGGAATTTCCCCCCCAGCTCATGAACAACTATTCTCTGCCTGGCTCTGGTATGCAGCCTTTCAATAAGAACTACTGTGGGCATGACTTTTAGGGCTATATTTTTGTCATGGATTTGTTTTTTTAAAAACCCTCTCCAGTTCATTTAAAAGATAACATGTGCAGGCATCCTGGTGTCAGAATTGAACCTGGGGAGGCCTGATTTTGCTGTGTTGTCTATGGCCACAGAATATGTAACTAAGAGCTCATGTGAGATCTGTAACCGCTGAAGAAGTGAAAACAAGAGAAAAATACCTTTCCCTGTTTTAGGTATCAATTCTATGATTCTATTATTCTAGGTCCAGTTCCAACATGAGCGTGTGGCTGCTTTAAATACAAGTTGATGGAGGTTGTTCATATACAGAATGTGCTGCACAAATATGGCAGTTTTCACATGCCACTGTACTCTTCTCTTACTCCCTCCCCCCGGGGGGGCGGGTTGGGGGGGACACATTCCTTACTATTTGATGTGAATGTTGCAATAAAGCCTACCTATACAAATGTCATTTCCTGGGTAGTGGGTAATGTAATCTTTTTCATTGCATAGTATTTCTTCATGCCCAGTTGGGGGTCACATTGCTTTCTTGAAATATAGTATGCTACACGTCTTCTGTTTTTTTGGAGAAGCAAGAACTGGCTTCAATCATTCATGCTCTAGTCACCTCCAGATTAGACTACTGCAATGTGCAATGTCCTTGATGACAATCTGGAAACTTCCATTGGTTCAAAATAAGGCTGCAAGAGTTCTGACTGGAGTTAGTCAATCAGATCATATTATACTGATCCCAGTCAGAACTTGACTGGTTCCCTATTCACTAGTTGCCAATTTGTTTCTGGGCTCAATTTAAAGGGCTGAGTCTTGAACATCTTAAGAATTGCCTTTCTCCATCTGAACCTTCCTGACAGCTTCTTTCATTTTCAAAGGCTTTGCTTCAGGTCCACCTTCCATCAGAAATATGGTGGATGGGTATCCAGCACAGAGCCTTTTTAGCTGGGGCTCTCAGGATCTGGTACAGCTGGCCTCATTGTGGCTTGCTTTAGAGTCTGACGTTTAAACAGATAATGAAGACAGTTTTATTCCAGTAAACTTTTGCAGAGTGCTGTCTTTAAGCTGTTTCTATGCTGTTACTGCCTTTTAGTTTTTTTTAACCTTTTAAAAGTTGTTTTGTGTTTTAGATATTTCTGTTTTTATTATTATTTTGATTGTAAACTGGTTTGAATATTTTTTAGAAACACAGGGTATAAACGTTGAAAATCAATAAAATGTGGAACTCCTTTGGTCTTTTCATAGATCTATATACATGAACTGTTTCGCTCATTAAGCTTTGATGTTACTCTTAACAATTTGCTTGTTGGAGCTGTCCACGTCAGAAATTCCCTCAGTTGCAAACACTGTTTATTTTTACTATTATTACTAGTCACAGGCAGGTAGATTTAATTTATGTATTTAGTTTAAGTCATGGTGATCACTATTTTAATCGTTTGTAGTTTTTCCCATGTGATCATATCATTTTCCATGTGTATGCATATTCAAATATATAACTTCTAGATTTCTGGATTAAATGTTTTAGTTTCTTCTGCATCCATGTCCTTGGAATTATGGAGCAATCTACATGTGACACAGAGTCATATATTTTTTTTCCATCCAGAGTTTTGTTTTGTTTTAGTTTAGTTTAGTTACAAAAGGCAACTGCAGAAGCAGCAATCTGCCTCAGAAGACCTATGGTGGGGAGGGAAGGTTAACCATATATTTTCCCTCTCATGGCAAAAGGAGCTTGGGAAAAGGATGGGAGAGCAATTTTCAGTCAAAAACCCTTTCAGAGGGTAAAGGGTTAAAAGTCCCTTTGCTGCATAGGCAGATTACAATGTCCCATGTCTGCATTTAAAAGCAACAACCAAAAATCAGGGAGAAAAACATGTGACTCAACATCATGTGGCATATGGTCCTTAATCTACAACTTTATAGCACCGAATATCACATTTGCTCCGCAGTTCATTTTAGTCAGGGAGCATGTGTAATTTCATAGCAAAGGTAGTAATAAGTGTATATATGGATGGTTTCATTTAATTAAAAATCCTCTGTAGTTGAAGAATATCTGTGTTGCCATGTCTGTATTGCCACTTTCTTGAGCGTGGCGCATAGCTGTGATGACATTATCAGGATGTACTTACTACTGACTTTGCCACAGAACAGGGTTTTTATACGTTATGCTCCCTGAATATATGGAATTGTTTCAGTACAGAAATGAACACATGGTGTGTCCCAGATAGCTGTGTAGATTCCTCCCCAAATTTGTCTGGGAACACATCAACATGAATGGCACTACCAGAGATCTTGAGAAGATGCATTAAAATATGCAAGATATCCAGAGAATAAGAGGGGGGGAAATCAACCGACAAGTGTACAGCCTTACATATGAAATGACCAGTGGCAGATGATAAGTTGGGGCAGAAAGCAATGGTCACCACTGATTGGAAACTCAGAGAAGAGGGTTCCACTCCCTTACTGGCCAGTGGCAGTTGGAGGTTGATTGTACAGCACCATCTAGATGTGCTGCTGGTGAATAGGCAGTGGCACCCATTATGAGCTGATTATGTCACTGGTACCGGTAAGGACCTGAGAACTTTATCAAACTGTACCAGACACTGCTGGCCATTCACCCTCTGAGCAGTGGCAGCCATTTACATCAGTCTGTTCCACCTCACTTGCTGTCACTGGAATTGACTCTTAGTTTTAGTTTTCCAGTGACTGTTGACTTCTTTAAAGAGAGACTTTTTAAGTCACTGAAAGTTTACTTGCTGTTGTCCTTTCTAATTCTCCGCCTTCCTTACCGGAGGTTGGGCATCATCATGGCTAAACAGTCTTTAGATATGGCTGCTCTAAACAATGCAATAATCCTTTATTGCAGTCAATAGACCATTCTTCACACAATATAGTACATACATACAGTACAGCTAGTTAATTGGACACGTGAGAGCGGGAAATCAAATACAGTCTAGTGCAGATAGCCTGGTTCAGAAATTTGGCCACTTGTTCAGTGACCAACTTATCAGAGCTGCTAAGTAATAAAGTTATTAAAAATTCTGTAGGGTGCCCAGGAAAAGACCGTAAAATGGGATAAATCAGATCATTCCTGGCCCTGTGGTAAAAGCTACAAGACAATAAAACATGCTGTATAGATTCCACCTCAGAGTCGTTACATGGGCAGCGTCTTTCAGAAAGTGGGGTTCTGCTATATCTACCATCCAGCAGTTTAGAAGGGAGAGCATTAAATCTAGCTAATGAAATTAAATTAAATTTAGGGATCATCAGCCATCGAAGATAAGGCAGCCCCTCCTTGCTAAAAACAGCTGGTAGACCTAAGGATAGAGGAGAGCGGGGGGCCCTGGCAGCTCCCTGTAATTCTTGTAGATCAATGTCCAACAGCCTCTGTTTTACAATTGATTTAGCGCTAACTAATTCTCTAGATAGTAACATATCTGGCAGGGTTGCCACTTTCTGGAAAGTCAGGGAAAGTCAGAGTCGGGGAAAGTGGTCTGAAGTCAGGGAAAGTCAGGGACATTGTGATTAAAATATATTCAAGCTGTGGATTTTTGATCTGCTGCTACAAGAGCAACTGGAATAGAGAAGTAGCAGAATACAAGTAAAACTTAATGATGCCCTTTCCCAGCTCCACCTTTTTCTCAGCTCCACCCCCAGCAACCAGCCTAACGTGTTTGTTGAGCTCTGTCCCTGCATGATTTCCAAGGTCTGCCTGTAGCATTTGCAAAGCAAGGCTAGTTTAAACATTTAGCAATATACAAACTTTAAATATCTGTTTTCATCCCTACCTGCTAGTACTGCATTTAACTTACATATAAAGATGAGCATGTTTTTGGGTCATGCTTGTGTATGGAATGGCCTAGGGATGTCCGCTCGCCTCGAGCGGGCGTAGCGGGCCGAAATCGGCCCCGCTCATACCTGCCCAAAGCGAACGGGCCTTACCTGGTCCCGGTCTGCGCTTGTCAGTCTGTGCCAAGCCGGCCGTGATGGTCCCATCGCGTCACTTCCGGCTGGCCAGAAGTGATGCGGCGGGACCCTGTGCCGGCGCGGCGGGACCCTGTGCCGGCGCGCTGGGACCCCACGCTGCAGCTTTTCTGTAGAAACCAGGGCAACAGGGCCTTACTTTGACAAATATTTTTGCAGTTGAGACTTGTGTAGTTGTAGAGTGAAACATTTAATTAAGCCTTGCATTAATGCAACATGACCTATTCATTTTTTAACTTGTGGTTATATTTGAATGGTGGTCAGGAAAATTGACAAATGTTGGTCATGGAAAGTCAGGGAAATTAAAAATAAAATTTTAGTGGCAACCCTGTCTGGGGAAAGCCCTACTGAGATGATTTTGTTCATCACGGCCCTTGACCAGGGAGAATCGAAAGAGTCAGACCAGATTGTATAAACCAGGGAGTCTATCGGGAGAGCCAGTCTGCAGCGAAGCCAAAAATGGGTGACTTGGGTCCAGGCTAGGCAATTTATCGAATGCAGTCCAGCTTCTAATTTTATTGCAGCTCCAGTCCAGATACACATCTGGGGACAGCAAATAATACCCTAAGGAAAAGCGATTGAATGCTCTCAGGTGGGAATTTAGAGCCCGGGAACCACAGCGGGGCTGCTCTAAACAATGATATTGTTTTGCCCCCAACCTATTCTTTGTCCTTTAAAGTAAAATAAAATCTTTTTTGTTTTATGATAATGAATTCTGATTTTGTGAAATACTCTCATTTTATAAAATAACATTTTATCCTGCTTCTAGTTACGGATATATAATAAAAGAGTTGACAACCACTTAGCTGCTTTGCACTACTGGGGCAGATGGCGTGTCTGCTATTTCTTCTGGACACTTTATCCCATCTGTGTGTTGCAATGATAACATATTGTTTAGAGGGTCATGGCTACTTGACATGAAGTGCGTGAAGTTACATCAGCAATGTTATCAATCACAAGTCAAATAAGCTGAAAGCCAGTACACACAAGGGGTGCTGTCACCAGATGCATTCTGTGAGCTGCATAGGCATGAAGGTTCATTGCTGTTGAAATCAGTGGTATTTATGCTTACTTGGGATAGTCACCAAGGGTTGAACAATCGAGCCTCGCCGGGGCAGAACGAGGCCGAACATGGCCCCGCTCACGCCCCGGTGAGGCCTTACCGTTTCTTCGGGGCGGCTCGCACACTCCGCAGAGAGCCGCCCCCGCCGCTCGTTCGGGCGGAGAACCGCCCGCGCTCCTCGATTGGTCCCGTCGCGTTACTTCGGGGACCGGAAATGATGCAACGGGACCATTCTGCACCTGTGCAGGGCCCATTTCCGGGTCCCGAACGTGCCGAATGCGGTAAGGGAATTGTTCGAGCGGCGCTATGCGCCGCTCGAAAAAACAAGGCGGGGAGGGGGGTGAAATAAGGCTCGGGCAGCGCACCCAGCCTTATTTACACGTCTAGATATCAAACTATCCTAAGCATTTTTTATAAATGTTAATGTTTAAATACATGAGTGAGGGTAGGAATAACAATAGGCTTAAAATGGGTGTGTTTTCTTCACAGATTGAAGACTATGACACAATAGCTAGCATGATAGGAGCCAAGTGCAAAAAACTTCGAACACTGGACTTATGGCGATGTAAGAACATTACTGAAAATGGAATAGCAGAGCTAGCTGCTGGCTGTCTGCTGTTGGAGGAACTTGATCTTGGCTGGTGCCCAACACTTCAGAGCAGCACTGGTTGCTTCGCAAAACTTGCACGTAAACTCCCAAATTTGCAAAAGCTTTTTCTGACAGCCAACAGGTCTGTGTGTGACTCTGATATAGAGGAACTTGCTGCAAATTGTACTAATCTTCAGCAACTTGATATTTTGGGTAAGTAACCACAAGAACATTTGAGTCTTCTTTCAATTAACTGATTGTATCAGTAGCAGAAGAGAAAATTATTTATTGTATAAAATACGATATTTTCTTGAGAGTAAAACTTGATTCAGGGATCTCCTACCCTTTCCTGAAGACAGATTCACACATAAAAATGGTTCATGAGCAAATACCCCTCACTGGTTCAAAGCATAATGAAATATGGGGTTTAATCAGTTTAACTCCAGATTCTTTGATTTACTAGATTGTGAATCAGACTGCAAGTTTGTCTAATTACTTCCCCTTTGCTGCTACTTCTTTATAAAAAAAAAAAAAAAAGAGGCTAGTTTTTTATGGTTCCCTGAAAACCATTCAACTGCTTTTGCCAGTTTTCAAAAGTTCTTGGAATTTTAATACAGTGTGACAGGATATATTTATAAAGTGTGAACCTTATGATAAAACAGTTTCTTGCAGAATATAGAATAAAGCTCTCTACTGAGCTTCTTTCAAAAATAAATTAAATTGTTATTTTTTGAAAAAAGAAATAAACAGAAATTTTCATTTCTACTGCAGTAGGTATGAGTATCTGGTTTCCCCACAAAGGTTAAAAATGTAGGTTAATGTCATAAGTAGAAGCCTTTTGCTAATCAGAAGAAAAGCCTTTTTCTGGAAGTTAAAAATAGTGCTGTTTCTGTATGTTACACATCGTATTAAACACCTTAGCTCCAAACACAGTAATAATAGAAAACCTTATCTTCTGATACACATGCTAGAAATGCCCATACAGGAAGGTTCATATGAATCTTCTTATATATAGCATGTAAAGAGGAAGCTAAAACAAAGCTACTTAGTTGATTCTTATAATCAAAAGAATATACAGTATTCAATTTAGGTTCTGGTTCTGGATAGTTGTATCCTAAGGAAAATGGTGCATCAGTGCAAGATGGGAAGACAAGGGTTGCATGTTACAAAAGTATCCTGTTTTGAGCCACCATAGACTGCAGGATTATTTCATCTTTGTAGGTGTCATATAAGCCCATCTATACAACTCATGAACCCAACCCTCCAGTCAGCATAATATTCTTTCACTGGCACAGACTAGGAGGGCTGAAGAGCTGACAGTATGCTAGACCGTCTGGTTTGTTCTTTTGTCTTAAAGCCAGTGCAGGATGGTTAGCAGTCTGTCTCTTCTTGTACAAGATTTTGGGTATTGGGGAAAAATTGTACAAGATCTAGTACACTCTCCCCACTCACTTCTTCTGTGCTGGTTGTAGTCCCTGGACTCCTCTATTTTAACAAAATTTAATTTGTTTTTTCAGATCTCTGCATAACTTATGGGGGTAGGCAACATGGTACCTTCTAGATGATAGCTTATGGGGATAGCAACATGGTACACTCCAGAAGATGTGGACTAGAATTGCCATAAGCTACAGCCAGCATGGCCAGTAGCCAGGCATTATGGGAGCTGTAGTCCAAAAGACTTAGAGGGCACCAGGTTGCCTAACCTGTATACCAGGGATAGGGAACCATTTTTAGCCCAGGGGCTGGATTCCATTTCTGAGAACCTTTCAGGGGTTGCATTCCTCTGGTGGACACGGTCCACAGGCAGATGTAGGAAGGGCTGAAAACAACAACAACCCCATTCCATTGTTACCAATTTATAAGAGGAAGCTTGTCTATTCAAAAGTAAGCATGAGCAGCATGTTTACTCACAAGTAAGCAAGACAAGCCTCTGCATGTCTACTCAACACAGTAAACAGGAAAGAATCACTCAGCAGCACTTTCAAATAGCAACCCAAAAACTAAGCCTCTGTACAGGCAGTCCCCAGGTTACGAACAAGTTCCGTTCTTAAGAATGTCTTTAAGTCAAATTTGTATGTAAGTCAGCATAGCGTTCTATACATTAAAATCAGCATTTACGCAAATTACGTAAATTACACAAATTGCGTAGTATACTACGTTATGTGCTCTATGTAAACGACATAGCGTTGGGTAACCCAGAAGTCCGTTCTTAAGTATGGGTTGTCTGTAAGTCGGATGTTCTTAACTTGGGGGCTGCCTGTATATCTATTCAGAAGTAAGCATGAGCATCATGTCTACTCACATGTAAGAAGAGCAAGCCTCTGTATGATTACTCAGAAGTAAGCAGGACAAGCCTGAGAAGGAAGCAGGACTTGAATCACTCAGCAGCTTCCTCCCATGGGCCCACCTCCTCTGCCCCACAGGGAAAAGCTCTTACCTTTAATCAGCAGCTGATCTGCTAAGCATTGAGAAAAGGAGCACTGTTTTCCTCTGCTAAGCACTGAGAATGGGGATTTTTTTTCAGTGATAAGCAGGGAAAATACATGTCTCCGATCAGCTGCTAATAGGAGATAAGAGCGTTTCTCTCCATGGCCTAGCGGCCAGAGAAAGAAGCTGCCAGGCCGGATGAGAAACCCCTGCTGGCCTTACCAGGCCCTCAGACCAGAGGTTCCCCATCCTTGCTGTATACCATATAAGTTAGTGATAACTCTTTTTAAATGTTAGCTGTCCATCAAAGTAAGGAAGAGAAATTAGTATTAACTTACTCTACATATTGTAAATTAGATAAACATTTGAGGCGCGGTCTGTTTTTACATCTTGATTTAAATAAAAGATCTTCATTGTCCTTCAACTAAATAAAGTGACTTACTGTAAGTATATACCGTATATATGTGTGTGTAAAATATGGTTTGGATCCTAAGATAGGTTAACTTAAGTTCATGGAAGCGAATTGTTTGTCCCTCCTCCTCCCTGCTGCACTACCTACAGCCCCTGAAAAGTATCTTCAGAGAGTTGGAGCCCTCTTGAATAATGACTTGGGGGCTTCTGGGGGAGGAAAAATTGTGCCCACTTGAGATTATTCTCCCACTCCAACCCAGCAACCCCTCACACCCCATCCCACATTCTTCAGGAGGGCTTCAATCCTCCAGAGAGACTTTTCAGGGGGCTTTAGTGATGACGAAGGAGCAGTAGGAAGTTTACTTACCTTAGGATCCAAATGTATATGTATATATTTATTTATTTATTATATTTATACCCCACCTTTTTTCCTGCAAGGAACCCAAGGTGGCTTACATAATCCTCCTCCTCTCTGTTTTATCCTCACAACAACCCTGTGAGGTAGGTTAGGCTGAGAGGCAGTGACTGACCCAAAGTCACCCAGTGAGTTTCATGGCCCAGTGGGAACTAGACCCCGGATCTCCCGAGTCCCAGTCCAACACTCTCACCACTACGCCACACCGGCTATATGTGTGGTTGTGAGGTCTCCTATATCTGTTATATTGTCATTTTCTACCCGTAAAGTAAACTGAATTTTATATTAAAGCAGAGAATTTAAGCAGTGACATTTTTTGCTGGTTTAGTATTATTTCCGCAAGCATGTCTCTTAAGTATCATTATTATTATCTTTATTTGTATCCCGCCTTTTTCCCAACACTGGGACCCAAGGCGGTTCACAACCTTTAAAACTCATACTATTAAAACAGGAATAGAAAAATACAAAAGTTAAAAATAGAATTAAATCATTAATGATATTAAAAATTACACACATACACACACACACACACACACACACACATGTAGAATTTAAAGTATGTCAACAATGAATGTTTAGTGCTGTCTTCCTTCTTATATTTCTCCCACATTTACAGACCCTCCAGAGAATTGCTTATGGCCAACTCCCTTTGAGGTTTCAGGAGACTAACCAAGGACCTTCCTTTTTAGGAGGGTGTGGTTTGTTGGATTAGTAATGATTTTTGAGTTTTCTCAAATGTGGGGGAGATTTTATGCTCTTACACATTGTTTTAATTCATCTTAAAATATTGCTTGTAAGTTGCTGCTGCAGAAATACTGGGGGGCTGAGCATAGATAGGGCAAATGTATCAACAAACTTTTAAAACTGATTATTTTTAAAAGCAGTTCTGTCCAAACTACAGGGCTCAAGGTATCTTTCAACAATAATTAAAACCATAAAATACAAATAGATGGATTTGCATTTTCTGCTTTTGAATGCACCCGTGCACTTTCTCCCCAACACACACACAAACACACGTGTGTGTGCTGCCTTGTTGACCTATCTCTGCCTTTAAACAATGAAATCTGTTCTATACAGGTTCCGTAGAGAAAAATGAAATCTCTTCTGTTGAGAAGCTGGTTCCACCCTTTGTCCTGTCTAGCTTTTCTGCTGGCACTAATAATGAGAAATTAATAACAAACAAGGGTGAAATGTTTTCATCTCACTACTATAGAAATTTGAATTTAGGAATCAATGCAATTACACAACAGATTTGAGAGGCACATATAAAAGGACTCCTATGTATGCAAGTCTGCAAGTTCACCTTTTAAAGCATTACATAGTAGTAAATATTCATCTCTGTTCTCAAGTGCGGGCACCTATAATGTTTGTTTCCCCCCTTCCTTCAGGCTTATTAATCTTGAGGTCCCAGGCTTAGTGGACTGATTAAAGTATGAAAAGGGTAATAAGTGAAAAGGGGATAGTTTTGTTCCTTGCCTGCAGGGCACCATATGCAGTGCCATTATGTGATCACATAAATTGCAGCATATGTGTGAATTATGCTTAAATACAGGCATAAAACATGCTCCAGAAAAATAAACTTCTAGTTGATATTTTGACTGCAGCCAGGCAGCATAAAGTAGAGCTTAGGAGAATGTGGTGGGTTTAGCCATCTGTATGCACCCTACATCGTTTGTTATCTCAACTCATTGAATTAAAATCGGTAATTCTAGGTAAGTTCACACACATTTAAAAGCTCTATTTTCAAATATGTAAAACCATTCAGGCATGAAAGGAGGAATAACAATGCCTTCTTCCCTTGTACAAGAATATTTAACTGCCTCTTAGATGCTACAAACCCAAAAAACCTCTCACAGCTTCCTAGTATGCCAAAAAGCTCCAACTGTCCCCTTCATGGCTGTCAAAATCATCAGCTTTCCTTGACAGTTTCAAACTGTAGTTACTCAGTTTCTGTACAGAAATAAAAAAACACATTATAGTCCTCACTCTAGAAAGGCGTCCAATATGCACCTGAGTTTCTAAGAGTTTCCCTTTGGAAGAACTCCCCCACTCACAAACCACTCTTCCCACCCCGAGTTAACATCTGTGACCTAAGACCACATGTTTTATTGGACTGTACATCGCTCAGAGTGGCTGGATGTCTGGCCAGATGGGCGATTCATAAATTAAATAAATAAATAAATAAATGTGGGCCCTTGGCCTAATTTTAAAAGCCCTCTGCAATTGATCAATTCAGGGCTCTTGGGAGAGAGAAAAGGGTGTGGGCAGAAAGAGGAGAGGGGAGTGGCCCCACCTACGTTTTGCTTGGGCCAGGCCCATCACTGACTTGGGTCCCGCCTACTGCCAGAATGCAGCCCCCAACAGATTATCCCTGAGGGGATGTGGCCCTCGACAGAAAAAAGCTTCCCTGCCCCTGCTTTAACCCCTCCTCTCCCCTGCCCCTTTAATATTCAGCTGTGACCTCCAAGAATGCTTTAGAGAACAATAATTGTTTCCAACTCCTAGAACTGCTAGGATTTGTGAATAGTCAACAAGAAATTATTGCTCTTAAACACGCCTTAAAAATGCCTGTATCAAAAGATTTGTAAAACCTAACATACTGTCCAACATGATTAATTGGTACCAAACTAGCTGGCTCAAGTGACACAGTAAAAGCATGCATCAATAAGGAAGAACTAAAATCTCACATCTAGGAGTCCCCTGGAATCTGGAAAAAATAATTATTAATTATTAAGTTCACCTTTTAATTAACCTTTTTGTAGGTTCATACCATTTAATGAGTTTCCTTCTCAAAATAAATGGAGAAAATATGTGTTGCATATCTTCCTGTAGTTTACCGTATTTTCTAAGTGATATCCCTGAGTATGCATTACCTACCGGTAAATATACATGAGAACACAGCAGGCATGTTTGGGGAGTTGCAGATGGAGATTAATCACTAGAGTAAGAAATTATCTAATGGTGTATATAGACATATATAGTTAGAGCGGTGAAGCCACTGGAATCACACTCACTCTGTTTTGGTCAGATCGACAATCTTCACTTCAGAATTGAGTTGCAGAGAAGCTGGTTCTGCTAGTTTTCAGTGGGAGCTGGAAGTGTATAGTGGTGGTTGGCCAGCTTCCTGTGACATCACAAAGTCACCTGCATGGGGACAGTTTTTCAGGCCTTTGAAAATTGATTGTGCATGTGTGGTTTACAGTGGTGCCAAACAGGTGTTTAGTTAATAACTCTCCAGCACTTTGGGGATGGGGGTAGCAGATAACTGTCTAAAAGCTTGTGGGAGGATGACAAAGAGGAAGAGAAAAGCAGCATCAGATTCAGAAGCAAGACCAAGGAAAGGCAGAGTGAAGCTGAGGTCACCCTTCAACACAAACAAAATAGCATCTCTTGTCTGCACCTTAAGTCAGAATCTTATTAGATGTGAAAAATTAGCATATTTATATAGATCATACCATATATCCAGATTTGTTTGTCATTGCTCAAAAACCCTTCTGTTGATAG
The DNA here is from genome assembly GCA_021292165.1 of Shinisaurus crocodilurus. Taxonomy (NCBI): domain Eukaryota; kingdom Metazoa; phylum Chordata; class Lepidosauria; order Squamata; family Shinisauridae; genus Shinisaurus; species Shinisaurus crocodilurus. Next base: position 117,337,186 of record CM037879.1, read on the forward strand.
GAACATGCATTCAAATAAGTGTGTCTGTGATCAGAGCTTAATAATGAACTGAAATTGTTGACTTGATCTGTGCAGTAGCTGAGATGACAGTTTTACCACTCATGTCATGTCACTGACTACTCGCTTTAAGTAAGATGGCTTTGTGGTCACATGGTGAAAATATGGTTAAGCATCTGGCCATGCAGCAAAGCTATCAAGACAACTGCTTTCCCACAGGTTGGCCTAAAACACAGATCAACAAGCTACTTTTTTTTAAAGTAAGCAACATTTCTCCACATTAGAAAGATAATTATTTGCCCAAGGCTACCCAGTGAACTTCATAGGTGAACGGAGATTTGAGTCTTTGTCTTCCATGTCTGCTATGCTACACCGGCTTTTAGGTTTATGTCTGGATGTTAGACAAGCTTTAATTTTATTCTATTAATTAGATTAGGGGGGAAATACAATTTTACCTGTTATGAAAATTGCAGTCCCCCCACTCCCCTAAGGAGCACAGTGTATCAGTTTCCTTAAATGTTAAATTCTGTAACTTTCAACTGGTCTCTTTCTCTTTTCCTTCTTCTTTCTTTTCTAGGCACAAGAATGGTAAGCCCTGCTTCTTTAAGAAAATTGCTGGAGTCTTGTAAAGATCTTTCCTTACTTGACGTGTCCTTCTGTTCACAAATTGATAATAGAGTTGTCCTAGAACTGAATGCCAACTTTCCAAATGTGCTCATCAAGAAGAGCTTCACTCAGTGACTCAGTTCATATGCTGCTATATGGAACTGATTTGACAGTTCTGCTTCCTGAGTATTTATGATTGACTTTTTCAAAGAAAAAATATCCTGTGAATAATGGGGAAAAGGTTAACTCTTCTTGATATGAAGGTTAAATGCGAAATCAAAGATTTAAATTGTGATGAGCCATTATTCCATGTACTGTATCCAGTTACTGTACTTGGCAAGTGGGCCTCCCTGTTTGAAATGGAAAAAATCATGTAAATGTAAGATGGCATACATTTAAATACCTGTTAAAGAGCATTTAATACTACCGTACTTGGATATTAACATTAACATAAATGGAAGATATAAATAGAATTCTGCTTTGATTATTAGTATTGGCCTTTAAGGGGCAAATGTACTTTGGCCACAGTTGGAATCTCAAATGTTTCAACTGCAAATAAGTATGAAACTCATTTCTTCTAACAACAGTGATTTCAAAGCTCCTTTAAAACTGATATTTGTGGAGAGGGATTTGGCATTTCCAGTAAAGGAGGAGCAGTTACGTGTCTGTCCGTCTTAGAATTTTATATTTATCATACAATATTTTATTTTTAAATCTTTTTTAAAGGGAACTTGTGAGGCTGAAAACAGCAGCCACCTCCCTCCCGATATCTGCCGATACAAAATGTGTGAACGGTATCACCAGGCAGGGATTCCCCCCCCCCCCCATCACCATTCCATTTCATTGGGCTGTCTGCTGTGTTAGTGGTGAAACTCTCTCAGTGCAGTGACATCCAATCACATGTTTTGTGTCATTAGATCAATTGGGAACGGAGGAAGAAGAACAGCAGTGCTGTTTTTTGGTTGGCCTCCCATTGCTTTCAACTTGATTCTTGCTACAAGATACAAAATTTAGTTTGGGTTTTGACTGTTGCAATAATGTGTCAGGGTTTTGAAAGCAAGCTTATTTTGCATCAAGTGTGACTTCTGATTAGGATTACCAACTTTAATCAAGGTGATTAATAAACTACACTTGAAGTTGCAGATAAAAAGAATTAGCTCCCAGTTAATCAGTGGGTTGACAACAAGTGAAGATCCTGGAATTTTCAAAGAGCCTGCTACCATGCACATTACACATTTTCTGTTTTCAGAAATGGAGATCATTTTTGGTGTACTGTCCACACACAGTTTTTTTGTACTGTCCAGCTCATGCTAAAGTTATTCCATGTGTTGGTTTACTAAGATATATGGTCACAGGGATAAAATAGATAGGGAGTACATGTGTGTACCATTCCTTAAAATATTTAAACATGAACATGGAACTTTGCTGACAGAGAGCTATCCTAAATATGTTCTGTAAAGGTATTTTTATTTTGCATTTTTAAACTGTGTTTTTATAAATAATATATATTCAGTGTAATTAAGAATTACATATTTGTACAAACCTGTTAAAGAAGAATTTGTTTCTTTGGACAGTGTATATTTACACATTTTAATATTTTAAAATAAGCCTTGTTTTATGTAGCTCAGGGTTTGCATGGATATGTTTTCTTTAATATATATATATATATATATATATATGATTAATTGTAAATAGTATTACAACTATAGTAATTAAAATGTGTGCCTTCCCTTTTTACAATCAACAGAACATATAAGGACATTTATGCGGACACTGAGTGTCATTGAAATCAATGAAGAAAGTGTGTTTTGGCTTATGGTGCAACTGTCTTTGTTTACATACCAGAGTACTTAGTTATTCTCTTCTCAAAAATTGGACTAGAGTCACAAAAATTGTCCAAAAATGAATTAAACTCTTTATTTCGACATTCTTCTCAGTGTTTATTCTCCTGGGATTTGTCAACTACTGTGCCACTTAAATAATTATGGCATTGGGGTTATCTGAAAGGACCTTGGAAGACTAACAGGCAAGAAAATGTAACTGCATCTTGCAGGGAATGCGGCTGCCCTTAAAAAAAAAATACTCCCTTGAAGACTGGAGGGGAAAGAAGGTTTAAGGTGCAATCCTATAGACAGAAAAAATCCTACAACTCCCAGCATTCCCCAGCCAGCCATGGCTAGGAATGTACCAAAACAGGGAAATCCAGCTCATTTGAGCTGGATAGACTTTCTGCCTGCTTCCAATCCGATAATCAGAAGCAGGCCGAGTTGGGGGTTTTTCACGGACTTCCATATCTAAGATGGGACGTGATTTCTGCATTTAAAGAGAAAAACTAAGGAAATTTGCGCAAAATTGGCCAATCTGCGCATATCAACAGCCGAAATCCACATGATTTTCAGCTGCCAGTTTGCGCAAATTGGCTGATTTTGTGCAGATTGCACTAGATCCACTTGTTTTGTGGCTGCCAATATGCGCAGATTGGCCAATTTTGCACAAATTTCCTTAGTGTTCTTTTTTAAAAATGTGCAAATCACAGCCCATCTTAGAGACGGAAGTCCACAAGCTGGCTCGAGTCATACCACAGTGAGTCAGCACAAGTGCAGGGCTGGCAAACCAGAATCCAGGGAGCTGAATCGTGAAAATTGGTTGGATTTTCATTCTCCTATCAGATTCCTCACACATCCCAAGCCATGTCTAGCTGGGGAATGCTGGGAGTCGTAGGACTTCTTTCTGTCTAAACATGCATAGGAGTGTGCTCTTAGTGATTCTATCAAATATCCTTTATAGTGCTCAGCACTTCTGAGCTGGGATCCAAACGCCTCAGGTACAGATGAAGTCACTTGGGTGATTTTCCAATTTCCATTTCAAAATCTAGTTTATGTTGCATCAAAGGCTGCTTCCAGTGCTAACCTAACTATTGGAAGTAATTTTTATGGTGGGATATGAAGGGCTGTAGTCTGAAGGAGGGTCCAAGGAGGCCTAGTTCACATGCAGAAGCTGTGGAGGGATGCACACAACTGGTTGAAACTGCATTTGTGTAGAGGGGCGAGGTTATGATGTTGCTCTTCTCCAGAAGCATTATTTCATTTCATTTCTATACTGCCCAATAGCCGAAGCTCTCTGGGCGGTTTACAACAATGCCTAAAACAAGGCCAAAATACAATAAAACAACTATAGAATTATTCTATAATAAAGAAATTAAAAAACAGTTCAAAAGATTTAAAAACAGTTTAGCCAGAGATAATATTTAAATACAAAAAGGACCTGTTACAAACACCTGGCATGCATGCCCCATCAAGCCATTAAAAACAGCCCTAAACGCCTTAAATGCATTCTTAAACGCCTCAGCACAGAGGGCTGTCTTAACCTGGAACCCAAAGGATGACAAAGTTGGCACCAGACGGGTCCCAGTGGGGAGATGATTCCACAGTTGGGGAGCCACCACTGAGAAGGCCCTCCCCCTTGTTGCCGCCCTCTGAGCATTCCAAGGGGGAGGCACTCGAAAGAAGGCCTCAGATGTTGATCGTAGTGTCTGGGGTAGATTGTAGTTGGGGGAGGTGTTCTGTCAAGTATTGTGGTCACAAACTGTGTAATCTTTTTGTAATCTCTGCAAAAAAACATATCAAAAGGCACATAATTTAGAAAAGCAGTTTTGCTTTCCTCAGTTTAAAAACAGACAAACAAACCTATGTTTAATCAAGACTCAGCTCAGAAACAGAATTGAAAGGCTTCAGAAAAAAGTGAATGAAAAGTCTCCTGCAGTGCTACAGTGAGAAGGTGAGGAATTTGAGGGAAGGAAGAATCATGAGGATTGTAACTTGTAATCCTTAAAACAGCCCTCTAGGATAGGCAAGGTCCTTCTAGTCTTTTAGAAATGAGAAGGTGGACTACACTGCAGCTGATAGAAGTGATTAAACAAACCCAGATGGTTGAAGTAAATAAGCTGTGCCACGCATTATGGAATGGGATGAATTTTTTTTTTTTGAGTCATCTGTCATCTATTAATCAATCATGAGCCAACTTCTTTCCCCACCTCTCTTATAGACAGAGCCATCCAATTAATATAACGATCATAGACAGAATCTAGAGACAATGCTTTGGGATTATTTTCTACTAAAAAGCAGGTAACAAATTCCATAAATAGATTTAAGCAAGAACAGTAGAACTTAAGACTTTTTGTTTGTTTGTTTAAACAGCAGTCCTTATACCACTGTTCAGTTGTTAGAATATGGACAAATTAATCTTTCAAACAAAAAAAGTACTTGGCATGTATTGAGGAGAATATTTTGCTTCAGAATAATGAAAATAGCAGGCAGGGTCAGGTATTTTCAGTTTGGTCCTATCCCATAGTGAATAGTATTTCATAGATTATAGAGTTGGAAGGAGCCTACAAGGCTATCGAGACCAACCCCCCTGCTCAAGGCAGGAAACTAGAGGAGGGGTCTCTCATCCAATTAATAACCAGGCCTGACCCTGCTTAGCTTTCCACACTCAGACAAGCTGAGCCAGCGTGAGCTACAGGCCATATCACAGGAACTGGTACAAGAACTGGTAGAGAATGTGGACCTTTGGGGGGGGGGGGACCAAAAGAACACAAGGTCCTAAAGTAAGGTAATGCTGTTTGATGTTTCAAAATAGCACTCTAATCCTTATGGAAATACAAGATTGTGCTTCTTCCAAAAATTAGCAATCATACCAGTGTGGAATGACAATAAGAACTGAAGAAGAAGAAAATAATACAGTAATACCTTAGATTGTAAGCATAATTCATTCCGGAACCGTTGTAATTCAAAACACTCTTATATCAAAGCAAGTCTCTGGCGGGCGTGAGCGGGGCCAATTTTGGCCCGTTCGAGGCGACCGGTTACATCCCTACTTGCAAGACCTTGCTCGTTTATCAAGTCAAAAATTTAATATATTTTTTTTGCTTGTCTTGCAAAACGCTCTCAGACCAAGTTACTTGCAATCCAAGGTATTACTGTAGGTCTATCCTTTTTGTTTTTCTGAAAATTAATGCTTTCAACACACAGCCCATTCAAGAGGCCTCCCACAACATTTTTCACTCTCAATCCTCCCCAAAATCCTTATGCTATAGTCCCCAAATAGGTAGGTAGGTAGGTAGGTAGATACACGTGTGAGTGTGTGTGTGCTGTGAAGCTTTGCCAATTTTCACCAAATGGGAAAACTATTGCAAAGGCGTAACTAGAGGGACAGTGCACCAGTGGAGAGGGAGTGCATGCAGGCTTCATAAATTCAACTTAAAGAAAAAAGTTAATTAAAGGTATGGGTTAGCAAGGTAAAGTCTGGCTAATATCCACCTTTATTCCCCAGGAAAGTTAGGTGTCCTATGCTCAAGTCAGGGCCAGCCCTCCCATGAAGCAGGGTGAAGCCCCTGCCTCAAGTGATAGAGTGGCAGGGTGAAGCCCCCAGCCACCCCAGGAGAGCTCGCCACCACGTCCAGCAAGTGCTGTGGAGAACCCTGCCAGCTGCTCTCCCATGGTGGCATTTATTGCAGTGAGAGAGAAGTCAGCAGGGCTCTCTAGAGCAGCAGCTGCTCTCTGAAGAGCCGTGTTGGCCAAGGAAACAGCTGGCACGGCTCTTCAGAGAGCCTGCCAGGCTGAAATGGCTGGGGTCCTTCCTGAGAGCCAGGCATGTGTGTGTGTGTGTGTGTTCCAGGAGATCTCCTGGACAGGCAATTTCCTGGTACACCCCTCCCATGCCTGACTCTGAAGAAGGACTGCCTCAGCCAGCCGTTTTGGCTGGTCAGGCTCTCTGAAGAGCTGTGTATGCTGGCTGCATAGCTCGGTGGTAAAGGTATAAGGTAAGGGGAAAGCTGGGTGTGATGCGGTAAAAGTAAGGTTGGGGGATGTGATGTGGGAAGGGAGTGCAATAAGGGGCGGGGTGTGGTGTGGGAAGGCGAATGGGGTATGTGATGCAGGAAGGTGGGAGGGGCATGAGACAGGGAAGGGGGTGAGGGTGACACGGTGGTGAGAAGGAGAAGGTGGGGGTGACACGGGAAGGGGGTTGGGGGAGGTCACGACACCGGCACATGTGCTCTGTCGCCTCAGGTGGTGGGAGAGCTTGTGCCAGGGCTGGCCCAGGTGGCACAGACAGCAGAGAGCTCTTGGTTTTAAATGATTTTCTTTATAAAAAATAGCTAATCCTACTTTTAGCCAGTTGGGTGGGACTGGTGAGATTTGTAGTCCAACAACATCTGGAGGGCCACAGGTTTCCGAACTAAGAGAATCATAAATGGCAAATGTGGAAGTAATAGAAGCACTCTTTCTAATAAGACCTCTTCTAGAGTGTCATGTCCAGCTCTTTGCACTGCTATGCCAGAAGGATATTTGACATATTTAAAGACATCACAGGAAGCTAAAAGGATAAAAGGTACCGGTACTTAGAAGGCAAATCCTGTTAGGAAAGGTTAGGAAAACTAGGCCTGTTTATCCTTGGCAAAGTAAAATAAAATAAAAATTAATGGAGCATGTTTTGACTTTTTAAAAATATGTAGAAAGATATTTGAAAGGACAGTTCATTAAAGAAATATGCTGAGATGTCCATACAGACTTAGCTGTGTGTGGATAGATTTTGACCCCACTCTATGATCCTGGAGTGCAGGTGGAGACCAAAACATTGAGACCTATATTGTTTCATGTCAAACACAAAGAGCAAAGGAATAGGGAACATAGGTGTATGATCAAAACAATATGTCTACTTCCATTAATTCTCCTCTCCCTAGTTCTCACCTAAGGTGTTTCTCTTCCTTGTATCAATCCAATTATTTTTCTAGTTCATACTACCACATGTTGAGATGTTGTCACTGCTCACTCCACCTAAACATCATCCAAATGAATTACTCTTATCAAAGTCCCTTCTACTGCTATTTATTTCTTAAAGCTCTATCATGATTTTTCTCTCCAAAATGTTAACTCCGTTAACACATTACAAAATATCAATAAAAATAGAGCTTAAATCCAAAGACTTTATAGCCTAAAGAACATAAAACCAAATTCAGATCAAATTATAATAATGGTATTGGAGGGAACCTTGTAGGTCATCCAGTCCAACCCTGTTCAGTGCTGGAAATACAGAGTTAGAGCATCCACAACAGATGACTGACCAACTACTGCTTGAAGACATCTGGGAAGAGAGAGCTCTCCATTGCTCTAGGCAACTGATACCATTGTTGAATCATCAAGAAACTATTCTTAATGTTCAACCAAAATCTACACTCATTAGATCTAGTCCTGCATTCTGGAGTAGGAGGGAACAAGTTTTTATCTCTTCTGTATGACTGCCCTTCAGGTATTTGAAGAATGCTATAATACTTCCTTCAGCCTTCTCCAGGATAAACATACTCAGTCCCTTCAATCTTTGCTCATAAGACTTGTTTTCCATACTGCTGATTATCATAGTTGCCACCCCTCTCTGCCTGTTCCCATTTGTCTACATTGTTCCTAAAGTGTAATGCCCAGAACTAGACACAATAATAACTAATTAAAACAACCATTTCATCAACATCCTCCACAAAATATAAGGTAAGGGTTTGACTTTGATGAGCCTCTATGGGAAGAGAATTTCATAGTTTGGTGCCATGCTCTATGCCTTAACAGGCAGACGGCAATTAGAGCATGATGACCCCTCCTCAAGCTCTTCATGAATGATGTTATTCATACATTAGGATTTCCATTGTGGAAACGAATGGAATAGTTTTCTTTCCAATGTGGAAGGAAACCCATTTCTTCCTTTCCATAACTCAGTATGTCCCCACCCAGAGATACCATATATCAGTGTTCTCCAACCTTGGGTCCCCAGATGTTTTTGGCCTACAACTCCCAGCATGCCCCAGCCAGCTACGCTGGCTGGGGCATGGGAGTTGTAGGCCAAAAACATCTGGGGACCCAAGGTTGGAGAACACTGCCATATATGATCTTGAACTAGCTCTTCCCTTATCCATTATGTTGATCCAAACACTGACATATCCCACCACAGCATTGCTGCCAAATAAGCCAGCTGCCATTGGCAAACCTTGGTAAACCTGTGCATCACTTTGTCAGGATCCTTTGCCATTATTAAAGCTTTGCGCGGGGGGTGGGGGAGCAATGAGGAGGCCTTCAAAACAAAGGTGTCTTAAGGTAGACACTACGTCCTTATTGTGTTATTCTGTTTATTAAAAATAGAATATATTTTGTTGTATTATAAAAAATGAATAATATTAAAAGCTATCATAGAATCATAGAAATCATAGAAAAGTAGAGTTGGAAGGGGCCTACAAGGTCATCGAGTCCAACCCCCTGCTCAATGCAGGAATCCAGGTCAAAGCATCCCTGACAGATGGCCGTCCAGCTGCACCTTGAATGCCTCTAGAGTGGGAGAGCTCACCACCTCCCTAGGTAATTGGTTCCATTGTCTTATTGCTCTAACAGTCAGGATTTTTTTCCTGATGTTTTGGTGGAATCTGGGTTCCTGTAACTTGAGCCCATTATTCCGTGTCCTGCAAACTGGGATGATCGAGAAGAGATCCTGTCCCTCCTCTTTGTGACAACCCTTCAAGTACTGGAAGAGTGCGATCATATCTCAGTCTCCTCTTCTGCAGGCTAAACATGCCCAGTTCTTTCAGTCTCTCCTCATAGGGCCTTGTTTCCAGACCCTTTATCATCCATGTTGCCCTCCTCCTCTTGTTGCCCTCCTCCTTCTTAAAGTGTGGTGGTGCCCAGAACTGGACGCAGTACTCAAGATCAGTCCTAACCAGTGCTGAGTAAAGAATGATAGAATTATAATGAATATTTTAAAGGACTGTTTTACATAAAAGACAAAAGCACAGCAACAAAGGACTTCTTAACTGCATGCCCAAATACCTATTCTAAGGGCTTTATTTCCATGTGTGAAAACACAAAATCCACCTGAAATCCTGTTTTATGCACATAATAGTCACAACTCAACACAAAGTTAAGCATGATTAAGACTATACTATTCCTGCAAATTTCGTGTAATGTCATCAAAGAGGGGAAAAAAATAGTTTATTGATTTGCAATGGGTGCATTCACACGTCACGGCAACCCACCCTGGCAACAAGCCACAGTGGGCTGGTTGTTGTGCGAACAACCCATAGTGTGCCCAACAGACAATTGGACTCACCATGGGTTGTTGGCCCCTTCCCTCCCTCTCCTCCCTCCTTGGTCCTCCTGCGGATATCCCAGGGGACAGCACAGGAGGACCAAGTTGTCTCCCCCGTCCCTGCCACCATTGTGAATTGTTTCAGGCTCACCCTGGCTTCCCCCCCTTCATTTTACCCTTTCTTTAGAGTTTATATAGCTGTATAGTTTCCTGCCAATTCTTTTTAACCCTTTCTAAATTCCACTTTAAAAATGGACCTTTTCTTTTGACAGTTGTCAAGTAACTGCTCCCATAAATGGGGTGGCTCACACTTTTGCATGTTCCCAAGGTGGTATAGTCTCAGGAACAAGTGCAAAAGTGAGGGAACCTTTAGGACATATCAGTCCAATAAACCCCAAAACACAAGCATCTTGCCACAAAGGGGGTGAATGAGGCACCACCCCACTCTCCCACGCTAAGATAACTCGTGCCTTTCGTTACATCTGACAGCTCGTCTTTTGACAGTTGTCAAATGGAACCAAAGGGGAAAATAAACTTACCTGCAGCCTCTGTGGGGCAATGCCCACGGTGGGTACCTGCTGGACTTTGCCAGCAGCCCCCTCCCTGCACATTGCCCACCCAAGGCTCCCCATTCCTGCACCTGCGCAACTCCAGATGTCCACAGTTGCGCAAGTGTGGGTAATTTTTTTTTTTTAAAAAAATAATTTTCACAGATATTTGCAAAAATTAGGGGGGGTTAAAATGTTTGGCAAGCGCGGGCAGCCCCTCCAAGGTGCTGCTGGGGCACTTTGAAGAGGCTATCCATAGCTGTCAAAACAGGGATTGAGAAAGTTGGCTTGACAGCTGGCTTTCGCAATCTCCAGTGAGGAAACGGTAAAGTGAAAATAATCCACAGTGAGCCCTAAAAGGCTCCTGATTGCAGCAGGGAGGGGGAAGCCAGTGCCAGCTGCTCCCAAGCAACACTTTTCGAGTGGCTGGCAATGGCAGTCACCCGGGATCCGCTTGTCAAGAGCGGCAATGGTTTTTTTATGCTCTTGACAAGCGGCTCACTCACCATTTGCCTTGACCCATGATAGGTTGTGTCCTCTGGGTTCAGGTGACACGCCAACCCATAATGGGTTAAATAACCCCTGCTACAGGCCATGGCTTGTCAGGGTGCCTTATAAGCTAAAAATAAGCCACCCTGACAGAAGTAGTCCGGGTTCACATGACATGCTAACCGACCGTGGCTTCTGAGCCATGGTGGGTTATTGTATCATGCGAACCCAGTCAATGGAGATTCAGATTCAGCCCCTGAGTTGAATTGGGCAGCCTCCAAATCAGTCTGAGCAGAATCAGGCTGTTCTCTGAATCACAAAATATGGGTGATCAGTGCACACTTCTATTTCATCACTTTGATCACTCTGTTGCTCATATAAGAATAACTGCTCTGCTCTGAAGAAAGAAAGAAAGAAAGAAAGAAAGATAGACAGACAGACAGACCTAAACACCGTTTATTCTGACTGGCTATTTACGTTTTACAAAATTAATTCTTGTTTCCATTTTCATTGTATTGCATTGTGAAATATTAAGTGTGCAGACCAGGGGTAATGATGTGCTTCTTTAATTGAATTCTCTTACATGTTTTTCTTTAAATATAAATAAAGTCAAAATGTGGTGCAGAATTGAGATTGCAGAGTGATTAATTGCTATCTGGTAATGCCTTTTATTAGTTCTTAGTGTTTCTATATAGAAAGAGACAGATACACCTCTTTCAAAGAGTGTTTATGAAGCAGAATATGAACATGGCAGAGATAGCCTTAAGGATTCCTTAGGGGCAAAAGGCACTGGTGTAGTATTTTCAAATGTTAGATGTAATGGCTGCTGTAGTATGCATGCGGACTGTGATATCACTATTATTAATATAGTGAATAATATATATTCTGAACAGTTTTAAGTGTGTAGGCAAATTTTTTATTGCTAAAGATAGTGAGAAAACTCAGACAAACCTATTTTATGTGTGGGTTAGATTCTGACCATGAGGGAGCCCTGGCAAGGGCTTCTCTAGATTGCCCCTCTCTATAGCACTTTGTCTCTGTCACTATGCTTGCCCACATTAATGCCTACACTGTCCAAGACTCTTTTGCTCTCCACTGGTGCTACTTTCCTTTGCTGAAAATGAGAGGGGAAAATGGAGTATTAAGCTAAGGGTACTAGGTAATCACATTATGATCCTAGTTCAGTGATGGCGAACCTTTTTGAGCCCGAGTGCCCAAACTGCAACACAAAACCAACTTATTTATTTCAAAGTGCCAACACTGCAATTAAACCTGAATACTGGGGTTTTAGTTTAGTAAAAACAACTCATACAGTTGTCTGAACTAATTAACATCTTTTGTCTTAAAAGAAAAACACAACAGAGCTTTCAATGATACAAACTTTTTTGTTGAAAAAAAAATCAATTCAAAAAATTATTATAGTATTACATTGTACACATAGCCTGAAGGAATTTATACAAACTTTTAAAATAATTAGGCACGTGTATTTTTGGATAAGGGATTCTCAACTTGTAATATGATTATATGCCAGACTGAAATTGTATGGGGCAAGCTTTACTCCGGGTCTGCTTCTACAGGTGTCGGATTAGTAAAAGTAAAAGTCAACCTGTACTAGGATGAGCAAGATAAACAAGAAAACTAAACGTACTTAACACATTTTAAACACTTTATGTCTTGGACTGCAAACACTGCATTAGGTAAAAGTTTGCATTGGGCATGCTTTTGCCAGGGATGGGGACTCGGACTCGAGGACTCGACTCGTGAGTCGGACTGAGTCCCCCCTCTGACTCGACTCAGACTCGAGTCCCAATATTTTTAATGGGACTCGAGACTCGACTCGGGACTCAAGACCAAGGACTCTTCAACATCCCTGGGCTGTGCCAGAAGGAGTGGAGAGGAGCGTGATTGCCGGCAAAGAGCGCATGGAAGCGAGGTGTGCCGCTGCTCGGCCACTATGGACGGCTACCAGGAGTGCAGCCCCAACAGTGTGTCAAGATTTATTTTGATTGATGTGTTGCGTACTTGGGAGAGGCAGAAGAAGGACCTGAGATTACTCTGTGTGGCTGCTGAGTGTGTTTCTGGTTCCAGCAAGTTCATCACCAGTGGAGCGGGTGTTCAGTGAAGGTGGAATTGTGATGAGATCTCACCGTTCCAGAATGGGGGCCAAAGATTTAGAAAAAATCATGTTCCTCAAATGCAACATGGATAAGTTTTAGGAAGTACAGCAAGTTTATTTTTTAAAATCATTTTTCTAAAATGCAACCTTTCAGACATTTTGGGTTTGGCTGCCTCTGCCTGCCTGTCTGGGGTTCCCAGCCTCCTCTGCCTGCCCGGTCTCTTCTTGACCAGTTCAACAGTTGAATTGTCCAAGACAAAGGCCTCTGCCTGCCTGCTTTGGGGTTCCCTGCCTCCTCTGCCTGCCTGGTTATTTTGGGTTTTTCTGCCTGGTCTGTTCTTGCCAAAATCAGTTGCAGAGTTTTGAAATAAAAAGGCACACGTGCTTAGAATTTATTTAAACCACACATCTGAAGTAGCCTTCTTTTGTTGGGAAAACCCCCCATTGATTTTAATAGGGACTCGTGGAGTCAGCTTTGGGAGTGACTCGTGACTCGTGACTCGTGAGTCACCATTTTGGACCAAGGACTCGGACTCGGACTCAAGACTCGGGTCCAAAGACTCGTGACTCGACTTGTGACTCGAGACCAAGGACTCTTCAACATCCCTGGCTTTTACACAATTAATGTGATTTTTGCTATTGCATGCATGCTGATAATTTGAACCTTGGCTCATACTCCGTTTGTTTGAGGGCAACACATGCAGCACTCAGGTCAACTGTTAGGGCTTTACATCCAAGCCATGCTCTGTGCATCATTCTTCAAAATCTTTTAAATGTGATAACAATGTAGAAAAGAATTCTGTAACAGGAATTCTAGAATAAAATCATTCTGTTCCACACTGTGAGAAAGAACAAGTCAACAAGATTATCATTAGTGTTTTGCAGAAGGGGACGGTCTTTTCGCAATCTGGTGACCAATGGCTTGAGTGCCCACAGAGAGGTCCCTGCGTGCCAGCTGTGGCACCCGTGCCATAGGTTCGCCATCACTGTCCTAATTCTTCTGGATCTGTGGAAAAAAATGTCTGAGCTGAAGCAGCTGTAGGTGCATCAATTAGTAAAAAAGAACCTGGGGAACTGGATGCTTAAAATCCTCAGGAGGACTGCAGCCGAGGACAAATGTTCCATTTGCCAAATAGGAAGAATGTTTTTAATATCATGTGTCTGACATGTAACTTATAGAGCTTCTAGGCTGGAAGAGGAAGTGGGCAGTTATATTACAGTCCTGCACATACATGAATGAAAAACTAGTAACCAACTGCTCAGGTTATGTATGATATATCCTTGCATTATAGATCAGGATGTATTCGGAATTCCAGCTGTGTATAGTTTTTCACCCAACTTGTTTTACCCTATAGCTGGGTCGAAGTCCAACATCTGGGAGTCGAAGTCCAACATCTGGAAAGTCAAGGGTTCCCCACCCCTGCAGCCTTAGAATATCCTAACTAGTGATGCCGCCAAATTTTGTAATTGGTTGGCTTGTTGGTCGAAACTCGTCTGTTCGTAACAGAGTTGTGTGCAAAGGGCCTCTCAAAATTTTCCAAAGTATTTGTGGGCAGAGAACTTGGGTGAACAATTTCACCCAATTTCTCCAGGGCATGAGACATTCTCCAACAGTTTCTCACAGGTAGGGCTCACCATTGGTAGGGGTTGTAGCACAATGTCTTCTTTTTTTCCTAGGGATTTTTGGGGTTTTGCACTGCTGCTGCAAGTTGCAACAGCATCAGCTCCGTTGGCTGCCTAGCCCCAATTTTGTATCCTCCACAATGCAGGTGTTGGGGGGGGGGGCAGCGTTGTGTCCAGCTCCAAGGAACAGGTGGAACAAGTGCTGTGCCGAATGTTGCTCTCCAATTTCCTGACAGTTTTCTTCCCCCATGAAGACATTTTTCTTCTCCTCATTCTCAGTACATTTTATAATTTATTTTGTATTTATTTTGGTGGCGTGTTAGTGTACCTAATTACTGCGAGGTGGTCAGGGATGCTGTGTGTGTATTTTATCCTTATGTTATACATTACTCCATTGCTCTGCTGCCTCCCAGGCTGCCTGCACTTCCTGATTTGAAAAGCCCTATGGGAGGAATTACCTTGTGATGTTTTCCCCTTGGCTTTAACTGAAGTGTGGGAAGCCAAGAAGACTACAGGCTGCAAGAGATATGATTGTACAATGAAAGGCAAGTTGATTGTTTAAAATTGTTTTTAGATATGTGTGTGTGTGTGTGTGTGTTGTATGTTTATATGTATATGGTTTTTATAATACATTTTAAAGGTTTTAATCTTAGTAAACTGCCCAGAGAGCTTTGGCTATTGGGCGGTCCAGAAATCTAATACATGAAATGAAATTACAAGGACAAGACAAGAACACTCACCCACACTCCTCGGCCACCTCATAAGTAAGGTAAACACAGGAACCCTGAACCCAACCCATGAGAATTTCTCCAAAATTTTCTTCTCCTTTGAATTTCTTTTCAAAAGCAATTTCTTTTCTATCAAACTGAATGAGAATGGTAAATTTTTTTTAAAAAAATGGAGGATAAATTTTCAGCACAGCACTAGTTCGGAATGCTTAGTAAGCCTGGAGTGATACATTATGGATTGTAGCAAGCCTGAACTGATATATTATGAAGTTGCTATTAAGTCTGGAATTGATTGAGAACTTTGGAGAACGTGCAGTCTGCATTGAAACAATGCCATTTCTGCACATGCGCCGAGTTGGTTGGCTTAACCTTTGAATGATCCAGTGTGTCCACTGCTGCTTCCCTTGTCGCTGCCTCCACCACAGCACTAGCTCTTTAAGAAGGAGGAGAACTGTGGGTCCATCTTCTTCTCTCTTCCATCCATATACTGACAATTGGCGAATAAATATCACATAATGCAGGGAGGCCATGCAAAAACAACCAATCAGGAAGGGGGTACATAATGTGGTGACACATGACACCATGCCACACTACACAATTCCAAACTACAACTCCCAAGATGCACTTTGATATTGTGCATGAACAAGAACTCATATACAGGGAAGAACGCTCACTGGGGCATGCTGGGAGTTGTAGGCCAAAAACATCTGGGGACTCAAGGTTGGAGAACACTGGTCTAGACAGAAAAAAAGCCTACAACTCCCAGCATGCTGGGAGTTGTAGGTTTTTTTTCTGTCTAGACTTACATAGGATTGTGCCTTAAAAGTAGTAGCAGTGGCTTGAAACTTTGTGTACATTACAATTGCCTTCTAAATGGACCAATGGAGGAATCTTTGGCAAAAAAAAAATTAGTGTAGACCTAGTCAGGGCTGGACTTCCCTTCAAATGGAAACTCATCACCAATAATGTACAGTGTACAGTACTCCAGTCCATCCATATATCCAGGGCCTATTTTGATACCTTGTTTTCCATCTCTGTGGTTTTCCTACATCTGTAGTGGTTAATTTCTGAAGCCTGCATGTCTCCTGTCCTGGAACTCCTTACTGCTAATCATTCCCAGATATCTTTTTGGCTAGTTATGGTTACCCAGTGGGGTGAGGAAATCTTTCTATGTTCAGATGTATCATCATCATGATGATCACATGCCCCATGTTTAGTGCTGTCATTTACAACAAGTATCAGGATCAGGCCCTGCTAGTCAGATGCATGGTACACTTTTTATTGTATTTGATAAAATCAGTTTCCTTGTGGGGATACTAGGTAGCCACACTTTCCTTCAACCTGTGCTTAACCACCAGTTCCTCCCAAGTCTCTTCTGTCAGCCTCCAGAAAGCATAGGCGGTCAAGTTACTTATTAAACAGAAAGAAATGGCAAATTGAATATAAATTGCAAGTCCATAATAGGATTTAATCCACCTGCTTCCATTAATTATGCAAAGAATGGCAAGAGCAGTTTAAAGTTAAGATTTGCATTGTTTTCCTTTGTCTCAAAGGAAACATTTTAAAACAAGATCTTAATTGCTAACATGTAACAGCCTGGCTTGTGTGCTTTTTTTCTCACAACTGGCCTCAGGCCAACATCTTTTCAAAGATCATCTAGAATCTATCGTCCTGCTTCTGATGTTTCCTATAAAAACAGTTTTTATGCAACACCAGGCTGTCTCTATGTGTCTTACTCAGGCTAGATTATGTGACTTAGACCCTTAAAATCTTTCCAGGGTGGTAAGTGCAATTATAGTTTTTTTTTGCAACTTAATGCACATTCCCAGACATATTTCATTTTATACAATATAATGTAATATGTCTTGGAAAATTTATATTTGGTGGTTTCATGGGGGGTTGGTGGGTATATGTTTAAATTTTAGTACTCTCTGTGTTGGGGGGAAAAGTAAATTTGCATGGACTATCTGTTTTTGTCAAGGGTGCTGCCAAAAGCTGCTGACAAACAGAAATGGGAAGAATCATCTAAAACATTTTGAGCTGTTTAACACTGAATGGGTTCAATACTGATTAGTGGGGGCAAAGCCCACTTAAACGGATGCGGCCCTGTTAATTACAATGGGGAAAAGGCTGTGTACAGGATCACTGCATCTATGCTACAGCAAGGAAGGAAAAGCATTGATTTATCTATCACATGTGTTCCTGGCATTATTTGTATTTGGTAAGCACGGGTAGGGGGACCCAATCTCATGAAGAGAAAAAAAACAATGGATAAGGGCAGCCTACTCCAACCTGGTGCCCTACAGATGTGTTGGACTACAATTCCCTTCATCCCCCTGCCAGCCCATGGGGAAGCCTGAGTTAGACCCTGCTGAATGGAACTGGAAGTATGATGGTATGAGTGCTGCAGATCTACTTTACATGGATAGATATTTCGGGTACCAGCCACCCCCATCACCAAGTATCTCTGAGGGTGGGTCATCAGTACAGTTAGGCTTTCCTTAAGTAGAATCTTTACTGAGGCCTATTTAAATATATTGCTCTGAGTCTGATGCTTTGTCTTGCCTTCTAAAATAACACCATGAAAGGTGAACTGCGCATACGCAGGCAGGGCTTTAGAAATGTTCATGCCATCTATAATGTACAGCCTATGTTGCTGTATATTAACTTAGGAAAGAAATAAGATCTTGGAGCATTTTCACTTTCAATTTTTTAAAAAAGCAAGTTTCTATCAGTCACCTATTTATTTATTTATTTCATTTCTATACCACCCAATAGCTGAAGTTCTCTGGGCGGTTTACAATTATAAAACAATTACCTTTGGAGCAGGAAGTGAGTTGTTCTTGTTATAGGCTCAGGAACAAGAAATGATGTGAGATAAAATTCTCATTGAATGAGGCTATGCAGTCAATGCCAGTACACATCAGTCTTACCTCCCCCACCAGTGCCCCCCCAGTTCCCATATCCCTAGACTTATACGTTTCACTTTCTAACCCAGTTCCTACAAACTAGTTCCAACTTTGAAATGGACAGGTTTTGCTCTTAGGGTGGAGAGGAAGAAGTGAAAGTGAACTACAGCTTGGGACCTACTTGGCTTGGAGCTCCGCCTCCACCCCATCTTGCCTGGCTATTAAGATCACCACCAGAGGGCTTTCTCAATTGTGGCACCCAGTCTATGGAATGCGTTCTGTAGAGAGGCTTGCTGGTGCCTACTTTGCTGTTTCTTTGGTGCAGACAGGCAGGCCAACCCTATGAAAGCAATGAAGGGAGAATCCATGGTGGAGGAGGAACTACCACTACCAAAGCCCTGCTGGGCTCATGCTGGCCAGGGTATTGGTGGGGGAGACAGCTGAAGGGAAAATTAAGTATGCCGCTCCAGGGCTGGTGCATTTTCTTTCCCTTCTCAGTAGTGTGTTGGGAATCTTCCCCTAATATTCTGCAACATCCCCCCTTCTCCACACAATGAGGAGGTCTCCGTGGGGGAACGCCCTAAACCACCCATGGAGAGAGAGTTCTGTAATATCTTATGGCCACTAGGATACCTTCCCAGGCACCATAAAATTGAGTCCCTAGGTCCTTTTGATTTTCCAAGGCTTTTCATTTTAAACTAATAGGGTTTTTTTTCTTTACTGCTGCTACCTTTTAAAAATATTTAAAATGTTTAACCTTATTGTCTTTTAAGATTTTGTATTGGTTTTATTGTGAGTGCCTTACTAGCCTCCTCTTTGGTCTGGTGGTGCTCTTGTTAAATGCCAAGTTGGTTGTATTTCCTTCATCCATGGCTTGATTGTGGATGAGGTGGCCAACATAGTGCGTACAACTGACACCTGGGTTGGGAAGAAGTCTCTCCCAGATATGCTTTCCTGGGTAGTCTGTTCAACATCAGAAGACAACTGGGCAGGGAGAGTTGTTATAGAAGTTGTTATAGAAATTCCATCTCTCTCTCTCTTTCTCAAGGCTTCCTGTCCATTCAATTGCCAATCTAGAGTCCTTGTATCCTGTGCTGGGCACTCAGGACAAATTAGGGATTCCATTGGCAAACCACCCACTCTGCTGCCCAACAGTTTCCCTATCTGACCTGACAGAGGTGGTCACAGATTTAATGTGGAGGACTCCCAGATGGTTTGGGGGGACTTCAACATCCATATCAGGGTCGCCAGGGCTGCTCAGGACTTCATGGCTGCCATGACAACCATGGGACTGTCCCAGTGCACAATACCCAATGCATGTAGCTGCTCACACCCAGGATTTGGCTTTCTCTACTGGACAGGAAGATGGTGATCTAAAAGTAGGTGATCTTGCATCTATTCCCCTGTCATGGTCAGACCACTTCCTGTTAAGATTTAGGCTTGCAGCAGCTATTCCTCCAGGCAGGGCTGTGGGACCTATTAGGATGCTCCACCCTCAGAGGCTAAGGGATTCCAATGGATTCTAGAGGATATAGGGGGTTTTCTGGCTAGTGTGGTCAGTGCTCCTGTCAAAGCTCTGGTCACTCTGTGGAATATGGAGATGAGCTGGGCATGATAATTCCTGAGTATCCCCTCTACTTTGCAGAGGTCAAATGAAGGAAACTAGGAGATGAATGAAATGCAGGTGGAGGAAAACTACTCTCAAATCCAATCAAACACAAATAAGAGTTCAGTATCGAAACTAGTCTGTGGTAGTGATGAAGGAGAGGAAGCAATTTTCTCCTTCATTATTGCAACCTCTCGGTGTTGTCCAGCCAAGATTTTCCAAGGCATTTGAGGCCTTTTGGGTTCTGGCCTGGTGAGAGGTCTGACAGAACCTTCGTGAGCATGATGTGACATGATTGCAAAGTATTTTGAGGATAAAATCACTCATATCCATCATTTGTAAATAGCTTTGGCTATTGGGCAGTATAGAAGTGTAATAAATGAAATGAATTGACTTAGGGTAGTATCCTGTTGTGCCCATGCACTCGTGGGATCCACTGCTCACACAGTGGGGCTTTTGCAGTTCTAAAATAGTCTGACGTGAGTTGAAATGCTCGTTTCCAGAACAGGGCAAGTCAGTGAAGCTCACAGAGGGGAGTACACTGACCTGTCCTGATCCAGAAACCAGCATTTTCACTCATTTCAGGGGTTATTTTTAGGGCCAAAGCCCCATTGAGCAAGCAGTGGCTCCTGCAAGCATAACCAGAGCAGCCCCATTGGATACTGCCTTTTGATTCCGCTGTTCAGGCATTGTGTCCATCTGGTCAGACATTGTTGAGGGCCCAAAGATGTGGACAAGGTGTTTGGTAAAGTTTGACCAGCCACCTGTTTGCTTCCCCCTTGCCCCTCATGACATATTACACCTAGTAGGGAGTGGATAATTGGCTATAAATTCTTCCTTATTGAAGGGAGTGGTCCCAGCCTCCTTAAAGGAGGCAGTAGTGATGAGACCACTTCTGGTAAAAAAGAATACATGCTTAGACCCAGAAGATCTGAATAATTATAGGCCAGGGCTAATATCCCCTTCTTGGACAAGGTGCTCAAATGGGTGGGGGCCAATCAGATCCAGATACCCTTGAATGAAATGGACTTTCTAGATCTATTTCAGTTGAAATGCCTGGTTTTGGCATGGAAACTACCTTGGTCACCCTATGGAATGACCCTTATTGGAAGAGACTGAGAGGGACCCTGTTGATTCTCCTGAACCTCTCAGCAGCTTTTGATACCATTGACCATGGTATCCTTCTGGAGAGGTTTTCTGAGTTGGATGTGGGTGGTACAGCTTTGCAGTGCTTCTGCTCATACTTGGATGGCTATTTACAGAAGGTGGTGTTGGGGCACTTCTGCTCAACCATATGGCATTTATGCTTTGGGGTCGCAAAAGATTCCACCTTGTTCCACACTATTGAAACCACTGAGTGAGGTCATTTGGAGATTTAGAATGCAATACCACAAGTATGCCGTTGACACACAGTTCTGTCTCTCTTTTTCATCAGGTCCAGGTGAGGCAGTGGAAGTGATTAATCAGTGCCTGGCTGTGCTAATGGACTAGATGAGGGCCAATAAACTGAAGCTCAATCCCAACAAGATGGAGGTACTGCTGGTGGGTGGTTTGTCTCTCCAGGTGAATTGTGTTCAACCTGTTCTGGAAGGGGTTGCATTCCTCCTAAAGGATCAAGTTCATAGCTTAGAGGTGGTTGTAGATCCTACTTCCTCACTAGAAGCACAAGTGTCTTCTATGGCCAGAGCACCCTTTACCAGTTTAGGCTGGTATGCCAGCTACAACCCTACCTGGATAGAGACTTCCCAGCTTCAGTGATCCATGCCCTGGTAACCTCCCAGTTAGAATACTGCAATGCATTGTATGTGGGGCTGCCCTTGAAGATGATCCAGAAACTTTAGTTAGTACAAAATATGTCAGCTAAGGTACTGACTGGAACTGGCCATTATGACTGTATAACACCAGTATTGTACCATCTTCACTGGTTCCCAGTTTGTTTCCTGGATCAATTCAAGGTGCTGTTGTTAACGTATAAAGCCCTTCACAGTTTGGGGCCACAGTATCTAAAGGACTGTGTCTTTCCATATGTTCTTGGCCATTAATATACTGAGTTTTCATGGGTGGCTACTTGTGAGCAGACCTTTTCTGTGGTGGCCTCCAAATTGTGAAATACCCTCCCTAAAGAGGTCATTCTGACACCTACTTTGTTGACTTTTCAGTGCCAAGCAAATACCTTTTTATTCTCCCAGGCCTTAAAAAAAAACAACTTAACTGCTCCTTGTTTTGTTTTTATTTTTAATTGTATGTTTAAAGCTGCATTTTAAAATTATCATTTCCCATGTTTTAGCTGCTTTATTTTAAAATTATTTTAAAGTATTGTTGTTGCTGCTCTTAAATTCTGTTTCTTTAAATGTTGAATTTTTATCACTGATTTTATTGTATTTGTTATTATTTATGTTTACCTGAGAGTTTTGGCTATAGGGCAATACATACATTGAATTAATAGTAATAGTAATAATAATGTATTATTATTATTATTATTATTATTATTATTATTATCATCATCATCATCATCATCATCATCATCATCACATCATCCCCATCATCATCTGTGCATTTTCCTAATGACAATAATTTATTATGACTCCAGAATTTGAGGGGTGTTGGTTGTTTTTATAAAATGTGAACAATTTAACACTGAAATCTGTATCTTCTCCCCCTTTGTGTGAATGTAATGTGTATAATACGAAGTACACAACACTTGGCATTTAACTTTTTTTATTGACTTGCACACAGAAAAGCTCTCAGATATTTTCCCAAAGAGCAAGTCCTTGATGGCACACAATGAGCACATGGGGAGTTGAAACAAATCTATTTCCATGGCAGCTCAGTTGGGAGTGGCTTTCGTTGACCTCCAATGCTGCTGCTCTTGGAAAGAAACTGCTTGATGGTTCCCCTTTATATAAGGGTGCATGTGAGTAACATAAAATAACCTAGAAATAAATTATGATATTACTTATTCAGGTGACAGCATCTCAAGCTGTGGAGGGAAGATAACGTGTGTTTATAAGTAATATAGCATTATTGCACCTCACACCAAAGATGCTAGAGGGAATCAATAGAAGGGCTACAGTTCAGGAAGAACTTTCATACCAGATAGAGCAGAGGTGGGCACCTTGTGCCCTCCAGATGTTGTTGGACTGCACTTCCCGTCATCCTTCACCATCGGCTATGCTAGCTAGGGCTGATGGGAAGTGCTGTCAAGCAACATCTGGAGAGCCACAAGTTGCCTGCTCCTGAAGGAGAGGAGCAATGTTAGCTAATTGAAAAGTCATCCCCGCTACCTGGTTTGAGTGTTGTGACTCTCTATACCTTGTTTTGACAAGAAGGTGTAGGAAGAATCATAGAATAGTAGAGTTGGAAGGGGCCTGTAAAGCCATTGAGTCCAACCCCCTGCTCAGTGCAGGAATCCAAGATTATTAGCCAATTATGATATAGAAGGATTTGACCCTACGAAACTGAGAGGTAAAAATAGCTGTAAAATGAAAAGCTAAAGATTTACTTACCCTACACTGAGGCCATCAAAAAACTCTTCCAGGAGGCAGAACTCCATAGAATGGGTCCTAACATTGGCACTTCTCTTACCATATGGGTGAACCCAGCTGTGTATAGTCTATCTGTGCCTCCTGTGTCTCCTCTCTGGAGGAAAAGCACTTTGGAAAACATTGCTGGGGCTGATACTGATTCTGTCTAGATGGGTTGAGAATATCTCTTTCACATGTGTATGGCAGAACCTTGGTCCGCATTAAAATAAGTGAACCAAAAGATAAGGTGACATCTTTTTTTATTGGACAATTTCTGAAGTTCAAAAGAGGGTCCCATATATTTTCTTTTAAAAAAGAAGTTTCTCCACCTATTTTGTCATTATACATTTCACATTTTCTGATCCCTCCTTCAGGACAGATGATAATAGTTTGGAACACTTACACTGGTTAATCCAGAGCAGTTTCAGAGCACACCGTACATTTCTAAGGAAATTTATCCCCAGGAAGTTGCCCTCTATCCCCAACTGTAGTAGTAGACCACAGTTAACTTCTAGTGAATTACCTCTGCCTACTGACATTGCTTAAAAATTAGCTCACAGCTTCATGGTAGCAAATGGGCACTTGCCTCTTGTCACAGCAACTAGGCAATAAATTATAATGTGTACATATAAGCTCCAAGTGACCTCTGTGGCCACAGGAAACACTTTGAAAACAAAATGAACTACAACCCTTTGAGCAATTACTCCTGAATAGCTCCACATAATTCAATGGGACTCTTCCAGAAAAAAGGAAAAAAAGGAAAAGGAAAAGGATGTTTGGAGGAGGATGGTAAATGTCGTCTCCCCCGGGTGTCACCAAATTATGATGGTTCAAGAAAATGTATTTTAATGTAATCTATGTAATTGTTTAGATATTTGCTGGTAGATAGTTCTCTTTCTCTGTTAAAGGTTTCGTCGGTTTTGTTCATTTGGTACATTTAACTGTTTAATTCTTCTGAGGTAAGATGTAAAGTTCTTGTTGTAAGAGCTTTAGAAAAGAAAAAGCAGGAATGATCGCGATCCTGTTAATGTGTAGTGTTTCCTCTATTCTGTGTTAAACAGGAATATTTCACTCCATGGAGAAAACTGTACACCACCACTACCAGCAATAACAACAATGAAAGAGAGAGATAAAAAAACATGATGTGGTGAGCAAAGAATCCACATAATCCAGAGCTACCCCAGAGATAATAATTAATAATAATAATATGAGAATCTAAAACCCATTAGGGCTAGTTGAATAGATAGGGAGCATGTGGAATTTGGATGCCTTGTGAAGGGAAGGCCGCATTCTTCTATCCGACTATCAAGCAAGTTGTTCCGTAATTAAAGGCAGCTTTGAAGCAACGTTGTCAGGGGGTGGTTTGAAGGGAGGGGAAGAGCATCTCCCCAGTCTTGTTCCTGTAATAAGAAGGAAGAAACACATGCTGCCTCTGAACCTTCATATGCTGCCAAAGGATTTCCAACAAAGAACATGTTTGTGAGAAGACTTAAGAGGGCCTGGAAAGAAAAAAAAAGTGTTCCCCACCAAGAGAAAGATAGAAAGACATGCCGGCTGCCTAGGTATGCAATCAAACCACTTACACCAAAGCAGTTCTCTGAAGTCTGTGAGTCTATTCCTTGAACAAATGATATGAGCACAGCTGCAATTAAGTATATGTTTTGTTATGAATATATGTGTTTGTGTCTATATATAAAGTGTAAATGCTCAGAGGTGTGTGTGTGGGGGGGGAGAGATCTATTATGTGTGAACTCACTCATATATAACACTCATATAATAAGATTTCTATACTAAATGCTCAATGCACATGTGTTATATTGTGTAGCCTGTGCTGAAAAAAGTTATTTGAAAGGCTGGATATAAATGTATTACTTCATAGATATTAGTAAAATAAATTGCTTCAGTAATCCCCACAACCAGCCTCTAAAATAGGCCTCTGTTCTCATCTCCATATTACTGAGGCTAAGGCTGAGAGAGAGACACACAGTTTGCCTAAGGCCACTCTGCAAGTGCTTAGCCAAGCTGTGGCTTGAGCAGGCAACTTCCTTCCTCATAGTTTATGCTCTGATCCATTATGTTACACCAGCGAGACATCCAATGGCTGAATAATGTGTACAGTAATACCTTAGATTGCAAGCATAATTCGTTCCGGAACCGTGCTTGTAATCCAAAACACTCTTATATCAAAGCGAGTCTCTGGCGGGCGTGAGCGGGGCCAATTTCGGCCCGCTCGAGGCGAGCGGTTACATCCCTACACTTGTGTTGCAAGACGTTGCTTGTTTATCAAGTCAAAAATTATTTTAAAAATGTGCTTGTCTTACAAAACGCTCTCAGACCAAGTTACTTGCAATCCAAGGTATTACTGTACATTATTGGGATAATTTGGGAATTACCCAGAAAAACTGTCTAAAGTCAGAAAAGGCCTGCTTCTGTTTAGGTCTTATCTGGCTTATGTAAAGATTATCCAAAGATATATTGTCCCAGATTGAATAAAGTGCTCTTTACTTTCAAAGATGCAGCAAGACATAAGCATAGTGTATATATTGTGTGCCAAACTGCATAGTGTTCAAATCTGTTGCTGTTGCACTATCTCCCAGAGATAGCAGGCATTTTAAAGATGTTTTGCTGCAACAAGGAGGACTAAATATGATTTTTTAAAAACTCCCCCCCTCCCTCGGAGTTTGTGTCTGAGCATGTCCATATGTATATGAGGAAAAAAGTATGCGACAAGAAAGTTACACTGAAGCTGAATACAAAGCCAACATTTCTGAGTGCATTCCTGATTATTAAGACAGAGTGGTACCGTAATTCCAAATGGATCTTTCTGTATTTAGAACACCTGCTTTCTGCCAGTTCTGCATCCTAAATTATCTGGATAACATACCTGTCATCAACCCTGTGAACTCTACTTTTCTTAACTTATTTCAACACACATATTGAATAACACAGAGAAGAGGCATCATCAGAAAAATAGGAGAACAGACTCAATTGCCTGTGTGATGTTTCATTTGAAAACTTAAGAGTGGTTTCAGATGCAAAGATTTATGGCTTTTGTTGAAGGGACCTGGGAGAATTAGATTCTGATACAACTACCATTCACATTTGAACTGAACTGAAACCTATGGAAATTATAATAGATTTCAGGAGTGTGGGAATTTAAAAAATCCCTCCCCAAACAGGAGCAGAACAAAGCTGGCATGATCCCAGACAAATTAAAATCAATGTGGCAAATGATTTAAAAAATTGATTAGGCTATAAATAATAACAATAACATAGGGACTTGCAACTTGAAAACTCTTATTTAAGGTGAAACATAGGCAGCCACTGTTCATATACTATGTCAACCTGCCTAAAACATTAAGAGCCAGTGTGGTGTAGTGGTGAGAGTGTTGGACTGGGACTCGGGAGATCCGGGTTCTAGTCCCCACTCGACCATTAAGTTCACTGGGTGACTTTGGGCCAGTCACTGACTCTCAACCTAATCTATCTCATAGGGTTGTTGTGAGGATACAATGGAGAGGAGGAGGAGGAGGAGGATTACGGTATGTAAGCTGCCTTGGATTCCTTGCAGGAAAAAAGGCGGGGTATAAATATAATAAATAAATAAGATAAATAAACTAGTTAACCCTACAGTATATGCCAAAGGACCACCAACCCATCGCAAATGCTACATAAGCTGCAAATATTCTTCATATTCCAAATATTCCAAATATTCTTCATAAGCTGCATCCACTGGAAAGTCAGTGAAACAGTTCTGCTGATGGATGAAGATCAGTCCGGATTGAATTTAGAAGCTGTAAAGGAAGAGAAGCAGCTACTGGAGGCATAGCCGCATACATAATCATATTTTGGGATTTGGATTGTTTCAGGACTTCAGTCTGTGCTGATCCCTAGCCATCACCTTTATGGACAGGTGTCATTGCAGGACAAGTGTAGGCTTTTTGACAAGAATACCAGAAGCTGCTTTGCAAAGGTGTGTGAAGGCTGATAAGAAAGGGAAGGACACATAGAGGCAGGATTGGGCTCCAGTTCATACATTGTGCATCTTGAACACTGTACTGTGGAATGATCTGGTATCTACACTGCTCCCGGACCCCCACAGACAGCCAGAACAGCAAATCTGCCCACCCATCTATTCTGCACAGATCCATGTGGTATGTAAACGTGCATGCATAGCAACTTTTCCCATTCCTGGTTTGGAAGCTTTGGACACATTGCCTGATCCAGATGTCAATGACATGAGGCACAGGAGACTCCCACACCTGCCTTCATCACATGACTTCTCTCCCCATCTGCTGTGCAAATAGGTAAGAAAGTCACACATGGGCTCTGCTTTGGGTATATAAAATTTTGAGGGCTTGCAGGACTATCTGATACCTGGGGGGAAACAGCCCTATGCACAAGTGTGCCTTCCGTTGCCTTTTGACACATATTTACTGCCCAGGTTTCTGCATTGTACTGTGAACATGACTCTCACAATGCAAGCACCACCAATCAGTTCTAGATTTGTGCTTGGGTAGGCTACATCTACTGTCGGCTTTACACATAGCCATCGTGAGTACAGTGTAAAAAGGTGGAACAGAAATTATTTAAATAACTGCTAAGTTAATAAATTACCAACTCTCCCATCTGGCCTCAGCTTCCATGTAGGAAATTGTACAACCACATGGATGGGTTGTAACACATGACCAGCCTACACATGTAGAAGTGACGGTATATGCACTTTCTGTATGCAAGCGGGGCGGGGGTACAACAGCCGTGGCTTCCCAGATGGTCATGCATTATGATTTAGAAAAGGGATTTGCACAGTTTCTTGTGTTCTTCACTGTGGCCATTTTGCAATGTGTGGAGTGGTCCTACAAAAGGCTGAACCTTCTATCAAGATGGAACTTTCACATGTTTCTATGTCATCTCTTAATCATCAACACACACAGTCATAAAATAAACAACCATACTGTGTGATCCTATGTGCATGTATGCATTCAATGGGGCATACTCTCAGGTAAGTGTATGCACATCAGATCAACACCTTAAAACCTTTAGGAGAAATGGCTCTTCACTGTTCCATGCACACCTAATCACTGCCTATCAAGGTTTAATTTGTACCACAATAATATATATATATATATATATATATATAGACAGACAGCTAAATAGAACATTTATGTTCAGAGGCAGGATAGCTCCCAATACCAGTTGCAAGCATCCAACTACTGCTTGTGGGTTTTCTGGAAGCATCTGCCAGAAACAAGATGCTGCACTAGATAGACCCTTGGTCTGATCCAGCAGAGCTTTTTCTCCTGTAATTGGGGGGTGGGGGCAGGGGAAAGACTTCCAGATCAGAGGGTGTTATTTTTTTATAGACTTGAGCCCCGACATTGCCCCCAAAATAATTAAATAAATAAAAGTTAAGCAGTGCTGTCTGGCAGAAGCAGGGTTTTCCACTGGTTCCATGGGAAGACTAGAGGCCCGGACTGTAATGCCACACAAAGAGAGATGATGGTGAAACACTATTTTGGAATCCTTCCCTTTACAATAACTAGGGTTACTCCACCCCAAAGTTTGATTTCAGCTGGACTTCCCCAACCTGGTGCCCTCCAGAGGTGTTGGATTACAACTCCCATCATCCCCAGAGAGTCCCAACCATGTGGTGTACATAGTCACTGAAATGGTCTTTCAGCAGAACCCACCATTCCAAGGACAAGCACAGCAACAAGTTCCCACACCCACCAAAAACAATATTTTACCACCTCTTATGCTATTTAGGCACACATGTAGTCTATTTTTTTAAAAAAGGTTCATTTGGGGTAAAATGAGAAGAGACCCAGTTTTAAAATGAATTACACATTCTCTCCAACCAGTGTTGCTACTTGAATTACGGAGGTAGGAAAATACAAGAAACAAAACAAACAGGCTCAAAAATACACTGGTTTAAGCATCCCTTCGCCTTTCGAATTTGGACTGCTTCATTATCTTTGGCCTTGCTGGCTGTATTTTAAATCTGACTCAAAGAAGCTCAAGGGACTGAGCCCCTGTCCTCCTCCTGTCCTGCTGCAGCCTGAATTCTGGAGGCTTTTTTTTTTTTTTTAAAGAGCGTTTAAGAACCCAAACCCCTGAGCTGTTCGCCCTGCTTTGGAGGTCTGTGAAGAGGGGCAAGAAATAAATACAGAAGGTGGGGAGGAAGACTCTCCCACCCTCTTTAAAAACACACACCCTCCTGTTCCTTCCCTTTTTAACCTTTTTACTACCAGGCTCGCTTCAGACATGAGCGAACTCGTTATAGGGAAGCGATTATTCAGGCCGACCCGACACGTCCTAATTGGCGAGTTTATTTCCGAACTAGACGAGGGGCGCGGGAGGTTAGGCGCATGGATCTCCTTTTCTGCTGCCGCCGCCGCCGCCGCCAGCTGCTACTGTGTTTGTTAAAGCAAATTACGACTGCGACCGCTGTGGGGCGCCCAAGTTCTACTTTGGATTTTCCTGCGGTTAGGAAAGCAGAACTCTCCTGGAACAGATGCTGTACTGAAGAGATGGGGGGAAGGGGGAAAATCAAAAGGATGCGGGGGGGGGGATGGAAAGAGAGGGCAGGGACGGGGTGGGGGGAAGGGGAGGGAGGCTTTATTCTCTAATACACTCGCTGGGGAGACTTTGTTACAAAACAGATTCATGCGAGAAGGGCAGGCGGGCTGTGTTGTACAATGAACTCTCGAGGGAAGGATAAATCCAGAGGCACAGAGAATCGTGATGGCAGAGCGGGGCATTTGGCTGGCTCAAAGCCTCCCACCACCCACCCGCTTCTCCCGCCCTCGGCCTTTTCAGGCTCGCTCTCCCGGCTTCTGCTGGAGGAATATTTGATCTCCTCTGGAAGGCAGCCGTCGGGCTGACCTCGCCCAGGGAGACTGCCTCAGCCTCCCGAAGTCCCCCCCTCCCCTTCCCAGTGGCCGGCCTCGCCCTGGCCGTCCATCCTTCTTCCCCTTCGGATAGCCTGCTGTGACTTCTGTGAGGCGGCCTCCACCGCCACCCTTTTCCTTCGCGGGAGGCCCTCTGACCTCTTCCAGAAAACTTGGTCCTCCCTCCCTCGCCTTTCTCTCTCTCTCTTTGTGAGCCCGGCGGGATGAATGAGACGATAAGACCGGGTCGGCTGGGCTGGGCTGGGCTGGCAAAGCTGCGAGCTTGTGGGTTGTCAAATCGTGGTGGATCCGCCTGCAAAACAACCCCCGTCCTCCCCCGCAAAGCAGCCAAGATCTCCGGGGGGGGGGGGGATCCAAAGCAGGCTTGAGGCCTCCCAGCTCCAGCCTCCACACGCCTTCTCCTCTTCAGCCAAAGCATGCATCACAAAGGAGAATATGCGGGCGGGGTTGGGGTTGTTTGGTTTGGGGAGGTTTAAAACAACAACAACAACAACAGCCATAGGAACCTTTATCCCTCACCTTTAGACACAATTAACTGGGGGCAGCGACGGAGTGTGTGTGTATGTGTGTGTGTGGGGTTTTTTTTTACAGTTCCCCCCATTAGGTTTCCCATGAAGGCGGGGGGGAGATGAGTAGGCTTGGAAGCCACACCAACAGCTGCGTGATCTGTAAAATACCATTAGAAACTCTCTGTGTTCCACCGTAGAAGGATGATATATGAAGACAGAGGCGGGCAGTTGGCAAAGGTTAGGTATGACTAACCCGACCTTAGATCCCACCAAATCCTAGCTTAAGAACTAAACGCACAAGCAGGAGAGGGCAAATCCTATAACTTTAACGGTTCCTCTCAGAGACGAGCTCGCGAGATAGATATACATATAATTAAAAATAAATAAATTGCTCTTAGTAAGGCAAAGCAAGCGGGAAATCTGAAATCCGAAAGAAAAAGATTTCTGAGGAATAATGAGAAGCAAGAATTTCTAAATTGCATGTTTTGCAACAGTCCCGTTTTGAGAGAATCTGATAGATAGATAGATGATAGATAGATAACGAGTTCATATCTCTTCTGTTAAGTCATTTTCAACGCTGTTCCTGTTTCTTTTCTTTTTTTAAGAAAAAGGGTGAGAAAAGAAAAAAAAACCTTGAAAGCTCTCTTTAGACTGCTGTTTCTTGGGATGCTGGATTCTCAAGAAGGATTAAGAATTTAATTATAGACCCCTATGGAAGTAACACGTTTGATAAACTGATGGCATTAGATAAAAA
The DNA here is from genome assembly GCA_021292165.1 of Shinisaurus crocodilurus. Classification (NCBI taxonomy): domain Eukaryota; kingdom Metazoa; phylum Chordata; class Lepidosauria; order Squamata; family Shinisauridae; genus Shinisaurus; species Shinisaurus crocodilurus. The sequence continues at coordinate 117,368,626 of CM037879.1, forward strand.
TCACATTCATTTCTTGCTCATGGAACAGATTTCCATAAAAATATACTGAGGCTGCAACCCTTTGCACAGTGGGACTTACTTCCAAGGAAGCCTGCAGAGGATTGCACTGTTAAGATAGCTTTTTTTCTCCCTAACGTAAAGGTTACAATTACTTATTGGAGAAGAAAGTTGGGGGTGGGGTGGGAGTTAGAAGGAATTACAAATTGTTACTTTGAATATTAGTTTGAAATTTAGATTTTAAAAAATTAAAACCCCAGCAAATTAGATTGCTGAAGTGTGGTACACATGTAAGCACACACACACACCCCAATCATTCTTCAGAATACGTTCACTAAATATTTCACTTTTAAATTCTGTAATATGTTTGGCCAATACTACTCTACGTTTTGAAAGGGAAAGTGCAAATCGTGAGAACCTGCGTGCAGAGAAGGTCTTCCCCCCCCCACGCCCCTCCATCCCTACGACACACAAAAGGACTGATAGGAATCCGTGTCTCCACACATCAAATCGAAACCATTGCAATGCCCTAATTAGAGTAATTAGAATAATAAGGCTGCCTATATGTGGTAAGACAATGTGTACAAACAACTTTATTTAATGTATACTGCTAATCAGTGGTGCGTGCGTGCTTGAATGCTTTAGTGTAATAAAACTCACCCTCGTCCGCCCAAACAATCAAATACAAATTAGTTTAATGATTGTGCCTGCCTGAATGTCTTCGAAATCCACAGGCGGAGAGAAATAAATAGCGCAGTCCTTGGGCGCGCGTCTCCCCTACAGCTGACCACGGAGCTGGTACCTCCGCGGACTCGCCAAGCAGCGCCTGCAGCCTGGGAGGCTGCGAGCCTGGGACGGGCCTTTCAGGAGCGAGGCGGCCTGCCGAAAAACTTTCCTGCGGGGCGCGGAGAAGTTCCCCGGGCCGGCCAGGCTTGGGTATCAAACCTCAAGGGTGGATCAGGAAGGGCAGCTCTTCGAGGAGACCGGGCGCGCGCGGGGGGGGGGGGGGATCGAATAAACTTCCGCAAGGGCTGCCGCATCGTGTTCATGTGCACGCTTTCCCTCGAGTAAGTTTCCCCTGAGCACGTTGGGACGTACTTCGGGGTAAACTTGCCTAGGATCCGGCCCCGCGGGAGAGTCTCCGGCAGGGCGCAGGTGGCCTAGGACGGGAAAGGGCCCGGGTTTTTTTTACAGGCAAGGAAAGCAGGGGGCTTATTTTCTTTCTTTGTTTTTGGCAAAAGATGCAGTGAACCACCCAAATGGGCTCCCCCCTCAGTCCTAAATCGTGACACTCTCCGGAGGGAGACAGCGCGTTGCCCTCTCGGTGTGGTTCAACGCTTTTCAAATCCTCGGGATTGGAGGTAAACATTTTAATCTTTTTTTTTTTTTAAGGGGCGATCACACCCACTGTTGGAGCGCGAGGCTGCGATCCTAAGCATGCACACTTGGCAGAAAGTCCCAGTGGCCCAATACTGGCGACCAATTTACCAAGGGGCAAGATTTTCTGCCTCTCTTTCGCTTGGTCGTCTGTATTAATGAAAACGTGGTGCGACTCTGTTTTTCTGCCCCGCCACCAAAGGTCGCAGAAGTCTGTGGTGAGAGGCTTCCCCGACATTTCCCGCTTGGTAAGTTAACCGTCTGTATTCCCGCACTACGGACCGAGGACGAGGTATAACTTCTGTGTCTACTCATCCTTGGCCCCCGCGCGCGTTTTGTTGGTGCTTTCTGCTAACTTTTGGCGTTTACTAGCGACATTCCAGACTACAAAGCAGTTAAGCCGCAGTATTGTGCTCCCTCCAATGGGTTCGGAGGACTGGAGTCACCCAAAGACCACTCCCTGGCTTGGGAGGGGAGCTGTTTTCCTAGAAGAATTCCCTGGGCTCACTTTTTCAAGGGGAGTTCTTTCGGGCTAGAGAAGTGTCTGGGTTCCCTGCTGGGACCAACCCGACTCCCCGTTCTCGGGTTTAACAGCTTTGCAGACGGTGTTAGATTCTGCCCACGCTCCAAGGAAGATGCGATGGTCAAGTTAGAGGGACATTTACACGGGAGTAAGTGGTAATGGCATCAAGGGACCTGTGAGCTTACACACCAGAGGAGGAACTCCGGGGTGGGGGTTGCTTGACGAGGCCATTGAAATCAGCGGCAAATCAGCAACGCGTTCAGAGTTTGCCTTTTACTAGGTGTGTGAGCCTACGATTCGGAGCAACTAGTTTGGAAGTGACACGCTTCAAAACCTCTTCCCACTCGGGAGACACACAAAGGAACTCAGGACATTTTTAAAGTTATCCTTCAGAGGTCTCGCTTGATATGCTTTCAGCCGTTAGAACAACAACAAAAGCGTAATCTCTTTGCTCGCTTGTTTCTCCCTAAATGTCAGTTTACAATCCTCCCCCACCCCCCAGTGTTTCGCTTTGGCAAAAACATTACTCGGATGCGACGCCACAGGAAGCCAGATCTTTGGACAACTCATTGGACAACACATTTACATGGAGGAAATTCCCCCTTGCCAACCAATAGGGTTTCCTTGAGAGGGAGCGTCAGGGTGTCAGGACTCAGGAGCTAAATGCATCCATTCTGAAAGGAGTTCCTAATGCTCTTGAAAGATGAGTGAATCCTGCAAGGATACAAATGTTAGCCAAAGGGGCCAACAGAAATAGCTTTTTGCTCTTTCTAAGATACTCAGGGTATCTACTAGTCATCATGGTTTGATTATCTGTGGTAGAGCCTACACTGAACTGGAAAGCTACAAATAAAGGATAGACTTGAATGTTTACACTGACACCAAACATTTCAGTGGTAAGCGTGCCTGAAACGGAGGTGCCAGAAACCTTTCCATTCCAGCCGTGGCTATAGTCCAAACCCTATTTACTTTACAGGAAGGGAACTCTTCCTGAGAAAGTGGATTGTAGTTGGGTTGGAAACACCAGCGACTTTAACCAGCGAATTTTTTTTAAAAAAGTATTCACAGCCAGCACATATATCTCGACACTCTTAGCAGTCAAGCTAAAGTGTGCACAAAGTGTGTGAGGAGGAGTGACTGCGGTTGTTGTTTTTTTTTTTAAATATAAACATCTGTATTATTTTTTCAATGTCCCTCAATCTCTTTCACAAATAAGTGTTACTTGAGCTGGATCATATCAAATCCTAACTGCAGACATTGTAACAACTCCTCCAACTTTGGAAGTTCCCTCACCAACCCTTTCCCAGTAAGAGTCAAAGAGGCTGTCTTAAATAAAACGTGTGTGTGTGTGTGTGTGTGTGTGTGTTGGGGGGGGGAGGTTCTCTTAGATTCTTACAACACTGCTATCGTCTCACAAATACTGCTGCCATTCAAACCCATGTTATGATTATAGTCAAACCTTTGATTACAGCAGAACCTCTAAGCCAACGACCTTTTTTGCAGCATGATCCTGCGGATGTTCACTTCTGTACATAAGTCCTGCTGAATTCAATGGGACTTACTCTTATGCAAGGGGTTCCAGCCCTACAGTTCAATTCTGAATTTAACCGCTACCTAGGATTGCAGCCATTCAACCTGATCCTATGCCTGTCCCCTAGAAGAAGTAAGTCCCACTGTGTTGGGGGGGGGGGTTGCACTCAAGTAAATGGGCACAGGACTTCAGCTTTGGATAACCAAATACAATCTAGGAATTGGAGACAAACTAAAACGCATGGTTTGTAGTAGCTGTCCAAGGATAAAAGGGGACCTCTTCCAAGTACAGCATACATGCTGAAATGCCATTGCGTTCTCTTCCCTTGTATGCTTTTTCAACCTGTTTTAAAATATTTTAAAACAGAAATAAAATGTGTATTTGTAAAGAAAACTTTATAATTAAGCTGTGTTTCTCCAGTAATAAACTTTTACTACCATAATGTAGGATAGATACCGGATAGGCTCCCAATAATCACCTTTGTTAAAGCTTTTGGTGTCTGCTACATCTGACAAGCTGCACCCGCCCCTCCCCTCCAAATCGCCTCATTTCTACAATCTTTTTTTCCATTTCAAGAGCTTCATCTGTCTGCCCCCGAATCTTTTCACTCAGTTTTTGAATGGACCAGGTAGGGATGGATTTAAGAAAACCAGGAGGAAAGCTGCAGTCCTAAGCATTCTTACCAGAGACCAACCCCCTTGAACTCAGTGGGTCTTACTTCTAAGTAAACACGTTTAAGATGCAAGGGAGAGGGGGGGAGGGGAGATTTAGTCCTAGGTAAAATACTATAGGATTTCAGCCTTACTAAGGGCCTGAAAGGCCGTGAGGCAGAATACATTTGAAAAGAGGCGAGTTTTTGTTTCGTCTCTGAAAACCGGCCTTTCTCTTCTCTTCAGACCAAATCTGGAAGGTTTAAGCTGAAAAACCCAAGACAGGCTGCGAAGGGTAGAATTTTGAGGCTTTCCCAGATTTTTATATTGTTCTTGTGCCAATTTATTGCCTGAGATGTTGCCTCCAAGAAGAAAGGCTAGTAGTAGTAACAATAGCAAGGAAACAAGGAGGCTCCGAGAAGCGCCCAGATCGTAAGCCAAATGCCAATTCAGCGGGAGCATTTTTGACTGTAAGGAACCTACAGTCCTCACGAAATGACAAGCCAACAAATTGGCTTAATTGGTTTGTGGATCGAGAGAGAGTCGCTAGTTGGAAATATGTTCTCTCCACACAAAGGCCTCGGTAGAAAGAGCGCCACTGTGTTTGTTCCACTGTCATTCACATGTTCATTTATCACATGGCCCAGAAATGTAAACATCAACCCGGAGAACATAGAAAAAGAAAGCAGTTTTGAAGGGGGGGGGGGGACATGAGGGAAGGGTTTCCCATTTAAACAACTAAAAACACTACCAGAAAAAAAGAAACCAGAAAAAAGCTCTCGCATTTTCCTGTCATAGAAACCTTTCTTTAGATTTCTACTGCAATAAATAAAATAATGTACTGTACTCTACTACTCCTGATACCTCTTCATGCAGCAAAATGCAGAAACTAAACTGAATCTCTGTTCAAGGTTAAGTCGAACAGCAACTATTCCTGTTGGGGGGGGGGGGAGATCGTGTTATTGCAGCTTCTCCAGCCCCTCTCTTCTTTATTCAGATCAAACCTTCTTTCCCTCCCAAGCCACGTTTTGAGTTAGCAATCCATTCCCACATATTGGACCTTCTAATCCACAACGTGGTTCTGGATCTAACACCGCACCACCGTCACCTCTATCGATTCCTTGCAAATAGATGAGCGCCGATTTCAACCCCTCAAGCAAGTATATAGCCTAGGTAGGGGTTCTTTGGTCTAGAAAGCTCCACACACACCCCGTTCAGAAGTGCAACTCACAGGTCGATTTTTTTTACTACCCAGTACGTCGCACTGCTCTCTAACTGAGACACGAGTTTCGCATTCCAGGAAGTGTACATGGCAAGTCTAAAAGAGGCAAGCCTTTCTTTTGGGGTGGGGTGGGGTGGAGTGGGGGGGGGGCAGCACAAAAGCAGAAATTAAGCGTCGGTTGTCGTGGGCAGCTAAGGGGAGCCTAGATGGGTGTCTGGTCAGTCTTTTGTCCTTTGTCATTAAAGATGTATATAAAATGTGCTTCGTTAAGAAAAGGAAGCTCCCCGATATTCCTAATTCTGATTGGCTGCCTTTAGAGGAAACAGGCCTTTTCAAAAGAGCTCCCACAGAGTAGCTTCCTTTCAAAGGGTAGGCTGGTCTCTGCAGGGCCTCGCTGGTGCTTCTCTCTCTCTCTCTCTCTAATCCGCCGGCTCTAACAACATAGATAGGAGGCGTAGACCATCTAGCGGGAAATGAAAACGGGGTGGGGTGAGGTGGGAGGCTGTTTTTAGCAAACTCCCGTTTCAGATATGAAAGCCCGGGCCCAGCAAATATAATAATAACCATATTAAAATAAATAAATAAATAAGCAAGCAAGCAAGCAAGCAAATCACACCTGGTCCAACCAAGTAACATGCACGTGATCCCCCCCCCCCCCAAATACATACGGGAAGAAGCAAAATATTCCCTCCAAGACCACGGAAATGTCCTGCAGAGGGCAGATGGTGCTCAGTTTTCAACTCCTCAAACACACCAACCCTCTCTCCACTATTTTAAAAAATAAATACAAACAATTCAGCGAGCTATTGACCAAGGGACATTCAATCCATACCCAGCTTAAACATTTTACCCATCAGCATATCTGCGGTCGCAGAACACTCCTTCTTTCTGTCACTTTGCTTCCAGACTATTGATAAGATCATTTAGCTGAATCTGTTTGGGACGCGTGTAATATTGACTAGGAGTTAGAAAAGATGATTAAATCTAATAAGCCTGGAAACTATCGTTAAAAGGTGGAGGCGGGGGGCGGGGAGGATGAGTTAGTATGGGATAGGAGAGATTCCAAGTACAAAACCCCAACAAACCTGACAACATGCTTACGTTCGGCCCTGAGAATGCCATCCCACGAGCATGGAAAGGCAGGGAATCTGCTACCGACTAAAAAGAAGTGAGGACTGGGTCCTCTTGGATTCCCTCAAACAATAATCGAGTCACGTCCATTAGGACCTGAAGAGAAGTGCCATGGCTATTTATATGGGATCCACACACATCCATATCACGTTTGTTTGCGTTCACAATGTAACCCTTAGCAGTCTGAGCCACAACAACTCACTTAAGTGAAAGCAACTGAATTTGAGCCGAAGGGCAGCCCACTTCCGCGCACTGCTTATCCGGAAGTAAGCCCACTGGAACTAAAGGTCCGGGTCCACCATACACTTACGTGGGGGCGGGGGGGGGGGAGGCGGGTAAAAGTTTCATGGATTTCAAAGGAACTTACCGCAGTCCTGTTAAACCCAAGTACCCTGGCTCAGCTACTGCTCATGTTGTGGATCAGGGCAGCACCTTTATTGCAGTCTCAAAAGGGGGCCGGTACGAATGCATACTAACAACGAATAATTTATTTGTTGCTAGCTAGAAAGAGAGAGAGAGAGAGAAAGAGGGAGCTACCGCAGAGAAGAGGGGGACTCTTTCAAAAGTCTAAAGAAGAACCGGCATACAATCTACCTGACCAAAACTTTGCTTTGTTTTCTTCCTGGAAGAAGATAAAACACACTTGGCTAACCAGCTCTGGGCGAGGAATCCAAGCGAAAGGCTTGCATTTATAGAGTTAAAATAGTTTAAATAAAAAATAATACCCACACACACACACACCATCGCGCTGTTTCTTTAAAGAAAAACCACACTAGAAGTGTTATCCCGTAAACCACCTATTCTGGAATAAGGCTGGAGTCAATCCTCTGGACGGCAACGAGTTATCAACCAACCTGCTCTAGAGAAAGTGCCTTGTCGTCTCTCAACAGGGGCCTCTAAACAATTACTGCCTTCTTGTTGGTCTGAATGGAACTTTTACTGCCAGGTAAGTGTGAGCGCTTAGGATCGCAGCCCAAAGCAGAACAAGAGCGATTGACAACAACCCCAGCCCAGCGACTTCTCAGTGAGCGTCACTTCTAGGTAAGTCTGCTTAGATCTGTGCAGCATCCAGACAGGCGTAAAAAGTCCCAATTTCTCCTCCGCCCCATGCTCCAAGAGAGGCCGGTTTCCCCAGAGCATCAAAAGACACACGGTGCTGACTGCGAACATTAAAGGCCCAACCTTTAAAAAAAACAAAAAACAACCCTCACTTGTACCGGTCTAATAGGCTCTCCGGCCTACATATATTCTTGCTGCACTGTACCAACTACCAGAGTAATACCAGCAATACCAGCAAATCTGTCAATAGATTAGGCATACATTTTATTCCAAAGTAAGAAGGAAGGACAGAGAATTCAGCGCAATAGAATGTCTAGATTCTATTCAAAGAACTATGCTGCCACTCAGTACTATTTCCCCCTCCCAAAAGGAACATAAAAGATATGCCAATAAGTCGAACAAACTATAAAGGTCTTGTGTATTTCTGTTTTATGTAGATAATAAAATATTACTTTAACATAAATATATAAGGATCTCTGCGCTTTTATTTTTTCCCCACAAGCACATCCAAATGTACCAAAAAACAAAGTATTTCTTTAAAGAGACTGAACAAAAAAAATTAAAAATTAAAAATTACATCCCATATAGATTTTGTTTTTGTTTTTTTGTTCACCTACTCATTTAAAGCTACAGAAAAAAAACAGTTTCCAGAACCTGTTTGCTTTAAAAGAAATAAATATACATTGAGGCAGGCCACTTAAAAATGATATGAAAATATTTCCCTGGGTAGCATTTAAAAGAAAAAAGGAAAGAAAAGGAAAGAAAAATAGACAAAGAAAACATTTAAACTATTTCTGCATTTCAAAGGACAAATACTGAACATATATACAGAGCGGTAAGGTTTGCTTGGTAACTTTTTTTAAAATTTTAAGTAAATCTATCCAAGGGTTTGGAGGATCTGCCTCCCCCAAACTCCTTCTTTTGACCTTACCCAGATATTAATAAGTGTCACTGTTCCCCTTTTGCCACTTCCTCTGCCTCTGACCTGAATATTGTTATAGGAGGAGTTTGTCCCTATTCCATAAACAACAGCAGCTACAATGCCCTTAAAATGAAATCAGTGTCCATATCATCTCGAAGGGGGAAACACAAGGTTGTAAAAATAGAAAAAAGGCCAATGAATAGGCTTCCCAGAAAGCTGTATTGGTCTTCTCAAAGGGAGGGGGAAGAGAGAAAAAAATCTGATACTAGACTGGCACTTAGAAAAACAATGGAAGATTATAATATTATTAAATCCCACCTACATATTCCAATGTTTATCTGCAAGTTTCTCTGAGAGAATACTTCATTGGCCTCAGAAAGCTCAAACAATCCACTAGGCAAACTTTGTAAAGATCATTTTGAAAAAGTTATGCAGACCCCCCTTCTTTTTTGTGCTGAGTAGATGTTTCAAAATGTGGATCTGTCACTATCACAGTTTCAAGGTTTACCCCCTCACCCCAATATAGAATATAATACACAGTTTCAAGTTCCCCCTCCTGTCTTTCCTCTCAAGAGCCTCCTGCTTTTTGGGGGGAAAGTTAACCGTTTTCTATCAAGAAAATGCATCTATTAAAAGGACTAACAAAAAGAGAGGAAAAAGAGGGATTGGAAAATGGCATTTTGGTTGCTTTGTTTTGTTTGGTTGCTTTGTTTTCAAAGAGAAAAGCCGGCCTTTCCCACACATTATGCTGAAATCTCAATAAAGGATGTGGGATGCATCTGAAATCTGAGGAAAAGGACAACACTCATCTGCATGTGGCCACAACAAAACCCTCCCCCCATAAACAGACTACCTAAACCAAGTACTTGGATTTTAAAGCAAACCTTATAGACACATTAACTTGGAAGTAAGTCCTATTGGTTTCAATGGAAGTAAGCCTGTCTACCTTCTGAGCCATAATCCCACTGACTTCAATGGCATTAATAATTACTTAAAATTCAGCTCTCTTGTATTTTGTAGGATCCACATCTCCACTGAAGTTGGTAGTCAGCCTCCCATTGAGAGGAATGGGTCCAGGCTTGCATGCAATGGCTGCAGTTCTCAGACCACTCACATCACACTCCTATCTTAAGAACATTAAGTGAAAGTAAGTCCCACCTATAGTGGATGTCACTCTACAATAGTTTTATCTCCTTCAGAAAAACAAATCAAAGGGAAGTGATCTATCTCAAGATCACAGCCTGCAGCTGCAACGCTAGGCACGCTTGCTTAGATAAGTGGAACTTACTTCCAAGTTACTCTCCCTAAGGTCAGAATGTAGGTTCTTAAGTTGAATTTCTTTTCCCCTCATTTCAAATTTAGAAGCAGATGTCAGCATAAATGTCTTAGGGCAGGGTAGAACTGGATACTCAAGACATAGAGAGAACTTTCTGTACATTACCTGTGAGGCTAAGCATCACACACACACACACACACACTTTCTCTTTTCCCATCTGAAAGTCCCCACTCTCCATCTTTAGCTCCATTCAAAGTGCCACTTTCTGCTGGAAAAATCTGGATGGGTCTCTCTCTCTCTCTCTCTCTCTCTCTCTCTCACTCACACACACACACACACACACACACTTTTTATAGAAACAGCCTTGGCTTACTCAAATTATTCTACTAGTCTCTAGGCATATTCTCATTCTCTCTCTCTCTCTCTCTCTCTCTCTCTCCTCCCTCTCTCTCTCTCTCTCTCTCTCGCTCACACACACACACACACACACACACCATTCCTTGTATCTGAATAATTCCAGAGCCACGTTTCTGGAAAGGGGCAGTTGTTTATTTCTACCCTTTCTTCTCTGTCCTCGCTTCCCTCAAGATCTACTTAAGACTAAAGAGCCCAGCTTCCCTACTCTGGAGGTTAATGATGGCAGAAAGAGCAAATTAAACATGACCTCCTCCACCAAAGGCGGCTCCAAAACTTAACATCCACACAAAGAGGAAAAGCAAGGGCTTCATGGTTTATTATACATTGTCCCACCGCTGGCCAGCACTCAAGAGTGGAAAATGCAAGTCATTTCCCAGCAAGGCATGAAAAGGAGATGAAATTGGTAAAACTTCTATTTTCTTGCAGTGCAAGTTCATAGAGGTTTCTTTTTAAAAGAAAGGCATGGCCCTCCTAGTAACACTTGCCTACCTCTTGCCTTCATATCTACCCCCCCCCCCCAACTAAAACCGAACTGTAAAGTGTATTCCAACGAAGCCAAACCTGTGTTCTGCATTCTTGGTGCCTTTGGCGTAGATCCCAAGGAACGTCATGGCAAGGACCCTGCCACGAAGGCAGGCCAACTTTTTTCTCTACCCAAGGAGGAGGGTTTTGTTTAGCCCCTTGGCATTTGGGAATCTTACTGCCTGTGGCTGAATGCGAGGAAAAGAGAGAGAGAGAGAGAGAGAGAGAGGAAGGGGAAGACATGCACTCGGCTCTCTTACGCACACGTCCATATACTCACTGCACTTCATTGCCTGGTTACTCGCCTGTAAAGGTCAAAACACACCATTCATTACACACTTTGCTACCGTTTCAAGGATAGTTCAGTGCAGTCGCCTTCCTTCCTTCCTTCCTTCCTTTTTTTTGTGTTTTGTCTGCTCTTTTTTTTTTTTTAAGGGGAGGGGGAAACAATCAAAAGGGTTGGAGGAGTAAGGGGGTAGAGGGAGGGGGCCAGGGGTCGGCCCCCGCCCCCCTGCTCCTCCCCCTCCTCCGCCGACGGCGGAGTTCACTGCACAGGAGTCTGTACCCCGTGGTGCGGCGGCGGCGTGTCCCTGCTGGCCCCATACACGTCCTCGGCTCCCGGCAGAGTCCCTCCCGGGGGAGTCATGCGTTTCTCTTTCTGTCTCCTGTTACAAAACCACACGCGGACCACCTCTTTCTCGAGCTGGAGGCTGTCCGCCAGCGAGGTGATCTCCTGGGCGGAGGGCTTGGGGCACTTGAGGAAATGGCTCTCGAGGGCGCCCTTGACGCTCACCTCGATGGAGGTGCGCTTTTTCCGCTTGCGCCCCTGCGCCGCGATCTTGTCTATGCTGGTGGGGCTGCCCGACGACGAGTCCGCCTCCTCGAGCCACTTGTTCAACAAAGGCTTCAACTTGCACATGTTCTTGAAGCTCAGCTGCAGGGCCTCGAACCTGCAGATGGTGGTCTGCGAGAAGACGTTGCCGTAGAGCGTGCCCAAGGCCAAGCCCACGTCCGCTTGGGTAAATCCCAGTTTGATCCGCCGCTGCTTGAACTGCTTGGCGAACTGCTCCAGGTCGTCCGAGGTCGGCGTGTCCTCGTCCGAGTGCGCCTCGTGGTGGTGGTGCGGGTGGTGGTGCTGCTGCTGCTGCTGCCCGTGCGGGTGTTGCTGCTGCTGCTGGGGGAGATGGTCCGGGTGGTGAGGGGGCGGCTGCTGCTGCTGTTGCTGCTGCTGCGGCTCCTCGTGGGCGTCCCGCAAGCCGTGGTGGTGCATGCCCGGCTGGCCGGAGCCCAGCATCCCGTTGACCGTGAAGCCCGGCGGCTGCGAGTACAGGAGCCCGCCCTGGCCGCCGCCGTTGGACGCGGCCATGCCGGGCGGCAGGTGAGCCGAGCCGCCCGTCCTCCACGCCACGGCAGCGGCCACCGCGGCGTGGTGGCTCCCGGCGTGGTGCACCAGGTGCGGCGGTCTGCCTTGCTGCTGCTGCTGCTGCTGGTGATGCTGCTGCTGCTGCTGCAGCTCGTCCCCCCGGCCGCCGGCCTGCACCACCGAGGGCTTGATGTCCTGCTGGCCCAGCGGGCTGGTGGACCACGGCGAGTCCCCGCCGCCGCCGCCGCCCCCGCCGCCCCCGCCGCCGCCGCCTCCTCCTCCTCCGCCGCCGCCGTGGGACAGCGCCGTGATCCACTGATGAGCGTGGCTGAGCGGGTGCCCGTTGCTCTGCAGCGCGTAGTCCGCCTGCACCAGCGCCTGGGCGTCCCTGTAGCCGGCGCCCGGCTGCATGCTCCCCGGCGGCTCGGCGTGCACCATGGGCGAGCTGGAGGTGAGCAGGCTGTAGTGGTTAGACGCTGTGGTCGCCATGACTCTCCGAGCCGGACTGAGGGCTCCGCTTAAAGGAGCCGCGCATTTGACAGCTACTTTTTCGCCTCGGGCTCCTCTCGCCGCTCGCTTCCCCCGCAAGTCCGCTTGGCAGAGCCCACTGCAAAGGCACGCGTCCCCGCTCCTCCCTCCCTCCGGCCCCCATTGGCTCCCTGCGCTTTGATTTACGTGGAGACCTCTAGCAACCGGCGCAGGGGGAGCCTCCCATTGGCCCCGGCCCTGGCGCTGACACCACGCCTCCCACACAGCCTCCCCCTCTCTCTTTGTAATCAAACTCTAAAGAGGGAGAGAAGGAAGGAAAGGAAAGGAAAGGAAAGGAAGGGGGGGGGGAGAGAAGGAATAGAAACGGGGGCACAAACACACGGGGGTGTGTGTGGAGCAGCAGCAGCAGCAGCAGCAGCAGCAGCTCGGTTGCTTCTACCACAGGGACTGAGTCCGGATGGGTGGTGGTGGGATGCTACCCCCTCTTTAAAACACACACACATACACACGAGAGAGAGAGAGAGAGAGAGAGAGAGAGAGAGAGATTCAAACGCCACTCTTGCCTGTGTTTTCAGGGACCGCAAGCAGAGCGCAAACTGACCATAGGCACCGAGGTTAGGAGAGCTGGAGAAGATGCTCTCCTGTTGCTGCTTGCATTGTTCCAAAACTTGATGGAATTCTTTTCAGGAGTAGGACGGTTTCACTCCTCTCCCAGCCCCCCCTTCCACCGCCCCACAGGCCCCCAACAACAAGCCACACAGAGGACTCGTCCTTTCAGTGGAAGGGATTCTTTTAGAAAACAGCCACCGACTGGACGCGATCGGCAGAATCACTTGGCCAGAGTAATTTGCTTGGTTGCTGGAGCCACCCCTATAATTCCGTCAATGCCTTTTTTTTTCTTCACTCGGCTGACTGGGGTTGGTGGGTGGTGGATGGTGGGGTTGGGTGGGTTTTTTGTTTTTTTTTTGGAATGGGGGTGTTTTGGTTCCTCTTCGTCACGTCCATATATACCGCTTCCAACATTTCCCGGCGCTTGTTTTGCAACAAAGACAACTTTTAGCAAGACATATATACTGTCAACTTGGCAGGCATGCTTGCCGATAAAAGTGTTTTTGTCCGCACGACGATCGCGAGAGACTAGCAGTCGACGATCGCCTATGTGCACGTTTACTCGGAAGAAAGCCCTCTCCTCTCAGTGGGACCTCCTACTCCCGAATAAGGGTGCATAGCGTTGCAGCCTAAGTGTGGAAAGGCTCCCTGGCTTCCATTCTCCACTACCCCCTCCCCCTTCTCCTTGTGTCTTTGCACCCAGTAATCCGAGAGAAACCTGCTGCTCCTTTTCCACAATGGCAGGATAAGAAAGATGATGGGGGGGGGGGGAGAAGGGGCGAGGGGTGGAGGGATGCTGCTACTCCCTCGGGAGAAAGAGAGAGTCCGCAAACTGTCCCAGCAGCAGGTGCTGCCTGAGAACAAAACTAGGATTCGCTAAGAATTTCAAGGCTTAACACTTTGCAAAGCACAGAGGCAAAGCTAACTGGTATTGTTCACAGAGGTTCTCACTCTCTAGGGACCACCATGTTTACAGATCAGCAACTTTCTTTCTTTTCTTTACAAAACAGGCATGTTGCTCCGGCAGGAGCTTAGGATCAGGCAAGAGAGACACAGCCCGATCTAATACCGCCCCCTCCCTCAGTCAAGCCCATATACAATTTAAGTCCATAGCCTTAACTGGGTCGTGTTGCTGAGCATCACTGGATCTGGTTAAAATGCCCGATCCACATTTCCAAAAGCATCTCAGAAAGCCGGATTCCTTGTTCTGTGGACGGTTAAAGGGCCCGGGAGTTTAGCTAGAATGGAATCACCCATGACGTTCTGTGATTGTGGGACATTTCCTTAAAATCGAGAGCAGCAACTCGCAGTACGCGCGCTGGATCTCCTAGTCCAGAATTAGATCTCCCACTTTGAGTCAAGAAGAAACAAGAGCTTTGTTGTTCTAGGGAATGGACACAGGATACACTCCAAGTTCTCTTATTTGAAACACCACGCCAGGGCAGGAAGGGAGAATTTACGACCACCACAACGAGAAGCCGCTTTCTTCCGAGAGTTGTTCATAATTTATCATCCTAGGAAAGGCTATTTGGCTGGAAAAACTCTCTGTGTGAGAGGGACCTACACACACACACACACACACACACACACGCACAAACACGATGCCCACGGATAGGAAGTAAGAGTTCTAACTTCTTAGCCCAGGAAGGGTTGGAGGAAGGTTTTATTCATTTCAGGGGAACTTAAGCTCATAGAAACGTGAGCGCAGCGCATCCCGATCCTGTGCCTATTTAATCGGAAGTCAGACGCATTTTATGCAGAGGAAACTTCCAAGAAGTGTACACAGGATTGCAGTTGACTTAAATTTGGAAGCAAGTCCTCTGCAACTTCCATGCATAAGTTTATTTCTTTAGATCATCCAAGGAGTTAGCTTGCTCTAAGGTGGGGTGGGGATTGGGGAGATAGGCAGGGAAATGACGCTGATGAACTCTCAAAATAAGTGACACAATGCTTGAAATGTGGCCAAGAACGTATACTGGTTGGCCTCCTTATATACAAGTTTCAGAACTGATTTGCTCGTGGGGGCCGGAATCTTATTTTTATTCTAGTCCAGGCTTTTCTAGTATTGGGATTGTGGAAATGTGGTAGTTTTCAAACAAATGGAATCTATATCTATATATCAGATAGATTGTCTCCCTCTTTATCTCCCTTCTTCTTCTCTCCCTCAGTTTCTCTCTCTCTCTCTCTCTCTCTCTCTCTCTCTCTCTCTCAAACATAACCAGTACTATCCCGTACGCCACAGCCTCTCAGCAGAGAAGTAAGTTCACTTAAAACAAGAACAATGAAAGAATAGATCGGATCTGCTAAAGAATATGAATAGTGCGCAGCGCAATCCTAAACCTGTTTACTCAGGAGTAAGTCCAGCTCTGTACAATGGGGTTTACTCCCAGGTAAGTATGCTTAGGATTGCAGCCTTAGGGATTTTTAACAGGATGTGCCCAAGTGTGTTTGTTTTGTTTGCTCGCTTAATTAATATTTCTGTACTGTTTTTCCGCAGCCAAAAGCAGCACCCGAAGCTTTACAGAGAAGAACAACGTAGCTGGCCCGGTATTTTGTTTCCCCAAACGCCTTGCAGAACTGCTTAAAGTGAGCAGGGTGTAGTAGCCTGACTCTGCACCACTGCCAATGGGAAAAAGTAAAGGATATCAGCAAAGTGAAAGGAGCGACAGCATTTTGGAAGCAGGAAGCAGTCCTTCGCCCCTCAATTCTGCCTCTTGGTGTTTACAAGGGTTCTGGAGTCTGGGTTGAAAGCCATTGTTGTTGTTGTGTGTGTGTTTTAAAAAAGTTTCTCCTGCCCTGGCTTCCTATTAGACGTATCTCCCACCGAGAACTCTGACAGTCGACTTGAATAGAGAGATCTCCCAACAGGCCAACTCACCCCTGGCGTTAGTGAAAAGCTAGTGGAAAGCTGCCAGCGATTTTCTTTTCTGTTCCAGGTCAAAACTTAACTAGCCACGTGAAATCAGCCCTCCTGTTCCGCTGATTGAGTGTCTGCGTGTGTGTGTGTGTGTGTGTGTGTGTGTGTGCCTGTGTCGGAAGGAAAGCGGCGGTTATTAAAAGGACGCTATCCGCAAGCCCGGCGAGCCGGGATGTTTGGGTGCGTTGAATCTGGTTTTGTCCAAGGCATGAAAACTAACTTTTCCCGCTTAACTGTTCTTTTCTCCCCCCCCCCCCCATAGCGCAGCTGCAGATCCTTGGATAGATGGCCATTACGCGCAGCGCACGTTAGAAGTGACAAGTAATAGAGAGAAAACAGGGAAAACCAAACAACCAAAAACAAAGCATGAGTATTTGGACACACACACACACACACACACACGCACGCACGCCAAACGAAAACAAAAAAACCCAGGGAGGAAAGTCAGTTTCTCTTTCCTTCTCGCATCCCTATCTCCCCCGCCCCCCCTCGCCCTGCTTTTCTCCACACACAATCCCCCCCCCCCTGACATTAACATCTTCTGTGTATTTTCCCAGCGGGGAAGCGCTAAGAGCGACTGTGGGTGAATTCTGGAGAGGCTGGAGGGAGAAGTCCCGCCTCCCGCTCCCCATCCTTGCTGGTTCTCCTGGCCGTTAGGATTCGTTCTGAAGCATCCTTCGCGTTCTCCGTCCGCGGAGGAAACCGCGGCTTGGAGCGGCGAAGGAGCCTCGGTGTGGTCTGGTCCCGGGGCCGAAGGAGGGCTACGGGGAGGGGAAGGGAGGGGGCTGGTTGCAGATTCCGTCCTTCAGTTCGGAGAGGGCCAAACTGGTCCTGGAAGTGCTTCGGATCCAAGGCGCTGGGGCGGAGCGGGTGTGTGTGTGTGTGTGTGTGTGAAAGAGGCAGTGCTGGGGTCTGCCCCTTTTCTCTCCCTGCTGGATTAGAGAGCCCAGGAGCCTTTCTTTCCTTTTCTCTGCCCGCAGAGAAAACAGGTTGGTGAGGCGGTGTCTTGGGCAGACACTGCAGCGGGTCTCTCTCTTTCTCCTCTCCTCTCCATTTCTTTCTCTTTTTATTCATCTCAGTCCTTCTTCTCCTTCCCGCCCATCACTGTTCAAAGCAGCTGTTCAAATACAAGGGCTGCTTACTTTGACGGGAAGAGGATTTTCAAACAACCCCTAAAAAGCTTTGAACTGACAGGCCTCCTTGATATCTCCTTCATTCCAATATAGCTCCCTGAGAATATTCTCCATACAAAAATATAGATACACACCCAGAGAGAGGAGGGATGGGGGGGGGGGAGGAGGCAGCGGCGGCGGCGGGGGGGGGGAGATTCTTGGTGCTATGCGGGAGACGAGGAACTGAGCACATAGAGAGTCCCGCGTCGTGGTGGTGGGCTCAAAGGGGCTGATCAAGCCAGGCGGGTGGAATCTAAAGCAAAACCGCTCCAGAGGTAGACCTCCTGTACACTCCCGGTGTCTTGTTGCCAGCAAAGCTGTGAAATTTCCCTTTGGTTAGGTCGGCTAACACTCAAACTGCCAGCAAATCCTACTCTTCTCCTGCATAGAGAAGGAAGGTACAGTACAGTATACATACAAGCACAAACTTGCGCTCATGAGCTCCTTAGGATACAAGGGGTTCCCCAGTTCTCTCGTTCATCCACCCAACCTGACATCATCAGTTATTTGGCCACCAGTAACTGATTTATTTACTAATCACCGATTTAAATAGTGAAACGTTAGTTGTATTTTTGGAGGTGTCCTTGCAATGATGGTGATGATGATGCATTGTTGTTTCAAAAGTAGATATGCCCACCCCTTGATTCAGGCAGTGCCTTCAATATTATTTATCAAGCTATAAACGAGAGTGATTTAATTCAGAGAGAGACCAATATCCTTAAAAACTATTACATATTGAGGTGCCCTCCCCCTCCTTCTCTCTCTCTCTCTCTCTCTCTCTCTCTCTCTCTCTCTCTCACACACACACACACACACACACACCATCATCATCATCATCATCATCATCATCTATAAAAACTTTGTCTTTGCAATATGACACACACAGCTTAGGAAAATGTCCTTGTGCATTTTTTATAGCAATCCAATCCATACTTGCTGCGTAAGGTTGCAATCCTATACACGCTAACCTGGGAGTAAGTTCCACTGAATGTATAATGGGGCTTACTTCTGATGAGACATGTATAAGATCAGTCCCATTGAACTCAGTTGGACTTACTTCCAACTGAACCCGCATATGATCGCGTTCTCTCTCTCTCTCTCTCTCTCTCTCTCTCTCTCTCTCCCACCCCCACCTACCCACTTTCTCTCTTTCGCTCCCACTCCCTTTGCTCTGCCACTTTTGCACCTTGATCCTAAAAGTCCTGTCAAAATACATGGACGTTACGCCCACACAGAGGACGTAAGGTGCGAAGAAGGTGTAATACAGCGCAGAATGGATGGACAGACACAGGCGCTGCTGCTGCTCCTCCTCCCCCCCCACCCTCCCCCGCATTCAAAGGCCGAGCTTGGAGATGTGCGCGCGCACATGCGCTAGCCCAGGACGCGTTTAATGTAACTATTGTGAGCCTGGGCTGTTTTGATCTTGTTCCCTTTTAACCTTTCGGTACGAGGAACCATTCACTCCTGCGCTTTAGTGGAACTTCCCCCCCTCCCCCCACTGGGGTTCCAATGAGCCTGATTTAGTGGAGAGGGAGAGAGCTGCCCAACCACACATGAATGGAAGTTCAACTTTTAAGGGCCTACACAGAAGGACCAAAAAAAAAAAAGCAGCCCCTCCGAAGCCGGGGCTTCACAAGTGATCGCTTGAAGAATCCGATCTGGCACAAAGAGGCAGCTGGGCTGCTTTAATGAAATCTGCCTTCAAGCCGCAAGAACGGCAGCCTCAGGGATGCATTTATAAGATGACTGAAAAGCTACACTTTCAAGTCGGGGCTCCTCCGGGTGGCTATAACAAACACATGGTTTAACTAAAAAACCCAAACAGAATGGGCAGAAATGGATAACTTTGATTGCGCAGGGCCACAGTGCTCTCTGGAATTAAAACTCACCGCTTAAGCGGACTTCTCCCCCCCCCCCCACCCCCAGACGAAAATGCTCGTCTATATGCATTCCCCCCAAAGCCACAGTATCGATGCTCCCAGAAAAGTGAGCGGATCCCCCACCCACACCTCTCCCGCCCTGTTCATGAAAAAGTTTGATGGAAAATGCTACAAATTTCTCACTTTCCATCCAACTAGTCTTCCGCTGACAACTCCTAAGCTGACTGCCAATTTTTATCTGCCTCGCTGTTTAAACAAGCAGGATAGAATGTTCTAAAGTTCAGTGCTTGAAATTAAAATGATTTGAATTCCAGGATATTAATCTCTTTTCCCCACCCCCACCCCGTGCTTCATCCTCGGGTTCTGAATCGTGTCATTAAAAATGATCCACCCTTTGTAGTCCGCAAGTGAATATTTTATAGGCAGATACCGCTATGAACACTTCTAACAGAACGTCAACCAGTCAGACTTTAGCTGTTTCAGGGATTACTTTGAGTAATTTATCAAAGCACGCTGCTAAATTTGGAGTGGTGAATATGAGGCCTTAGGGGGGAAAGAAGAGAGGAGGAGGGGGGGGGGAGAAGGAAGGGGGACCATTTCCATCAGGCTGGGAGACGAATTCTGTATTCAGTACTAAAGTCTCTTATTTATACCGAAATTTCAGACAGATTCACGGTGCCATTTATCGGTGGAGTGGAGTTTATTTGGATGCAGTGTGGTTTTCAAAGGGTTTGTACTTATGCCCCCCCCCCCATAATGGTCCTTAAAGGGGGTTTTCTTTTGGTAGTCAAGCAGGTGAATTAGTAATGGTGGGACTGCAAGGATCACTCAATCCTATTTAAGGTCCGAAACAACCTCCTCCTCCTCCTCCTCCTCCTTGGACTATGTCTGGAAGTGTATGGCTCATCTCCCTGTCTGGAGTCCCTTTTCAAATGATCTATAGCCCTTAAATTGCTTGGGAAGTTATCTCCCCTGTGTTTTGGAATCTTACAGATAATCCCCGTTCCCCAAACTTACTGGATATACCCCACATTCTTCCGACATTAACAAACCTTGGCAGGACTTTTTGCCATTTATAAAGTCTAGGCAATTGTAAATTCTACCCCTCTGCACACGAAGGCATTCACAGACGTTGTAAATTGTATATAGAACGCCCTTTCCACTTCTGATTGCCTGTGTGTGTGTGTGTGTGTGTGTGTGTGAGAGAGAGAGAGAGAGAGAGAGAGAGAGAGTCCCATCATAAAGCCGGTCTGATAACTAAAGAAGTTGTTATTTTCTTCGGGATCAGAGAGGATTAAAGGGCGCGCGGGGCGTGTGTGTGTGTTGATACATGCAGCTCAGAAAGGATTTCATTCTTATTCTACATGACTCAGGGAAATTATTCTTCCTTGAACAGGTTACATGTACACATACTTCCATGAATGGCGAGTTGGGGGACCGAAGAGGAGTTGAAAGAAAAGAATGCGAAAAGAAAAGAAAAATAAGCAATCGAATTACTTCTGTTTCCAATGCTTCGTTTTCTCCAGGGGGAAAGCAGAAGGCAGTGGCATATTGGCGGTGCGTCCCGACCCCACCCCCCCGTCCCCCCGCCCAAGAAAAGAACCGGGACTGGGTTTCAGCCGCTACCCAGCTCTTCTTTGGAAGGGGACGTGTGTGGAGGGATGCAAGTAACCCTGATACTTTCGAGTCGTTACCCGTAAGCATAATGTTTCTTCTTAGAAAAAGAAGTTGCTGGCTGGTTACTGTTTTCTTGGGAGTGCGACAAAATCCTGAATAGAACTCAATCCACCACAGATTTACTCTGATAGTCCAGTAGCAGACAAGTGCAAAAAGAGAGAGGGAGAGAGAGTAAAACCTAACTGCACTCAAACTCTTTAGTGGTCGGTGGGGGAGGACAGCCCGAGAAAGCCCTAAGTACGCTCACAGTCCCAATGAAATGGGTGGTGGACCCGTGGGAGGCATTTCTTTCTTTTTTCTTGCCTGGCAAGTGCAACCCCCCTCCCAGCCCTTTTGTGAATCAAACACAACAGAGACCGAGGCGTTAAGTCACGTCCTGTTAAAAGGAGGCGAGAACGGCCTCGATTCTCCTGCTGCTCCTACGTCTGGGAATGGAAACAGTCCGCTGTGTGTCCTCCATAAAGACAGAGCTCCATGGCTGGGTGCGTGGCCTGTGCGAAGTCTAATCACGCACGTAGAAGACTGGGAGAGGCGTACACATTTAATTCTTATTACTTTTATATCCCGCCTCCCCCCCAGGAACCCAGGGCGGTTTACACGATCCTCCCTCCTCTTCACGTTATCCACATAACAACTCTGTGAAGTAGGTTAGGCTGAGAGTCAGTGACTGGCCCAAAGTCACCCAGCGAGCTACATGGCCGAGTGGGGACTAGAACCCGGATCTCCCGAGTCCCAGACCGACACTGTATCCACTGCGCCACACTGGCTCTCTTGTCAAGGAAACTTCCTAGAGCAGTTAAACTGATTTCTCCGCACTGCTTCGAATAAAAGGAACACCCCCCCCCATCCGTGCAGTGAGACCCTAAGGATGTTTACTCAGGATAAGTTACTGCTTAGTAAGTACTTTAGGATTGCAGCCATGAGCTCAACGATCGGAGCTATAAATCGCCTTCAAATGCCCAATACTTGGCTTGAGTGATGATGGATGTATATATGAGGTGGTGGGTGAGGACGAAAGAGAGGTGTTTGATTTAGGACCCCCTCCCATTCCTCTTGTTGCGGAAGCGCGCTATGAAGGTTGCTAAAACGGTTTGGGATTGGGGTGCGGGTGTGTGTGCGGGTGGGTGGGGGAAGAGTGTTTCTTCTTTGCAAGGATTTGGAATAGGAGAAGGAGGAGGACGAAGGGAACGGAGGCAAACAAGGAGGCCGGCCCATTGTCCAGCGAGGGTGCATTTTTGTCAGCCCACTGATGGTTGCTATAGTGAGGACGCAAAACCAAACAGAAGAGCACACACAGTTCGGCTCGCTCAGCTCTCCCCAGCTCCTGCGAGAGGGAACTGTCACCCCCGCTCGAGTCCCAACCAAAATAAAAGCGCCAGCACTGACCCAAGGGAGCCGTCTGGCCTCAGACTAAGGATGGAGGTGAGGGCGCAGGTCAGGAATTAGGGATAAGCAGGAACCGGGGGTGGTGATGGAGGAGAGATCACCCACCCAGCTGTTTAGACTCCAAACTGGCTAAACAAATCCACAAACCCTGTGCCACAACAACCCTGCCGTTTAAGCCGGTATAGGTCTCACCAGATTTCGAGGTCGGGGCCATTACCCGCTTTGCTGCTCCGCTTAAAGTGGGCTGTATGGGCCGACTGCATCCCCTGACATAAATAAAGCGTCCATTGATCTGGCCTTTATTTCCAGCTTCTCCATTTCGCTCCAGCCAGCTAATGAAATGCAGAAGTCACCGGCCACTATTACAGTCTACTGGGAAGGGAAGCAATATTGCTATTACGTATACGGATCCTGCCTGAACTCCATGGAACTCAGTGACACTTCCTTCTGTGTAATAAACATACTTGGAGTTGTGCTGCCAGCTGAAAACTAGAGAATGCTGCCCCTAGTCAGGATTCATAGCGGCTTTCTCTTCTGGCCCCGAACTTGTAGTGTCACTGTTCCAGAGGCATTCCTCTTTGTCTTTTTATTATCTAATTAAGGAAAACAGTAATATAACACAACCAACAATCCTTTTCTTCTTGGAAAAGGATGAGAGGGCAGCAGAGCTCTTTGCATTTTTTAAAAGAGACTCTTATTTTGCAGAGGTGGGTTCTTTTCATTTCTTTCTTTTCTTGTAGTTCGTGCTTTGCTATTCAACTTTGAAAAATAGCGAGGCGAGAGAAGGCAGGATAATGGAGGTTCTTGGCTCGAGATTTTAGTTAAGCGCGTGGTTCGAGGTGACAAGAAGAAAGTTAGTTACTTAGTTAATTGGGAATTAGTTCATTGAGAATCAGCTCTGAACCTTCCAGGAGTTTGTTTAAATGGTGTGTTTTTTGTTTTTGTTTTTCTGTTGGGTTCCCTTCCCTTCCCCTCCCCATTTCGCCCCGGAAAGTTTATATTGCAGTTGAAGAAAAGAGGTCAGTATCTTTTCAAATGAATGAACCTGTCTATATGTCTGTTTCTGTCTGCTTCCACCCTTCCCTGGAAAAAGAGGGTGGCGTGTAAATCTTTCCTCCCCCACCCCGTCTCCCTCCATCTGTTCTGTGTGATCTAAAACCCACAAGATTTATATTGTAGTCTAGATATGAAACTTAGTAACTAGAACACGAGGCAAGAAATGAGGAAAAAAAGTCTTCATTAATTATACTGGACCATCATCATGTTATTCTGTTTTGTGTGTGTGTGTGTGTGTCTTCTACGTGTGCATGTGTGTGTCTAGTTTGTCTTATTTTCGAATGGTAGTTGAGAGATGTTATTGGTACAGGGCAAAAAAAAAAAAACTTTACAGGCCACCATTTAATGCATTATTCACATTTCAATAAAAATGCTTGAAAGAAATCATCTTAATGAAGAGAACATTTGTACTAATTTGGTGATAATTATCAGAATCACCCAATATTCGCAGAGGCTGTATCATTACGTGTTGGAAGAAAAGCAAAGCACATTATTTTAATAGTCTGATATGCAAACTATGGACCATTCAATTACATGGCTTAATAATGCATACATGATGTGATCTTGTTACTGGGATAGGGAGGTCTGAAGTAATTCACTCCAAAGACCAAGTTGTGCTCTTACATCCAGTAAAATCCATTGCTATGGAACAGGGGGCCCTGCCAAACTACATTTAAGAGAATAAAAACTAATGACTGAGAATCTGAGCGTTAAATTAACATTAATTATATGACCTGCTTGCTGGAAAGATTAAATTTCTTACGCCCTAATTAGATAAGATCTCCTAGTACATCAAACAATTTCCTTTTCCCGATTTTGGTATTAAAAACAAAACACAGAATGAATCGGGGGAGGGAGGGGGTTGTGGGCGCCGTTTTTCCTCAGCAAGATCTAAATAGCCACCCCACCCCAATCTTCATTTGCTTCCTCCAGAGTTTGTATGGAGTGGGGAAGAGCAGAGTCCAGGGAATACGCTCAGGTCAGCGTGTTCTTCGAGCTGGATTTCTTTAAGTAATTCCACTGCAAGTGCCTGGCAAATTAGCACAGGCAAGCAGCCGGCAGCCGAAGTAACGTCTAGCCGCCTGCAGTACCAAATCACTCCACTAGGTGCTGAGAAAGGGAGTCTATATATTAATTCTCCCAATTCCCCTTCCTTTTTTCTTTCTTTTTAGAAATCACACCGTGGGGTTTTGAGTGAGCAAGTTGTCAGATCCGAGCTTACGGGACAGCTGAATGTCTTGGGTCCCTCCACTGCCCGCATCCTCCTCCTCACCCTCAGGGACACATAGACTGCACATGGGGCAGAAACGCTGAACCCCTAGCCCTAACCCTCCCCCTCCCGCCGCGCTCCGCAAATAGTTTATTTTACAATGACACTTCAAAGGATAAGGCAGGACGACGACCTGCCCTGTCAGCCCCCTCATAAAACCCGCAGACAATGTCGCCCGCCTTTCGCAGCAGTCGCGACTGAGACACGCTCCTAAGGCCCCTCCCCCTCCCGCCGCCGCCAGTCATCTCCCCACTCAGGACAGGAGGCGCAGCCACCAGAGCCTTTGCTGCTGCTGCGGTCGACACCTAACCCTCAGACTTCGCTTGCGCCATCTCAGAAGAAGGCAGAAATCTCAAAGCCTCCGGATAGAGTTTCTTCTTCGCTTGCAAAACCCCAAAGGCGACGTTGATTTAGCCCAGTGCTGCTGGTGGCAACACAGTCAGGGCGGGGGGAAGGGGGCTGTGTGCGTGCCTGTGGGGGTGCAGAGGAATGACGGGACTTTTTCCAGTGGCCGAAGAAATGGCTCGAGTCGACCTGCGTTTTTAATTCCTTCACTTCATGAAGGGTTTTCTAAGGACTCAACCCTTCCCTTTGCATGTTTAGACAGCAGAAAGTCCTACGACTCCGACTCCCAGCATTCCCCAGCCAGCCAGCGCCCCAAGTCTCTAAAGAAGGAATCCTCCCCCTATTTAGACTTCTTAAACTAAACAGTTTCAATTCCAGACAAAACAACAACAAAGTAATTCTGGGGAGAAAACACCAGAAGAAGACTTTTGTTTGGGCACCTGGACTCATCACTCACTCAACATTTCTTAAGGACCACAAAAGGCCCTCACAAAAGGTTCCTTCTATAGGGTTGGATCCAGACTTAGCCATGCTCAGAGTAGACCCACTGAAATCAGTGGGACTTCAGTGAGCCATGATTTACTTGCCCCATTGAATTCAGTGGGTCTACTCTAAGCATGGCTAAGTCTGGATCCAACCTATCATTTACATTTCTATAGCTCCCTTGCCTTCTTCATCCCCTCTTCCATTTTGGTGATCAAGGTGGCATAATAAGCAGTTCCCAGCCAGGCAGTCTCTTGTCCAGGCACCGACCAGACCCAGCCCTGCTTAGCTTCAGCGAGGTTGCTCCATTATGGGCCTTCAGGCCTGACTACAGTGGTTAATACACTAAACCAAAGCCCCCCACCCTTATTGTTGTTGTTGTTTACCTGTCTGACACAATTTCAGAATACCTGTCTGGAGTCTCCCTTCATCTTTTGCAAGGAAAGCCACAGAAGTGTCTTCCTGGTGAAAGCATTGATTGCCAGTAATCAGTGCGTGTGCACAATAGGCCAACAGGTGTGGACCAGGGGAAGTGCTAGATACCTAAACAATCAGGGGCACAGGCCCATAGGACAAAGAAAATTGCACAAATGTGCATATGCTAATTTACATACACAAATATACATGCATAATTAGAAATAATTACTATATTTAAATTTTATAGAAGGCAAGCTAATTAACTGCTTGCCTGCTTTCAGGACAGAACTGTGCCATGTCCCAAATTGTGCTTGCTTACAACTTACCCTCCCTGCACCCACACTTTTCCTTGGTCTTTCAGGCCCAAATCCAGATAGGGAGGATGGAGTGGCTGGGACCTGCGAAGAGCTGTATGGCACCTTGAACATTTACCAATTAATGCAAACTGAACATGGCACACTGGCAAGGGAGAGTGTGGAAACGTAGACTATAATAACCCATGCTGTTAGGCTGCAAACCTAACACAGGCTTGTGGCTTACGCTGGCTCAGCTTGTCTGAGTGTGTAAAGTTGAGCAGGGGGGTTGGACTTGATAGCCTTGTAGGCTCCTTCCAACTCTATGATCTATGAAATCTATGAAACCTACACAATTACTAAATAACCCCCATTAAACATAGTGGGATTTACTTCTTTTGCTCTTCCCCCCAACCCCCACCATCAACAAGCACAACAGCAACACTGGACAGTGAGGACTTGCCTTGCTGCTCCTGGTCCCTGGACCAGGTGAGGAGGCAGAGAGAGCAGCCACCAAAGGTATCTCATTTTATTTCACATACTTTATTTTGGTAGTTTCTGGGATTCTAGAACACTTTTTAAAAATAGTTCTTGGGTTCTAAGTTCTTGAAATCCTAAAATCTACATCAAATGTTGTAATTAAGTTTCTAGCAACAACAACATCATCATCATCATCATCATCATCATCATACAACTCTTAAAGGATCAAAATGCATAGTTGGATACCTTTGTTAGGACCAACCCAAATTCCTAATAAATGTATTGCCCAACTGTGGATTTTGGGTTTTTATTTCTCATAGACCAGCATGGCTACCTTCATTTTTGGTTGGTTGTTTTTTTAAATTACCAAAGTTTTCAATCCCCAGATTTCTCTCTAGATCCAGTTATTGCAACTATATTCAGGGTGGATAAGGCAGGGTGCAGCTCTCTGAGCACATTTACTAAGGAGTAAGACTCCAATTCTACATACACTTACCTGGGAGTAAATCCCACTGAACTCAGTATGAGTTACTTTTGAATCAATTTGTTTAGGATTACATAGTAAATTTGATGTACCGTAATCCTGAACATGTTTTCCCATCCACAGATCTCTCTGTAGCCACAGTTGTTTCCCTACCCCCACATAATTTCCTGTACCATCTCAGCAGTTACCTTTCCCCACCCCACAGGTCTCTATAGCCCTTTCCAGGGCTGGCCCCAAGAAATTTTGCTGCCTGAGGCAGACCAGTAAATGGCACCTCCCCTGCCCCCACCACTCAAGGTGCATAGTAGTACTTAAACCCAGTCAAGTTGTTTTGGCCCCTGAGGCAGAAAATTCTACAAGCACCTCTCCCCTTCCCTGGCAGTGAAAACACAATAATTATTAAATTAAATAATGAATAGCTGCTTCTTGATGACATCCCAAATCAGCTCTAAAGTGTGTGTGTGTGTGTGTGTTTGTAACTTTAAAGGACTCTGTCTCCTACGGACAACCCTAAGTGATGTATGTACAGGGAAGAGGAGAACATTTGATTTTAGGGGAAAATCTCAGGCAGAAAGATTCAAGGGAGGCAGCAGGAGGGGAAGTACATGTGGGCAAAAAGCCAGCTAATCCAGGGGGATCAGATGCAACAGAGGTCATCAGGGTTCCTGTACCTTTAATTCAGCAAGTGCCATTTTTCTCCAATTACATGAAAAGCAACATCTTTCAAAATAACTTTCTGTACAGTGGACTCCAGTCCATGAAAGCTTATTATGCCACAGTTAATTTGTGAGTCTTTAAGGTGCAGCAAGGGATTGTGGCTTTTGGACACAAAAGAGCAAGAAGCCCCTATCCTCCTCTCACCTCTGTTCACCTTCCTCTAGCCTAGTGCAAACCCCTAATGCCAAGGATGACCATGCAGCCACCAGAATCTGACCACATGGATCCTGCAAAAAGCAGGTGCACTCCAGAAAGATGAGTGCAGAGCTGAGGAGCTCTAGACACAGTCAAGGAAGCCAGGGCAAACTGCACACTCATACATTACCTTTCCCCAAATTCAGACATTGCTGCTCATTCAAACCCTTTTTGCAAGCAAACCCACTTCTGTTTCCACCACGGTCAAGTGGGCCTGGGCCAGCTTGGAGGTAGCAAGGAAGGCCTCTGGCACTCCGTTTGATGTGTGAGCAGCCAATGTGCCTGCCCTTCCTCTTGTCAGGGCATCACTGCCTACAGTGGCTGAGGGAACAAATACAATTGCCTAGTGGCAATTGGCTGGGCAGGCCTCTGAAGAGTCAGGCACACTCCAAGAAAGCTGGGTGACAGTGGTGCTGTTAGGCAATTTTGGACTCTGGACTTAATGAAAATAATGAGCAGACTGTGGAAGGAAAGGTGTCAGTCTCCCCTCTAGTTTAAAAGGCTGGTGTCTTCATGCTACACTCATTATTAGTTTGCTGTGGGAGTGAGTCCTAAGGTCTCCTAGTAACTGCAAGGCTACTGAGTTCAGAGGGAAGAAGAAGCAGGCTTGTATTAAGGCAGATGATGGCAATTGGGGCAGCTCTAAAGATCTGGGGCACAGGTCAGAAGATCTGAGGCCCATGCCCAGGTAGGCCAGCTGCTAACTCCACCCTGGTGGTGTGGACTTTCACAGGGCGTGAAAAACAGAACCCAGCAGTGTTGCTCAAAGGTTCTTGTGGGCCGCCCGATCTCAGTGAACAGGGAGGAAGTGCTGTGTGTGACAGAGCAGTTGGTTTGGCCTGCGAGTCACAAGATCATGCAAAAGATTTAGGAAGCATACATGGGGTTTTACTTATCCCATATTATTTCCATAACAACCCAGTGAGGCAGTTTACAAAAGAGATGGGGACTGGCTCAAAGGGAATTCCATGGATGGGTGTTTTTTATTTATTTATTTATTTTTACCTTTTAGAGTCCAGGTCTGGCCCTCAAATTCCAATACTAATTGCTCTACCATACTGGTACATACACCCCCCTCCCACACACACATCCCTATTGTCTATCTATCCTTCTTTGCATAAGGGATAATTAATTTATGCAATTCTTTTCCAGAGGATGTGCTGATGGCTACTAGTTTAGAGGAAGATTAACACATTCATGGAAGGAAAGTCTACCATGGGCACTATGGAAACTCTACCTGCAGAGGTGGTATGCCACTGAATGCCAGTTACTGGGGAGCAGCAGGAGAAGAGGGTGATATCTTCTTGTGGGCTCCTCAGAGGCATCTGGTTGGACACTGTGAGAAATATGCTGGGCCAGCAGGGCTTGTCTTTATGATATACTATTAGGGTGCTTGGTGCCTGACCTTTGGCCTATGCTTACACCAACATCAATTGTTTCCTGCTTCCCATGCTTCTGTGAAGGGGTATCATGAAGTTCTATCTATAGTTGGCAGGGCGGAACAGTATGAACTAGGCACTCTGATCAGACTGCAATTCCCAGGATTCCTTGGGGGAAGCTGCCCATGACAGCTAACTAAACAGGAAGATGGTAAAGGGAATGTGTGTGTTATATGTACATACAATTATACGTTTTACAACATGTACAGCAGGGATGGGGAACATGTGGCTCTCCAAATGTTGTTGGACTTCAACTCCCATCATCCCTCACCATTGGCTGTGCTGGCTAGGGCTGATGGGAGTTGCAGTCCAACAACATCTGAGGGCCACATGTTTCTCACCCCTTGTGTACAGGATAGTAAACACGTAAGATTAGAACTGAAGGGGTGCATGTGAAAGGAGCAGAAGGTTGAAGGATGTGTCAGCATACAAAGACATGTGTGTGTGTGTGTGTGTGTGTATGCAGCTCTCTATATCTATGCATAGCTGGATATGCATAGATACAGACAGGTAGAGTTAGAAGCTACCATCCTTTGCATACATACTTTGGGATGGAGTAAGCAGAACTGAACTCTCTTGGACTCTGTGGAGGCAGTGTTGCCTTGCTGCCCTTTTCTAATACTTTGTATTGTAATACCTTGACTCTGGAAAGGAAAAAACCCTGTGTGCCTGAGTAAGCAGAGGATTGAGGATGCCAGGGCCTGGTGACTCTGCATGTTTTCACTGTCCTTGAGCTGCAGTACACTCCAGCTTTACAATGTTTACTAGTTGTGGATTGCCCTCTTTTTACAAAGAAGCCTGAAAACTGCAAATATATGCTAATACCTTACTTTTTACTCAGCTCCTTTTGCACATAGCCACCACAGAACCACCTGTTTGAACTGGCCAATCAAAGCCCTGGAAAGTTGAAGCATCCTGCCCCAAAGCACTGCTCCTATCCTTAAAACAATCAACAATCTTTAGCACTGGTAAAGGACAAGAACCACCACCCAGGGTTTGCACATGGAATTCCTGGTGCAGTAATGGTGACCAGCCAACTCAACATGACTCATTATTTAATTTTGCACAAGGAACCAAAGGCAAGAGAGCTGAGGAACCTAGATCCCCCTTTCTTTTCTTTATTCTGGGCAAACCCTTCTCCTCAAGCTATTTTTGAATAATTTCAAAAAGAGCTACCCACAAGGAAGCAAGGTCTTTAGTTACCCTGTATTTGTCTGAGTTTTCCTTAAGCCCAGACACTTCTCTTTTACCAATTTGGGTCCAAGGAGAAGCCAGTTTGCTTTGCTTTGCTTTGAGTGTCACACTGTACAGGGCTGAAGGGGGCTTTAAAAGGCTTATCTACCCTTTGTCTCACATCATTGCCTTTGCCTGTAAGGGAACAAAAACAACCCACTAGCACTTGTTTTCATAGAGGCACGGTGAAGTCCATGAAGAAAGATCCCTATAGCCCTCGTATCCTGTCCATTTGCCTATACCTGCATCACCATGAGCCCCATGAAAGAATCTCATCCTATTCCTTCTCCTCTGGAATAGGTAACTATCTGTGTTTCAAGCACTTTAATTTTCCTGATCTTGTTTCACCATCTCTCTGTTCTACCCCACATGTTGACCAAACCCTGTGTCATGTCATTTACATCTTGAGTTTGCCCCTTTGGCACTAGGCCTCTGTTAGAGTTTACTAGATCACTCCCACTTCCTTATGTGGCATCAGTAACTCCTCCACCTCCATTTCTCTCTCTCTTCCTCTGTCCTCACTGTGCAGATCTGCTGGTCCCAGCTATAACCCATCTGTATAGTTATCCTATCTATTTGTACCAATTTAACATATTTATCAATCTTTCTCTACTTTGCAATAAAATACATACCCTTTTATCTAAACCTCGGTCTATGGTCTTACTTATTCCCCCTGGTATAAGCAAAGGTATCCTTCTTGTAGTGTATGGTGACTCTAAGCCTAAGATCGGGGGGGGGGGTGGGATGACGATAACGACGACATGTTTGAGTAGATGTGTACACATCCATGTGTCTGCGTGTATGTGATCAAGGACACCTGAACAGCAGCATGAAAATATTGGGGGTGGGAGACAGATGGGGCAAAGTGCACTTCTGGTGGACAACCTCTCTTGAGTATGTGAAAAGTACACTTCTTTCAAGTAACTGAGAGCCAGTGTGGTGTAATGGTTAGAGTTCTGGACTGGGACTTGGGAGATATGGCTTCTAGTCTGCACTCGGCCATGAAACTCACTGGGTGGCTTTAGGCCAGTCACTGACTCTCAGCCTAGCCTACTTCACAGGGTTGTTGTGAGGAAAACATGGAGAGGAGGAGGATCATGTAAGCTGCCTTGGGTTCCTTGGTGGAAAGAAAAAGGCAGGATATAAATGTAATAATAAATAAATAACTCCAGCAATGGGGCGCAGTGGGAGAATGGATGGGCTACTTGCCTAGGGCAGTGTTTTCCCCTTCCCTCTGGGGCTGCCTACTGGGAGGTGAATAAAGATGAAATAAGTCCAGTCTGACCAGTAGATGTGATGGGAGACCAAAGAGAGAACACAGAAAGGCTGCAGTAGTTAAGGATTGGGCAAGAACATTTTATTTATTTATTTTAAAATGTTTTATATTGCCCTCCATCAGATTTGATTCTAGGGTGGCTTATAACAATATAAGAACAACAACAACAAAACCCCCTCTACAAAGTGTTGGGACTTGAAAAAGATACTAGGAGAGGATATATTGTGGAGTAATATCCTTCCTATCTCACGTTAGTGAGATCAGCAGAGTAGAGTCCCTTTCCAGCTTAAAAGAAGCTTAGATTTGGCTAGTGTTAGCCAGTTAGCATTTGGTAATCCAGGATGCTTTAAGGCAGACTGGATTTCCCTGGTTTTGCCCCCTTTTCTCTCCCTCAGAACAATAATCAGAGACACAGTCTTGTAAAAGTTAAAAGTAACATTTACTCACTCAGATTATGCAGTTTCATTCAGGCAGGCTTAAAAGACGTTTCTTACAGTTGGTTACAAGTTCATTTGGAAATACTTGGGGTCTGAACTTGTGGAGTTCAGACCAGCAACTCTGGCTACATGCTGCTACAAGGATCACGTGGAGACCACAACCTGGTGGTGCCACACTCACTAGAGTCTGAACAGAAAGAGGAAGAAGCCAAGAGCTACGCCCACTTCCTGTTCAGGCTGTTAATAATTCAATGAGTACCTTCTAGGAAAACCACCCTAGAAGGTATCAGTGATCTTAAGCATTTCACCCAATTACCTGGTGAAACATTAGCCATAGGTTTTGACTGCAATTTTAATTATCCAACACACCCCTTCTCAGGCAAAACAACACACATTCATTCACAATTTTATTAATCCACCCACAGTCCCATCTTGACTCGAAGATTCTGGAAACTGTCTCTTGGTAGAGCCTTGGTTAGGATGTCAGCAGTCATTTAGTATGTCAAGTCCACAAGTCCATCTTGGACAGCCTCATGCACAAAGTCTTTGATCAGTTGATCCAGCCAGACCACTTCTCTGCAGACTTGATCTTTGAGCTACAAGCCTCACTTTGTAGCGCTGCACTTCCCCTTCTGCCCCTTGCTTGATTTTGAACTTCCACTTACTCTTCCTGTGGCCTTCTTTCCAGGAGGTAGGTCAGTAAGCGTCCCTGTCTTGTACTGGTGCAGTGCATCCATCTCC
Organism: Shinisaurus crocodilurus; assembly: GCA_021292165.1. NCBI lineage: Eukaryota > Metazoa > Chordata > Lepidosauria > Squamata > Shinisauridae > Shinisaurus > Shinisaurus crocodilurus. Next base: position 117,401,612 of record CM037879.1, read on the forward strand.
TCCTGCGCAGCCTTCCTCCAGAGACAGGCTTCTGTGCCTGGCATCTCCTCTATCTCTTCCCATGTAGAAGATTCTTGGGATGGCGCCGACCCTGCAAAGTAGGACAGCCGGAGTGGTGGAACACCTCTGTTGGATCTGGATGACTGTCTGACCTGTGGTTCAGGAACCTCATCAGCTTCATCCTCCTCCTCCAGTGCAGGCATGTCCTCATCACTCTGCTCCTCTTCGTCTCTGGTGCTTCTGTCAGGGGTTGGGTACTCTGGGGCTTCTCCCTGTTCATCGCCTATAGAGGGGGCTATAGCTTTTGAAGTAGGGAGCACAGAGTCATAAGTTACAGGTGGGAAGTATATGAGCTCTTGCATTTCCTTTTCTGATTGATCAGAAAAATCCACAACAGTTCCCCTTGTCTCAGCCTTCGTGTGTTCATCAAAATGGACAACGTGCCTTGGCCTGACTTGTCCTGTTTTCAGATCCATTATCTTGTAGCCTTTTCCTCCAGTAGCATACCCGATGAGGATACCTGCTTGTGCTCTGGAGTCAAGCTTGTGCCTGTTTTCTTTAGGAACATAGCTATAGGCAACACTTCCAAATACACGTATGTGCGACAGATTGGGAGTTCTCCCCGTGCCAAAGCTCAAAAGGTGTGCGTGTAGCTCCCTTTGTTGGCAATCTATTCTGGATGTACACCGCAGTGGCAGCTGCGTCTCCCCACAAACGTTGGGGAAGAGATGCATCTTTTAACATGCATCTTGTCATCTCCATGATGGATCTGAACTTTCTTTCTGCTACTGAGTTCTGTTGTGGGGTATATGGAACAGTTGTTATGTGTTTAACTCCTTCCTGTTCCATAAGGGCTTCCATGTCGTGTGAACAATACTCACACCCGTTATCCGTCATCAGGACCCCTGGGCACCTCTGGAATTTGTTCTTCACCATGGCAAAGTACTTCTTGGTCATCTCCAGCACTTGACTCCTTTCCTTGAGGAAGTATGCTACACAATACCTTGAAAAATCATCAATAAATGTTAAGATGTATTTATTTTTCCCCAATGATGGAACATTCATTGGACCACATACATCACTATAGACCAGGTCAAGTACTTTGGTGCTGCGCTGCTGGGTGCAAGGAGGAAAAGAAGGTTTAACTGCCTTTTCAGTGACACAACTCACACACTTGGTTGTGCCCGATGCACTCTGGGTTACTTCCACTCCTCTTGGCAGCTCCTTGCGCTGCAGTTCCTTTATTGTGCTTGTTTCTCTATGTCCAAGTCTTCTGTGCCAAAGCTCCAGATCAGCCTCATCCTTCTTCTTTGGGCACGCCACTTTAGCAGACTGAGATTCTGAAACAATAACCTCATACACGCCATTGATCAGACTAGCTTCAACAAACACTTTACCATTTTTGGACACTTTACACTTGTCACCTTCAAATAGTACTCTGAAGCCTTTCTTTGCTAAAGTGGAGACACTGAGCATGTTGCAACTTAATTTTGGAACATAGAGAACTCTGTCTACACAGTTCTTTCTGGTTTCACCACCAACCTTGCAATGTAGAACTCCTGAGCCTGCACCTTGTGCCTTTATCACATTGCCATCTGCAATCTGGATATCCTCACTTTGTGATTCTTCAGTCTCATTGATTTCTTTGAAGAATCCTCTCTCGTGTGAGAAATGGCTCGATGCACCCGAATCTATGACCCATTTGTTTGACTTACTTTTGTAACAGTTAGCTATTAAACTCATCTGTTGCATCAGTAAGCTATTCTCATCAATCCCCTTCTTTTCCTTTTGCTGCCTAAAAGGTGGGGGCTTCTTTGTCTTCGGGGCCTTACAGAACTTGGCAATATGTCCCTCTTTGTTGCAATTAAAGCAGACAATTCTCTTGGATGTACCTTTCCCATTCCCTTGGGACAAGTAATTTGAGTCACTTTGCTTAGAATGCCTGATTGGAGATTCTTCCCTTCTCTCAATACATTCTTCTCTCAAATGACCAATTAAATCTTTTAGTGTTAAATTTGGGACACTGTCCATTCTGGATATAAAAATCTCAAACTTATATCCCAGTGACCCCAGGAAGTAGCAGACCTTCTGATCTTCATTCATCACATATTCTGCCAGTGCCAGTCTTAACTTTTCAATAATAGTTAAAAACTCTTCCACATGACTTCCACAATCTTTCTTGCACTCAAGCTTCAAATGAAACATATCTCTCACTAGGCGCCTGTGAGACCGCTTGCTTGTAAACCCAAATGCCTTTTCTAGATTATGGAGCACTTCTCTGGCTGTTTCCTTCTCCAGCATGGATCATTTGGCAATCAGTTAAATTTTCTATGATAACAGATATTGCTATCCTGTTTTGCTTTTCCCATTCTTTGGCTGCTGCTCTGGCCTCTTCACCAGAGCCACTGGGCTTATCCTCTTTAATACAGCCCAGGACTTCAAGTCTGTCACTTTCAATCGCCTATTCCATTGTATGAAATTTGCTTCAGTTAATTTGGGCAGCCTGGAGAAGCTCTCTCCTCTTGAGTTTCCTCCGCTCATCTTCAGGGATCAAAAATCAAGAAAAATGCCCAAAAATTCAAAATTGGGAAAAATGTGCAAAACTCAAAAACTGAAAATGCCCCAAACTCAAAAACCTTCACTGCCTTACTACTGCCTTCTGAGGAAAGGGGGTTTCTCTTTCACAAGGAGACAATGGAGTCACCATGTGCTCACCAGGGAACAAAGAAAAATATGGCCGCTTTGAATTCCTCTTCTCCCGAAAGAGAATCCAGTGGCATCCACCAAAATGCTACCAAAACTATCTATTCTGGGCCCATAACCCGTGTTGGGACTTGAAAAAGATACTAGGAGAGGATATATTGTGGAGTAATATCCTTCCTATCTCACGAGATCAGCAGAGTAGAGTCCCTTTCCAGCTTAAAAGAAGCTTAGATTTGGCTAGTGTTAGCCAGTTAGCATTTGGTAATCCAGGATGCTTTAAGGCAGACTGGATTTCCCTGGTTTTGCCCCCCTTTCTCTCCCTCAGAACAATAATCAGAGACACAGTCTTGTAAAAGTTAAAAGTAACATTTACTCACTCAGATTATGCAGTTTCATTCAGGCAGGCTTAAAAGACGTTTCTTACAGTTGGTACAAGTACATTTGTAGTTACTTGGGGTCTGAACTTGTGGAGTTCAGACCAGCAACTCTGGTTACATGCTGCTGCTTGGACCACGTGGAGAGAACAACAGAAGGTGCTACATTCACTAGGAGTCTGAACAGAAAGAGGAAGAAGCCAAGAGCTACGCCCACTTCCTGTTCAGGCTGTTAATAATTCAATGAGTACCTTCTAGGAAAACCACCCTAGAAGGTATCAGTGATCTTAACCATTTCACCCAATTACCTGGTGAAACATTAGCCATAGGTTTTGACTGCAATTTTAATTATCCAACACAAAGTTTAAAATACAGCACACTAAAACAGAATCAAATAAAAGCAGCAGATAAAACATCAGAAATAGAAGACCGCAGGTGCGCGGGCTGTCCTGCATTAGTCCAAGGAAGAGTTTCTGAGTGCGCAGCAGGAGAGAACGAACAAAGGGAAACAGGAGAAAGAAGAATTTGGATGTAGGTCAGGAACTGATTAGATGTGTAGGAATGCGAGAGAGATGCCAGGCTGGATAGAAGAAACCTAGGGGAAAGGGCAGGATAGTGGCAACACTTGTAGGGAAACAAGAGATGGATACTGCCACCATGGTCGTAGTTCTGCACTGCAACTGTAAACCTGACCAAAATGCCATGGCTCTCCTTATCCCAGGAAAACTGTCTCAATTAGGAAAAGTTATACCCATGTTTTCCGTTTGTTTTAAAAAATACTTTTATTAATTTTATAAATATAAAACAGCACAGAAAAAAAGAGTAAACGTATCCTAAAACAGAGAAGAATTACCAACAACAAAATTCACAGGGGATTAGATGTCATAGAATCAGTAAATTTAATTAGAAAATGTCACCAGGGGCATTTAGTACTTGAGTATCATTTGAAGTACTGCCACCAGAACCCTAAGGAAAGGCCAGTCACGTGCTATGCTTGGAGAGGATTGAGGGTGGGTCCCCACATAGGCAGCTGATTGCGGTGGTAGAGTTCTGACTTCAGACTGCAGGAGGGAAGCACCACTTTTTAATGCTTCCAGAGTTGTAAAAAATCAAACTGTCTGCAACTAACAACGGAATAGCAGTACCAGAAAAAAAAAAACCAATTTCCTACTTTTGTATTTGAAGAGGTGTTTTTTTTTTTTTTAAGGTAAGAGAACATTCAAAAATGTGTGCCCCCCCTTGCTGTAAAAAGTGGTGCAGTCCAATCTGCCTCATTCCCCCCCCCCACACACTCCGCGTAGACCAGGCCTCAATGTGGGTATAGCGATGGTGGTAAGGAAACTATTGCAATGTGCATGTTGGAGGCTCTAAAACGCCCAGTTTGTGGCAGATGCCGAGGGATAATCGTCCTAGGAAGGAATCCGTATGAGAGATGCCTCCATGTGGGCGCCCCTTTCCGGTCCTCGCTCCCAGTTAGCAATTAGCCGGAAGCGTCGTGAGCTCTTGCTTCGGAGGCAGCCTTCCTCAGATGCTGCTTCTCTAGGGCTGTAATCTCATATTCCAGCGGTAGGCAACAGGGTGTTCCCCCCCTCCAGATGTTTCGGACTACAGCTCCGGTCAGCCCCAGCTTGTATAGCCAGTGCTCAGCTGTTACGGAAATTGTAGTTTAAAAGATCTGGAGAGCACCAGGCCTACTACCCCTGCATCCACTTACCTGGGAGTAAGAGTAATTGAACTCAATGTGGCTTACTCCTGAGTAGACATGTACTCACTGCAGATGTTCTGACCTTCTCACCCCTGTGACTGGGGCACAACCCAACATAAGGACACAAGAAGAGCCATGCTGGATCAGACCATCTAGTCCAGCATTGTATTCACACAGTGGCCAACCAGCTGCCCACGGGATCCCACAAGCAGGACATGAGTGCAACAGCACCCTCCCGCCCATGTTCCCCAGCAACTGGTGTACACAGGTATCCTGCCTCTGATACTGGAGGTAGCATATAGCCAATTAGTAGCCATGGATAGCCTTCCCAAAGCTCTCCTAGTATAGGCTGTTGTAGGCTCCATTGAACCTAATGGGACTTATTTCCGAGTAAATACAGAGATATCTGTAAGAGCCAGCTCCACACAAGCGCACCCTGCTTTTCAGCGGATCTTCTTCCTGCCTGCGTGGACCAGCGCCTCTTCCCTGGCACTCACCCGTCGTGGCATGCAGCCTGGCGAAGGCGCCTCCCGCTAGCGAGCGCTGCTGCTGCTGCGGCTTTGATTGATTACGCCCATCCAGGCTTTACAGCGCGTTTCCGAGTCCTGACTGTGCAACTGCTGGACGCTAGAACTTTCGTTTCGTGGCGTACGATGCTGTTCGGACATCTACATGCAAAAATGAAACCACTTTTTCCTCTCGCGTAAGTCTTAATTTTAGGCATGTTTATTCGGGAGTAAACCCCCATGGTTTTCAATCAGTGGGGATCGCGGAAAAACAAATGCTCTCAGAACCTGCAACTTTAGCTAAAGGTGAAACCAGAGAGCGGATAAAGTGGGGGGGGGGGCACCTCCGCACGGACCAGTCGCTCGCCCCGCCAACCTCTCCTCATTATATATATATTTTTCGGAAGCCCCCACGGACTGACTGTTCATCTCGATCCTAAGCATACTACTGGAAATAAGTCCCTCTTCCTAGCCGTGCGTAATGACCGAATGGAAAAGTCTCCCAGGCAAATTGACTGAGAAGATTGATTCCTATCTGCAGACGTGAAATACAACACTGCACCCCCTCCTTTTTGGGGGGGCGGGTTGCTTCCGATTTCTTTGAAGTGCGATTCTCTGATCTCGCCCACAAGAAAGTCGGTGAGTTCACGCAAATCTCCATGGTAATTTATTTGGGGAGACGCCTAAAAAATAAAACGCCACGCTACTATGCCGCTTCTTCCTGGGTTTCATCAGATCACACCCTCTATCCCATCTGCGTTGATAACTCTCCTGCGTTTTGGTTCCATGCTGCCTTTTGGTCCGCCCGAGTAATTTGCTTTCACAGTGGAAATGCTCCCAGGAGAGTGAGGATTACTCAGGCGAATAACTTTTGTAGGACTGGGTCCTCTTGGGTTTCCATTGTGCAGAAACTATGGAACAGGGGTAGGCAACCTGGTGCTCTACAGATGTTTTGGACTACATCTCCCAGCAGCGACAGCCAGCATGGCCAATGATGATGAATTATGGAAGGTGAATGTTCAAAAGAATACCTGCCTGGTTTCACCCTGGGACACAGTATTTTGCCCCTTCCCTGTGGTGATGGCCACCAACTTGGATGGCTTTAAAAGGGGATTCAATTAATTCATGGAGGATAAGGCTATCAATGGCTACTAGTCATGATGGATATAGATATGTCTGTCTGTCTGTCTGTCTGTCTATCTATAGATACAGATAACATCCAGTATCAGAGGTGCTATTTCTCAGCAAAAAGTGATAAAGGTATAACTGTGGGTTCCTTTTTCTTAAACCCTATCTACTATGTGCCCAACTTTAGACTGATATCCTATGCACACTTATCTGGGAGTAAGACCCACTGAAGCTAGCGGAAATTATTGCTGTGTAAAACACACATAGGTGTGCACTGTTAATATCTGACTTTTGCCTTAGTCCAGATGAGTAGCCATCAATTTTAGAGTATTCAACAGCAACCATGCCAAACTTGTCCCTGCTTTCTTTCAGTATGCATGGGGCCCCCTGCCAAGAGCCAAGGTGCATGCTGAAAGCACTTCTTTCCACAGCAAGTACAACCCTATCATGCAGAAGAAATCCAATTGTGTTTGGTACTTACTCCCAAGTAAAGGTGCAAAGGATTGGAGATTTAAGTAACACGCCATAGAAAACCAACCAGCCAAGAGTCTTGTTGTGGCACCTTAAAGACTAACACATTTTTATTATGACATGAGCTTTTGTAAACTAGAGAAGCCCACTTCATCAGATGCATTAAGTGAGATCCTCGGGTTCTTAGGTATGGGTATAAAGCAGGGAGGAGAGAATGTAAAGGTTGGAGTTAAATGGCCATGGAATGCAAAAAGCACAGAATATGACAATTCAGTTAGGGCTTAAATGTATGCAAAATGACCCTTCACAGCAGCCGTAATTAATGATAACACAACCATCCTGGCATTGATGAATAAATTAACATCTGTAGTGGGACAGATAACCATTGTCTCTATTCAGACCTAAATGAAAAGAAATGAAGTTTTTCAGAAGCTGCAATTCAAAATGAACAGGTGTATCTATATACCGGAAAACTGAAGATCACACTCCATGCTTCTGATGATGTGGGCTCTAGTCCACCAACGTTTGTGCCATAATAACATTTGTTAGTCTTTAAGCTGCCACAAGACTCCTGGTTGTTTTTGCTGCGAGAGTCTAACATGGCTGCTACTCTGGAAACTGTTACACCCTTGAAAAGCAACCCTAGGGCTGTTATGAAGCTGGTAGCTACTAGGCTCAGAGGCAGTGATTCAGCTACAGGGTGGTCTGTCACATGGTACCAGCTGAAGCAAGTTCAAAGCCTAGAATGCAGGCTGGCAGCCAAGGAATCAGGGCTATCCTCCTCCCTTTGTATCATCTGCAAAATCTAGACTAGCCTTCCCCAACTGGTTGCCCTACACATGCCTTGGACTACAACTCCCATCATCCCTGACCATTGGCCACACTGGCTGGGGGCTGAAGGGAGTTGTGGTCCAAAGCATCTGTAGGGCACCAAGTTGGGCAAGGCTGATCTAGACACATACACACACACCTTCCAACCTCAAGCACAGAACAGGAGCAAGTAAAATGCAATGCGCTAGCAGTGTTTGCAGGGCAAAGAAAGGTAAGCAAAAGAAAGAAAGAAGCCATGGGGCCAAACAGACCTTAGGGCAGCCTTTTCCAATGTAGTGCCCTCCAGGTGTGCTGGACTACAGTTCCCATCCTCCCCAGCCAGCATGGCCAGGCCAGTTGGAGATGTGATGTCCTACAGCTCCCATCTCTCCAACCAGTATGGTCATGCTAGCTGCGGAGGATGGGAATTGTAGTCAAACATGCTTGGATGGGTGACTGCCTGGGCTGCCCACATCTATTCTCCTGCATTGAGCAGGGGGTTGGACTCGATGGTCATATAGCAGGGCTCTCCAACCTTGTGTCCCCAGATGTTGCTGGCCTACAGCTCCCAGCATACCCAGCCAGCATGGCCAATGGCAAGGGATTATGGGAGCTGTAGTCCAGCAACATCTGGGGACCCAAGGTTGGAGAGCCCTGCCTTATAGGCTCCTTCCAATTCTACTATGATTCTATGATATCTGGAGGGCACCAGGTTGGAAAAGCTGTCTTAGGGCTGAGGTAGGGAATCTGTGACTCTCCAGATGTTGTTCCACTTCAATTCCCATCACCTTTGATGGACCTTTGGGCATATTGTTCAGGGCTGATGGGAGTTAGGGTCCACATCTAAAGGGCCACAGGTTCCCCAGCCCTACCTTAGGGGAAAGCTCCTTCTTTATGGTGATCAGCTTGTTCCCTTTCACTAAGCTTCTCTTAACACTTCCATATCTCAAATTTTAGGATTGGGGTTCAGCCCTATATACTTCAGAGGAACTTACTTTGGACCGCAAGCCTTAGAGGACCTCTCCCCCATCCATGTTTACTGACTGGTAAATCTCACTGAGTTCTATAAGACAGCCTAGTAAGTGTGCTTCAGATTGCACCCTTTGCCCTCTAACCATGTTTGATGCGCCGTTGAAAGGTAATTGCTGAAACAAGGCATCTATTAAAAAGACGAACAAAGTATTTCTAAGACAATTTCATTCAAAGATGTTTTGTTGCTGGGAATATCCATATCTTTGATGTCCACACTGAAAGTGCTGTACTTGCTCAGACAAACACATCGCTCCATTCACAGCATGGCAAGTACTGTGCCTTTCTCCATGTGAGATGGGCAGTAGAAATCAATTCGACTCCCTCCACTTCCCCCAATAAACATCACATTGTTTCCGTATGCCTGTGGGAGAATTTTCAAATCAGCACATGATCCCTATTTAATACCAAGTCCTCTTAGACATCTGTTTAATGATTAGTTAGATCTAGGTAAGTTACCATGCCATGCTCTTAGTGAATGTCAGATAGTCAGATTGTTCCTTTGTAATTCTCCAGCCTAAAAAACCGCAGAAGGCACTGGTACAGCTAGGGCTGCGCCTTGGGGCCAAGGTCCAGGGCCCCACAACCCTGGGTGACTCCCAAATGACCACGCAGAGAGCAGCAGATGATGGGGGCAGCGGTGGCAAACAGGTCAGCATCTGTGCTGGCAAACTCCATCTTATTCTTGTACTCATGATGGTGCTATGCTTTAAGTGAGTTTAAAATGTGAAACTGCAAATGCTCAGAGTATTACTTTGATCAGGATCGGCAAACATTTTGTTGTTGTTTTGTTCTCAAATATCAGGCACACGGAAGTAGGTGTAAAGCATGGAATAGCAGTGGGGGGGGGGATAAGAGGAATGTTAGTTGTGTGCTTCCAGATGGAATCAATACTGCTGTCTAAGAGAACTCCCCAATAAGACCATTAAGTCCAGGGCCTAAAATTACCGTGCCGCACCACTGATAGGTAGTAGCATCTTGACCTGAAGCTTCTTCACATCTGTTGCAACAATGGGGCGAGAGGATGTGGATGAGGACTTGCACATCCTTTCCCCATCCTTCCTGTGTCTGGTGGTATAAAGGAGGAAACTCATGCATCTTTCTCTTGTGAGGGCATGTGTGGGAGAGAACACAAAAGGTGATGCATCCTCTTCCGTTGCTCCCACCTTACAGACCAAGCCACTCTTTGATTGCCAGTATCGAGTCTGTTCTGGGTCAGCACAGTTCTGTTTCTGAATTAAGCTAGTTGTTCAAAAGCTAGCTTCCTTTACAATCGGCCAGACTTCCCCAACCTGGTGCCCTCCAGATATTCCAGGCTACAACTTCCAGGATTCCTGACCAGCTGTGGCTGATGGGAGTTGAAGCGCCAAATATCCGGAGGGTGTCAGCTTGGGGAAGGCTGGCATAGGCACACTTCACTCTCTTTATCCTTCCTTTGGCTTCTCCCTTCTCTCCTGGTCTCTGTGGAGTACTGCATCCTGTCTCTCAGCTTATGCTGATTTGATGGTACATTGCGGTGTTTTCTCTCAGAACAGTTGTAAAATGGATCTCATTGAAAGCCCTGAGCTTACATCAATATGGGCTACCTTTGACCAGATCACTGACAATATTCTGTCAGCCCTGGGGGAAAGGGAAGCAAATATTTAGTGTGTGACCAAGAGCTACAAAGGGTTTTCTTCATCTTTCTCCAAAATAGGGTACAGATTAATCTGGGACTGCTAGCTTTTATTGGCCATGATCTCTAGTGGCAGCTGATGGTGGTTGAAAGAATGATGATGGGTCCTTTGGGGTAGACATGTCTCACCTCTGAGGACCTCTTTTGTTGGATGCTCAGGCATCTGCTCTGGTTGGCTGAATGCAAATGACAGCCATGACATATCATCACAAGAGCTATTTAAAGCTGTTCCATGATATGGACCAGGGACCTCAGAAGTATTTTTAATGTGGGGGGGGGGGTCAAGGTGGCCCAATATTACATTAAAAAGTCAATTCAAAAGGGATCCCAGCTGTACTGAGAAAAGACATAGTTCATGAATATTAAGGCATGGTAGGAGAATTATACAAGTTCACTGTTCAGGCCTCAGCCTCTTCCATCTCAGCCTTGGTGAGCTCTATCTCCCTCCACTCCCCACTCCAAACATTAGTGCTCAGCTCAGTTCAGCTTGGCACCTCCCTCCATAGCAAAATGCTCCTGCCAAGGTAAAGCAAGCAATAACTTGCGGGGTCCTGGAAAATGATTTCATCTCTTCCTCTTTTTTTAATCAATTAGTCTGGTCCACAATGGAAGTCATTTTTCCTGATCATCGACGGTGGGTGGGTGGCTCAGCAGCCCCCCTGGCTAATCTTGGGAGGGGGAGTCTGCATCCCTCTGCCCCCCTTCCAGTGTCCTTGATATGGACTGTCTAAGACAACCTCCCCCCCAAATAAACAATATAATGAAATGCAGAAAGTCAAAACCAGAAAAACAATGTGCTAGACATATTTGCTGGGACCATGTGTAGTTTAAAATAGAAGGAATGGCTACACAATATGAAAAGCATGGTTATTTCATTCTGTGCTGAAATTGTGAATTGACTTTATTCCTGAAATAAGCAAAATATTTATTCATTCCTGAAATAGTTCCTTTGCATGATTTATGAAACAAGCAAATCCTCTGACTAATTCATTAAATCTGCAACAACTCTGATTCATGAGAAGTCTGTGCTTAAATGAAGTCTCTACATAATTTGTAAAATTAGCTATGCTTTTGCATAATTTGTGAAATAAGCAAACCCGTTGTTAATTAATGCAATTGCCAAAGAACTGTTTCCGATTTCACTAATGGGGCTTATTCATAGATCTGGCAAAAGTGTTGTCAATTCCTTGAACAAATCTGGCAAAAAAAAAAAAAAAAAAGTCTTTCCTATTTATTTCCACAATAAAGAAGTCTCACAAATGTAGTGTGATTTATTTAGGTTCTGAAAAGTCTGTCACAGATATACTCCGCTTTCTATACAATCTATACATCATTCAGATCACCAAAGAGAATATGCAAGCAGTATAATAGCTTGAATTTGTTTCTTCTTTTGCCACTTAAGACCTGATCTTGATTTTGGCAAGCTTTCGAGTGGTCCATTGGAATCTGTGTCATGCAGCAATTGCCTATTAAATTCTGGCCAGATTGTTCTTGTAAGGCATGCATCCAAGATCTCATCTACCAGGACAACCAATTCAGTGTTTCTGCTGCTATTGTGCCTGGATTTCTGCTCAAGCATTGCTTGTTCTGTTCATGTAAGAAGCTTGGTATTTGAAAAAAAGAAGTAATGATGCAAACCTATTCTTACTGTAAATTTAGAGAGGTCTGACTGAAGTTATGTATGTTTTAAAGATGGAACTTGCCTTTTACAAAATCGGCAATTATGGACCAATGATTCTTGGTCTGGGGCCAGAGGGTGATTATAGACAACCATTTAGCACAGAGGTGGGCAACTTTCAGGTTACATTGGCATCCCTCCCCTGCTGTTGCCAAAAGTGGCCAGGGCCGAAATCCCAGTGATTTTGCTGGGAAGCAAGGCATGAAGCATGCCTATGTATTCCAGTTGCTGGGGAACATGGGCGGGAAGGTGCTGTTGCATGTCCTGCTTGTGGGTTTCCACGGGCAGCTGGTTGGCCACTGTGTGAACAGAATGATGGACTAGATGGCCCCTTGGTCTGATCCAGCAGGGCTCTTCTTATGTTCTTACCTTGTTTCCCAGCAGAACCACTGGAATTTGGGGGCAGTGGTACCAACAATTGAAGCTAGGACTGTGGGGGCACACAAATGACCGCAGCAGGCTGCATATGGCCCAGGGGCTGCATGTTGCCCACCCCGATTTAGCAAGTGGTAACTTACCATGTTGTGTACATAACCACTTGTTGAGTCTGTTAAATCGTGAGGCAAATTTTGCCACACTTCTGCACCTGATCCAACATTCAGGGGAGTGGTAAAATCCCCCTCATTACTTGGTAGGATGATGCCCACCAGCCATACCAAGTAACCACATGGGCACCATGGTAGAATGCGACCTCATGCAGTGAGTCCACTTGTTTTCCTTCTGTGTACTTCCTAAACACAAAGCTGATTCATGGACTGCACATTTGCCATATGATGATATGCTGAAAAAATTCACCCTGAGATGCTGGGGTATAGTGGAACCTGATCTAGATGATGTAAAGTTACTGTAACACAGGGGCGTGGAACCTCTTTCAGCCTGAGGGCCGAATTCCATTTGGAAAAGCCATTGGGGGGGGGCATGTTCCAGTGGTGGGTGTGGCTAAGGTAAAAAGGGGCAGGGCTAAAATACCAGCATATTTTAGCTTAAAGCTTTTACTGCCAGGAACTAAGCCTTAGCAGAGGCAGTTCAACCCTTTAGAATGGGGGAAAACTGTACAAAGGCCAGGAAACCACCCAATGATCAGTGATTGGGGAAAGGGGGTGTGGCCAATGGAAGAGGTCGTGGACATCTGGGGACCCCTGGATTATTTGAATCTCCACCAGCACATCTCTGCCAAGGAAATAAGTTTTTAAAATCTGCTCCAATCAGTTTAGTGGTTTGGAGAAATGCAGTATACGATGTTATGCAACGTATGCAAAGCATACAATATGTAAACTATCTTTACCATGCTCAAAATTAATCAAAGAATTAGCACTCCAGCAAATATCATGAACAAGGGCTTCTAATGGAAATGGAATATACCTCATTTCTCAAGAAATTATGAAGCCAGTGGAATTTTTGCACAATTATTCATTCATTCAATTTATAGGTTAGCATAGTTCTTTGAGCAGTTTACAACAAAAACATTAAAAAAACAAAAACAAAACTCAGCCATAACAATCTTATCACTAAATCTGATAAGATCAGAATGTCACATTTAATAAATAATTGTGGGGGTGGGGAGAAACTGTCCCAGAAGGATTTTTTTTTTTAAACTTCCATTTCAGTATTCACAACCATCAGGTAGGGACTACGATATGGGCCCATGAAGGTGATCCTGTTTTGAACATGTCTTGCTCCACTTGGCTTAAATAATTCAGGTTGCAAAAGTGAGAAATAGATACTGGCAAATTTCTTGCAATTATGTTGGTGAAGTGAAGTGAAAAGTGCATGACACGCCTGACTTCCTTCTGAGGTAGACCAACCAAGATGTACCATGCTACAAATTAGCTCTGGTGGGACAGAAACAACAGCTAGGTTTTGTGGATTATTTAAAATCAGGTAGAGTCCATTAATAGCCTGCCAAGCATATATTTGTACATCTCCCCAGAGACATGCAGGACGTGAAGGGGGCATTTCCTCACACACTCCTTAGCTTGGGAGACCAGAATTAGTATCATTTTGGATTTTTTTTTAAAAAAATGAATTTGCCTTCTAGGGAGATAATAGATTGGGTAACTCCTCCTGGGCCCAGAGAAGGTTTCCACTCCTTTAAGCACCGACCCAGCTTCACTCTGGTACTTCATCTGATTGTCAGGTTGTCTGTATATACTCTGCACTTGAAAGAACAAAAGCAAAGCTCAACTAAATTCTTCAGCAAGGAAGCCCAACCGTGGCACCAAGAAATGCAGAGTATTGCCACCTGTATAATTTATACACACTGAGCAAATATGTAAATGGTGGTGAAAAGAAAATACATATGAACTTGTTACCCAGACTTTTTTTTAAATTTGACATGTTTACATTATAATTCATCAGGAAACTCATATGCTGAGCAAAATTCTGGTTCTTTATTATGAAGAATCATTTATTATTGGAAAGTGAATACTACACTTGTGTGTTTCAGTTGTGAAATCCATATGACCTTTTCTTCTGCCCACTTTAGGATGCTGGCCTGCGATGCAGTAGGAGAAGGAAACCCTGGACAACTGGGATGGCAAGCAGTGTGGAAGATGGACCTGCCATGCTCCTCTTTTAGCCCAGAGCTCCTTAAGAAATATGAATATTTTCTGGATCCAGCAGTGCCCTGTTCTTGAGGAAAGCACATAGGATTTATTTATTTATTACATTTATAGCCCACCTTTTTTCCTTTTGCAAGGAACCCAAGGCAGCTTACATAGTCCTCCTCTCTGTTTTATCCTCACAATAACCCTGTGAGGTAGGTTAGGCTGAGAGTCAGTAACTGACCCAAAGTCATCTGGTGAGCTTCATGGCCAAGTGGGGACTAGAACTCAGATCTCTTGAGTCCCAGTCCAACACTCTAACCACTACACTACACTGGCTCTCAACTGGCTCTGGTTGGGTCCAGACTAAGTTAGTTGGGCTTAGGTCCCATTGAAATCAGTGACTTAAAACCTATGTCATAAGCTCTTCAAGATAATGCCTCTCAGAAATAGTCTAGCCTCTCAGCTCTTGGAGAAAGCTAACTATTTCTCCATCTTGACCTTAAATGAAAGATATCTGGCTCATCATGGAGGCTGACGCTGTCGTCATATCTTAGTCCTAGCCTTAATTAGTCTTACAAAAACAAAACTTGCCTGCCTGTTGTACGGCTTCACACACAGGACTCCTCACCTTCTCTTCCTCTCCCCGCTTCCTTCTGGCCTTGGTCAGTTTTTATATTTTCCCCTCTGTGGCTTGGGGCTTGGGATCATTACATGCATGTGACAGCCAGGCCCCAATGCCTCAATTACTTTCATGTGGAATAGCAAGGCTAGCCAAATTTTTCCTCATGTACGGCCTCTCACAACCTAAAATAGGTTACAGGAAGCCAGATTCCAGTTGAACATCAGAAAAAACTTCCTGACTGTTAGAGCAATATGACAATTGAACCAATTACCAATACCTAGGGAGGTGGTGGGCTCTCCCACACTGGAGGTACTCAAGATGCAGCTGGACAGCCATCTGTCAGGGATGCTTTGACCTGGATTCCTGCATTGAGCAGGGGGTTGGACTCGATGGTCTTGAAGGCCCCTTCCAGCTCTACTATTTTATGATTCTAACTGAAGGAAGTTCATGGAAGAAAAGTTTCCTGTTCTCTCCACAATCCCCTGCACCTCCTGAAAAGCCTTTGCAGAGGATCAAGGGCTCCCCCTGAACAATGTGGGATGGGGTGTGGGAAGCTGCTGGGGGAGGGAGATATTGCCCCAAATTGAGCTTATCGCCCACTTTCAGTGGATGAGAAACTTTCCTTCTGTGAGCTTCCTTCCGTTAACTTGTCTTACAATTTAAGCCAATGTTAAAAGTGAAAAATTGAGTTCAACAGAAACTTAGTGCAGCTAACTTAGTCTGGATACAATCTGTGGTTCTTAGTAGGGTTGCCATGTGATTTAAGAAATCTTAGTTGATTAACTGTATGTGTTTTAATTCATTAATTCAATCAAACAATCAACTGAATCTGTATAAATCTACATATGATAAAAAAAAAAAAACCCAGCAGTTCTAAACATACTTCCTTTGGGTTGGATCCAGGCTTAACCATGTTTAGAGTAGACCCATTAAAATCAATGGGATTAAAGATAATCATGACTAATTTGTCCCATTGATTTCAATGGGGTTGCTCTAAGTATGGTTAAGTCTGGATCTGACCTTTTCTTTGAATAAGAGGCACATGTGTCACAGCAAGCATCATCTTAGAAGAAACACTCCCGATTCTCTTTCACAAGACGAAAGCTCTCTATCTGGACCTGTATTAAAATAATTTTAATCTCTTAATTGGAGGGTATCCTTTTAGTTAATCAAAATGTGTTCAACTGATTAATAAACTAAACATAGCAGCACTAGTTTTTAGTGCTTGTTAACTTTCCTAATTATTCTCAGACCTTCTTTGGGAAAACACTAAGCTTTGGATTGGTCAGTATACATGGTTTCATTCATTTCTTTTCTAACTCCAAGCTGACAGTTCAATTCCCAGGGCCTTGGTAGCTTCTCCTTTGGGTCTAGTAGAGGTAGGCTTCAAGAATGTAGTGAGCAGCTGTTGGCTTGCAGGTTCTGGGTTTTAGACTAGCAGTCGGAAAGGATGCCCCCCCCCTCACCCTTTTCTTTTGCAGAATCACTCTGCAAAGGAAAAAAAGAGGGGACCTGTAGGCCAGGAGTGCAGAACTTCAAGCCCAAGAGCCAAATCCAGCCAAGCCAGGGTTCCCCAGATGTCTGTGACTGGGTTCAGAAAACACAATAACCCACACTCAAGGGTTGAGTATGGCTTGAGTGTGGGTTGTTGTTGAACTGTGTGGGCTGTTGTTGAAATATAAGTTATTGTGTTGTCTGAACCCAACAGCATTAACAAACCGTGGTTGGTTAACAACGAACAACCCACAGTTTACAACCCAACAACAAACCATGGGTTCTCTTCATGGGTTGTTTGTAGTTAACAAATCATGCCTTGTTTGGCTGGGTTCAGACAACACAATAACCCACATTTCAACAACAACCCATGGTTCAATGAAATCCCATACTCAACACTTGAGTGTTAGTTATTTGAACCCAGCCATTGAGTCACCCTTGGTTCATCTAGCCCAGTATTGCCAACATTGATTGAGAGCAGATCTCCAAGTTTTCAGGTAGGAGTTTTTCTAGCCCTGCCTGAAGATGCCGGGGGATTGAACCTGGGACCTTGTCTCCCCAGGCTTCCTGAGAAGTTTTGCCTTTACTGTTTGCCAACCACCTGAAAGACAAATAGAAGATTTCATAATGCAGGTATTTCTATGGGGCCTGGGCAGATCCCAGAGAAAGAAAATTTGAACAAACCAATCAATAGTCTGGGAGGACCTAATGATGGTTAACAACGAACAACCCACAGTTTACAACCCAACAACAAACCATGGGTTCTCTTCATGGGTTGTTTGTAGTTAACAAATCATGCCTTGTTTGGCTGGGTTCAGACAACACAATAACCCACATTTCAACAACAACCCAAATCCAGGTGATTTCTACAGTGCCTACTTTGCATGAGCTGAATCATCCTGGATGGAGTATATACAGATGCAGATCTTGGAGTCTATCACAGCCTGGCCATGGTCTTTGTTCAGAAGCCTTTCCAGAAGGCGGCCAGGGTAGTGTGTGTGTGTGTGTGTGTGTGGATTAATTACAGCTACCTATGCCCATCATTTGTATACCTGCATCTGTCTGAGAGCTTGTGAGCACATATGTGAGCAAGTTGCTTGGACAATGCATTTTGATCACATATAGTAGGAAAAGGCTACTACTCTGGCCTGATTAGGTGTCATTTCCTTTTACATTCCACAAGTAGCATGTCACCCCATGCTAGAGCAGCAAGAGTTGCACAAACTATAGTGACAAATGTTATTTAAGAGCATCTTTGTGGAGGCTGGTGACTCCTATTTTGGTGGGGATCCTAATCCACTGCAGGTTTTATTTGGAGCTTTATTTGGAGCTTTATAGGAGCTATCCATGGTGCTCCATGGTGGTGACTGTATTTTGGGGATGGAGTTCAGCACCATGGATAGCTCCTAGAAAGCTCCAATAAAACCTGCAATGGATGAGGAGCCCCACCGAAATAGGACTCACCAGCCTCCTTGCTGCTTGAATTTCTGCACAAAGCACCTGTTTTTTTTTAAATTTAAAATATTTATTTATTTTTCAAATAAACACACATACAAAAAGAAAATAAACCCACAAATCCATATAACTCCAAAGTGCACCCGTCACCACGGGGCCAAGAAATAATTCTATCCACATAATCCATTATTAATCTATATTCCAAAAATACATCATATCTTGACATGGCTTACTCCCCTTTCCCTTTACTAAAACATAGTCTAGAAATGGTCCCCATATATCCTTAAAATTATTTTTCTTTAATTGTCCCCTTTTACATTTAATACTACATGTTAATTTATCATGTAAAGAAATATCCCACACCTCTTTATACCAATCAATAATTAAATACTGATGTTGAACTTTCCATTTCCTTGCTATCAATAATCTCCCCGCTGTTAACAAACTTACAATTAATTCCTTTATCTCTTGAGAGCACAGAAGTTTCTCTGTTATTGATAACAATGGTAATTTTGGACAGACCTCCAAATTAATGCCAATAATTTCTGAAATTTCTTCGAAAATTTTATTCCAAAAATCCAATACGCTTTTACAGCTCCACCACATATGAGCATAAGTACCAAGTTCCTGACATCCTCTCCAACACAATGGAGCACAATTACTGTCTGTTTTATTTAATCTTACTGGAGTCAGATACCATCTCCAAATAGTTTTTAAAAAATTCTCTTTTATCCTTACTGACATATTTCTTAATATACGTCTACCCCAAATATTTTTCCACCCCGCGTTCGAAATCTCCTCCTCAAATTCCATATCCCATACCATCTTAAGATTATCTTTTTGCACTTCAATTTTTTGAAACATTTTACATATCTCCTTTGTTAACCCTCTGGAAGAAACAGTTCCCTTCTATAAGTTCTCTAGACAGCACTTTCTTTTCAAATCCAGTGAGTTCCCTCTCATACTCATTTATCTTCTTCCATTTCTTAGTCCACTGATCTAATTGCATTAAATTTAACCACGAAATTCTACCTGGCCCAAACATTTCAATTATTTGTTGTCTAGACTCAATCTTTCCCATCCAATCCATTAATTTGATAACCATTTTTCCCCTAAATAAGCCTTCCAAATGCTGTGCATTTTCTGGAAAGTCCTCCATTGCTACCACTGGGGTTAACAGGGATATCCCTGGTATAAAAATCTGTCTATTACTGTTCCAAATCCCTAACATATTTTTCAAAAAGGGATTTTCTATTCTTTTTACCATACTGTTAGTTTTTTTTGAAAATAATTTCCTCCCATCCCAATTCCTACTATCTGCGCTTCTAACTCTAACCACATAATATCCTTCTTAACTATAATATCCATTATATATCTTAATTGATTAGCTATATAATACCACTTAATATTAGGAAGGCCAAGCCCACCTCCTTTTTGGGATTTATACCATTTACTCTTTGTAATCCTTGCCTCCCCCCCTTACAAAAATTATTAATTATTACTTGCCATTCCTTAATTTCCTTCTCTGTTAAGCACATTGGTATCATTCTAAATAAAAAAATTATCTTTGGTAAAATCTTAATTTTTATCAAAGCTATTCTAGCAAACCATGAAAGTCCAATTTTTTAAATATTCCTCTATCTTATTTGTAACCTTATTCTTTAACTTTCTAAAATTCTGTTCTCCCATTTTTTCTAACTCTTTTAAAATATCTATACCTAAATATTTAATTATATTTTTTACCTTAATATTTGATCTTTTTTAATCCCTTCTAACTCCTCAATTTTACTGTAATTAAACAACATAATCTCAGATTTATCCCAATTTACTTGTAACCCCGTAACATCCCTAAACACCTTTAGATGATTCTCTAACCTATCCATCATTTCCATGGGATTTTCAATTGTTAACAGAGTATCATCTGCAAAAAGGTTAATTTTTATCTTATCCTTTATCCCAATCCCTTGTAAACTACTATCCTCTCTAATTACATTTGCCAAAATCTAACACAAATAAAATTGGAGAAAGGGGACAGCCCTGTCTAGTACCTCGGCCTAGAAAGATTTGATCTGTTATACCATCATTTACTACTATGGATGTCATATTTTGAGCGTATAATTGATCAATAACTCCTCGAAACTTTTCACCAAACCCCATAGTTTTTATTATCCTCTTTAATGCTGGCCATTCCACACAATCAAAAGCCTTGAAAATATCTAATGCTAAAACCCCTGCTTTCAAATTATTTTTCTTAATTAAATATATATTTAGTACTCTTCTAGTCAGGTCCGCCATTTGTCTACCTTGTACAAAGCCACATTGATCTAACCCAACATACTTACTAACAAACCTATTCATTCTTCTAGCTAATATTGCAGACATTAATTTTGCATCTTGATTAATTAATGAAATTGGTCTATATTAGATCCTGGGTCCGACGGATCCTTATTTGGTTTCAGGATTAAAATAGTCAAAGATTGTTTCCAAGAAGGGGGGATCTCTCCCCCCTGTAATATATCATTAAACAAGTTTTTTAACTTGGGCACCTGGTTTTGTATACAGCTTTTGTGATTAAAATTGCCATATCACACTACTCTCTAATATCCACTGTCACTAAATACAATTAGAAAACTAGTTATCCCATTAGAGGTCATAAAGTTAAAGTTAATTGCTAACCTGTTTATCATACTCAGGGGACAAAGCATATAAATACAGTTAGAATCAGCTTAAAAATTAACAGGCATGTTACTGAAAATCTATCACAGGCCTAGTCTTTGCATCACAGCCGTTCAGAGACCTGACCTGCCAACCAACCTTCTGCGTCTCTGAGTATTAGGTTGTGATCCTAAGCAGCACACTTCCTTGGATGCAAGTCCTACTAAGGTCAATTGAATTTGCCTGCATATAAAAAAGAGCTAGAACTGGGGAACAACATGATGACTAATCCCACTGAAACTAATGAACACATATTTTGGTTCTATTACAGACAAGTTGGAACTTGGAGATTTGTGGTTAACAGCAAAGAAAATGAGAGCCAGTGTGGCTTAGTGGTTAGAGTGTTGGACTGGGACTCGGGAGATCCAGGTTCTAGTCCCCACTTGGCCATGAAGCTCACTGAATGACTTTGAGCCAGTCACTGACTCTCAGCCTAACCTACCACACAGGGTTATTGTGAGGATAAAACAGAAAGGAGGAGGACTATGTAAACTGCCTTGGGTTCCTTGCAAGAGGAAAAAAGGTGGGCTGGGCTATAAATGTACTCGTCCTCATCCTCATCCTATGGGATTGAGGCTCTATAGACAGAGGACTCTGAACTTGGAGCCCTCTGTCTATCCTATTTATGCAAACCAGAGCGGGAAGAGTGGCAGAGGCTTTTACAGCCTCTTTGTCCTCTATCCCACTATCTAGAGCTAAATGGTTCTCTGAGCCTGTCCAGCTCACTCACTGACCGGGCAGTGGGGCCGGGAGATTGGGAGCCTCATGGATCTCGTAGATCCACGTCTCTCCATCCCCTTCCCCTCCTGGAATGCCTCCTTTTCACCCTTCCCATTCTCTTCCAAGGATGTGCTTCTGTCCTCGGAAGAGAAGCCACCACAGGTGTTTTCTGCAGCAGCTGTGACGGGTGCAGGGGGTTGCAAATCCGTGCTTGGATTCCATCCCCTGAGGTTGTAGCTGTGTCTATGGCCTTGGGGGCAGGAATATGCACCATCCTATGGTTCCTCAGATGGCGGCATCTGAAAAGCCTGATAGGATTGTTCTGCCCATCGACTCTAAAGTTTATGTTGGAGTAGAAATGGGCAGACATGTTTTAAGACATATATGTTGGGTGTTTTGAGTGAGTCCACCTCTGCCCCTTGATCCTGAAAACTCTAAAAATAAAATAAAATAAAATGGCAGCATGTTTTTTTTATCAGAATGAAAGATCAGACTACAAAGAATATGATGCTAGAAATGAATTATTGTGGCTTAGAAGCCCATAGGACAGTGTTAGTTCCTCTTCTCCCCATCTCTATAATATGTACATCTGGTTAAATAATATGTATATATATATATATATATATATTTCTAAATAATGCCTTCCTATAAACATTACACTTCTAGAGCCAGGCATCTACTCTCAGGTGAATTCTGAGAAGGAAAATATATACAAACGTTTTGCAATGAATCTCTTCCCAAGAGATGAAATATGGGAAATTGCCATTCTTTGTCCATGTGTGTTTGTGCATGTTATTTAAAATTTCAAGTTTTTTTAAAAAAATCATTCTAATTTATTTATTTAAAATATTTATTCTTCTCCTTTTCAAGGAAGCTTACAAAACCAAATAGAACCATTAACAATAAAATTCAAATTAAAAACGAACGAACTAAAATCCATCCTGCAACACAATTCAGTAAGAGAAATAGCATCAATTGCTGCCTAAGAGCATCCACTAAATGCTCAAGAAAGTGACAGAGTTCTGAACGGATGTAAACCGGTACACACTCTAAGGGTGCAATCCCATGGGGATGCCCATAATTCTCAACTCGGAGGATTACGGGCATCCTATGCAGGGTGGGAGGAACGTGGAGGCAAAAGTCACCTCCGTGGTCTTCCTGCCCAGTTTTGGCTGTCTAACTGCAGTGCTTCAGAGTAGGGAGCAAGGAGGCTGAAGTCCCACCAGGATACCTTGTAGCTTGGTGGTGCCGTTCCCCTCCCCGCCCCCTAAACCCCTTCTCTGAGGCTCTTTCCATGGTGAGTGTGTGAGTCAGAGATGGGACTCCGAAAAATCCTATGGCCTTCTAGACACTTGTCTAGAGGGCCATAGGATTGTGCTGCTTGTGGACTGAGCATAGTGAGACATTACAGTGCCATCCTAAACCCCAGATCCTATGATTCCAGTGGGTTAAGATGGACCAGGAGTATCTTTCCACTGTCAGAGAGGATCACACCTGCCCTGGTATACCCAAAGAAAGCTCTCGGGGTACGGATCTACCACCACTGAAAGATCTTTACTGGTTGCCAGTTGTTCTATGGGAACAATTGACAGCATTGGTATTAACCTTGACAGCTCTATCTAGGTATGAACCTGCTCAGTTATTAAGATCAGCAGGACAGGTCCTTTTGAAGACATCCTCACTTGAAAAGGCCTACATGTCAGGCACGAAACTTGAATGTAGATACAGCCGATTAATCGCCTCGTGTAGAAAAGCTCTATGACAACATGATACTGCTTATGCAGGTTTGGCTTCATACCTTTGCCAATTAAACAGCATAATACCTGAAGTGCTCACAAGGTTGACATTTCTGTTCCAGTTTATTTTTATATTAACAAAACCCCTTTTATATTTAAAGTGACATTTCCATATCTGAGTGGAACTTTTTAACCATTTCATCTCTCTCTCTCTCTCTCTCTCTCTCTCTCTCTCTCTGTAACCAAACCATTAAATATATGTTCATCATTAAACTCAACTTTGAGCTTTCTTTACTTGATTTTAAATCAGCCCTTTGATATGAAACTAATCAGGATAAAGATTAACAGTAATCATGCTCTCATAAGTCAGTGTGTTCTTCTGCATGGATATTTCTGCATCACAGTAGGGGGGTGGACTTTGCTGCTTGAAATGTCTGTCGAGAGGAAGAAAATTCATATCTTAGACCAACATTTCAGTTGCCTTTTATGATGGAAGTGTACATCATTAGGAAATCCTTAACACTGAAAGAACCTGAAAGATTCTCATATTCACTCTGGTTTATGAAAGATTCACATATTCACACTGGTTCATTGTATTGGATGGCTTAATATATTTGAGTGTGATGAAAACACGACACAGAATAATGAACATATGCTAATTTTAAAATGATTATTACCAGGGGTTGAGTTCTGCACTTCAGAAATTCTGAAAGAGGAATATTAATATTTTGCAGCTACCTAGAATGAATTAAGCAAATTAGGAAAAATACATTTACATAAATATGTAAATGTAAATGTATGCCTATGTTGCTGGGGAACATGGGCAGGAAGGTGCTGTTGCACTCATGTCCTGCTTGTGGGTTTCCACAGGCAGCTGGTTGGACACTGTGTGAATAGAATGCTGGACTAGATGGACCCTTGGTCTGATCCAGCATGGCTCTTCTTATGTTCTCATGTTCTTATTCAACCAGTGCCTGGGTGAAATGAGTTGGTAGCATATGTGTTTGAAAGGAACTAGGGTAGCTGGTGAGAAAGCTCTGATGGGAAAGCTGGAGCCTTGGTAAGGACAAGGGTTGACAGACACAAGGCAGCTTATAGAGTGA
This sequence comes from Shinisaurus crocodilurus, assembly GCA_021292165.1. Taxonomy (NCBI): domain Eukaryota; kingdom Metazoa; phylum Chordata; class Lepidosauria; order Squamata; family Shinisauridae; genus Shinisaurus; species Shinisaurus crocodilurus. Next base: position 117,426,082 of record CM037879.1, read on the forward strand.
CCTGAGGCATAAAAAACAATCCTTTCACTACTGTAAACTGTAAAGTTCACATCTACTAATGGAGACATCAATAGATGCAACATAGTTTGTTGCAACCATGTGGTATAAAAAGTTCCTTTTCTTTTAACATTAAAAGTGAGCATCTTATGAGTTCTATCAAGTCATCAACCCAAAGGTTCCATCCAACCTCATAATCTGAAGAAGAGAATGCCCATCATCCCCAGCCAGCATGGCCATTGGCTGTGCTAGCTGGAGATGATGGGAGTTGTAGTCCAACACATCTGGAGAGCACCAGGGCAGGGAAGGGTGGTCTAAGGAGTTCACTGCAATAAAATGATCATATGTAAAGATCCTACATTGTATATTTTCTCCAGGAACACTGGCAGGTCAGTAGCAGGCAAAGAAGTTGGGGGTGAATGGAAAAGGCAGAACTATGGGGCCTGGACAACAGGCAAGGTTTCTATGCAGAATGGTAGGAAAAAGGCAGGTTGATTTAATAATGGCAGAAGGGCAAACCATGATGTAGAAGTTTTCTGACTACTTGGAATAGGAGTGCACAGACTTCAGGCTTTCTTGAGAGCTGTACTTAAAAAATAAATAAATAACTAGAGCCCCCAAATTGGAACTAGGTGCAAAATGATGGCTCAGGTGTGGACCCAGAATCAAAATGGTGGCTCAGGAGACAGTGGGCCAGTCTGCACAATTGCAGGAAGGGAACAGCCCATGGGTGATTTGAGGGTTGCTGCCCCCTCAAACAAGCCATGCTGCCTGGGCAGTCCGTGTCAGCGAAGGTACTTAGGGAAATCCAGCCAGCACACGCCTGGCACATACAGTGGAGTTAACAAGCCACCGTGGCTTGTTAAGCATGCCATGATCGTGCGAACTGGATCAGAGTCTGTCAATCAATTACCAATCAGTAGAAAAAGTCAATTACCAACTGCACACCATAGATCTGCATAGACAAGGAGAAATCTGAGATATTACAGAGCAGGGATTCTAACATCATTTTTTAAGTACCAGAACTGAGCTCACAGTTCTCTCAAGCAAGACAATTCCTGGCTCTTCAGCCACCCCCCAACCGCAGTGTTCTTTGTTTTAGCAGCCTTTAGCAATATCAATACCTTTTTCTTGTTGCTACTGTTAAAGAAGAATGGAGAGTCAGAAAACCTTGCAGATCTACTGCAAATCATCCAGAGATCCTCCAGGAGATCCAGAACTACCTTTTGCCTATCTCCAGCTTAGAAGACCAATGAGCAAAGAACATTTCTGGAAGTTAAATAAGGTATGGGAGCCGATCATACTAATTTGGGCAGGGAGGGAGGAAGAGTTGCTTTGATTTTCTGGTTGTGTCCGTGCTGTTGGGTTGTTGCTGTGCTGGTCCACTCCTTGCCCAGGAACTTTGGTTCCAGATTGGCTGCAGATCAATCTAACTAAAACTCTAGAAAGCATATTGTGATATTGAAATACTGTATGTCACATCACATAAATCTTGCCAAATTGACTACAGCAAATATATATTTTACAGAGAATTAAGTTAAATATCTACCGATTGACCAAGACTTAGACATCTCCTTTAAGGATTCAGCTCTGCATTCTTCATCTGATGAAAGGCCCCACTGAGTAATTTATCTCCAACACTTCAATTGCTATCCTGCTTCAGTCTTGAAAATGCACTGATATAAGATTTTAGCAAATCAATACTTCAATATCAATAAAGTTTATACTATTAACTCTGTATTAGATAGCAATCAGTTTATTATCAGTACAGCAAAATATTTTCATTATCTCCTGACATGATACTGAAATGAAAACTATTTTCATGTTGTCAGCCAAAATTCCAAGCTTTTGAAGTCTCAGAACTGGGAGATGGACACACATATAGTGATATTTCAAGCAATATTAAGTGTGGGGCTCTTTTTTATTTGATTTCTGGGTTCTGGGCCCTTACAATACACTGCAATCATCAGTTAAAAGCTTTTATTCTCTTTGAGATATTTAATATACATTTGGTCTGTTAAACATACTTTAATAATGTACAGCCAGATTCACAACTCAGTTGAGCAGAAGTTCTTGGATTTAAAGAGAATGGCAGTCTGATTTAGAGATGTAAATGTAGCTTCTGTGTTTCCTTTCCTCTCCCTTTCCGTCCCTTTGACTGGTTCATCACATCAACAAATTCCATGTCCTGCTTATTTGATCCCTAAATCTCCCCCTTGCCAGAATTCTGGGCTTGGATGGGAAAGCCATTTTGAGAATTCCCATAAAATAGAAAATACCCTACATGGGGGTGGGGCTAAAGTGGGGCAAACAGATTGAAATATATTTCCTCAATTTTAATAGCTTCACAGCACAATCCTATGCATGTGTGCACAGAATTAAGTCCCATTGAATTTAATGAGATTTACTCCCAGGTACAGGATTGCAGCCTCAGAGATCTGAAATAAAAATGAAGACTTTGGATTTTTTTTTCTTTGCAGATTTTAAAAAAATGTATAATAGGCAGAAATCAATTAGTGATATTTTCTTGGTGTGGAAGTACAGTATGGTGAAGTGGTTAGAGTGTTGGACTAGGACTGGTGAAACACAGGTTCAAGTCCCTACACTGCTCATTGGGTGACCTTGGGACAGTCATTATCTCTCAGCCTAACCTACCTCACAGGATTATTGTGAAGATAAAAAGGGCAGGGAGAGAACCAACCATATATGATAACATTTGGTTTCTGCTTATTACACAGCTGGCTAAGGCACAGAGTCTTTGTCCATCAAGAAGATGTTAAGTCTATCCACCCTGGCGAAAGGCAAACAAACAAACAAGCCCAATAACAACAAACAGTTGGAAAATTCCCCCACCTTTTGGAAATATTGGATTTTGTGTGTGTGAAAGCTAACATTCCCCACTATCTCTACTCAGCAGCTCTAACTGAGTTTTCGCCAGTCATATTTGTAAAGTCTCTGTCTAAAACCTAGAGAATACGGTCTCCTTTACATGGTTAGTCCTACCTATAGCTCCAGTAAAATAAGTCTTATTATCTTCCATGTAGATGGCATACGTTTCATAAAAGGGCTCTATTTTGAATTAGAAGTGGCATTGAACTGGGCCAGAGTAATAGCAGAAAGTGGCAGTAATTAGTTTTATGTGGAATTAGCAGGGGCAAAGCTACTGCTGTGGGTGGGAAGATAATTCTGATTTAGTCTCAGTGTAAAAGATTTACAGTTGAACATAAAATAAGCCTGACAGTAATTTTATTAATTTGAACCCAGTAAAGACTTTTAAAATACATGGTTATTGCCAGTCCTGAAAACCCTCAGACCCATAACTTTGAGATCAATGACTCCCCCCCCTCTCTCTGTGAATGAGAGAGAGAGAGAGAGAGAGAGAGAGAGAGAGAGCGCTCAGACTCAAGGATAAGATAATTTGAACTGAGATGACTTATATATGTACTTATATATGAGTTGGCTATCTTTGTTCCTGGAACACTGTCATTTCATGGCAATTTTGCAGGCTGTTTGGGCCATGCACAGAAGAGATATAGGATTTGTGGCATATAAACAGGTGAAGCTCAACAAGGAATAGCCACTTCACTTTAAACAATAAAATGGTGTTTAGGTATGGTTGATGTAAATTAAAGCAATGCTGTCTGCTGAGGTTGTGTTGTAGGGTTCTGGACACTCAAAACAGTCACTTCTGCCAGTAAGGCTATTTATACTACAAACCTCTATCAAACTTTAAGGTTCAGTGTATTGCTGATTTGGCAGTGATAAATATTAACATAAAATTTTAAAAGGCTATAACAAAAAAATAATAATAAGACCTTCCTCTTTTACATTCATTGGGGATATCATTCCCCCCCCCCCAAAGATGTCATGTTGTTGTTGTTTTTAAATTGCTGTGAGCTTTAGAACCAAATGCACAAATGGTGCAACATTACTGGGAATGGCATGGTCTCTGCAGTGCCACTGATAAATAACTCCATCTTCCTTATTGTAGACCAGTACTGAGTTTCTAAAGAGGGATAGAAATCCAGTTGTTTCTAATGTCCTGATAAAGTGAGCAGCTTTAATAAGCAGTGATCTCGTCTCCACTGCCATTTTACCACAGATAGTACCCATGGCTGGGATGGGCAGATGTTAGATCAGGGTCTACTGATAGACCATTCAATGATTTGCAGTAGATTGGTAAGGATATCTGACTCCCAGTTGTTTAACAAGCACAACAACTACAATTAGGCTGGTAGTATCTGTGATCTGTAATGACTTAGATGTAGTTGTGTTGTGTACTCATATATGCAGTGGCTCACAGAGTGCAATAAGTGCATAGATTCTGGCAACTATATCACTAAGGCTCATTGATCTATAATTTGCACAGTCTGCTTTGCTAACCCCCTTTTATAAATAAGAATAATCTCTGGCCTCCCATTCCTTAAGCCTCTGTTTGTTTTATGCCAATTTAGCTCTTGTGGCTTTTCCCAAAACATCTTGGAAATTATAATTTGGGAATGTTGAGAATTCTCTGCTATAATATACTTCTAGCCCAGGGGTAGGCAACCTTTTTGGGCCTGTGGGCACATTTAGCCATTTGAGAGTCTGTCCTGAGCACCACCGCAAAATGGCTACCATGGGAGATGTGGCAAAGGGCAAGTAACTTGCCCAAAGGACTGAGTACAAGGCAGAGGTGTGGTCTGAACCCCAACACACTAAACAACTCCTTTGAACCCACACTTTTTGGCACCAGCAGAAACTTATTTCAGAGCAATCCCAGCTTCCAGGAGGGGCTATAGCATAGTGGTAGAGCGCCTGCTTTGCATGCAGAAAATCCCAGGTTCAATCCCCAGCATGTCCTGGTAGGGCTAGGAAAGAATCTGGCCAGAAACCCAGGAGAGCTGCTGCCAGTCGGTGTTGACAATACTGGGCTTGGTGGACCAATTATCTGACTCGGTATAAGGCAGCTTCCTATGTAAATTTTAAAAAAATAATTGGGAGGGATAGGGTGCCTTGGCGGGCACCAAGAAAGGTATCCTTGGGCACATTGGTAACCCATGGGCACCACATTCCCCACCCCTGCTCCAGCATCTCTCAGAGTATTACAGTTCCCACAACAACTCCTTGGAAAGAAAGAATGGCCACCGAAGTGGGTTAAATGTATGTGGTGTAGGTTTGCCCTCAGTCACGCAAGATATGGTGCATGCAGGTACTGCTTATGGGGTACTGTACATAATTTTTCACTGAACAATGAGTTTAACATCCTTTGGTCCACAAATCAAGCTGCCACACCCCTAGCTTATCCCTAGACCAGATTTGCTGGTCACATCCCTAGCTCATCACAGGGCAAAGGATGGCAAGCCAGAGATTTACTATTGGTAAAAAATAAAAAGGCAAAGATATGACATGTCATCAGTGTCACATTGAATCTCACTGCAGCAAATCTCCTATTTTTAAAATGAGTCTGAATTGAAATTATTATTTTTGGGCTGGTGTAATGCTTTTCTTTGGGTCCCTGATATAGGCAGGCAGCCTCTTTGTACAGGAAAACACAACTTACAATTTCAGTTTCTAGTTAGGAATCATTTCCAGAGAGAGGATAGAGAAAGCGAGCTCATTCCTTTTGTGACACATCAGGGGGTTGATGTATCTTTGAAGAAGCAGAAACCCTGTTGATTTTTGCCAAAAATAAGAGAAACTTTCCCTGAGTGCTCAGTATTTTATAGAAAGCAAGCCAGCATCCCATCAGGACTGTATAGTCGTTAGCCTAGTTGTAGAAAATGAGTGCATTGTAATAAAACTCAAAGGCTTTGAACTTCCCCCTATTGTCACTGGAGGTCTTTCCCTACTCATTTAGCAAAAGGAGAACAACTCTGTTACAATCAGATAATGCAAATCAAAGGAAACTTATCATGCAGTCGCTCACTGGATAACTGTGCTAATACGATTTCCCCTCTTTAGCTATGTAACCAGAATCTAGGATGACCGTTCCAGGGAAACAGAAAACCTACAATGTGCACTCTTACTAATGTATTCTAATGCAATTAGTTCATACAAAAAGCCTTGTTAAATTCGAAGTATCTGCTTTCACCTTTGCAATAATTGCTAGTGATCCCAAACCAGCAGCCTGTGTCATTTTGCAGCACTACTCATACTGCAAATAACATGAAGTTGACGTAAAGTTGCTGCTGCTGCTGTTGTTGTTTTAAAGATAATGCTCAAGGCGGGGTTTGGTGAACTCTGGAGGGGTTGGTGTCCCTCAGACCTTTCATTCAGAATAAATTCTACATTTTAAAATCTGTTTGCAGCTGTTTGATTTACATAATAATGGATTCCAAGTTTGAAGCTTTAAAAGTATCTGGAATTGTTTTTTGTTTTTGTTTTTTGATAGACAGGAATGAAGAGGACAAGGATAGATCTCCATGGACTATGACTCTAGATGGCCAGAAAAGGGTGGTGGAATATACAATTATTGTGGTCACTGATGGACTAGCCTGCTGATTAGTTTTATATGCATGGCAGACTCCCAATTCTACACTTTTCTTTCACCTTCCCCTGCAGGAACTATAAGGATACATCAAGAATTAAAATAGGCCTATAACTGTACCACTGCTACAATTCCAAGTTATCACTGGTTGGAAATGCTGCATTGATCAGGATCCCAAGACTTTCTGGCTTCCAACCATGTCCCCACATGGGAAAATATTTTACACCAGCCTTAAAAATAAATCTTCCCCACCCAATTGGTTGCAATGGGAAGAAAATAGTTTTTGGGGGCGGAACAGTGGAGACTGGTGGCTCCAATGTCAGTGGGCAGTGTATCCACTGTGGGCTTTAGTCTGAACATTAAGGACCCATCAATGGTGCTGAACCCTACCCCTAAAATAGGTTCAGCACAATGGATAGCTCCTTTGAAGTTCAGATTGAAACCGGGAGTGAATACACTGCCTCACTGGCATTGGAGTCACCAGCCACTACGCGTGGGGGGCAGGAATGATGGAAAGAGTGAGAACACTTCTTCTCCCACAGTTCTGCCCTGCCAGTAGGAGCCTGGCAGGGCACTGATTATATCAGAGGCTCCAACATTGGAGCACTTTGAATTGGCAGGTAGGATTGCCTTATTACAGAAGAAAGAGGACACTGCCTGACAGCAGCAGGAATCACACTCCCTACTGCTGCTGGTAGCCATTTTTAGACCTGTGTGTTTTGTTTTGTTTTTACCAACAATAAGCCAGAGTGGGGAAATGAAGCATTGATTTTACTCTGTGCTGGTTTCATGACATCACCATGTATAGCCAATGAGACTGGGCTACATGCGGACATCGGAAGTCAAATCAGGATGTGGGCATTGCTTTCTATCTTCACCCTGGCTTCTTGTTATGCTTTTAATGATTTTGACTGGTCTTAACTGTATTTCAACTATTGTTTTTGTAATAAAATGGTTATAAACTGCCTTGGGAGGGTTTCTTGCCTTGAAAGGAGAGGCATCAATGTATTAATTAAATAAATAAATTTAAAATAAATACATTGTTGGTTTTTTAAAAAGATTAAAAATGGCACCCAGCACAAGTGGAGAGAGTGATCACAATTGTGAGAAATGGGGAGAACACTTTGCCCATACTTGTAGGCTCCCCCCTAAAAAATATTTGAAAGAGGGGGCAGTTTGCAACTTACAAACACAGTAGTAAAATGGTGGCAGTGGTGTGTGGGGAGATACTTTCTATTTTTGCAATCTCCTATATCAGCTGAGCAAGCCGCTCACTTAAAGGGGTATATCTGGAAGACCAGGATCTATATGAAATTGTCTTATACCGGACTACAAAAGAAGGTGACCATAATGGAGACAGTCCTCTAAAATCCTATGGGAAGTTTTGCACCATTTTTAGTTAGCGGTATTTTTTTGGGGGGGAGGCTTCATTTAAACTAGGATAAACTGGGACTCAGCCCTGAGATTAATTTTTCAATGGCAGGGTTCAACTTTGGAAAGTGTAAAATATTTGCACAAACCAGCAAGTCTCTGAGTATGGGTTGAATACAGTTCAATCATCACCAAATAACCATGGCATATTTTCACATTTGGGGATCAGAAAGCAGGGCTTGTACATTGGATGCCATGTCTCCTAATGAAGATGAGCCCAAACACCTTACTCTCCCTTTAAAAAAGAAATTAGGCACTGCTTGTAATATTTTTTTTAATGAAATAGAATTGCTTGCTTTCTTCTGAATGTGAATGCCTTTATAAACATCCCAACTACAATTACAAGAGTGAATAAACTTCTTGGCCTGAATTGCTACCATTATGCTAGTATAATCTTCTTTTATGGAAGTCACTTTTCCCCACAGTAATTCTGCTCTAAGTACCTCAGAATCACTATGAATAGCTATTCAAAAATCACTGAAATGAGTCTGGACTCTTATTGCACACCCAAGGTTGTTTCTACTCTTGCAAACCTTAAGTAATTCCTTTCCTTTCCAGCCCAACTGTTTGGACTGTATCACTTCAATGTTGCCTGCATATTTACCAATGACCTGTCATAGCAATTCATATTTGAGTATGAGCCTGGCAAAAGTTGTACATAAAGCCACCACTGTTGCCAAAGACATATGCTGGAAAGAGTGGCCAGCCATATGGGCGATTAACAAATGTAATAAAATAAATAAATAAAAAATAAAGCAAGTGCCATGGATGTCCATGGATTTTACCTAGGAGAAAATGTTCTCAGCACAGCTAGAGAGTAACTTTGGCTGCAATCCTATGCACATTTACCTGGGAGTAAGCCCCATTTAACTCAACAGGGCTTCCTTCTGAGTAGAAATGCATAGGATGGCACACTGCGTTATATAAACCTATGTGTAACAGGGTCTTAAGCAGTTACTTTCTCAGAGTTCAGTATTGATTCCAATAGCCTGAGTTCTATTCCATCCAAATTTGGAATGCTGCATGCTTTTGGTCAAATATCAGAAATATAAGTTGTACAGCAGTACATTAATGCTCCTGTTCCGGCTGGTCATGCCCTCCTCCAGGAGAGCGTCTCCTCCATTTTTTTGGTTTTTATTTTCCAACTGACACACAATTCTGTGGCCACTGAGCATGTTCACTCTTCCTTGGGTGGTTTTTGTTCATTTTTTGTGCCTTTCATTTTCTAAATATGCAATCCTATGTATGTTTAGACAGAAAAACGTCCTACAACTCTCTGCATTCCCCAGCCAGGAATGCTGGAAGTTGTAGGACTTTTTTCTTTCTAAACATGTATAGGATTGCAAACTAAAGGGTTTTTTGGACTTCTGCAAAGCCTGGGGTTCCCCTGAGCATACTGATACCTCATACTTCTTCCTCAGTGACTTCATTTGGGCTCCAATCCTGTCAGCACTTCAGCACCTGACTTTGCTGTTTCACAAATATATCGCAAGTTTCCTCCAAATATAGATCAGTTTTCTAGAAATGGAAACTGAAGCTGAACAACAGTAAACCTGTTGTCCTGTTCTTTCCCAGGTTATTTTTATGCTCCCCACAAAACACATCTTTACCACTGCAAATACTGGGCCATGATCCAGACACCGTTGAGTCCTTTCAAGTTTCAATTATTTCAGTAGGAGAGATAGAAACATTTATAAGGGTTAAAGGCCCATTTTTGGATAAATTTATGATTAAATTGTAAAGAGAGAGAGAGAGAGAGAGAAAAGTGGTGTGCATTAAGAACATTTGTTGTGGTTACTTTTTTATACCTCATAATATAATGATAGCAGGGATGTTGAAGGGTCCTTGGTCTCGAGTCACGAGTCGAGTCACGAGTCTTTGGACCCGAGTCTCGAGTCCGAGTCCGAGTCCTTGGTCCAAAACGGTGACTCACGAGTCATGAGTCCTGAGTCACTCCCAAAACTGACTCCACGAGTCCCTATTAAAATCAATGGGGTTTCCCCCCAACAAAATAAGGCTACTTCAGATGTGTGGCTTAAATAAATTCTAGGCACAAGTGTGCCTTTTTATTTCAAAACTCTGCAACTGATTTTGGCAAGAACAGACCAGGCAGACAAACCCAAAATAACCAGGCAGGCAGAGGAGGCAGGGAACCCCAAAGCAGGCAGGCAGAGGCCTTTGTCTTGGACAATTCAACTGCTGAACAGGTCAAGAAGAGACCAGGCAGGCAGAGGAGGCTGGGAACCCCAAACAGGCAGGCAGAGGCAGCCAAACCCAAAATGTCTGACCCTAACCCAAACCCCCCACAACAACACATCAATCAAAATAAATCTCAACACATTGTTGGGGCTGCGCTCCTGGTAGCTGTCCATAGTGGCTGAGCAGCGGCGCGCCTCGCTTCCATGCGCTCTTCACCGGTGATCGCGCTCCTTCTGGCACAGCCAGAAGACTTGTCAACAGCCCAGGGATATTGACGAGTCTTTGGTCTCGAGTCCCGAGTCGAGTCTCGAGTCCCATTAAAAATATTGGGACTCGAGTCCGAGTCGAGTCAGAGGGGGGACTCAGTCCGACTCACGAGTCGAGTCCTCGAGTCCGAGTCCCCATCCCTGAATGATAGCAAAGAAAGTTGCCAGCATAGCTCAGTTGCTCCTTTTTTTTTTTTTTAAAGGGAGGAGTATCGAACCTCAGGCCTGCAGGGCATATCTGGCCCACCTTGGGGCCTAATCCAGCCCGCTGGGATTCTCCGGAAGGCAATGCCTCCTTCCCCTGGCACCATCCCTTTCCCCACACTGCAGACTGTTTAGTGGTTTTCATTCATTTTTCATTTCATTTTCATTTATTATATCTATACCCCGCCTTTTTTCCTGCAAGGAACCCAAGGCGCCTTACATAATCCTCCTCCTCCTCCTCCTCCTCCTCCTCTCCACTTTATCCTCACAACAACCCTGTGAGGTGGGTTAGGCTGAGAGTCAGTGACTGGCCCAAAGTCACCCAGTGAGTTTCATGGCCGAGCAGGGACTAGAACCCGGATCTCCCGAGTCCTAGTCCAACACTCTCACCACTACGCCACACTGGCTTTTTCTAGCTTTTTGTGTAGTCCCCCCCATTCTAAAAAGTTGAAATGCCTTTTTTAATGGCTTAGTTACTGGCAGTAAGAGCTTTAAGCTAAAATATACTGCTTTTTAAAATTTATGCTGACCTTTTTTGTCTTTAGCCCTGCCCACACCGCTGGAATGCAGTCTCTGAGAGTTTTTCTGAAATTGAAGTCAGTCCTTAAGCTGAAAGAGGCTCCTCTCCACTGTTTTGGAAAAAAAAAAGGGGGGGGTTGTATTGCATGTATACCTTGTACATCATCCTATTTAATTGGTTATACTGAGTGGCCCTAATCCAACTGTATTAAACTATGGCCAACTAGTCACACAGAACAATGGGTGGTCCTGGATATGGATGCCAATTTAACTTAAAAAACACTTCAAGCCAGTTTAATAGGGCTTGGGTGAGAATTGCAGTGAGGACCTGTAGAACCTGGATGCATATCTATATTGGCAATGCATGTGAAAGGCATTAGTCCTGTGTGTGTGTGTGTGTGTGTGTGTTTAAGTGAGCCGCAGATCTCTCTTGGTAGTCTGAGTGCATTGAACCAGTGAGTTGACCAGGAATTTAGGTACTCCTGAGGAAGAATCACACATGGTCTGAAACATGGCAGCATGCTGGAGGGAGATCACCCTCTGCTCTCCCAACATGGCACCTCTGGGTATTGGTGGTACCACTACACATGGAAGACACTAGCACCCTGTTTTTGTCTGCATGCACAAGACTAATGAATTCAAATTGAAAAAAAGAGCAGCTGGTACTGGAAAACTTCTCTGATGAACAGAGATGAAAAGAATTAGTCCTGGTTAGCTTAGAAAAAGGATGCCGAGATATGATCTCTACACTAATGCAATGGAAATTAACAAGTTTCACGGCAAACCTTTGACTGAAATGTGGAAATAAGGGCCAAGTAGGCCTCTCATCTGGATGCCACACAAATCTCACTTTGCAGCCCCCAGCTTCTGGAAACTCAAAATGAATGTTTTTTGTGTGAAAAGCAGAGCGTATGTGCCTGTGGGTTGTGTATATATGTTGTGTCAAAATATTTGAATGCTTTCCTCCCCTTGTAACGTGATATGGTCAGAATCGTCACACAGCCAATATTAAATTGCCCGTCCAATTTGCAGAAGTCATTAGCTTCATCTAGTTGAGATGTTCCTTACCCATTCTCATAGCAGCCACGATGCTGTGTGTGGGAAATGTTTTCACTCACTCTGCAAATAATAACCTCAGTCTTGACCCTACAGGGAAAATGAATTCCCTAGGCATGGTGAGAGATTACCTGTTTGTCCATGCAGAATGTATATAACGTGGAGGACTGTCTAGTAAGGCAGCAAGATGAGCCCAAGATGAGGCTGAAGGTATGTGATTAGATAGGACCCTGGGGTAAGTCAACTCCGGGGGGACATGATAAGTGAGTGAGTTATGCTGAAGCAGCAGACGCATTGCTGCAGTCCACCGTAGGGAAGCCTGGATTGGCATTACTACACACACTCACCCTCTGTGGATGTTGCTTCAGGCACAGAAGTCTCTTTTCAAAGCCGAGGAGAAGAAAGAGGGTGAAGGCAGCAGGGAAGAGAACTGGAGATGCGGTGGGGGTGGGTTGCAGGGAGAGAGGAAAAGCCACATAAAAATTCACGAGGTAAATTAGATGTGCTTCGTGCAAAAGCCAAAGCTGCCCAGTTTTCTTGGGAATGGGGGTGGGTGGGTTCCTATTGTCTTTCTTTGCTGAATTCCTGGAGGAGTGATGTACACCAGGCAAATGATCACAGACGAATAAATAAGCCTTGTAAAAGCACACAAAAAAATTATCTGCCGGAAAAGGCTCAAACTTATCTGCCGGAAAAGGCTTGTCAACAAGATTAGAACCTGTTTACTTGGAGGCAGTTGCTAATTTGGAAGTTCCAGGGAGGATGCTATCAGCGGAATGAGTGTCTTAATTGAAGGAGGCCGTCCCCATTGTGGCGGGCAGCAGTTGGAAGTCCTAAAGAGGAACTGGCATGGATTACTCAGTGTCTAACTGGTTTTGGCAGAGACTTTGGGTGTAAGGATAGCTAACGGGTTTACCCCTGGCCTTGAGATGTTCATCCACAAAGACCCCTTTCTTCTCTTTCTGGCACGAATCCAGGACAACCTTGAAATATCCTCACCCTTCCTCCACTCCCTGCTCCTGACCCATCATTAGAGATAGGGCCTGTCTTGACGCTTCATCTGAGAAACACCACAGCACAAGAATGCTCACTGACCCATAACCCTGGGATGCCTATAAAATGGGACTTGTATATCCATGAATGTGAGTCTTTCACAGTGTAAACTGAGAAGTAAAATAATTTCAGTTTACTTGCCATTTCAAAATACCTGGATTTGTGGCAACTGGCCTGCGGGGCTGGGGTGTGGGTGGGTGGCGGGAGGAGAGGAGAGTTGGGAGAACTCCCGTCAGAGTCCTTTTTATATCTTTAAAGGAGAGATTCAACACTTTATGTGTTATAGCTTTCAGAATCAAAATTCAAAATGTACTTACTTTCACTGATGACACATGGGTATCAGGTCTGATTGATACTCAAGATGACTCTGTGTTGCATTGCATCTGCTACTGAATTAATGGGACATGGCACTTAACACAGGGAGAAGAACATATACACTTCCATATATGAAAATCTGTTTTATTGTTGCTTGCTTTTTAAAAAGGGGAATAGTGGTGATCATAAAAAGATTTTATTAGGTTCTTTATTACTGGTCGTTATTTTTCTTTTCTGTCAATTTCTGCCTCTGATGCAGCCATGGATTTTACTTATTTATCCACATTTGGTCCTGCTTATATATAAATGCCAGTCGTTATTTTCTTCTATGTCTTTCTCTTATATGGAGGGCTCTGATTTTACACTTCTGCTCACAAAACCATTTTAAGTTTCTGCTAGTTCCATGAAAGCTATAGGACTCCAGGCATATTCTATGTCCTGCTGTTTAAGTATACATGCTCTGGTGGCCTGTTCAGATCGATCGATTGATAAATACACGGACAGAGAGACAGATAGATATAAACACTATTTGGAAACCATGGAATAAAATAATAATAATAATAATAATAATAATAATAATAATAATAATAGCTTGCCTGCATATGTCCCTGTGAAAAAATCATGGGAAACCCTGTTTTTTTAAAACACCCACAAACCTTTTAAAAGGAACCAGAGTTTTGACAGCTAGCTATCAAAACTCTGGTTCCTTTTAAGGGGGGGGGGCTCACACTTTTCCATGTTCCTGGGCGCCTAGAATCTCAGGAACAAGCAGAAAAGTGAGAGCACCCTTAGGACAGTTGAGGCAAAAAAAAAAAGATGAGGATCCTGCCATGAAGGGGGTGTAGATCCCACCACCCCCTTTTTGTGAGCACAGATCACTTGCGCCTTTGGTTTGGCTTGACAGCTCGCCTTTTAGCTGTCAAACCAAATCAAAGGGGGGGGGAAGTGTATTTGGAGCCTCTCTGGATCAATCTCCAGGGTTGTTACCTGCTGCACTTTGTCAGTGGGTACATCCCTGGACATTGCCCAGGCAAGGCTGCCCACTTTTGGACTTCTGTAAGTGCACACGTGTGCGCTTGTGAAAAGAACAAAAAAATATTTTTTTTAAAATGATGTGCACAAATATTGGCACACATGAGAGGGCCCTAAAAATAGGTTTGTAACCATGGACTAGTCCCTCCATGGTGCTGCTTGGACACTTTGACGGGGCAGTCACTGACTGTCAAAACGGGGAATGCGAAAGTCAGCTGTCAAGCCAGAGATCACATGTCTGAGAAACGGCTTGTGATCATGGCAGGGAGAGCAGCAAGCCAGTGACAGCCACCCCTGAGTGCTGCTTGGGCACTTGTGGGGCGGCTGTCACCGGTGGGTGCCTGGGCAAGCTTGGCAAGAGTGGCAAGGTTTTTTGCTGCTCTTGCCAAGCAGCTTGCTAGCTGTTTCCTGGTACCCAGGAGGGGGTCGGTTGTCCAGGTTCGAATGACATGACAACCCATCAAGGGTACAACAGCCCCTAAAACAAGCCACCCTGCTGGAAACGGTCTGGGTTCGCATGACACGGCAACCCACCATGGCTTGTCACCCATGATGGGTTGTCATGTTGTGCAAACCCAGTCAGTGGCTTTATACAAATCAATGGTGCAGCCACACTTGGAATATTGTATGCAGTTTTGGTTTCTGCATCTCATAAAGTATGTTGTAGAGCTGGGAAAGGTGCAGAAAAGGGCAGCCAAAGTGATCAGAGGCTTGGATTAACTCCCCTGTGAGGAAAACTAACAAAGCTTGGGGCTCTTTAGCTTAGAAAAATGGTGAATAAGGGTAGGGGCATGAAAGAGGTGTACAAAATTATGCATGGCACGGAGAAAGTGAAGAGGTACCTGTCTCATAATACTAGAGCCTGGGGTCCACCAATGAAGTTGAATGGTGGGAGAGTCAGGACAGACAAAATGAAGTACTTCTTCACACAGTGCACATTTAAGCTATGGAATTTGCTTCCATAGAATGTGGTGATGGCTGCCAACTTGGATGGCTTTAAAACGGGATTAGACAAATTCATGGAAGCTGTGTCAATGGCTAGTAATCATGATGGATATATGCTACTACCGAATGCCTGACTGCCGTCTCCCAAAGCAGTTACTTTATTCCCAACTCAAGGATGGAAAGCGGAATATCAGTGGTCAATATAAACAGTTTAAAGATGTTCATAAGGCTAATCTAAAAAAAATGCAATATAAACATCGAAAACTGGGAAGCTCTGGCCCATGAATGATCTAACTGGTGGTTGGCCTTTAACAAAGGTTCTATGGACTTTGAAGAAAGCCCGAGTGCAAGGTGAAAGGGAGAAACGTGCTAAGCGAAAAGCACGTCAAATGAATCCTTTACAGGACCATCTTCCATCTGGTAACCTGTGTCCTCACTGTGGGAAGCTGTGTGGATCTAGAATTGGCCTCCACAGTCACTTACGGACCCATCGCTAGAGTCTACACAATTTTCTTTAGAATTTCTTCCTTTTAAAATCTCCTTTTTGTAAATTATTATCCTGGAAGACAATCTTACTCAGTCATGAGTGATCGCCTGATGATGATGATGCTACTACCTCCAAGATCAAACACAGTATGCCTCTGTGTGTGCCAGTTGCTGGGGAACAGAAGTGGGAGGATGCTGTTACACTCATGTCCTGCTTGTAGGCTTCCCAAACCAGACACTGGATAAGAGAGGTCTTTGGCCTGACGCAGCAGAGCTCTTCCTATGCAATCTTGACAGCTGGGTACTTGGCATATTTCCTTTTATAAGAGGGTGGTGGTCAGATGACAAAGAGGTCGAGGCTCCTGCACCTTTAATAGCTGTGCAGAAGAGAGGATTTCAGCCTTTAGGACACCTGCTAAAAATCCCCTCTTGTACACAAGGAGCCCCGTCCTCTTTTTTCACCTGGTCACCCGCTTTTATGACTGTTGCAAGGAAGGCAAGAAAATGTGTTAAAATTCCTGAACTCCTTCTGTTGAAAGGGCATATACTTTTCTCACCTTAGAGGCCAAAAGAGTTCATCTTTCTGTTTAAGCAATAAAGAGAAGCATAATCAGGAGAAACGATGGGTTTCTGAGTGTGCATGGATACGTTTTGTAAAAAGTGTTAGGTAATAATCTGGTCTAATTGTCTCAGTAGGTGAGAAACCAACCAACCTGGATTGCTGCGAAAGGAACAAGGCCTTTCTAGTAGCATTTCAAGGCCTGCTGCTTCTCTCATCAGTGTGAATGGTAAATTTCTGATTGACTTCAAGGAGAACAGGATTAGGCCCTTAGGCTGTACACAAGAGTCGATGTTGGTAAAAAGAGTGCAAATTGCTAGATGCTTCTGAAAACACATGATTAGATAAATCTTTGGCTGCCCCAAAGCTTTTTTTTATTTTTATTTTATTTTATTTTAATGCTGCAGTCTATATCTATGGCTGATAACAAGTTGATGTCTGTCAGTGAGGTTCAGCCTTCCCTTAATAATGTGCACTTACTTCTTTGCTAATGCTCATGTTCTTCCACACACTAACTATGGAGTTTTAAAAACTCTATAGATACGAAGGAGTTATAATGCTAAGAATCACACCTGCCTCGTCTTGTGAGGTCTAAGACACTGACCATAAACATCTGACTGCCCTGTCCACCCTGTGAATCAATAAAACCTTTAGTCTGATGGAGGAGCAGGCAGGAAGAAACCTTGTGTGCTTTATTTATTTATTTATTTATTTATTTAATTATTATATTTATACCGTACCTTTTTTCCTGCAAGGAACCCAAGGCGGCTTACATAATCCTCCTCTTCCTCCTCTCCATTTTATCCTCACAACAACCCTGTGAGGCTGGGAGTTAGGCTGAGAGTCAGTGACTGGCCCAAAGTCACCCAGTGAGTTTCATGGCTGAGTGGGGACTAGAACCCGGATCTCCTGAGTCCCAGTCCAACACTCTCACCACTACGCCATCGCCACACTGGCTCTTTGCTTGGCAAATCCTTTCCCTTAAATCCAGACTGAAAAAAATACACAGGGTGAAGCATTTATTGTGAGGGATGGGGTCAGGGATGGGGTCAAGGGTAGGCATGGTTGGGCACCCGCCGAGGGCCTGCACCCCAACAGGGGCCCACTCACAAGAGCTCCCTGGGCTTGCTCTCCCTCTTCACCATGGCAATCTGCTTGTTCCCCTGCCTCTCACCCTGGCCAGGCAGTTTGGGACCCCAGGCAAGCAGGCTGGATTTGGTCCCCACGCCTGAGGTTCTGCACTCCTAACATAGGCCCTATTCTAGCGAGATGTCCCCCCCCCCCCTTATCAGGTGTCCTTGATATCCCAGGACTCATCTTCTTCTGCATAATGTCTAAGTCTGAGCCCTAGGACACGGCCCAGATTGTATCAGCATTGGGCTGCAATCCTGTACCCACTTACCTGGGAGTAAGCACCACTGAACTCGGTGGGGCATTTTTCTTCTTCTTCTGAGTAGACGTGTATAGACATGTATAGGAAAGGAAACACGAGATCTTTGAATGCTTGAAAGAATATGAGTCTTCCGCAAAGTATTGGAATAGACACTGCAGTGTTAGCTGCGATTTCACATCGGTCTTGTTGACTGTTGGAATTGCATCTCAGCTCCGATGTGACACGTTTTTAAAAAATGTAAAAGATGATGAATGGTCCATTGAACCACACCGGATACCCTTTCCAGTTCTTGAACAGCTTTCATTTTGATCTGGTAGGCTTACTTATGAGGAGGGCAATAGAAGTGGGGCAAAAAGGTTTCCACCAGGTGGGGTTGCTGGGACTGCTGGAGACAACGCTGGGTGAAGCCATCCCTCTTCATTTGCATGGCCTTCCGCTCTGGGGAATGAAGTGAGGTGACAAGAGGTCATTTGGTGTAAGGGGCGTTATAAATCATCATCATCATCATCATCATCATCATCATCATCATCATCATCATCATAGCACTCTGAACAGGGCTGGAGAAGAAATAGCCAATCATCCACCTTTATCAGGGGTGCCCAAGCTGCCGCCTTTACTGTGGGCCCCCCTTGGGTGCCCTGACCCTGCCACTGCCAAATTCCCCTGGCCACTTGGTCCCCAGAGATCCTCATACAGATCACTCTTTCTGCACTGCTGCTAGCAGCAAGGAAAGATCAATCTGTATCAGGATCGCTGGTGTGTGTGTGTGGCCTGTGAATGGGTATACACATGTGCACACACAGGACCCCTGAGCAAGTATCACATGTGGCCCTCGAGGCTGAAAAGGTTGTGCACCTCTGACCTACATGCACTTTTGAAGTGCCGCTTGTTCTGGATCTAGAAATTCGGCAAGAGAGCATGTGTGTACAGAGGGAGGGTGGGTGGGTACATTCCAATTTTGCTTTCCCTTTTCCTGACTTGTGGTTTAAAAAATAAACGTATAGGCAAGCACTGGAAAATACCTGCAGACATGCATAATTGTAATGTGCTAACTGCTAGCTGCAAGTCTGAGCATGTGCTGGACAAAGCTCCACAGTGCTCCTCTACCATTCATAGGTTTTCAGGCTCACACTGAACTATTCATGCATTCGGAAAGAAGCCACTTTTCACTGTACATTTTAAGA
The DNA here is from genome assembly GCA_021292165.1 of Shinisaurus crocodilurus. Taxonomy (NCBI): domain Eukaryota; kingdom Metazoa; phylum Chordata; class Lepidosauria; order Squamata; family Shinisauridae; genus Shinisaurus; species Shinisaurus crocodilurus. The sequence goes on from CM037879.1 coordinate 117,445,190, forward strand.
ACACAAATAGGAAAGAGCAACACAGGGCAGTGAGAGAGAGGGGGGAGGGAGAGAGATGCAGTGAGAGGAAGAAGGAAAGAAGGAAGGAATTTGAAAATGGACACACTTGGGACTGCGTATTCATGTGAATACCCTGTGACTATCTGAAGTTCCTTCAGAATGCTTCTGCAAAAATTGCCTAGTTTGCAAATAGGATATTTAATATATGAGGATAAAATGGCGAGGAGGATGAGGATTATGTAAGCCGCCTTGCGTTCCTTGCAGGAAAAAAGGTGAGATATAAATATAATAAATAAAATAAAATAAAATAAAAATATATCTTGATTGCTTCTATGGGATTGTACCCTGCTTCTGTGAACACATTACCCAGCCTTTTATTTTTTCCTTTCCTGTCCCAAATTGATATCTTACTGTTTCATAGTATCTTATTTCCATTTGCTCCTTTTTGCCCTTTTATTATATAAAAAAGGGTGAGTTGGTGTTGTTGCTGAAGTCATTTAACAACCTTTCCTATAACATCCCACCTCCCTCTGCAGGAACCCTTTTATCCTTTAGTTTGTAGACCTGCTAACAAACTCACCTGACACCTGTACTCAACACTTTGTTAGTTGGCACTCTCACACTGGTTGTTTTGAATACCTACGTGTCCCAAAGTTCTAGTCTGAGCTAATTAAATAATAGCAATTATATAAATGGTACAAGTTCTAAGCAGGATTTGATTCATGCTTTGTTCTTTATCTTACATTATCATGGTGACACAATGTGATTATCATCCCAGGTTCTCCTGCATCAGTTTTCCTTGCGATTAGACTTTCTGTGTTGTACGGTACTAATCATGTGGACTTTCTACACACTGGCTGATGCATATATTAAATGAAAAAGCAATTCTGTATCTGTAAAGCACTGTGGGGGGGGGGGTTTGTTAAACCAGAGCTCTCAGCAGCCTGGCTGTGGTCTCTTCCACCACCAGGACAACATACTGAGGACCTGTGGTTTACGCTGGCTCAGTTTCTCTGAGTGTGGAAAGCTAAGCAGGGTCAGGCCTGGTTATTACTTGGATGGGAGACCCCTCCTCTAGTTTCCTGCATTGAGCAGGGGGTTGGACTCGATAGCCTTGTAGGCTCCTTCCAACTCTATGATCTAGGAATCTATGAATCTCTGTGGCAAGCCCGGAAGACTGTGACAAGCCCTGCAATGTTCATTAAGGGCACCACCTAGTCTGAAATACAAGCTGACTGAACAGCGCTCTGGTGTGCTCCCTCCCTCCCTCCTTCCCTCCATGTAGCTCCAAGAGATCCTCACAGTCACAATCATCATGTTCCTTTCTTTATATTTCCACTTGACACCAATTCTTCCAATCCATACTAATCCTTGCCTCCTGGGCCACACTCCAACTAAAAATCCCCTACCCCTAAGCTGCCATTAGCCAGGGAGGGAAGCTTCCTTTGGCATCAATGGAAGCTCCCCTTCCAGAGCTAATATCAGCTCCAGAGGGTGGTTTGGGGTGCGACCGCAGTGCAGGAGAGGGCGGGGTTAACCCCCTCCCCCTGCACACCACAATCCTGCTCCCCTCTCCTCTGCAGCTTCTATTGTTAAAGGCGGGGACCCAGTCACATTAAGTACATTCACACATTTAATGTCACTTCTGTTCAGACAGAAGTCAAGCCACTGGTCTACTACCACCTGGTCTCACTGGTGGCAGCGCTACAGGTTCTCAGGTGGAGGCCTTACACAGCCTTAAGATTCTTTTATTGGAGGCACCAAAGTACTTCTGAACCTATTGCATATACCAGTCTTGCCCAACCTGGTGCCCTCTACATGTGTTGGACTACAACTCCCATCATCCCTAGCCGGCATGGCCATTGGAGGGCACCAGGTTGGGGGTAGTTGCCATACATGAAGCAGCCCTAGGAAAATGCCATGCCACAGGTAATTTTCTGCAGCAGCAGCAGCAGCAGCAGGTAGAAAGGGCTTTGCATTCTCATGTGTTTGCTGCTCAAAAATCACTTTCACTGCCCCCCTCCCTAAGTTTCAGTTGTTGTTGCACCCTCTTTTCTATGCTCCATGAGACAAAGTCAGGTTCTTAACTAGCCCCATAGAGCCCAAGGGGTTATTTCCCGTAATGAACCACAAGCACGTATTCTTACTGAGCAACACTTTAATCTTTCTTGTTGTCTGTTGCTTAACAATGATGTTGCCAGAAAGTCACAAGCTCTTTTGTTCAGTCGCTGTTTTGTCATGCTTTGCGTATTATCATATTAAATGTAGTTTGCTTCACAATCTGAATTTGAAAATCCTGGAACTATATCTGTCATAAAACCTGACAAAGCAGCTGAAAATGGGGTTGGGGGAATGGGGGGAAGAGCTGACTTCCATTTGCCTGAATGTCTGTATTAAAAGAGTCTTTTCCGTAGTTTGCGTCTGCCCCTGAATGTTTTCAAGTGCAGACATTCAAACAACAACAAAAATACTGCACTGTAGAACCTGTACTGTAGAATAAAAGGCAATGCCCATTATTAGAATGATTACACAAATGGCTAAAGGTAGTGCATTATTTTCCCTTGTTTCCATGGGTGTGGAATATCTATGTTATGTTGAAGAACTGTGTCAAAAGAAAACCTTGGCTGCCTTCTGTTGGAGAAAACCCCTCAAATGTCTTTGAAGTGACAACCAAACTGGGAAATATAACTGACTCACAGCCTTTAAGCGATCAAGAAGTGATCAAAGCTGTAACTCTGGAACTCAAGAAGAAGAAAAAAAACCTGACATGCTTAGGGAAATGAGCAAAGCTTACTGCCAGCTGATATTCAAGGAAACAGAGAACAGGAACTGAAATTATTATGAAACATACATTTCTATGTGGCAGTCATAAAGTAGTGTATACAGTGCCTCCCAAACTTTTGTCCAATGAAAAGCACCAACTGGTTGTACTTCCTGACCCACAAAATATCTGTGTCTGTGATACATCATTTGCATCATGAGTTTGCTTACATGAAAGCAACCTTTACATGAAAGCAACCTTTAATTTTCAGACCATGATTAATGTTTGTGGAAAACTCAAAATGCAGCATTTTGATCACGTGTGATTGGTGCTTTCTCTGCATATCTGCTAAAGGAGTTATCAGTGAGTGATTGGATCTAATGGAGAACACGCACAATTATTAAGGGTGATGGACAGTATTGTCACAGTCACTGCATTTATTTTTATTTTCATGTTGTTGGTGAATTGTGGAGTTGCTGCTTAATAAGGATGGGATAGTGGCTAGTCTCCAAGTTCTAGGAGCTACTGGCTTATCAGTAGTCAATCCACTGAGAATACAGCTACCGTACTTCCACAACCCATTCCTAATATTCCCCTTCATAATTATTGTTTTACCAGTCTCATTCTGGAGACCCATTGGAGCAACTATTAGTTTTCTGCTGTTATTACACTTTTGAGTCTCATGACAGCTGTTAGAATACTGTTCTCACTAGGCCTATTGAAACATCTGGATCAGACACACCACCTCTTTCTCATATGTGAAAGGACTGACTCAAATATCCCTGGACATATTTACCCCCATTGACCTTTCCTAAGAATCAAATCCTTCATTTAATCATGAGCTGATTTTGTTGCTTTTAAATGGTAAAGGCTGCTTGCTTTCACTCGGGGTTTAATTGCAACCAGGATTGCCTAGAATTTGGTTTCAGTTCCAGAGCTAACACTGGAATATGTGCACTAATAATTAAACAGAAAGCCTCTGAGTATATGCAGAGTGGCCTTCCCCACCACTAAGTAAGTAGGGTAGTCAGATGCAAAAGAGGTCAGGGCTCCTGCACCTTCACTAGTTCTTGTGGGGGAGGGAATTGTGTGGTGTAGTGGTTAGAGTGTTGGACTGGGACTTGGAGATCTGGGTTCTAGTCCTCACTCAGCTATGAAGCTCACTCGGTGACTTTGGGCCAGTCACTGACTCCCAGCCTAACCTACCTCACAGGCTTATTGTGAGGATAAAATGGAGAAGAAGAGGAGGATTATGTAAGCTGACTTGGGTTCCTTGCAAGAAAAAGGGTGGGATATAAATATAACAAATAAATAAAAAGGAATTTTATTTTTGCAGGATAAGCTACTCCTGCTGAAATTCCCTCTTCTGCACAACTACTAAAGGTGCAAGAGCCCTGTCCCCCACTTTTTTTTGCCTGCCCAGCCTATACTCTACTATACTCTAGAGGGTCAGTAGACATGATTTTTACTGCACATCAGCTCCAAGAAAAATGCCTGGAGCAAAATCAACCCCTTTATATGGCATTTATTGATTTGGCTAAGGTCTTTGATACTGTAGACCGAACAGCTCTCTGGACTATCCTTATGAAAATTGGATGCCCCAATAAATTTGTGAATATCTTGCGACTTCTCCATGACAACATGACGGCAACAGTTTTGGACAACAACGGCTCTCATGGTGCTCCATTTAAAGTGGGATCAGGTGTTAAACAGGGATGTGTTATTGCCCCAGCATTATTTGCTATTTTCATCACCATGATTTTACATCTTGTCGAGGGGAAACTTCCCACTGGTGTGGGAATTATATATCGAACAGATGGAAAACTTTTTAATCTCAGTAGGCTGAAAGCAAAAAGTAAGGTAATTACAACCTCCATTGTGGAACTTCAGTATACTGATGATAATGTGGTCTCCGCACATTCAGAGGATGATCTCCAAACTATCCTAAATGCTTTTGCAGAAGCATACGAAAAACTTGGTCTCTCACTTAACATCAAAAAAACCAAGGTGCTTCATCAGCAAGTGCAAGCTAACCCTTTGGTGATGCCATCTATCCAGCTTGGCGGGACAATACTGGAAAATGTCGATCATTTTCTCTATCTTGGCAGCTATCTTTCTGTTACAGCTAACATCGACAGTGAAATCCAGCATCGTTTGAGCTCTGCAAGTGCCGCATTTTCTCGAATGAAACGTAGAGTGTTCAAGGATCGGGATATCTGTAGGGAGACCAAAATGCTGGTGTATAAATGTTGGTGTATTACCAACTTTATTGTATGCCTGTGAAACACGGACTATCTATAAACGTCACTTCCACCTCCTTGAAAGATTTCATCAACGTTGCCTCCGGAAAATCCTGCGAATTACCTGGGAAGATAGGCGAACAAATGTCAGTGTACTGGAAGAAGCAAAGACTACTAGCGTTGAAAAAATGATCCTTCAACGCCAACTTCAGTGGACCAGTCATGTTGTTCGAATGTCTGACTGCCGTCTCCCAAAACAGTTACTTTATTCCCAACTCAAGGATGGAAAGTGGAATATCGGTGGTCAATATAAGACAGGGGTCCTCAAACTTTTTACACGGGGGGCCAGTTCATTGTCCCTCAGCCTGTTGGGGGGCCGCACTCACTGGGACTCCCCTCTGCCGCCTCCTTCATGCTGCCCCCGCCGCCGCCGCAGGACCCCCGCCGCAGGACCGCCCCGCTGCTGCCGCCGCAGGACCCCCCGCCTCCCGTTGCAAGACCACCCCGCTGCCCCCCGCTGCTGCTGCCACCGCAGGTCCCCCCCGCCCCCGTAAACCCCCGCCGCCGCCATAGCCCCACCCGCCGCTGCCATAACCCCACCCGCCGGCGCCATCCTACCTGGTCCCCTGCGCGCTGCTGCTGCTGGTGCCTCTGCCACAGCCTCCGCTCGAGGCCGCCGCCACCACTCCGTCGCGTCCATCCTGGACTCCGCCTGCGCTCAGTTTCGAAAAACAGCGTGGGCGGGGTCCAGGATAGATGTGACGGGACCAGCGGGCGGTGAGGCAGATGAGGTAAAGCCCCCCCGCCGCTTCCCGCCCACCCACCCACCGTAACCCGCCGCTTCCCGCCCACCGTAACCCGCCGCTTCCCGCTTCCCGCCCACGCACCCACCCACCGTAACCCGCCGCTTCCCGCTTCCCGCCCACGCACCCACCGTAACCCGCCGCTTCCCGCCTTCCCGCCCACCCGCCCACCGTAACCCGCCACTTCCCGCTTCCCGCCCATGCACCCACCCACCGTAACCCGCCGGTTCCCGCCTTCCCGCCCACCCACCCACCGTAACCCGCCGCTTCCCGCTTCCCGCCCATGCACCCACCCACCGTAACCCGCCGCTTCCCGCCCACCCACCCTAGCCCGCCGCTTCCCGCCCACCATAACCCGCCGCTTCCCGCCCGCCCACCCACCCACCGACCGCTTCCCGCCTTCATCCCTGCCGCCGTCCTACCTGGCCACCGCCACCGCCCGAGTCCGCCGCCGCCGCCGCTGCTCCGGCACGTCCATCCTGGACTCCGCCCGCGCTCAGTTTTGAAAAACAGCGCGGGCGGGGTCCAGGATGGACGTGCTGGAGCAGGGTCCCGTCGCGTCACTTCCGCCGCGCCGGAAGTGATGTGACGGGACCAGCGGGCGGCGAGGCAGATAAAGTAAAGCCTGTGCCCCGCTACTGGCTAAGCCGCCCCTCCTCCCCTTCCCCCCCCACAGGAGATGCAGGGCGGCAGGCAGGCAGGCAGGCAGGCAGGCGGCCCGGCAGGCGGCCCGGCAGGCGGCCCATGCCCCCCCCCCCGCCGGCTCAGCCGCCCCTCTTCCCTCATAACTCTTGATTGGCCGCCGGGCCGGATGAAAAGACCCGGCGGGCCGGATGCGGCCCGCGGGCCGTAGTTTGAAGACCCCTGATATAAGAGGTTTAAAGATGTCCTTAAGGCTAATCTAAAAAAATGCAATATAAACATCGAAAACTGGGAAGCTCTGGCCCATGAACGATCTAAATGGAGGTTGGCCTTTCACAAAGGTTCCATGGACTTTGAAGAAGCCCGAGTGCAAGGTGAAAGGGAGAAACGTGCTAAGCGAAAAGCACGTCAAACAAATCCTTTACAGGACCATCTTCCATCTGGTAACCTGTGTCCTCACTGTGGGAAGCTGTGTGGATCTAGAATTGGCCTCCACAGTCACTTCCGGACCCATCGCTAGAGTCTACACAATTTTCTTTAGAATTTCCTCCTTTAAAATTTTTCTTTTATAAATTTGTTACCCTGGAAGACAATCTTACTCGGTCACGAGTGATCGCCTGATGATGATGCCCAGAAAGTCTGTCAGCTCCAGGCATCTTGCCTTTGCCACCACACTAGGCAGCAGAAGACATTCCAGTCTTGTTGCGGTGCACACCTCAGAAGCATAGAGATTCCTTAAGTGAGGTTGATCTTCAGGCAGGGGTGCCTAGAACACTGCCTGTGGGCATATCTCAGGTTTCAGGGCCAAACCAGACAGGAAAGCTAGCTTTTTGCATCTTCACCTTTAAGGTGTACAAATAATGCAAATAGCAGCCACTGGGTGGGAAGAGGGCATTGATAATGATCAGGATCACAGCAGATGAGGAGAGGGAATTTAACCCTTCCTCTCCTGCTGTCATCCTGATGGAAAGAAGCTGCTATCTGCATTGGGAAGAATTCCACCCCTGAATGGCACCAATGGGGGATTTTGCCCCCATGAAAATAGCAACTTCAAATTAGTGATTTTCATCAGGACCACAGCAGAGGAGGAAAGGGCTAAACTCCCCTGTCCACCTACAGCCATGTTGATAATTATCAACTCCCCGAATGGCTGTTATGTGCATTTTTAAAAAGTGGGCACATTTGGGATGTTTGAATCAGCAAGACCTGACTCATCAGATTCAGATTCCTCCTCACCACTCATTCCTACTCATATTCATATCAGATTGCAAACTTCTCTTTTTTTGGATGAAAATTTGTGTTTTTTTTAAATGAGCATTTTTTCAAACATCTGGATCAATTGTGTATGTTTTTGAAATACATACAGATTTTCTTGCATTGATTAAAGGATGTTTGTGCACATTTCCCCAAAGGATGCATTTTTTCATGCACATTTTTCAAATGTACACATTTTTCAAATTCATTTTTTTTTTGTTATAGTTCCACGAATCTCATCACAAGCTTGGAACTGTACATACTTCGCCCGCAGATCACATTTGGGTCCACACATGGTTCCAGGGAGGTGTGAACTCAGTAAATTCTGGTAAAAAAAATATCTGAATTTCTCATACATCCCTAGTAAATGTAGCACTGTGCTGAATTTTTCAATCTACTTATTTTCAGCTATTTATTGGAGGGCAGGGGTAACATTGCACCCAAAAATTGTGGGAAGGGATGAGAATTTTGGAGAAATTTCTCAGGGTGCAGTGCTTCAGTGCTTACCGTACTGTAAGGATGTGGCTGAGGGTTGTGTGTGTGTGTGTGTGTGTGTGTGTGCGTGCGCGCTCTTCATTTTACCATTTTTATCCGTTCTGTCCTTGCAGCCTCTGCGGCTGCTTGAGCCTTCTGAAAAGCCCCCCCCCCCCGACTTAACCAGGGCTTTCTCCCTTGGGGCTCTCCAGTGCTGTTGCCTGCTGAGTGTCTGAAGCTGAGTGAGGCACCACTGGAAAACCTCATGGGAGGAAGTCCTAGATCAGTGACCAGTCCTCTAGGGGGCTTTTCAGGAAGCTCCAGCAGCCAGAGAGGCTGCAAGGACAGAACAGGATAAAAATGGTAAAATAAAGAATGCACGCACACCCCACCCATCATCTCTTTACAGCAAGGTAAGCACCAAAGCCTTGCATCCTGAGAAATTTCTCCACATTTCTTAACATCTCTGCGAAAGAAGCAGAAAAATGATTGCCTCTTTCACAGGGAAATGAAGAGGTTGCAAAAGAGAAGGTCAGGTTTCTGCAGAGCCCTAGTTTCTGCTGAAGACAGTTGTTTAACTCATGTCGAATTTGGCCCTCAGGGACAGGGTTAGCACTGGGGCAATACTCAAGGATAAGTGTTCTAAGACCTTAGTCTTCCTTCCTGATCCCACAGTGAGCTGTCCGAGGTCCTGATGATGGACCACCTCTAAATTCTCTTCTATAATTTTGGCTATAGTACCTCTCTCTCTCTCTCTCTCTCTCTCTCTCTCTCTCTCTCATGAACTCACGCATGCATGCACCCACACATGCACACCAAATAATAACAACAAAACAACAAACATCCCAGTCTTAGATTTAAAGTGGGAAGAAACAGAAGGGAAAATGAGAGCTAGTTTTGTGTTGAATGACCTTGATTTGTTCTGTACTAATTTCTCACGAATCAAACTAATTGGTCTTTACAGTTTCAAATTTGTCTAAGGCTAAGAAACAAGATGAACTACAGCGTGATGACTGTCATATTTTATGTTCTGATTAAATCATTGTGTTTTGCTCTTCTGCGCCTGCGATTCATTTATTTACCTTTTACTTTTATGACCTAGAGGAATATCATCTGCTTTAGATCCTTCTTCCCTCTCCATTAATAATATTGGTGTTAATGATTTCCTGTTGTGAAAAGACATCCGTTTTGATGTTTATTCATCTTCAAGGGATATACATCCTTAGGTTTTGTGATCTAAATATAATCACAGTGTGACATAATTCTAAAGAGGTGTATTATGGAATAAGAGAACCACTGTGTGGATAATCAATTAGATTTTAGCATTCTTCTGATGCTTGCTCCTACTTGGAAAATGTAGAGAAAATCTTTCTATAATGGAAATAATATTGCAGGCTGTTAGGGATGTCAAATCTGCTCTTCTTTCTCTAAAACTGGGGTAGGCAACTTGTGGTGTTGCTGGTCTACAACTCCCATAATTCCTGTCCATTGGCCATGTTCACTGGGGCAGATGGGACTTGAAGGCCAACATCTTGAGGGCCACAGGTTTCCCAGCCATGCTCTAAAAGGATAGATTTTAAAACAAACAAACAAACAAACAAACAGGAGGGCTTTTTAAAAAAAACAAGCAAGCAAGAAAAGGAAACTTTTAATAAATACCAGTGAAACATTTATCTAGAATTATTTTGTCTAATATTCTGTAAAAATCACAAGCTATGGAATGCACAATTTTTCCAAAACATATATACAGGCAGTCCTCAGACAACTTTTTAAAAAATGGCATAGCACTGAGATGGGTCCTGGAGTATTGGAGGTACAGGCATTTCCACAAAATTGGCCACTTGTGTCAAAAGTAGAGCTGAAATAAATTTAATATTGGCCAAAATGTGCAAATATAGAATTTGAGAATTTCCCGAACCTCTTGTTCCAAAACGATTTCAGTACAAGTTAAAATAATGGAATAACTTTCTAATGCCATCAAAAAAGAATGACATCAGGAAAATGGCTCAGAATATTATACATACAAATATTTTGCTTGGAAATATGTCACATTGAGAAGCAGAGAAACATAGCCAAACAGTATAGTTTTGGCTGAAATTCAGCTCATGACTAATATTTGAGCCTGTACACAGACTTAAACAAAGCTGAAATCTGCATGCCATTTACTTGGCATTTCGAATTAAAATACCACATTTGAAATTTAGATTGGAACACCCTGGATGTAATGGTGGGCTAGAATTTCCCCATGCAAGTTTGAAATTTGAGATCCCCCCCCCCACTCCAAACTGCATTTAATTTGTGGCTAAGGTTTTCAAATATCATCTAAATAGCAGGCTCCAGTACACCAATTGACCATTGATTGACAGCGGGGGCGGGGGGGGAGGTATAGCTTAGTGGCAGAGCACTTGCTTTGCATGCAGAAAATCCAATGTTCAAACCCTGGCATTTCCACTTGAAAAAGATCTCAGTTGGCAGAGCTGGGAGAAACCTCTGCCTGTGACACTGGAGATCAGCTGTCAGTAGTCAAAAGATAAAATGCTGAGCTAGATGGACCACTGGCGATGGTCTGACCTGGAATAATATACAAAGCAGCTTTCCTTCTGTATTCTTACCACTTCATCTGTTTCTCTAGAGCAGGGCTGTTGAACTTCTTTGAGCCTGAGTGCTGAATTCCATCTCGGGGAAGCTCTTGGGGGCCTCATTCTAGTGGTGGGCGGGGCCAAAGGCCAAAGGGGCGAGGCAAAAAGCAGAGAGGCGGGCCCAAAAATACACCCACCCACAAATACCAGCATAGTTTAGCTTATAACTTTTATTGCCAGTAACTAAGCCTTAGAATCTCCACCTTTTAGAACGGGGAGAAAAACTGAACAAAAGCTCAAATGATCGGTGGTCAGGGTAAAGGGTGTGTGGCCAGAGGAAGGGCACATGGCCATCTAGGGAGCCCCCTAGGGTTGGATGGGGAATCCAGGTGGCCTGGATTTGGCCACCTGGCCTGAGGTTCTGCACCCCTGCTCCAGAGCCCCCTTCATGCATCAATTGTATGAACAGAGCTCCATACAATGGCCAGGGAGCTTGCCTCTGCTGCTGGTCCTACCCAAGAGTCAGGCATGGCACTGGCCCTGCCTCCTGGATGTCCATTTGTTGGCATGGGTGTCTTCAGAAAGGAATCCTAAACATGAACTCCAGTTTACCGGTAGGCTTCCACATGATCAGGGCTCCTCACGGTGCAGGGGTCCTATTGCATGTTTGTGGCAGGGGTGGTATGACTGATGCCAGGGGATGGGGCTAGCACCCCCATTCTCCTGCTGCCACAGTCACCCCCTTCATGGGACTGATGTGTAGAAGCTGCCATCTAGACCTTACGTTCCATCGCCCAGTGGCTTCACCCTCAATGCTCATTCCTATCTGCCAAAGGTGCCAAAAAGGAAAGACACATTTCTGCCATAATGGCCAAAAGATCAGGTTGCTGCAAATTAGCTAAGATTTCAGTGGATGGAAGGGTGGCAAAAGCCCGGACAGGAGAGCTGCAGGCACAGGGGATGAAAGAACCAGGGGAATCAAGATGATTTGAGACAGACATCCAGAGCCTGCTGAAGTGCCACAGCATGATATGTTAAGAAGAATGTTCCCAAGCATAGCTAGTCCCATAATTTGAATATGTCATCTGACTGGTAAATTCCAACCATTATTTTCAATGAAGGAGCCAAAGATTCCAGAAAGCCCCTCCTGCTCATTCTTCACTCTCTGCCTATATACTTAATGAGCAGCATTAATTTTTATTTTGCTATGGACAGTCCCCTCCCCTCCCTGTATTCTTTCCCTGCCCCACTCCCAACATGCTGCCTGGTTCATTTTTTTTTTTTTTAATGCTGCTGTGTTGCTAAGCCAATAGATAAACACAGGGAAACAGAAATCCATGAGTGCAAGAGATTTACATATTTAATAACTTTATACCCCTCTGTAAGATAAGGCATTAATAAATATGTGGAATTGTATACCATGTTGTTTCTGCATATTTGTGCTGGACTCATGTCATTGGCATTGCATTCATGTTTCAAGGTCGACATATGATTCTTATCAAGCTGGTCCTAATGCCCATGAGTTCCACAGGATATTAAGCCGACCAGAAAAAATGAAGCAACTTGCTTTGTACACTTGTCTGAGGACTGTATGAGATGTACAATCGCTTCTCATTTTTAGCATTCTAGGCACTGAGCTTCTGTTAGATTAGGGGTGTATGTTTCTGGATCTGTTAAAACTGGGTACAGCTTTTTGGCTGGATGTGCAAGAGATAACATAAAGGATTTTTGTTTTTAGATACAGCTACCCTGATCCAGAGGCCCATATGTACTTTGGCACACATAGATCTATTCCATGCTGGGCTGGTAGAGGGAGCTAATCCATGCATGGAAACAAATGTGCACGTGGATCACCTCTCTTTGTTGAAAAGGAGAGTGCCACTCTGGGCAGGGAAGCTCACTACACTCATCAGAAGCATACACTTGGAATGGATCGCTGAACTGGGGTAAGAAGGGGTGCTTCCAGACAAAGCTTTTATTGTGCAATCACTCTGCCTCATTCATGGGATATTGCAGGGGATCCAGATGATGTCTTCAGTTTGTAACCCTCCTGTGTTTTCCCACCACATCTTCTGTATTTTTTCTTACCCCCCAAAAAATAAATTCAGAGAGAAAAGGTGGCATAGCTGCACAATGCCTTTTGATTGGTGCTAGGAGTCTTCTGTCTGGAAACATCCAGGTACAGCTGGCAAAATTTAGTAATGCTTAATTCCCATAGAAATCAATTGGACTGAAGTGTACGATGAATCTTTGGAATCTGCAATCCTATGCACACTTACTGGAAGCAAGTCCTATTGAATGCAATGGGATTTATGTCTGAGTAAACATGCATAGGAGTGTACTGAAAGTTCCATTGGTTTCAACCTGGATTGTGTGTGCTTTCTATGGGTTGAGCCCAGAAATGTCAAACATTTTTTTTTTTAAAGTTGTAGTCTAGGAGATATTTAGGTGGTAGTCCCATCCCATTATGCCTTAATAAATACCAGGACTGATTTTTTTTTTGTTTTTTTGGTCATGGTATGAAAATATGGATGACAAAATCCTTTCCCCAGAAAATTTTGTACTGAAAACAATGTATTTCTCTCTAACCAAGGAAGACATAGAATCATAGAATCATAGAAAAGTAGAGTTGGAATGGGCCTACTACAAGGCCATTGAGTCCAACCCCCTGCTCAATGCAGGAATCCAGGTCAAAGCATCCCTGACAGATGGCTGTCCAGCTGCACCTTGAATGCCTCCAGAGTGGGAGAGCTCACCACCTCCCTAGGTAGTTGGTTCCATTGTCTTATTGCTCTGACAGTCAGGAAATTTTTGTTCCTTTTCTTCTATCAACAATTGTTGACTTAGAGGTGCATTTTAATATGCTTTCTTTAGCAGTCTGATGGCAGGCATGTAGTGATGGTGGCAAAGATAAGGCTAGATGGAAAGATTTTGCTTTCTTTCCTGTCAAAACCCACCTTGAAAAATATTATTTCATTATGTACCAATAATAGGGGTGGGGAGAAGGGGAGAGGGTGGATGTAAGAGGGTTCATTTGTTCCGAAAGAAATATATAGTAGTAGGATGCAAAAAAAAAAAAAAATCTACCAAAGAAAATTCAAAATAGAACCTCTGTGATTTTTCTTTTTTTCTTGCTTTTTTTTCTTCTTCCCAGTGTCAAAAGTTCCACAGACAATTAGCTTCAAATGCAGAACTACATCAGCTGCCTCTTCAAAGTCAGGCTGTAAACACTTTAGTTCTGTGTTCTTTTTGTCCTTAACCTTTTTTTTTTTTTTAAACAGGAATTCAGACTGTAAACACAACACAATTATTATTGAGTTTCAATGCATACAAAACTCCTAAGACATTCTTCTTTCAAAGGCTGGTTTAAAGCTTTTTAGCAGGAATATGAGTGGAAAGGGAAGCATTTGCCATCTGGTTAAGGGAGCAATCCTACGCACATTTACATGGAAAAAAAGTCCTACAATTTCCAGTATGCCCCTGCCAGCATGGCTGGCTGGGGCATGCTGGGAATTGTAGGACTTTCCCCCCATCTAAACAGGTATAGGATTGCTCCCGGAGCTAAGGTAATGTTTGGAGGGGAATGTCAGCAGAGAGACACCAAGGCTGCAATCCTGTGCACACTTTCTAGGGAGTAAGTTTCAGGGAAATCATGGGACTTGCTGGGTACAAACATGCATAGGATTGCACAAGATGGATTTTTCCCCCTCCCCAAATATACTTAACCCTAACACGTACTTGTTTCTGTTAATTATGTTTAATATAATAACAATATTACAATTTTAATGAGCATATAAAACTTTAAAACTATAATATAATATTCAAAGAAAAGATATGTTCTTTGAATATTTTTATATGCTTTTTAAAATATTAAGTGAATGCTCTAAGTGGAAAATGTAACAAAAGGATAAAGGTCGAAAGGACATTGGAGGCATTTTAAGCTTTTTGTTTGTTTGTTTTGTTTTACTAAGATTGCAATATTTTTTTGAAAGCACGGGATCGAGTTGTTCACATTTATTGTAAGAGCTAATGGCTAGGGATGAAATAAATGAAGTTTACTTATGATTAAAGGCACTTAGTATGGCTGCTTTACTATTAAAAATATTGTTTGTCTTCTGTTTGTTAGATGTGTGAGTGGGAGTAGTCAAAGTTGCCAGCCCATTGTTAAAATTTTGCAAACCGCCCATTGGCTCTTGGGTGGTCTAGAAATGTAATAAATAAAAATAAAATAAATAAATAAAATCCCCAAACTGATCAGAAGATATATATTTATCTCTTGGAATGCTCTTCTTATTTAAGTATCAGTTACTGAATGTTCAGTACTAAATCCACTCAGTGAAATGGCAGTAGTGGCATTGTGACAACAGGGTTGCTCACACCTGCCCTCCTTGTGAGGTAGGACAGGTGGCCAGACACCCTTTTGTTGGTTATTCTGGGGTGGTGTTGACACCATTCATGTGAATAAACCTCAGTCTGAGGCATTTCAACCTTTATGAATCAGGGGAAAGAAAGAACTGCACAAAAGCCGGGAAACCACCAATGATTGGTGGTTGGGGGAAAGGGCACAGGAAGGGGGCGTGACCATCTGCGGTACCCCAGAGGGCTGGTTTGGGATCCCAGGAGGGACAGATTGAACCTTGGGCCTGAGGTTCCCCATCCCTATTTTAAAGGGATGAGTCATAGGGGGCAATGAAGGGAACAGGTGTAGTAATGAAGACTTTGGTACCTACAGATACCTGGTCATGTTTGGGAAATTCTTTTGTTCTGGGACATGTTGTAGTATGGGGGGTGGGATGGGTAGGCTGGATTTGTTACAGTGCACATTCCTTTTAGAAACAAATGGAAAATGAACTGAATGGGCCTGCTTTGATTCATTCATTTTAGTTGTACAAATGGGTGGAATTCAAACACATTAGTTCTAAATGAATGTTCTATTTGTAACTCACTTTTATTTATTTATTTATTTATTTATTCAGAACTCATTTCTTTGAACTGGAATTATGGAACAGCCTGTACATGTAATAGAAAGTGGGGCAGAGAGAAAACAGTGAAATTAGCAGATTGGAAAAGCTGAATGCAACGCCACTCTCCTACATTTTAGCAAATGTCTCCAAGAAAGTCTCTAACAATCCAATAAGTCAGCGTGGGTAACTTGTGGCCCTCCAGATGTTTTGACCGACACTCCCAGAATCCCTCACCATTGACTGTGCTGACTAGGACTGATGGGAGTTGTAGGCTAAAACTTCTGGAGGGCCACAAGTTTCCTATCCCTGCAATAGGTCTTCTGTTCACATTGCCCCATCCATAAGCTTCCGATCACACTGGCAACAACAAAGAGATGAAACCAATAAAATGTGACACCAGATCACTTTCTCTGCTGCTTTTCATGAGTGGCTGGCACTCAAGTCTGGTTCATTCCTTCTTCACCTCGAGACTGTCAACTGCTCTTTAAGACTGCCACCCATCTGCTTGTCTGGTCAATCCTCAGCTGTGTCATTCTTAGTTCTGTTTAGTTTATACAGAGATTAGGCCGCATCTGTTGCAGGTATGGGAGAGAATTTCTTTCTGTTTGCATTTTAATGTGAATTTACCTAATTTCACACTTTGGAACCACTATGCAAACTGAAACTCCATTGTCCTTTAAAAATTATACTTTTCCGAATTTTGCAGTGGAGTTCTCCAATCAAAACATGCATACAAAAATGTGTATATTGTGGCGGGGCGGGGGAGGTTAAAAAATGCAGTGCCTTAGGAAAATTGCTTGCAAAAAAATGTGTATATTAGGCAAAAATGCATACGAAAATGCACGTATTAGGAGAAATGTGCCCAAAAATGGACCCAAAAATGGACCTGAAGGACCAGGTCTGCAGCTTGGGGGTCATTCTAGACTCCCAGCTGTCCATGGAGGCTCAGGTGTCAGCTGTGAGCCGGGCGGCACTGTATCAACTCCATCTGATTCAGCAGCTGCGCCCCTACCTTCCTAATCATCTGTTCCCATCAGTGGTCTCCTCTCGCCTAGACTACTGTAATGAGCTCTATGTGGGGTTACCCTGGAAGACGGTTCGGAAGCTACAGCTGGTACAGAACGCGGTGGCTCGCCTGGTTAAAGGCAGCCGCCGCCGGGATCACATCACTCCAGTGCTCAAAGAGCTGCACTGGCTACCAGCTGCATGCCGAGCCAAATTCAAGGTGTTGGTTTTGACCTTTAAAACCCTATACGGCTCCAGTCCAGTTTATCTCAAGGAGTGTCTCCAGCAACACCAAGTAGGCCGCTCAACAAGATCTGCCACAGACGGCCTTCTCCTTGTCCCTTCAGCCAGAGCAGCTAGACTGGTGGGGACGAGGAAGAGGGCCTTTTCTGTGGCGGCCCCCATACTGTGGAACTCTCTCCCGAGTGACCTCCGCCATGCCCCCTTTCTGCTGAGCTTCCGCCGCTCACTAAAAACATGGCTATTCAAGCGGAAATATGGGGTGGGTTAAGATTTTAAAATTTTATACTGTTTTAAATGTATTTTATATTTTATCATGTTGTACATCGCCCAGAGTGGCTGGTTTGCCGGCCAGATGGGCGATTCATAAATAAATAAATAAGCTTATGAATTTTCATGCATTTTAAAAAAAAAATCTCCACATTTGTGATGAACTGAGCATAAGACTGGAAAAATGAGAAACTGAGAGAAACCAAAATTGACAGATTAGTCCACCCTTTAAAAAAGTTTGTTTGACATTTATAATTGTCTATAAAATAGGTTTCCTTGTCCTATCTACATGAGATTTGGTATGCCTGATCCTTTTGGAGGGGTAGTTGAATGACTTCAAAATTCATGTCAAGAGGATGGGAAAAACAGACATCATAAGCAAGAGAAGAGCAGCAGAATTCCTGTTGAAAACAATAGGAAGCTTATAAGAGATGTGCCTTTTTTAGTTGCCTCTAAAAGTGGGAATCAAAATCAGATCAGATCTTTATTATGGTCAAAGACCAGCATAAACAGTAAGTCAACAGACAACAGTTGCACAAAATATATACAATACCAAGGTTCTGGTCCTTCCTCACTGATTTAAACAAGGCCTAAGAAGTTATAAGACTATGGCATGTTCTTCTAGCCAAACCCACCCCAGAATTTGGCAATGTTATATAGGTTATAGAGGGGTCTCTGTCTGCTAGAATGTTTTCCCACTTTGTCTGAAATTCAGCAGATCTTATGAATCGAAGGAATAGCAGAAAGCCTGAAAATGTCATGCCATTTGGATGGAAACCACCAAACTAGCAGGCAACAGATATTTGGCTAGGTCTCCCACTGAAATCAATGGCAAAGGAAAACGAATGGGAATTACGGAAATGGATGAATTGGTTCCAGATCTGTAATAAAATGAATGTAATTCCAACAAATACGTAATGAAATGAATGAAACTTTGAATAACAAAACAAATGGACTAATGAAATTATTTTTTCCCCTTGCTTGTCCCTCAGGAACGATGCAGACAAGTCTACACAGTGCATGCACATCAGTAATTGATTTCAGTGCCATTTGGTAAAGCTCAAAGTACCTTCACAGTCACTATCAAATATCATTGCACTGCAGAATGCAGGTGTATGTCACATAGACTGGGTTCAGACAACACAATAGCCCACACTCAAGGGTTGAGTATGTGTTGAGTGTGGGTTGTTGTTGAACCATGGATTATTGTGTTGTCTGAACCCAGCTGTACTAACAAACCATGGCTTGTTAACCATGAACAACCAGTGAAGAGAATGCATGGTTTGTTGTTGGATTGTGAAGTGTGGGTTGTTCACCATGGTTTGTTATCTCATCTGGGTTCAGACAACACAATCGTCCATGTTTCAACAACAACCCACTGTTCAATGACAACCCACACTCAACCCTTGAGTGTAGGTTATCGTGTTGTCTGAACCCAGTCAAGGACTCCTTCTATAAGTTGGAAGATTTGATCCAGAAGAGCTTTTGTGTTCGCTGAACAGGGGAGTAGGAGATCATAGCTGGTTTTCCCTCCCACTACAGTCGCATACACACCAGCACCCTCTAGAACAGTGGTGGTGGTGGTGGTGGTGTGGTGGTGGTGGGGAAATCAGTGAAAATCACCCTTCCCGCCAGTGGGAGCGTTCTGTGCAGACCTCCACCTTGGGACGCTCCTGGCTTTGGATCAAAACTCTGGATCTAACTGAATGTTTCTAACCATTAGAAAAATAATATTTTGGAATAATTTGTCCACATACACAAATGGGGACAGAAACGTTACCATGTTTAAATGATGCAGGCTCTGTGAAGTCTCTAGCAGTGGTATAGCTCACTTACCGTACTTTAGCTAAAGAGATCAAGGTTGCAATCCTATGTACATTTATTTGGGAGTGAATCTTATTGAACTCAGTGAGACTTACTTTCTGAGTAGACATATATAGGATTGTATTGCTATACTAACTCTGTTTGTGCATTCATTGCAAACCTCTAGTATGACCTGCTTTAGTCCTTCCTGCTTTCTGCACATTGCACATTGAGCCAGTGTGGCGTAGTGGTGAGAGTGTTGGACTGGGACTCGGGAGATCCGGGTTCTAGTCCCCGCTCAGCCATGAAACTCACTGGGTGACTTTGGGCCAGTCACTGGCTCTCAGCCTAACCTACCTCACAGGGTTGTTGTGAGGATAAAATGGAGAGGAGGAGGAGGACTACGTAAGCCGCCTTGGGTTCCTTGAAGGAAAAAAGGCGGGGTATAAATATAATAAATAAAATAAAAAAATAAATTGCATGCAGACATGTGGAATATCACAGCAGGCAGCAGTTGCTTATCTGAAGCAAATCTGTGCATATTTTTCCACATGTACGCATCAGTTGTGCACATTTTTAAAATGTACGCATTGTTTTCCCATTGATTGATGTGTATTTCTGTGCCTTTTCCAAAAGTACACATTGTTCATGTGCATTTTTCAAATGTATGCATGCTGTTGAATGCATTTTTTTTTTTGGTCCATGGATCACACTGCAAACTCAGAAGCATATGGACTTCGACCACAAATTGTGTTTGAGTCCGTGTTCATTCTGGAAGGTGTAAACTGGGTAAATCCTGATAAATAATGAACTGAAACAAATTTCTTATGCATCCCTAGCTGTAACACATCAGCAATGGACTAATGGATCTCAGTTGCGACAACTTCTATGAAACTTGGGTGATGGCTGAGATTTATGCTCCCAGCCTGCACATTATATTGCTGATGGCAATGTCAATTATGCAGACGGAGGCCTCCTGCAAGTACAACAAGCCATGCAATTCTATATCTGATCTGGGCCTTCATTCTCTGATTTCATGATGTTTCATGAAAGCAGAAACACCTGGGAATACCTGCTGCAGAGAAATGAGATGCATTTCAACAGAATTAAGAATGGGGAAAAATGCAATTGAAAGTTTGCAACCTCAAGGACATGGAGATGATCCAAACTGTGCAATCCATTTGTTTCCAAGATACAGGAGAAAGAAGACATTCCTTTCAAGGAAAACAATTTGTTTTGCTGATAAAAGCCATGAAAGGAACTGTAACTGGGTCAGCAGTATGTCATACTTAATAGTATCAAAAGCAGCCGAGGTAATTAAAAAGCAATAGGTCAGTCACATTGTGACAATCTGATAACTTTTAAAGCTAATTAATAATTCAAAAAAATGGATTTTAGGGAAATATTTTGCTGTGAGAGTATCAGGCAAATTACTATCTAACACTGTCCCCAAGGTCTTAGCCAGGCATGGAAGGAAAGCAGTAAAGGTGATGATTTAAGTGATTAGGAGATAATGGTAATTTATTTATGATAAATGCATAATAATGCCACAAATCAAGACAGATAAAGCAATGTTCCAAACAAGACATGAACTCACTTGTCTTCGGTAACCTGATTAAAACCTTGTAGGTTTTTTTTTTAGTTTTTTTTTTACAAACACATTAAAAGGAAGGAGAGACAGAGAGAATGTGTGTATGGACTTTAATCCTCCAAAGATATATGCACACTTTGAATTTTCAAAGATGCAGTGGTAAGCATGGAAAGGAAATCTGCACGGTGCTAGTATGAGTTGAATATATTGCTGTGAATTGGATATATTGCTATGGCTTTGTGTTCATTGATCTGATGGATTATCAAGAAGTTAAGGAAAGGGCTGAATGTTTCTTAATGGTTCCAGCCACTGGAATGTAACACCCATCAGAGTTTGAGGAAGGTTCAGAGAGGAAGCTAGTAGCATTTTTAATTTTGGACTGATCTGGTGACTGAGCACCAGTCAGTCAGTCAGGCAATCACTCGTGACCGAGTAAGATTGTCTTCCAGGATAAAAAATTTACAAAAAGGAGATTTTAAAAGGAGGAAAATTCTAAAGAAAATTGTGTAGACTCTAGCGATGGGTCCGTAAGTGACTGTGGAGGCCAATTCTAGATCCACACAGCTTCCCACAGTGAGGACACAGGTTACCAGATGGAAGATGGTCCATGGGTACCATGTCTACCAAGATAAGTAGACCTGGCCTCTGAGAAGTTTACGGGCGTGGTTAATATGGGGTGTGTGTGAGCTGCTCAGCTTGCAGTCCACTCCTAAGCTGTAGGTAACGTACAATAGATAAGATTGATCTGTAGGTAACGTACAATAGGTTCAGGTACTTTCACAACAGGAGTATGAGCTGTGCACAAATGGCCTGTTGAAATTCTCCACCCTATTTGTAGGCAGAGAAAAGGGGGCTGGGGGCCCAATTTCACCACATTTGTCCAGGGCAAGGAGAAATTCTCAATAGCTTCTCACAGGTAGGACTCACAATTAGTAACACAGTTTCTCTCTTTTTTCCTAAGGGTTTTTGGAATTTTATGTGCTGCCACTGCAAGCGGCAACAGCATCAACTGTGTTGGCAGCCTGGGCCCATTTTGTATCTACCATGATAATGCAGGTGTGAGGGGACAGTGTTGTGTCCATCCAGCTCTAAGGAAGAGGTGGAGCCAGAGTTGAGCCAAAATCTATCTTCCAATTTCCTT
Source organism: Shinisaurus crocodilurus (assembly GCA_021292165.1). NCBI lineage: Eukaryota > Metazoa > Chordata > Lepidosauria > Squamata > Shinisauridae > Shinisaurus > Shinisaurus crocodilurus. The sequence continues at coordinate 117,466,957 of CM037879.1, forward strand.
TCCCCATGAAAGAGGCTTCCATTTTCCTGCCTCATTTTCAGGGTGTTTTCTAATTTATTTTTGTGGTGTTTTTGAGCTTACCTAATCATCGTGAGGTAGCTGAGGATGCTATGTGTGTTTTCTCTTTATTACACATCTCTCCCTGACTCTGCTTCCCTGGTTGCCAGCACTTCCTGATCTGAAAAAGCCTTATGGGAGGAATTCTCAAGATGTCTTCCCTGAGCTTTAATTGAAATGCAGTAAGCTGAGGATACTGGAGGCTGCCAGAGAGATGATTGTACAATGAAAGACAGGACACTCATGCACATTCTTCGGCCACATCCTAAGCAAGGTAACCACAAGAAATCTGAACCCAATCCATGAGAATTTCTCTGAAATTTTCTTCACCTTTGAATTTCTTTTGGAAAGCAATTTCTTTTCTATCAGATTAAATGGGGATGGTCAAAAGCACTATTTATTACTACAGTACCAATACACTCATTCTGAGGAGCTGTGTGGTACACTGGCTCAGCCCAAGGACTGCGCTAGGAAAGGAATGGAGAAAGGCTCCACTTGGGCCTCCCGCAAGTGTGAAAGGTGACACGTTCTCTATAAACTAAATACACACACACTGTCTGCTGTAGCCCTTAATAAATTGCACTGCTGCTATAATTAGCTTCACAGCCACATCTGCATTTGCCTAATTCAGCAACACACCAGGAGCCTGGATAACAACTGTGGACTACACTGAAGAGTTTTCTTAAATTATTCTAACACCCCACACCCCTGCAAAATGGGAATAACAACACTGGGCTACTTTTTGCCGGACACGTGTTACCCGCACTTTTCCAGCCACAGCCTAGGCTCCTGCAGTATGGGTATAATAATATCAGGGTATTATTTTTTTTTAATGCTTATAAGCTCACAGTGGGGTGGGGATTAACAAGACATGAGTTAAAAAGAACATGAACTCCTCTCTTTTCTGCTACCTTTTGTTTTTTTGGTAGGCACACTAGTGCCCAAACTCAGCTGCATTACATTCCTGGATTTCTAAATTGTTTTTTTTTTTTTTATGAGGCTGCAATTACTTCATAACACAGAAGACCCCACAAAGACTTAACGCATCCAAAAGGATTAACACACCTAGACATGGGTGTGTTAATCATTGCTATGACTTCATTAATTGACCAAAAGCTCTGAAAGGTGGGAGCAGGCTAGCTTCTCATAAACCGAATGGGAAGAATACTAGCTGCACATTTTGCCTCATATCTCAGGTTCGACAAGGGCTAGAGACTTCCTCCTCCTCCTCCTCCTCCTCCTCCTCCTCCTCCTCCTCCTCCTCCTTTTTTTTTTTTTTTTTTTTTAAAGAAAGCTAGGAAACTGGAGATTATGGCTCATCCTGGAGTGGGGAGATGGGGGACAACTACCCTTGCGCCTTCCTGCAGATAACCATGCATTTGGTGTTGGGCAGTGGGTCACGGGGTTGCATGTACCGGTATATATGTGCATGCACATGCACTACCTTCTCCCTTGCCCCTCCATTCTCTCTCTCTCTCTCTCTCTCTCTCTCTCTCTCTCTCTCTCTCACACACACACACACACACACACACACACTGAAACCTTCCCTCCCTGCTGCTCAGATCCCATTGCACCTTCCCCCCCACCCCGCTGCCCACTTGATTGGTGCTGGGAATAGCTTTTTCCAAGTGCCAATCAGCTGAGCAGTGGGGAGAGGCATGTGATTTCAATGGGGAGGATTGCACATGGGCAGAACCATCCCCACATGCTGCCTTCCCCAACATAATCATGCCCCAACAGGCTGACGAACAGCCGAGTGGCAGATTTAACTTTGGCGGTGGCTTGGGCATCCACATAGGCTGCATGCTGTGCATGGGCTACGGGTTACCCATAGCTGGTATATAGCATTTACGGTATATGAAATTTGCTGAATATAAAATAATCCCAAAGTGAGGTACAACCGATAAAACAAAATAAAGCCATACAGCAGCAGCAACAACAACAACAACAAAAACACAGTTAAACAGGGGAGAACAGTAACACAGATAAATAACAGTTTACATGATGCAGTCAAAAAGAGGAAAAAAATCAGTTAAAAGCTTGGGTAAACGCATAGGTCTTTAGCGTGCACCAAAACCTTGTAAGACTTGGCGCTGACCATATATGAATGGAGAGGGAGTTCCACAGTCAGGTGCCAGGATCAAGAATGCCCTGTCTCAGGTTGCTGTATATCAAACTCCAGGCAAATGTGATACTGTCAAGAGGGCATTCTCTCTTGATTTTAGAACTTAGTATCTGCGCAGGTACATAAGGAAGAAGGCGCTCCATTAGGTTTCCAGGTCCCAAGCTGTGTAGTGCTTTATATGTTAGCACAAGCATCTTGAACGTGGCTCACTTTTCATAGATTTCATAGATCATAGATTTGGAAGGAGCCTACAAGGCTATCGAGTCCAACCCCCTACTCAATGCAGGAAACTAGAGGAGGCGTCTCCCATCCAAGTAATAACCAGGCCTGACCCTGCTTAGCTTTCCACACTCAGACAAGCTGAGCCAGCATAAGCTTGCTTATTGGCAGCCAGTACAACTCCTTCAGAACTGGTGTAATATGTTCCCAGTAGGCTTTCCCACTCAGAAGCCTGCCTGTGGCATTTTACACCAGCTGCAGCTTCCAGGCCAACCTCACAGGCAGCCCCATGTAAAACGCATTGAAATAGTACAAGCTTCAGGTTACCAGGGCATGAATCATGGCAGTACTTTTAGGATTTCAACCTAAGAGTATTTAAGTGTAACTGGACCATGCCCAAAGTTATTTTTTTAAAAAAGTTTTTGAAATATATTTCCAAAGCATGTTAAAAAAAATAATAACGAGAGCTTTAAAATGTGTCAGATTTACTGTAAGCCCTCCTAAGAGATAGCTTTCTCACTTTTGAAAATAGAAAGCAGAAAATAGATTTTTGTTGTTGTTAGAGTGTGTTTGATGATAGTTTGCAGCTCGTCTGCCTTTTAGTTTTCACCTTTTGGAACTACTGTCATGTGTCTGTAAATTTGTTTGCACCATAAACATAATGTGTAAGTGAAAGACCAAGTGTTAAGAAAAGCCAAAGTCAGAAAAGCTGTGTCGCATCCCCCCCCCCCCACGCCTGCCATCATGCACATAATTGACACTGGATGGCTTTAACTGCACCAAGGAAAGTGAAGAATTCTTTGAGACAAAGGCGCAACAGAGTAGTGCAGCCTTGAATTTCTTTTCATGATAATGAAAAATAATTCCCTGTAAAGATGTAGGTCTAACCAGTTCACAAGGTTCTGTCACATTACTGTGTGACCGAGAGCTGAAATATACAATGCCTGTCCAAGTGAAGAGGTGGGCCTATGTAGATTGTGTGCAGTCTTAATTCCCAGGGACGGAAGTCACCAGGGTCATGGAAAAGGTTTATGCCCTACTCCAGTGATGTCCCGAAGTACACTGGTACTGCACATGCTTTACATGCAGAAGATCCTGGGTTCAATCCTTTGTATTGCTGGAATAAGCAACAGCCATTAGCTGAACCCACTGTAGGGATGGGGAAATAACTGGTTAAAAAGCTACTAGGTGGTTAATGCATGCAGGGAGTTGGGGATGCTGGTTTTGGTTTCAATTTTGCCTACTCTTACATTGCCTGCTTTAACAAGAAGATGCCTGTTACTATTATAAGTAAAGGTCCTGTTTAAAGCTTGCAGTTGTCATCTGTCTCAGTGTCTGGTCAGACAAACTTGATCTGCAACAGCTGTCCCCAGGTAGGGCTGGAAAAATGCCTGCCTGAAACCCTGGAAAGTGCCAACAATACTGGGATAGATGGAACAATGCTCTGACAGTATAAGGCAACTTCCTGTGTTCCATATAAGAGGGCAATGGTTGCCATTCACTCCTATGGGGAGAAAAAATAAAGTGCTGCACTTGGTGTCACTGTTATGGTGACAGCAAAACCTGCGCTATCCCATATACTGGGTGGGGCCTGGCCTTCGTTGATAAGGAACCCACAGGATACGTAAGTACTGTAAGTAGGCCCCGAAAATACGGAAACAAAATAAACAAAATGGAAAATACAATCCATAAAATCATAAGATGATGAAATAGAAGCATCTCAAACATAATGGAAGATAGACAAACATCAGGGACTGGAACAATTCCATTTACACACACACACACACACACACCCTGCAGAAGAGGATGGTTTTCATCATCTGCCAAAAAGCAAACAGTGAGGTCAAATGTACCTTCTGGAGAAGGCAGTTTCTCAGCCCAGAAACCACCACGTATAATGTCTATGCACAGAACACATATGCAAGTTTTCCCTCTACCCATGCTCTGCCCATCATTACAAAGGGCATTTTACTGGTTTATGATTAGGATTGAGTGGAACCACTAGGACTAGGTTCCATTCTGAAAGGTTAGGGCAAAGGCTGGAATAAATCCCCTGAGCTCCACCAAAACTCTGAAGTGAGGTGCAGCATCTGGGATAGATTCCACAGTGCACACTGGATGAGCACAGAGAGGCCTAGCATGTATATGCTCCAAGATCTGTAGCACCCTGCTGAGAGGACAGCAATATCTCCATCTGCTTTGGATTCTAGAGGCCTTGGAGCAGGCAAGAAAAGACATAGCGTGACCTGCAAGAAACTCAGGTGCCAAGAAGACATGAACAGTCTTTATTAGCTGCGTGGGAATGTGCAAGGGTGTTCTGTACTGACTGTATATAACATGCATGCATTTTTAGCTTTTGTGCCAAATCACTCTTAAGAGCTCTTCAAGTCCTGTGAGAATCTGTAAGTGACGACATTCGCATTTTGTGGTAAAAGTAGATCTTTAACCTGTACTATCTCTCCTATTTTGCTGCATGAATAGGAAAAAGGGACTAAGAAGATGCCGTGTGTGTGTGACAAAGTTCATATTGCAAGGAATATAATATTTCATGCAAGTATTGTTTTGATCTCTGTTATAATCCTCCTACCCTCACTTGTAGTTGGATTGTGTGAGTTTCCTTAAAATAATGCTATTTGGTTTTAAGGTTTTTTAATTTTTTTGTGAACTATTATTAAAGAAAACCAGTAGTAACATACTATACAGTCAGTCAGTAATAGGAGCACAGATGTATTTTGTTGGTACTGTAAATAAACCATTGACCCGGTGCTCCAACATGCCCTGCATTGCACCCAATTTGCTACTGCTAGACCACCCACCATAAAAATTAAATGAGAAATTTTGAGGGCTGTTGAGCACTGTACATTTTCACCTTCGATAAGCATACACAGTTATTTAGAACAGGTGTTTCTGTAATTGTGATACATTGGGAAAGTGGAAAGCATTCAATAGTTATTAAGACTCTCACACTTTCTCTGAACTGTGTTGTTCTGGCATTAGTGCTCACACCGTAAGGCACTGGAAGATGCTGGCAGGCTCGACACCTGCAGTTGCAGAGTGCTTAATACACTTCAGAGTCAAGATTGCCTCCATCGTTATGATCTCCACTATAGAAAGGGCCTGAAGGGTCATTTCATATTCAGCTTTTCCCATTAGATGACCATCTTATTTTGTGGGCTAGGAGATATTTATCAAGTACTTTAAAATATTTTTTTAAGGATCCCTAAAATATGATATTGGGAAGAAAGCAGATTACTTTTAGTTGGAAACAGGACAAAAAAAAATCTGTTCTGTTCCATCCCATCATGTGATTTTTAAAAACAACAGCATTGTCAATCTTGTACCCACTTACCTGGGCCTTATGTCTGAGTAGATATTTATGGGATTACTACTTACAATTTACTACTGTAAAATTAATTTAAGGGATTGTGTAATTTTATTCTAGTTAGCTTAGGTCTTTAAACATTTTACCTGTTTCTGTTTACACAAATTATTTTTCTTAATATATTCTATGTCACTAGATAATATTAAGTGACACATTGTTTGCTGTCTGGGAAGTTTACATAAACAAGCATTTAATGCACAACTATATGAAATATGGTTCTAAAGGGAAGATTTCTACTCTTTTAGTGTTTATTTTGCTTCTCTATTTTAAAGAAAAGATGGAGATAAAGTCAATACTCAAATAATTTCCCATCAAGGGGATTGGAAATAAAGTTCATTTAACACCAAGATATGATGATGATGATGATGATGATGATGATGATGATGATGATGATGATGATGAATTTTGTGGTTTGATTTTAACACACATGCTTTTGAAATTCCATGCCAAGAATTCATATACAGTACTATACTTCATACTTGATTTTCATATTGCATATAGTATACGATGCTTTCATATACTTTACCTCCTAAGGGAAAGTCTATCTTTAGAATCTGAAGTTCAGATGGTTAGTTTAGGAGCATATACCCACAATAGATTTCCCATTTGTTACTAAATAAGGATTCCAGAGGGCTTTAATTGTTCAGCATCTAAATGATCATTTGGAGATCATCACTCATAGTTTTCACAAGGCCATTCTTTTCTCTGCACTGGAAAGTGCTGACATGAAGGCACCCCTCTCTTTCAGGCGAGCACTAGAAATATCATTACATCTTGTCTCTAGAAATTGTGACTTTGTTCCAAAGAGGAAGATCAGGTCAACTTGGAGGTCGTTTCTGCAGCCACTGGTAATGCTAACAACGGGCTGGCAGGGGATTAGACAGAAGCACTCATTCAATAAAGTCAAACGGATTTTTGTCTCCCTAAAGCACTGAGAGAAATGAGTTTATAGATAACTCAACTACCTCTTGCCCTATGGACAATATCCTTTAACTTCCATGGAGACAGCACATGCTGTTATCCTAAAAGTGTCTTGCATGATGTTGGACCTTATCCAGCTTTAGAAGGGAACCGGGAGTCCTTGCTACCTGCTTCACTATCACTAGATTAAATGAAGTTTTGTAAAATCATACCACATCAGGGGATATTTTAGTGCTAATTTTACAATTTGCTAGTTGTTTAGAGCATTGTGCCGCTTCCACTGTCACCGACCTCTGATTGTATCATTTTCAATTGCTTGTTTAATTGTCCTGTCTGAATAGATGATTTGCAACTCTGAGGGAAACCTGTTTCAGCTTTTAACCTTGCCATTGGCTTCTGTTTCACATCCAAGCTTGTCACATGCTCTGAAGCAATTGGGAATTGCATCTATTTTCTCAGTTTCTTCCACAAATCAAGACAATTTGTTTACTTACTATGCAGACTTAGGACTCAAAGCTGAAACATGCGCTGGTTTCTTTCTGTACTTACTTAAAACAATAATTGATTAAAATCTAGGTGTGGGGAATGGGTTCATATGCTTATGTCTTTTGAGAACATTTCGTAAAGCAATTAAAATTATGCTAGAGAGTGTGTGCGTGCGTGCGTGTGCATAAACACATTTCTTTCTTTCTTTATAATACTTTTATACCACATAATATATTAAAAATCTCTAAGCAGTTTGCATTAAAATACAATATAGAAAGAAGATAAAAAGAATGTTCAAAAACATTATAATGCCATAACAATAAAACAGAGTGGCAGCAGAAGCCCTCACAGGTCAGGGAAAGCCTGTGTGAACAGGTGTGTTTTCAAGAGGTTTTAAAACTTGCCACTGTTTCTGCCTTTCAAACTGAAGTGGTCACCCCTTAACTCAGATAAAGACAACAAGGACCAACTCGGGTTATTGGAAAAAGGTTTATTGTGCACAATTGGTCCTGCGGACTGTGTCGCAAAGCAGAACCCCGGGCGGGGCTTTTACAACCACTTTTATAGCATACCTAAGTCTGGTCATTTGGCAACAGTTCTTTACATTGGTCAGCAAGGTCAAGACAAAAGGGGGTTTGCTTTAGGGGAGGGGGATTTCCTTACAAGGAGACAGGAAGATGATCTTACAATCAAGCAGCTGCTAGGTATTTTCTTATCTTGGTCACAGTATGCAGGGTGAGACAGCAAAACACCTCAACCTTTGTGAATCAACAACAGCCATTGACGGCCATTGTCAGTCATTGCCACAGTCATTACCAGCCATTGACTACATTCTTTTAGTATTATTCATGACCCTGCCAATCTGTCTACATGCTTGGCTAAGTTTTTCCTTTTTAACTATTTCGTTTCCTTCAAAACCACATGTGGGAAAGTGTTCCAAATGGTGTAGGCCTGCTTAGGCCCATGGTATGCGCATAATTTAGCGATGTGCATCAGATTTGGCTGAAGCTTGAAGCTCAAGCCAAATCGGACCCCTTTGGTCTGTTTCTGGTGCTTCCCAAGATGACCAAAGCTGAAACTGGACTGCACGAGGCTTTGTGTCATGATTTGGGCTTCAGAAAAACAGGCATTCTATCTTCAACTGTCTTTTAGTTTTGTTTCTCTAAAACGCTGATGGGGTGGGAAATGAGGAAGTGTGGTTGAGTGACTCCTGGATCTACCTTCTAGTTGTAGGGCACATTTTACAAGGGGCTCCAGTCACTGTGCTTTGGAGGAAGGATTGAGTTGTCATAAATAATCCCCCCCTCTCCCTTTTCTCTCAGATGTTTGCAATGCAGCAAACAAGCAGAAACTAGGAAGTGAGAGGTTCTGTGCTGGGTTGTTATCAGGGATGGGGACTCGGACTCCAGGACTCGACTCGTGAGTCAGACTGAGTCCCCCCTCTGACTTGAGTCCCACTCGAGTCCCAATATTTTTAACGGGACTCGAGACTCGACTCGGGACTCGAGACCAAGGACTCTTCAACATCCCTGGGCTGTGCCAGAAGGAGTGGAGAGAAGTGCGATTGCTGGTGAAGATTTTATTTTTTAAAATCATTTTCCTAAAATGCAACCTTTCAGACATTTTGGGTTTGGCTGCCTCTGCCTTCCTGTTTGGGGTTCTCTGCCTCCTCTGCCTGCCTGGTCTCTTCTTAACCAGTTCCACAGTTTGAAACGCCTCTGCCTGCATGGTTTGGGGTTCCCTGCCTCCTCTGCCTGCCTGGTTATTTTGGGTTTGTCTGCCTGGTCTGTTCTTGCCAAAATCAGTTGCAGAGTTTTGAAATAAAAAAGGCACACTTGTGCCTAGAATTTATTTAAGCCACACATCTGAAGTAGCCTTATTTTGTTGGGAAAACCCCCCATTGATTTTAATAGGTGCTCGTGGAGTCAGCTTTGGGAGTGACTCGTGACTCGTGAGTCACCATTTTGGACCAAGGACTTGGACTCGAGACACGGGTCCAAAGACTCGTGACTCAACTCGTGACTCGAGACCAAGGACTCTTCAACATCCCTGGTTGTTATAGAGATGCTAAGTGTGCGGTGAAATGGGGGGGACTGCTGTTTTCATTATAGTACAGCAGATTAAATTTATTGCTGGGTTAGCTGTACTGGTGGTAGAACTACATGGTGTTTGGGTTTCTTTACTGAGTTAGGATTGGTTAGTGGGGTTCCAAGGCCAGTTATGACCGTTGAAAGCTGGAGATCGAGCGGGGAAGGAGTTAGATGTCTTTGTGTTGGTTTATTATTTTACTTGGCTTTGAAAGAATATGAATTGCTGTTACTGAATAAGAAAATGAACACATGGAGCTGGTTCACATGACACAGCAGCTGACCATGGCAGGGGTTGTCGTGTCCTGTTGGGCACCCGTGGGCGCCATTTTGCATGGTGCCTGCAGGTGTCCGACTGATCATGACTTGCCATGATCGTGTAAACCCAGGAGACACCGCTTGTTGAGAGAGGGCGGCAGCAACCCAACAACAGCCCACTGCTTATTTGAGGGTTGCTGCCTACTTCAATAAGCCATGCCGCCTGCGTTTGCACAACATGGCAACCCACGCCAGCAAGGATAATTATAAAATTCCTCTGGCATGCAACTGGTGCGTGCAGCAGGAGAAATAAACTACCGTGGCTTGTCTCCTCCATCACGATCGTGCGAACCTGGTCATTGTTATTTATCCACTGTGGCTGAGTGGAGGTCAATACCCATGTGAACTGGAGCCGGTAATGTAATGGAAGGAGCAACATAATTGCCGTGGTATTCTTGAGGGTACAGGGTAATGGAAGGAAAATTCCTCAAATGGCGGCAGCGGGATTCTTCAGGGTGATGTGTCATAAGCTGTACTGTATATGTGGCAGAAATATTTGTAAGAATATACTGGAAGAAAATGCTTCCATGACTGCAAATTCTGACAATCTCAATCTTCATTAATTGAACTATAAAAAATTACTAGATCATAGTTGTGAAATAAGCTGTGGATGCCACTTTGTTGTTTTCTTCTCTTCAGTCTACCAAGAATTTAATAACTTGCTTAAACTAAAGCAACTTAAACTTAAACTTAAACTCATGTGTTATGAGCTTGACTGAAGTTTGGAAACTTAATTATTCATTTTAGATAAAACCCTGTTTAGTGTTGCATGATTTGTTAGCTGAATGGTGTATTATAGCTCCAGTGATCTGACTGAAGAACAACAAAATGAGTCTCAAGCAGTCACATAAAGCAACAACCAAAAATCAGTGCTGAGGTCTTGTCAGGACAATCAGTACTTTTTATCACTTGTTGAAATGAATGATCATAGACACAGAAAAAAGTGTAGTGAAAATACTATCCAATTTTTTTAAAAAAAGAATCTCTTAATAAGTTTGCAATAACAGAATGTTTTTTATTTGAAAGGAGCTTCCTGTACCAGGCAGAGGAAAAGAGCAAGATTTTAAGTATATACGCATGTCAGAATAAAAGGGACAGAAAGAGAGAAGGAAGCTGTATGTTTCAGATATCCCAGCAAGTACACCTCGTCATCGCAGGGTATAATAAATTGGCATTTCCTCCCAATGCAAATAGCAGTTTGAGAGGAGCAATTTTCAACAGGATGGAAGCAGAAGGCATAGGGCCATAGCTCAGTGACAGAGCAGCTGCTTTGCATGCAGAAGGTCCCAGCCCCGGGTTCATTACCTGGCATCTTCAGGTAGGGCTGGAAAAATTCCTGCCTGAAACCCCGCAGAGCCGTTGCCAGTCCATGATGACAATACTGGGTTAGATGGACCGAGGGTCTGACTCAGCATAAGGCAGCTCCCTGTGTTCCAGGGGAGGAGAGAGTTATCCATGCGTGCAGCAGTCCAGATAATTATCAGCCCCCTGCTGATGCCATTTGCATTTTTAAAACCCTTCAGGATAGATGAAAAGATGCATTTATGATCATGTTGTTTGGCCTTCAGAAACTCCCCCCCCCCAAGTTAAATAACTACTTCTGTAGGGCAGCCTTCTCCAACCTGATGCCCTACAGATGTGTTGGACTACGTACCATCATGAGTCTAAATCGCATACCGGTAGTTCCGGCAAATGTTTATTCAGCACTCTCACCCGTCCCTAAATTGCATTTTGTTTATAGGAAAGGACTTGACAGTATGCAGAGAGACTACGGAGTCCTCTCCTATCAGTTAGGGAGCATGAGAAAAACAGAAAAACAGACTTTCTAAAGAAATACATTCACTGGATCAGCTTGCTATTTTGCTCCTTTTAAAATCCTTTCAGAGAGCCAGTGTGGCGTAGTGGTGAGAGTGTTGGACTGGGAATCGGGAGATCCGGGTTCTAGTCCCCGCTTGGCCATGAAACTCACTGGGTGACTTTGGGCCAGTCACTGACTCTCAGCCTAACCTACCTCACAGGGTTGTTGTGAGGATAAAGTGGAGAGGAGGAGGAGGATTATGTAAGCTACCTTGGGTTCCTTGCAGGAAAAAAGGCGGGGTATAAATGTAATAAATAAATAAATAAATAACTTTCCTTTCTCCACATAAAGTTTAACTCTTCTGTGTGGAAAGGACACATGACACCCCCCAAAATCTTTAAAACCAGGGATGCTTGAGGAATTTGTCCTTTGCGAATTCCAATACAAAGCTGATCTGCACCTCCTATGGCAGTCTGTAGATCAGAACATACCTATCTATTGGATTTTGCGCTTCCCTGAATGCTGTGACATGGTTCTCAACCAAAACAAAAAGTATCAAAATGCATTTAAAATGTGTATTTTGAGATAAAATACCTTTAGAATGCATACTTTGAGATAAAATACACATTCCAAGAGAAAATGTATATTTATACACAATTTATTGTATGTCTTTTAAAAAATGCAAATTAATACAGAAATGGGGCAGAAAGGACTAATGCAAAAGTGATATGAATTGGAAATACTGAACAATCCATCACTACTTAAAACAGATATCTTTCTCAAAGTTGTAATCACTGATGTGAGTTTATGGCACTTTCCCAGCACTCAAACCACAGCATATATTATTGGGCTTTTCTACACAAGGCATTTATTGCCTGCTTGTCATTCCCTACTCAAAGCTGTTTATCGGTTCTATAGATGACATCATGGCCCTCCAGTTTCACATCGGTGTCTAAAGAGCACTTTTGAAGAGCTTTTTTTTTTAAACAGGGAAAATGTGATATTTAATTGTGAAAACAAACAAAACTGCGTTTTTCACTTGTGTATTTGCGCTATTCCACTATACCGTAGTGCCAGCTAGAAGTTATTTTATATAGCAGAAAAGCAGGAAAGGAAATGCTCTTTATGTACTGTTTGGAATACAACTCCCGTCATCCCTAGGCAACAGACGCAATGGTTCTGCTGAGTGGGGAGTTATAGTCCATCTGGAAGACACAAGTTTTGTGAAGGCTGAACTAGAGAATGTCGGTAATTGTAACGTCGCTATGATGAGAAATACAACTTCTCCTCTGCACCAAACAATGCCATTTTGTAATCTTTTAAAAAAAGCTTATTATTTATTTATTTAGAGGGGGGGAGCGTGATCCTGTCGCCTCCCCTTCGATGCACGTCAGCTTCTGAACTTGGAGGTGTACATGCATCCAATGCACAGTGCAAGCCACAGCGGTGGCAACCTTTGGTGCCTCGTGCCCTGCATTTCATCTAGACAGCTGGTTTTGGCCGTCTAGATGAAGCTCTTTGGGGGGGGGAGGGGAGGGAAGGAAGGAGGCTGGGGCACCATTTGGATACGGTGTGAAAGGCAAGCCGTTGTCTCCCGCCTCCCCCCCCGCCGCCCCACAGCACACCCCTTTTCCTCCTCTCCGAGGCCAATTTGCGACCTCGCGGAGGAAGCCGGCCTGGTTCTTCCCACGCCGGCTACGAGGGGGGCAGGGGCTCAGCATATGGAGTCCCAGCTCCGAGCTCACAGGACCGCAGAGCTGGGACTTCGGATAATCCTATGGACCCCGAAGCAAGCTCAGAGGGCCACAGGATTGTGCCCTAAGTGCTTCTTCACCATAGGAAGTCAAGTATGCCTGTGTTTTTGCATATGCCACTTAATTTTTTTTAAATCAGGTAACGGAAAAGAAAGCTCCATCTCTTCCATTACATGGGGATAGAATATTATGCTCTTGAATAGTAGCTTGAATCCTGTATCTAGTTAGGCTGCTTACAGTGAAATTCTATACATGTCTACTCAGAAGTAGGCCCCACTGAGTTCAATGGGAATTTATCACAGGTATGTGTAGAGCAGTGGTGGGCAACTTGTGGCCCTCTAGTTGTTTTGATCTACAACTCCCATGATCTCTCACCCTTGGCTATGCTAGCTAGGTCTGATGGGAATTGTAGTCCAAAACGTTTGGCAGCGCCACAAGATGTCCACCGTGTAGGATTGCATCGTCCAATTCCATTGACTTCACTGGGATTTATGCTGCAATTCTAAACATGCTTACTAGGGAGTAAGCCCCATAATGGAACTTATTTTGGAGTAAACGTGCATGTGCTTGTCCGGCAAAACAGCCCTGTGTGTGCGATTTCAGCCATTATTATCTGGAAAAGGGATGAGTGGTAAAAAAAAAATTAGGTCAGGGGGCTCCTGTATCTTTAATAGTTGTGTAGAGGAGCGAGTTTCAGCAGGTACTGCGTGCATCAGTTGTGTATATTGCGTCTGCTCCTGTACAGTGCTTATGATGTTTTTTTTACTTGTGCTGTTGAATAGTCCTATTAGGCTATGGTTTCAACCTTGACTGTTTGTGTGTATATAAACCACCAGTTTAATAGAGCACCAGCAAAGACATTACACCGATTATGTCCAGTAAACATCTCTAAATTGGCCTCAAGTTAGCACTTACTGAAAATTAGTTGTATTGTATTTTACAGGGCAGGTTAGGCCAAGCGTATTATCAATGGGAAAGCTGAACCAGTTACCAAAGGCAAACTCTCACCAATGATTTTTTTGGAGTAGAAATGTGTTTCCTTTGGGAGTAAGCAATTTGAGGTTTGGTTTGCAATTTTTGGTGTGTGTTTTCGCCAGAACAATGAAACATCATGAGAGAGAATAACACAGGAGAACAGGAAGATACTGTATTAAGGTACTGGAAGCAGTGGATGATAGAGGTGTGAAAAAAAGTTGCAGAGAACCAGTGTAGTGTAGTGGTTAGTGTGCTGGACTGGGACTGGGGAGACCCAGGTTCTAGTCCTCACTGGGCCATGAGTCTCACTGGGTGACTTTGGGCCAGTCACTGACTCTCAGCCTAACCTACCGCACAGGGTTGTCGTGAGGATAAAATGGAGGGGAGAAGGAGGATCAGGTATGCTGTTTTGGGCTCCTTGGAGGAAAGGGGGAATATAAATGTAACAAACAATCAGGATGCAACTAGATGCAAATAATGGTACCAACCAACCATCATATGTTTATTAGGCTATATGTTATTAGAGCAGAAATCTCAACCCCCACCACTGCTCTCCAAAGCACACTCTGGCCCAGGGGTGCAGAAGCTGTGGCCAGTGAGCCACAGGCAGCTCCCCAAGTCCTTCTTGGCCGCCCCCGAAGAGCTCCAGCCACCACCGTGAAAACTGCCACCAAAAAAAACCTAGCACTTCATTGCAAACTGCAGTGGTAAGGCAGCAATCAGGTCAGGGTCACTGGGGCGACCCCAAAGTAGTCCTGTAATCGAACCTGGGGGGGGCGCCTTACCCCAGGCTTGATTCTCCGCGGGGGCGGCCCCCCTGACTCGATCTTCTGAGCGGCGCGGAGCAGTTCTCCGCGCCGCTTGACCCACCCTCTCCGGTCCTGTTGCGTCACTTCCGGCACCGGAAATGACACGACGGAATGCGGCACGGGGGTCCAGCGCGCCTGCGCAGGGTCCCGTCGCGTCATTACCCGTGCCGGAAGTAGAAGTGGGAGCAAGCCTTGCAGCAGCTGCCTAACTAATTCTTCGAGCTAGTCGATTTTCCTTCTCCCCCTTCCACAGACCTGACACGAGAACACAATTGAGCTGCGAATCAGCAAGATCTTTTGCTCGAGGCTCGAGAGATAGCTCCCTTCTAACTATGAATATTATAAACCCTAGCTAGCTCCCCATGTCCTTCAGCAAGAAGTTCTCACACAAAGAAATGTAGTAACAGTGATTGAAATGCAAAACCTAAGTCTCAGCAGGTGGTCAAACACAGGTAAAACCTGTTTAAGATTGAAATGCTGATTTGAGAACAACAGCTCTTGCTCGGGTTTGTAATGCAGATGTGCTTAGAGCACCTTTTTATGCTCACAAAAAATCATTAAGTATGCTGAGTGAGCAGAACAGAGCTATCTGGATGTAAAAAAAGCCTTCAAGTTAAATTATTATTATTATTATTATTATTATTATTATTATTAATATTTATTTATCACCCATCTGGCCGGCAACCGGCCACCCTGGGCGATGTACATACAATAAAATACATTTAAAACAATATAAAATTTTTAAAATCTTAACCCACCCCATATTCCCGCCTGAATAACCAGGTTTTTAATGAGCGACGGAAGCTCAGCAGAGAGGGGGCATGGCGGAGGTTACTCGGGAGAGAGTTCCACAGTACGGGGGCCGCCACAGAAAAGGCCCTCTTCCTCATCCCCACCAGTCTAGCTGCTCTGGCTGAAGGGACAAGGAGAAGGCCATCCATGGCAGATCTTGTTGAGCGGCCCAATTGGTGTTGCTGGAGACGCTCCTTGAGATAGACTGGACCGGAGCTGTATAGGGTTTTAAAGGTCAAAACCAACACTTTGAATTCGGCTCGGCAAGCAACTGGTAGCCAGTGCAAATCCTTCAGCACTGGCGTGATGTGATCCCACCGGCTGCTGCCTTTAGCCAGGTGAGCCGCCGCGTTCTGTACCAGCTGTAGCTTCCGAACCGTCTTCCAGGGTAACCCCACGTAGAGCGCATTACAGTAGTCTAGGCGAGAGGAGACCAAGACATGAACCACTGATGGGAGCAGGTGATTAGGAAGGTAGGGGCGCAGCTGCCGTATCAGATGGAGTTGATACAGTGCCGCCTGGCTCACAGCTGACACCTGAGCCTCCATGGACAGCTGGGAGTCTAGAATGACCCCCAAGCTGCAGACCTGGTCCTTCAGGGGGAGATGTACCCCATTCAGCACCAGGTCAACATCCCCTAACCTCCCCTTGTCCCCCACCAGAAGTACCTCGGTCTTGTCGGGGTTCAGTTTCAGCATGTTCCTTCCCATCCAGCCAACCACTGCCTCCAGGCACTTGGACAGGGTCTCAACGGCCAACCTCGGTGAGGACTTGAAACATAGGTAGAGCTGCGTGTCATCCGCATACTGATGATACCGCACCCCAAACCTCCTGATGATAGCTCCCAGCGGCTTGAGGTAGATGTTGAATAACATCGGGGAGAGGATGGAACCCTGCGGCACTCCACAAGTGAGCAGCCGAAGGTCCGAAGCCTCCTCCCCGAGAACTACTCTCTGATACCTTCCAGAGAGGAAGGACCGGAACCACTGCAATACAGTGCCTCCCAAGCCCAACCCCTCCAGGCGGTCCAGGAGGATACCGTGGTCAACGGTATCAAAAGCCGCTGAGAGATCGAGGAGGACTAGAAAGGAGCATTCGCCCCTATCCAAAGCCCTCCTCATATCATCCACCAAGGCGACCAAGGCCGTCGTCTCCGTCTCATGTCCAGACCTGAAGCCCGACTGGCACGGATCTAAATAATCGGCTTCATCCAAGTGTGCCTTCAACTGAGCACCCACCACCCGCTCAATCACCTTGCCCAGAAATGGTAAATTGGAGACTGGGCGAAAGTTGTTTAAATCCTGGGGATCCAAGGAGGGCTTCTTTAGAAGCGGTCTTATTACTGCCTCCTTGAGGGCTGATGGCATCACTCCCTCCTCGAGGGAGGCATTCACCACCGCCTTGATCCCCTCACCCAGTCTCTCCCTGCAGCTCATTATGAGCCAGGACGGGCAAGGATCAAGCAAGCAGGTGGTCGGCCTCACAGATGAAAGCACCTTGTCCACTTCATCAGAAGGAAGAAGCCGAAACCGATCCCACAAAACCGGTCTGCCATTGGCCTCCTCCCGCTCACTCCCTGTGTCCACAACGCACGATATCCCACTCCTAAATCGATTTTATCTGCGAAGTGCTTCGCTAAAGCCTCACAGGAGGCTTTAGACTGTTCCAGTGGGTCCGGAGCGACTGGACCGACCAGACTCCGGACCACTTGGAACAGCCTCCTGGGGCAGCACTCTGCAGACGCAATGGAGGCAGCATAGAAATTCTTTTTTGCTGCCTTCAGCGCCACACGGTAGGCTGAAGATGCAGCTCTAACCCATGTTCGATCGTCTTTGGAGCGGGAATTACGCCATCGGCGCTCTAGCCTTCTCACCTCTTGTTTCAGAGCTCGCAGCGCATCCCTAGCACATTATTAGCACATCCCTAGGAAGTGACGCGACAGGACCAGAGCGGGCCACGTGGGTGGCTTGCCGCGGAGAGGCAAGCTGCCCCTGGAGTTAAGGTAAGGCCTCGCGCGGGCGTGAGCGGTGCCGATTTCGGCCCGTTTTGCCCGCGTGAGGCTCGATGGCACATGTCTACCCCAAAGCGACAACCCATGAAGCAGCCCAGATTGCTGCTTTACCTCCGCTAATGGATGGCATTAGGGTCTCGCTACACTAAAACAGATAGGGGGCCTCCTACAATTACGGCAGTTAGAAAGGTGTGGCAGATTATATCTCGTCAATTACAGTTTCGCCCATTTTCTCATGCTAAACTGACTTTATGGGGTAATCCGGATTTAAAAATTGATAAGAAAACGTTCCTGTGGCGGACTTGGGCAGCCATGTTGATTTTTACTTTGGATCATTTAGTGAGTGTAGATTATGAGATTTTGTCATTTTTGGCTTTGCGTACTAAATATAACTTGCCTGCCTCAGCTGAATGGCAATACTTGCAATTGCAACATTTGTTAGAATCTAGGTTTGGTCCGGCTGCTTTTACAGCTTCAGAGCCTCATTTACTATTGGATGCATTGATTGAGGCTGAGCAGTTATATCGACCTACGATTCATGTTTATAAATACTTATTATTGGTGAATAAGTATGATACACAGTCTTAAAGATGAATGGAATAGAGAATTAGATGGTCTTATGTTGCCTTATCAATGGAACATTGTTTTTGCATCTGTGTCAGAAGGGTCTATGGATCTTAGGTTACATCTTTTTCAGCAAAAACGTTTGTTTCGTGTTTATTGGACACCACAATGTCTTTTTAATAAGGGTTTGTCTAAGTCAGCTAATTGTTGGAGGTGTAATACTGTGAATGCTTCGTTTACCCATATGTTTTGGCAATGCCCAGTGGTTGCTTCTTTTGGGCATTGAGGTCATAGTATGGATAAATCCAGTATTAGAATGCTCTTTAATATTTACTGATGCACATGTTCTTTTAAATTATATACCTGCTGTATGGAACTTATAACAAGGACAACACATGTGGATTTTCCACACCCTCTTGACAGCCAAAAGACTGATATTACAACACTGGAAAGATAAATGCTAACCTCCTATAACACTATGGATTGAGGACCTAACTCCTCAACATTTGAGCGGGTGGTATTTAGACGCCACCTGCGGATGGATAAATACATGGCTATTTATTTACATGGTCTGCTTTTTCTGAAGTTTATGCATAACTATTTTTTTTATGGATAATTGTATTTCTAAATACTTTTTGATATTTATGGATATATATTTCATACATATTTGTGTAAGTGATCCATTTAAAATACTGTAAGAAAATTGTATTTTTTGTTGTTCATTTCTTCTTCTTCATTTTTTATGGTTTTTGTTTTGTTTTTGTGTACTTCACATTTTAAAAACTAATAATTTTTTTAAAAAATTAAGTACCGTACTATATATAAATATTATTAATAAATAATAAATAAATACAAATAGTTTAAAATGTGTTTGAGTGGTTAAGAACAGACCAACGCAAGAGAAGGCTTGCAAATCTGGTACATTTGGAAGAAAAGCTTCTCTGCTCTCTGCCATGAAGGTAGCATGTTTGCCTGTGATGGCAGCTGATTATTTGTTCTTTTTCCCTGACACTGAACTAAAGAGTGCATTGTGGGAAAACCGCCACTGACACATGACACAGTGCAAAGGAGGATCACAGCATGAGGCAGCATCAAGGGGCTTACTTGGCCTTGATGCACTCTTGCACAGCATGGGGCTCCAGAGATGAGTGTCTCTTCCAAATGAAGCAGTAGTGCAATTCGCACAACTCCCAGGAGAGCACACAGTGACAAGGTTTTCAAAGTCCTCATGTAAACAGGCCGGGGGTGGGGGAGAAAAAGAGTAAAGACCCAGCACTAAGCACAAAAGGGGAGATGGCTCAAAAGAGGTTCACTTAAAAGCAAGGAAAGTAGTGTAAATACTTGCTAACAATGAGACCAGTTAATATATTAACCAATTTCACAGCTGGGCAGAAAATAAATTCAGCAGCATTCTGGAAGAGATGGCACCCTGACAATTTATGTTTAAGTGAGACTAGGACTGACCTGGTTCTTCATATTGTTCTTTGATGCATAGATTCAGTCCCAGAATCGTCTTCTGAATATCTGTGCTACCACTAGTAAGCTTGTATAAAGACAGAAGAATAAAGGCCCAAACTAAGTGTTTCTTGGCATTCTATCTTTAAGCAATAGATCCTCTCTCTTGTTGCTCCTGCTTATCATAATGCACCACTTTTGTGCACCAGATTTACATTTCAAAAAACCTCCCCAAAACTGTATTGCTGCTCAAAATTAATGATTAATCTTTCATCAGTCTTTTCCATTGAAACATTTTTTTTAAAAAGCCCTTTGATTTGGATACCCATTCTGAGAAGCGTGTGGCAAAGAAACCTTATTCATTTCATTTTCTACCCTTCTATTAGATGAGCCTTTCCTTATTATCAAATCCATCCTTCCGTGTCCCAAAAGCACTCTGGAGGTGGATCTGCAACTTCTGTTGCTGCTTCCATAGAGACTTTAAAATGTTACGCTCAGATTCTGGAACTCCTTTGGCCTTTTCTTCTATTAAGGCTGTATTATTGGACTAGGTCATGATGCCAACGATGGGTCTCTAAAGGGAAGTAACAATCCGCAGATCCTCTTGTGAGATCCCAGGGATTTGTCTGTTGAAAGGCTGGTCCACGCACAGCCATTTCTAGGTAGCAGAGGACCAGACGTGATGAATCCTCAAACCACAGTTTCATGCAGGGAGCCATTTGTCCGAAACTGACCTTTTGCAGAACTAAACTCAGTATCTGTACAGGGAATTTAAACAACAGCTAATGTGGCGTACATACAAAAATGAGGAGGGGTGTGTGTGCTGTTTGTCTCATTTGTCAGGCCTATGGCATGTTTGAAATGTTTGTGCATATATTGTCTATCTCAGTGACCAAACACCATTTCTCTAGGCCAGGCACAAAACACTGGTTCCTCCCCCTTCCACAAACAGCCTTTTCTGCTTTGAAAAACCGGAGAATTGATTGGTATCCTTTAGCTTCTTTAGGCCCCCATTGCTTAAGCTCCTTATATTTCTGGCTGCCGGATTTGTTTTCATACCTAGACATGGCAGTATGGCATGTATGTATATTAATTATATACAAGCGACAAATGCACTTTAGATATTACTGCTTCCTGTCAGTGGAATCTAAAGCCAATTCTTCTATGTACTCTGCAGCCCAGAGCCCAAACTTATTTACGCACATATGTTCTGGGGCCTGCAAATCCTATCAATGGCTCCTATTGTCCCTAGGATTTAAAGTCCCTGCTTTTAATGGTGCTCATCTCCTCCTCTTGCTGAGACCCAGTGTGGTGTAGTAGTTAGAGTGTTGGGCTGGGACTTGGGAGATCCAGGTTCTACTTATTTATTTATTATATTTATATTCCACCCTTATTTCCTGCAAGGAACCCAAGGCAGCTTACATAATCATAAGAACCTGGATCTCCCAAGTCCCAGTCCAACACTCTAAGCACTACACCACACTGGCTCTCTAGTCCCCACTCAGCCATGAAGCTTACTGGGTGACTTTGGGCCAGTCACTGACTCTCAGCCTAACTTACCTCGCGGGGTTGTTGTGAGGATAAAATGGAGAGGAGGAGGATCTTGTAAACTGCCCTGGATTCCTTGCAAGAGGGGAAAAAAGTGGGATATAAATGTAATACATAAAATAAATTAAAAAATAAACCAGCTGCTACACCCTGTTGGCTCCTCTTGCCTGTGCACAGGAAATGCCTGCAGGAACTATGGAACACCGTGACTTGTTGTTCTTGAGAAAGCATGGCACGTACGGTGATACACACTTTTTCAGGTATTCCCTTCCTCATATACAACGGGCCATGAGGGGCTTGTTTCCCCCTCAAACAAGGCATGTTGCCCGTGTTCAAATGACACAACAAGCCATGTCCAGGTGTGTAGTTAGGGAAATGGGGGATTTAAGCCATGTTGTCTTGTTTCGATTGTGCGAACCAGGTCAGTGTGCTGTGGTCTGTGTATTATTTATTTATTTATTTATTTATTTGTATCCCGCCTTTCTCCCAACACTGGGACCCAAGGCGGCTGTACATGTAGTGACAAAGAACTAAAAGATGGGTTGGGCCTTTGCACTTCCCTTTCCCCACAGGTCAGACTCAGATGGATATTATGAGGAATAAGATAGCTTAATTATGTTGGGAAAAGTGACTATTTTCTTATTGCAATGGGTGTAAACAAAAAAAAGTCACCTTAGGTTGTCTACAAAATATGTACTTTCTTTGGACTTCAGTGCTGTGTTTTTATTTTTTTAGAACCAAACGAAGCAATGGGTGGAAATCCACTAGCGCAATGGGGCTTTCTTCCATTCTCCTCCCTCCCACACAGACCTCTGGACTCCGGTGCAGATTTTGAGAGCCATGGGGGGCTGCGGAGGAACTGCCTCCACCTGGTTCCTCTGACATCAGAAGCGGTTCTATCAGTGGAATGGCAGCGTTGGATTCAATCCAATATAACTAAACCTTAAAGAAACCCCCCCCCCCACACACATTTATCTGGGGGAAAAAGATGAATAAAAGTTTTTGTTTTGAGAAATTGAACATTTAGGAGGTAGTAGTAGGCAATCACTTGTGATGGAGTAAGATTGTCTTCCAGGATAAAGGAGGAAATTCTAAAAAAAAATTGTGTAGACTCTAGCGATGGGTCCGTAAGTGACTGTGGTGGCCAATTCTAGATCCACACAGCTTCCCACAGTGAGGACACAGGTTACCAGATGGAAGATGGTCCTGTAAAGGATTCGTTTGATGTGCTTTTCGCTTAGCACATTTCTCCCTTTCACCTTGCACTCGGGCTTCTTCAAAGTCCATGGAACCTTTGTGAAAGGCCAACCTCCATTTAGATCATTCATGGGCCAGAGTTTCCCAGTTTTCGATGTTTATATTGCATTTTTTTAGATTAGTCTTAAGAACATCTTTAAACCTTTTATACTGACCACCGATATTCTGCTTTCCATCTTTGAGTTGGGAATAAAGTAACTGCTTTGGGAGATGGCAGTCAGACATTCGAACAACATGATCGGTCTATTGAAGTTGGTGTTGAAGGATCATTTTTTCAACGTTAGTAGTCTTTGCTTCTTCCAGTACACTGACATTTGTTCGCCTATCTTCCCATGTAATTTGCAGGATTTTCTGGAGGCAACGTTGATGAAATCTTTCAAGGAGGTGGAAATGACATTTATAGATAGTCCATGTTTCACAGGCATACAATAAAGTTGGTAATACAATGGCTTCATAAACCACCGTTTTGGTCTCCTTACAGATATCCCGATCCTCGAACACTATGTTTCACTCGAGAAAATGCGGCACTTGTGGAGCTCAAACGATGCTGGATTTCACTGTCAATGTTAGCTGTAACAGAAAGATAGCTGCCAAGATAGAGAAAATGATTGACATTTTCCAGTATTGCCCTGCCAAGCTGGATAGATGGCATCACCAAAGGATTAACTTTCACTTGCTGATGAAGCACTTGCTGATAAAGCACTTTGGTTTTTTTTAATGTTAAGTGAGAGACCAAGTTTTTCGTATGCTTCTGCAAGAGCATTTAGGATAGTTTGGAGATCATCCTCTGAATGTGTGGAGACCACATTATCATCAGCATACTGAAGTTCCACAACGGAGGTTGTAATTACCTTACTTTTTGCTTTCAGCCTACTGAGATTTAAAAAAGCTTTCCATCTGTTCGATATATAATTCCCACACCAGTGGGAATTTAGCAGGTACTAGCCAGATAACTAGCTAGATATGCAAGTACATGTTACATACAATCTGTGCAGGACCAGAATCATTGTGCAGATTGCATATTGAACAAAGAGGAAGGAAACAGTGTTGGTATAACCCATGTGCTATGTTTTAAATGTAATGGTCTGCTGAGATGGGTTTGGAAAAAATACCTCTTTAGAAAACATATGTTTGGGGAGCATGGTATCATTTTAAAGGGCAGAAACATCCATTTACTAGAAACCACATCTGCATTGCTCTTTTTATCTTTCCATCCACATGGCAGCGGCTAAGAAAAAAAAAACTTCTACCATTTCTCTTTCACTGTTACTTTAAAATGTATTCAGTTTTGTTTGAGGAAGTTAGAACTGCTCAAAATATTGTATTTAATCAGCAGTGAATTGGGATCAATATACTACCACTTATGTGAAATCAGATAAAGCAGAAGACTTGGCACAAGCCATTGCATGTTTACTTTCTTTGCTGCTTGTATTGTCACTGGAACCTACATTTTTAGTTTCACATTCTGAGATGCCTCAGATGTTGGATGAGGATATGGGGAAAGCCTGGCTATCTCTCCTGGGCTTACTGCTCAACAGCAAGTTACACACATGCATGTCCGTTGCTTGGAAATTGTAAAATGCAACTTTGTCCCAGTACAAGGGATTTCACCCTTCAAACTGGGACAAAATTGGCTTGAATCCGCCAGTTTAGTGATTGGCACTGTATAAATGAGAAGCAATGATGATTAGGTGTATACATAATTATGCTTCATAACATATTGATAAGAGTAATGGACTATAGCCTATTCATATGATCACTGGGCAATTATAGCTATAGCGAAAACTCTTGGCTGTGTCAGCAACCAGGTGGTGGTGGCAAGTTCATGTTGGTCTACTGCTAAACCCAGGCTGATTTGGTTTCTAGCATACTGGATCAAATGCTCAAAAGGTGACATTGACCATTGTGATGTTAGGTTATTGGGGGCCAATTAAAGTGTATATATGGTAAGTATAATAATGTGTTCTTGTATTGCGTCTATGGTTATAAGTATGTATTCCTATTGCATCTCTTCGTTTTATGTTTGGTGGGTCCAGCCAGGGTGAGTGAGAAATGATGGGTGGGAAGAATGGTGTATTTGCATATGTGAGATGATTGGCTGAGAGAATGAGAAAGGGGGGGAGCCTGTGTTATATAAGCTGTGGGTGGTGCTGTTTAGAGCAGTGTTCTCCAACCTTGGGTCCCCAGATGTTTTTGGCCTACAACTCCCATCATGCCCCAGCCAGCATAGCTGGCTGGGGCATGCTGGGAGTTGTAGGCCAAAAACATCTGGGGACCCAAGGTTGGAGAACACTGGTTTAGAGAGAGCTGAGTTGTGTGGAGTTGACTGGAGAGAGAGTGGAGTGGAGTTGACTGGAGAGAGAGTTGAGATTGGATTAAGTTTGTTAGGAGATTAGCTAGTGAGTGCAGGGATTAATATTTTGGAAACAGTTGGTGAGGGCAGAGTGGAAATAGAATAGGATAGTAAATTAATTAATATTGACTGAAACTTACATATGAAACTTATTTCAAGAAACTGTTGTCTCTTAAATAAACTTTACTTTGTTTATTGAAGCAACCTGTGTGGGAAGCTGTGCTTTATATCTGGTCAAAGAAGTATAAGGTAGGGATAGTAGAAATCCCAAGGTCAGTGTGAGAGGTGTACGGGTAAGGGTTAGAGTGAGAAACCCTCAACCTTATGTAAGTGCACCCATAGCTCCAAAAAGGAGGGCACGTTTGAGGGCTAGGGGTGTGACAGCCATATTGCAATATGGCAATAGAGGGAAAGTGGGGAGAAGGGTCTCCCCACAACTTTCCATCCTTGAGTCTTTCATCCAGAGCATGCTGCTATTACCATTTTGCAATAAAATCAAACATTAAAAAACCTTCCAGAACAGGAAAAGCTTTCAAAGTCTGTTGCATGTCTCTGACTTGTGTCTATAGTATGTTTTATTTCTGCATATTTTTTAAAAAAATGTTATTTCATTATGTTGTAGAGTATGTGTACGTGAAGAAGGGTTAAAGTATTTAACGATTACTGCCCTAGTCCCCTGATATAGGAATGGATTAGAGAAATTAAAATAAACAAACTAATTTTGATACAGGAACGAGCATGCGCCTCCTTTCCTTACCCTGTTGGACTTTAAAAAACGCACACAAAGGCACCCCACCATAATTTCTATGCCAGAAATGATGACAGAAATTTCCATTTCTATGGGGAAATATTATTATTGCCGGTGCCTTCCATTCCTGAGCAGGGACAGGTTTTTGACAGCTGATGAATTCTGGCTGGGATGAACCTTGGTTTGGATTTTCACCTCTGCTTTCCAGTTGTGCAATCAGTGTGGGCAGTGGAGCTCTAGTCATTTCCAGGCTGTTGAGCGGCTTACACCCAGAATAAGAGTAGTGCCAGCAGACACACAGCTAAGGCAACATCTACAAGGGCTCTCATTCTACTTGCTGGAGGGCACAAAGTGATCATGCAGAGCTGATCTTGCTTAAGGGCATAAGCTGGGGTCATGAACAAATTTCTGCCCACAGCACAGCAATGGGGGAAAAAAATATTGCAGTATTGCGCTTCACTCCTTATTCCAAAATCACTGACCGAGCCACAAAAGTTGGACTAGAGACAGATGATCATTATTTTGGTTAGCAAATCCTATATTCAGCTCTTCTTGAATAATATTAATTGAAGATAATTTAAATCAAGGCACCCGAAGTTATTTTTGAAGCTAGTACTGGAGCTTTCAAACAAAAACTTTATACTCATGAACGCAAGAGGAGAAGAGAGAGAGAGAGAGAGAGAGAGAGAGAGGAGGAGTCTAAGGAGATTTACTAAAGAGAAATGTCTGAGCAACGTGCCAAAAATACTTTCCATATGTGTGACTGTTGGCAGACAAAGCTCTCTGTGCATGCAGAGTGTGAAGGTAAATAGTTTTCAGTCCTTGGGTCCTTGGGGTTGAAGACACTCTAGGGCCCAATGTGGTGTGACATTAAATACATCTTTGCATTTAAGATGCAGGTTTTTAAAAATGCAAGTAGCATCCACTGGGGGGGCGGGGGAGGGCTGATTGTTTTTGGGATTGCAGCAGATGCAGAATGGGGGTTAGCCTTTCCTCCTCTGCTGGGTCTTGCTTCTCTGAAGGTGCTATTCATGTTGGAAGGAAATTTCCCATTGGTGCCAGATGCATGCGGAAGGGCTAGGCCAGTGTTCCTCAACCGTGGGTCCCCAGATGTTTTTGGCCTACAACTCCCAGCATGCCCCAGCCAGCAAATACAGAAGTTATCTTTTTTGTTGTATCATTATTTATTTATTTATTATATTTATACCCTGCCTGTCACAGATTAGCCCAGTTTGAGGAGGGAAAGCAAAAGCAATGAATTGCTAAAAACTGGAGGAGTGTGTGCATCTGCTTTCTAATGCACTGGGGGCAGAAGGCAAGTGTTGAAGTTGCCCACTTCAAATTTTAAATTATAATTGAAACAAATAGAAGGGGGAACAGCAATGAGGGGGAGGAGAAAGAATATTTATTATATCTTTATTTATTAAATTTTTAATGCACCCTGTAAACAATGTTATCTGGGTAGATTACATACAGTTAAAAGACTAAAACGCCATACAAACAGTTAAACATATAAAATACAATATAATGCATGACAAAAAAAAGAGCATGAAGTTGCCCACTTTAGCTTGTCTGAGCGTGGAAAGCTAAGCAGGGTCAGGCCTGGTTATTACTTGGATGGGAGACCTCTCCTCTAGTTTCCTGCATTGAGCAGGGGGTTGGACTCGATGGCCTTGTAGGCCCCTTCCAACTCTATGATCTATGAAATCTATGAAACACAAAAACCACCTCCACCCAGGTGCCACGTGGCTCCAGGTTTGGAAGTACCGTAACTCCTGCTGGTGGAAAAGTAGCCAGGGAGAAGTGGTTTGGGGGGAGGAGGTGGGAGAAGGGTTCAGCATCCCTCCCCCTCCTCTATAGTGCTTTATCACCACAATCTCACCCCCATTTCATAGGAACTCAGAATAACCTGATGAATTGCACTGCCTATGGATTGTATCCAATGTTAGTTCTACTTAGAGTAGATCCATCAAAAAATGAATGGGCCTTAAGTTAGATTAACATTGGATACAACCCATTATGCCTGCTTTGGCCCTAAAGAACCCTTTCATATGAGGGCCTTCCTTATCATACCCTGCTTCATGCATTGGTGTCTGAAATGTTATTAAAACAATAAACGAGGCAGAACTGCTGAAGTTATACGTAAGATATCACTTTGCATTTGATTACTGTAATTTTGAGCATATGGCTTATTTACTTGTAATATTTTGTACAATAATTCCAGCTGACCTGTTTGGAAGGATTTTTATTCTTGACTACAACATGCACAAGAACAAAGATTTTGATTGCAGTTTTACTATCAAAGTAATACGTTTCAATTGACTAAGCAAGCTAGTAACAATTTAGATAAAAGGATGCAATATAACAATTAATGAGCTATACACAAATTTCTCCTTGTTCCTTAACTCTTCAGAGTGTGCCGGAGAAAGAAATCTTCCCATTCTGTCTCTCCAGTTTGGAGAATTGCAGTGGATTCTCCACTGCAAGTGGAGATATCTGTCCAAACTGCTCAAATGTACCATAGCTGATCCTCCTTAGAAAATAACATTTGTGAATAAGAGTGTTGTTCAGATATATGTGCTCTATTTATGACAAAGGGGCTGGCAGACATCTGCCTAGAAGCCATACTCTGTGACCCATAAGCTTGCATCGGAAAAACAGATTTACAGAAGCTGGCCATCGTGACTAACTAGATGCCCAGAGAGTCACTATACAAGTCAGAAAGTATTTTGTATAATATAGATGACTCAGTTTCAAGGGCCTCTCATTGTTTTGTGAAACTGACTGGGAGACTGTCTTTCATTTTTACCACATACTAAGAACAGATTCCAGATTCCTGAGACCAAAAGTACATTTTTGTTTTAAAACGTTTGGTTCTCCTGAACTATTTACACTTAATTAATTAATTAATTAACTATAAATAATAAGAGTAATAAATTATTTATTTATAAAAATATAACGCTTATTTATTTATTTATTTAAACTTTATTTTATGGTGATGAATTGTCCATAATCAAGGCCTTTTAAAATGCTGTCTCCCCATTGTCCCATTTTGTCCCCATTTCAACTAATACCTTACTCCTGTCACAGCTTTGCTATCACCTTCTTAATATGGAACAAACTTTTTGGGGTCTCATAATAGGAGCAACAGGGTCTAATATAGGTGCTGATAAGGACTGGGAGATTGTCTTTCATTTTTATCACAGACTAAGAACAGATTCCAGATTCCCAAGACCAAAAATACATTTTTGTCTTAAAACGTTGGGTTCTCCTGAACTTCGAAACTCGAACTCTGCTTAAAAAAACAGGAGATGTGTCAAATTTCAGATTTAGAGTTGTACACGGTGGGCCACATTTTTCACTGTGTCTGAGAAACGTACACACAGTGGGGGCAATCCTTGCTACTTTAGGCACATAGCACTTGTGAGCAGAGTGACCCCTAGTTTCTGTGGATCATGTGGATTCTGGCAGGGTATCCGGTTATTATGGGAATGAGAAGGCTATGCATCATCTCTTTATCTTGCATGATGCTATTTACTCTTACTCCTGAGCTCGAATTACTTGCACAGTATGGAGAGGTATGTAAGCTGGACAGCCCATTGTTTCCACTAGTTAAGACTGTTCTTCTGGATAGTGTGTGTTCTATCACTATTGATGAGTGACACAACACATTGCCATACGCATAGCTAGTATGGGGGGTGGGGGATGTGCCTCCCCCCCTACTCACCCCCTCCATTGCTAAACCTTTGTGGTTACTTGTAGAAAAGGCAGCTTAGGTTGCAATCCTATGTACATTTAGGCAAAAAAAAAATCATGGCTGGCTGAGGAATGCTGGGAGTTGTAGGACATTTTTCCTGTCTAAACATGCATCAGATTGTGCCTTTACACATTCATTCTCACCCTTCCCCTGCCTCATGCTGCCCCTTTTGTGCCTTCCTCATTTCCCCCCTCTTTGGTGCCACACGACCCCTGCATCTGAACCATTCAGTAACATTTAAACATTTTACTTACTATTTTGTGGGGAAGAACTTTATGTTTCCAAAAATTGCTTAAAGAAAAAAGGTATCTATTATACGAGACAAGGCAGACTGCATCTTTTCTGCCATTGTGCAGACAGTACTGGAAAGTTATCTCAATCTAGATTAGGGTAATACCTTTAATAGCCCAACCCAAAGGTCACAACATGTGCAAGCCTTGGAGATCTCCC
Organism: Shinisaurus crocodilurus; assembly: GCA_021292165.1. Taxonomy (NCBI): domain Eukaryota; kingdom Metazoa; phylum Chordata; class Lepidosauria; order Squamata; family Shinisauridae; genus Shinisaurus; species Shinisaurus crocodilurus. The sequence continues at coordinate 117,496,823 of CM037879.1, forward strand.
GATCTCTTCAATAGGCAAGATGTTACAAAAAGCAGGTTGGTGGGATAGAGGTGAGGGGAAGAAACAGGAGTGGGGAAAGCTGTCAATATTGAAGTCATGATGCCTGCACAACTTCAGAGTTTTAAGATGAGATGGAGGAGGAGAATTTGCATTTTGCAGATGATCAAATTGGGCGCCACCAAGTGATGTGATGGTCTCAGTGCCCCTAGGACCACTGGGAACAAGGAAGCAAGCAGCAGACAATGGCTGATCCTCCATTCTTGAAAATACAAAATCCATCCAGCTGTTCTCAGAACTGTCTCCATCCTGGGCAAACCAGATAGCTGTCCATAGTATTCACGATGCTTATAAAGAGCCATATCAGCCCCTGCAGCTTTGATGGGCCCTAAACAATTATTCAGTGCTGTGGAAAAGATCCTTCTCCAGCTCAGAAATTCATTTATGTCAGCGCGGTGTGGAACCTCAAGCCCAGGAGCCAAATCTGGCCTGCCTGGGGTCCCAATCCAACCCTATGTGATTCCGCAGATGGCCACTCCCCCTTCCCCCGCCCCCACCTTCTTTCCCCCCAACCATCAATCATTTGGTGATTTCCTGGCTTTTCTGCTCACACACACCCCTTCGAAAAAGTTGAAATGCCTCTCTCCTAAGGCATAGTTACTGGCAGTAAGAGCTTTAAGCTAAAATAGGCTGGGTTTTTTGGATTTTGGCACTACCCTTTTGCCTTTGGCTCAGCTTCCTTTGGCCCCGCCCACCACTGGAATGCATCCCCCCCCCCCCCCGAGACCTTCTCCAAAATGGAATTCAGTGCTTGGGCTGAAAGAGGTTCAACTTTCCTGATTTATGTGTTACATTGGGATGTCCAGTAGAGGCTGCTACCCTGTCACTGGGAGGAGGATGGGTACTGGTGGTCAAAGCTTAGAGTGTGGACCCTTAGATTTGAGGTTCAGGATCAGTCTCCTAGTATATTGCCACGTAAAAGGGGAAACTAAAATCTTCAAAAGGCTCAAGGTACATTAGTGAAGGTCAGAGTAGAGTTTCAAGGGGGCTCATTTCTTAACTTGCCCACTAAGTAGGAGCAAATTAATTCATTAATCCTTCTAGACACTTGCATGACTCATCACCAAATCCCTGAGTGCCTCACAATGATTGATTTTATTTTCATAGGACTTCTGTGGGAGAAAAGATGTGATCGCCATTTTTATATCTATAAAATTGAATGAACCATGCTCTGGGCTTAGTGTTTGCCTTTGAGCACAAAGACAAATTTAGCCAAGATGCATGCCAGATCTTCTGAATTCTTGGCCCATGACCTTTGTTCAATAGCAGAGGTTCCCTTCCTTTTTCTGAGCTATATTTTGCCCAGGTCCAGACTCTTTGGTCCCTGTTCCCTATTTCCAAAACATCACAAAGGCAAACTCGTTGAGGAATGGCATGCATGGAAGACTCCCACTAACTAAGTAGCATCAGCTCACATCACTAGCAAGGCTGCTGTGCAAGCTTCTATGTTGAACCATATTCTTGCACCCCAGAGTCAAAAGCATAGCTTCACTAGTATCCTGCAGTCAAGAGCACAGCACACAGTGTCCATGTTGTGATGACTGTCCTATATTTGAGAACATTCCATCTGCTCTTCAGATGCAGGGGGATGGAAAGAGATGATAGAACCAGTGTGGTGTAGTGGTTGGACTGGGACTCAGGAGACCTGGGTTCTAGTCCTCCCTCAACCATGAAGCTCACTGGATGACTTTGGGCCAGGCACTGACTCTCAGCCTAGCCTACCTCACAGGGTTGTTCTGAGGATAAAATGAAGAGGAGGATATGTATGCTACCTTGAGGTCCTTGGGGAAAAGGTCGGACACAAATAAATAAATAAATAAATATCTATAAAGTCAATGAAGAAAAACATTGCACCTTTTTGTCTTTATTTATTTATACCAAATTTTACCCAGCTCTTCAGCCAAAAAAGACTCCCAGAATGGCTCACATAGATTAATAATAAGACATAGTGAGAGTCACTTAAGAGGTTTGGCTGGAAACATTGTCTGTGTTCCTGTACTTTGTGATGACAGAATGGTACAAGGAACAGAACAGTTTCTTAGAATAGAACGAGCACACAGTTTTACTAAAATTCCATGCTACAACATACTTAATACAGTCATGCCTTAGATTGAGAGCATAATTCGTTCCGGAAACGTGCTTGTAATCCAAAACACTCTTATATCAAAACGAAATCCCCCCAAAAAATTTGTACAGAGATTTTTAATTTAAGCCGTACTACAGTACTTGTATTGCAAGACGTCGCTTGTATATCAAGTCAAAAAAAATTAAATAAATATTTAAAAATTTGCTTGTCTTGCAAAACGCTCTCAAACCAAGTTACTTGCAATCCAAGGTATTACTGTATAGGGTTAATCCTGCCCTTGTTTCTGAGGGGCTTCCAGACTGAGAACTCCTAGTGCTGCCAGTCAGAAGGCACTCTGCAGCCATTCCACCTTTTCATCAACAGATTATCTGCAGTAAGAGAAAAGGGGGAAGAAGTGGTGGGAAAGCATGTGAGAGTTGAAGATGACGTTGTCTAGACACCCCATAACATTCCACAAATGAATCAGGGCCATGTTGCCATAAAAGCCTCATCTGGAAGCACCTTGGATCTTTATTGCAGGCCTTGAGTCTGTCCAGTGCTAGATTGGAGAAGGCAATGGTCAAAAATAGATGGTCAAAAATTGTATTATTGCCTCATGTATTGCAGATGCAGAACAGCCACACTTCTCCAGTGAACCAAAGGCAGCTTGGGATGGAGTTTGACCTACTTTCCTTTGGCAGAGAAAGTAATTTGCTCTGGTGCAGTGATTTGTGTGTGTGTGTGTGTGAGAGCGAGAGAGCGAGAGAGCGAGAGAGAGCTCTGATGTGCACGTGGGCTGTCCCACCCAGAAAGGGCGTCTGCACAGTGCAGTGTGTGCACATTCATCCGCGTGAATCCATGTGCACACTGACTGGAGCATACACAGGGCTCTGGGTCAGGGGCAGCGTATTTATCATAGCGGTTGATCTTAAATGCTAAAGTTGCATTGATATAATGGATTGTAACCTCAGATGCTGTGGCTTGTGTGTGGAGGAGTTACTTATTTCATCTACCCATCCTTTAAAACATCTCTGTTGAGAGCTATTACTAAAGGATAGTGATCACATAAATGTATTCCAATACGCCTGCAAACAACAGACAAGAGTACAAACAAATTACAAAGCATGTGGACAAGAAAAACCTCCACGAGTTTAATATTTGTATTTTTTATTTACTTTGGAAATAGGATTTCAGGGTGGGGAAAAATGCCCTACTCTGCATTTTTCTCCCTCTTTGGTGCATCAAAGTTAAAAAATCAAATCAATACCATCTCAGTATTAGACGGTGGTGACAGCATGTGGACATCAGTGCTGTAATTAAAAAGCCATTCCGCTCACTTGGTAAAATGTAATTTTAGCTGTAGTCACTGGCTGTTTCCAAGCAATCTATTTACCCCCAAAATATCCTGAGGCTTGGACTGAAGAGTGTGAAATGATTGCGTTTTAGTTATCCTCATACATAACAAATTTCAATTATAACTCAGACTGTAAAAAATGTTGTAATAATATTACATTGAAGTCCCCCTGCTAACTGGCACCCATGATTGGGAAGGAGGAACAAAATCTGGCCATTATTCTTGTTATACATAAGGCTTCTTCCATGTGCTTTCAGGAGGGAAAAAAACACCAAATGACTTCAGCAGACTCAAAAGAGCAGCTCCTGGCGTATGATTACAATGCTTATGCTAATAAAAATGTATTTTAAAAACCCTCTTGGAATATAAGGCAAAAAGATTTTCTATCTTCATCATCATCATTATCCAACAACAATAACTGTTAGAGCTCAGTTGAAACTAATTCATCCATTTTCAAATGAGTTTCCCCATTTGCAAAATTTGGGACTCAATTTTGCCTTCTTCTTTTTTTAACTCCCCCTTCAAAATGTTCCTTTGTGTTCATTTGTAATTTGGATCTTGTGACCTTCCATGGAAATTATTTAACATCATTGTGTAATTGCACCATTATGTACTACCTGCATGTTCTGGTATTTTGCTAGCTTGGCCCACATGACTAACATCACATTCTTTCCAACATGGCACCTTCTCTATTGCATTATATTATTTATCAAGTCACTCCCAGATTGAGAGAGTTTGGCAGTGGAAAGGGCCTGGACCAAGGGTGGTCATGTATTGGTCATAGATTTCTTAGATCATAGAGTTGGAAGGAGCCTACAAGGCTATCGAGTCCAACCCCCTGCTCAATGCAGGAAACTAGAGGAGGGGTCTCCCATCCAAGTAACAACCAGGCTTGACCCTGCTTAGCTTTCCACGCTCAGACAAGGTGAGTCAGCGTAAGCCACAGGCCTGTATACAAGGTGGTCATTTTCATAACAACAACAACAACAACAACAACACATATAAAAGACAAGTACATTGGTGATTCTAAAGGCATGTTTATTAAGGTTTTTTTGTGGTTTAGGCCAGGATCAAAGGAACTTCTCTTTACAGCAGCCAGTTTGCAAGAGAGGCTTTTCTTTGCACAAGCAACTTGTGATACAATGCAATATAAGGTGACATGTTGCTCCACTGCCTACCCCACTGCCCTCCTCAGCCCTCCATTCCTCACAAGTCTATTGAGTGCCCTTCCTTCCCTACATGCCCACTGATGCCTTCCCACCCCACTCCTCCTTGCCTGCACCATTGCCAATTATGCCCCCTCTCTGTCCCAGGTTGCTCCACTGCCCTCTCCAACCATTCCATGTCTTCAAGGTTGCTCCACTTTCCACCCATCCAAAGAATCTTTTAAAGGAAAATAATATAAGGGTGGCTGGTCACACTACAAAGCCAAGTGATGGTCTTTATCCACCAGCCAACTTCATCTCCCCAGAATGGGCCTGGAGGCAATCTTAGCAAATGAAGAGAGCTAGTGGTTGGTGCTTTGCTTTACATTGTGCTCAGCCACTCATTGTAAAGATTTAAGTGACTTGCTTGGACAGGGGCCCTCACAGGTGCTGAGGGAAGTGTCTGTGGGTGCTGTGGCCCCCTTGCGTGCTGCACTGGGGAAGGGAGACATAGTGCCTCAGAAGTGCAATCTGTCTCAATGACCTGCCACAATTCAATCTGGAAGAAGAGGAAGAGAGGCATCCAGAGGTTCTTTCCTTCTCCATTTGTGTAATAATGGCAAGAGCCATCTCTTCTACCAGCATTCCCCCCCATCCCCAACAAACTCTCCTTGAGAGAGCACTCAAGTTGGTACTCCTGAGCTGCTTTTACAGCATTATTAATTCCCCCCCCCCGTTTTTCCTTCTGACAACAGTATTATTAATAAATAATATCAATATCAGTCCATTTCACAGCTAGAAAGTGAGGCTGAGACATAGTGATATGCCAAGGAAACCCAATGAGTTCATGGCTGAGCAGGGCTTTAAACGCCTTGCCCCCAAAGACTATGCTTTATCCCTCAGATTATATGGTCATCAGAGCCAACTTCAGGTTTGAAAGGGCTCTTAGGCAAGATGTCCTTACTGCGGCTCCTCCTCCTCCTCCTTGTCATCACCCATTCATTCTCCCTCTGTCTTTAAGCCCAGTCCTCATTGCTGATTACAGGGAAAGGGCTAGTGAATGAGCAGGCAGCAGAAGCAGCAGCTGCTTCTCCTGGCGCCCATCACTCACTCACTCACTCTCACTCATTCACTCACACTCTCCATCTAGGCCAGAGGGTGAGAGCAGGGAAAGAGGCAGCAATGGTAAAAGGAGCACCAGCAGGGTCAGCGTGCTCTGGTGATCAGATGTGCCTTCCCTGCTGAGTTGTAGGCCTTGGCAGGTGCCCAACTATGCTGCTGACCAGTGACTTTGGCCCTGACTCTCATGCAGAAAAAATGCACAGAGGTTGTCATGAATTGGCCACAGCTGCCCCAGGCAAATGGTAACAATAGAAGTCTGGGAAGCAAATGAAGTTCTTTGGGGCACAATTCCTCCTCTTCCTTCCCCCTCTCTCATTGTTGTCTTCCATTGTGGTCAAAATTTAGATTGCAAGCTCTTTGAGACCTGTCCTCTCCCCCCTTTTTCTTCTTCCTTATGTTACTCTGTAAATAAAGCACCATGTAGTGATCCAAAAGCCATAGTAGCGCCAACCAAAATATCACCAAGTTTAGTCATGACTTTGTGACATTTTTGTTGGCCCCAAAAGGTATTAGCTTATTGTGGTTTTTGGATTTTCTCCCCCAATGGACCACCATGGCTACCTATGATTTTTATGTACAGTGATGGCACTATAGAAATAAACAGTAAATATAATAATTCTGTACAGCAGGCAATTGTTGCTCAAGAGAGTAAAATAGATGGAGAAAACTGCCACAGAATCACAAAAGATGGAAGGGCAAGAACAGTTCTGAGACAACTAGATCAACTTTAGTATTTCCAAACTATTTATCAGCAGCAGTGTGATTTTAGTGGACGTAATGGTATCTAATTCTGTGCTAGACTGTGGCCAATACATATCTGAGTCTGTCTCTCTGTCTATAATGTATTGGATATATATTGTATTGGACTGGTGAGGAAGCACTCTGCAATTGTATCCTAACCACCCCCATTTTGGAGGAAATGGTGAGGGCAGGATCACCGCTAATGTATTCATGCTTTAAATGGGAAAAATTATAAACTCTAAAGCTTAAGTAAAAACTTAACAAAAGACAGATCTTTTGAAGTCGTGGTATATGTCAATGCTTCTTGTCCCCTCTAGCAAAAAAAAGGGGGGGAGTTGTAATAGCTTCAGATAAACAGCATTAAGCATTTGAATTTGTTAGAAAAAAGTATCTGGGTGCAGAGCAATATTTTTTGCTTCTAATTTGAATTAGAAGTTGCAAAATAACATTTATGGCAGTCTCCACTGAAAGTAGTGCATGCGTGTGTGTGTGTGTGTGTGTGTGTGTGTTGTTTTCTTGACTGAGTTCTCTTCTAAGTTACAATCTACCCCACCCCCAAGTGGGTATAAAATGAGGAATTCTTAGCACACGTTCTGTTTTTTCTCTGTTGTGCTTCCTTGAAGCGCATGTTTAACATTTTACTTGACTTGAAAATTCAGCAAGGTTCAACGGGAAAAAGTCAAAGGTTGAATGGTTCAGTGATTAAAGCATTGGGCATTTACAGTTCCACTGGCATTAAGCCCAAGGAATCAGTTCTGTAGTTTGGAAATGGCGGGTGGGGGGATACTCTAAATTTTGCCTTAACCAAGTCTTTCAGAATCTTTATCTGGAGTCAACAGGCTGGAATCCTATACAAACATACTTTTTAAAAAGCCCATTGAACTCTGGGTCAGAGTGTTAAACATGTGCTCACTGGTTTGGCTATAAAATGGGGAAGCAGAGGTCTAGTTTTATCACTAAATGGAATGAAACTGTCCCCCAACCCCACCTTACCTCGCCAATGCTTCCGTCCCTCTAGTCTGGCTCCAACAGCAGATGCAAACTGCTGAGGGAAGTTGTCTTCAAGCAGCAGAGCACGGGGAGGTAAGGTGGGGAAGATTTCAGTCTCCTCCCTGCCCCATGCTCTGCTTAGCAGATCCTTCCAACCCTGATTTACGGCCAACATTCTCACATCTGGTTTGGCTTTTAGTGGGCCTTCTTTCTGAATAATCGTACACACATCGGGTCAAGCTGTAAAAAGATAGTGCTACAAAGAGCTTTACTAAGGCTGCTGTCACATTTTGTGTAGAGATGCATGACTTCAAACCAATGGTGCTTTCTCGTGGCACACTGAAATGGCTTTGAGTTGAGAAGAGAAAGGACAATGTGTTCTCTGGGTTTAGTCCTCCTGATACTGAAATGGATCCCTGGGATGAGTCTTGGCACAAACGTAGCCTTGGAAGTGGACAAAGAAATGAATGAGAGCTTGGCTTGGAATGGAGAGGCAGAGACTTGTGAAAGGAAAAAGAATGTAGTATTGAGAGGAGTTGCCGGAATGGAAATTTTGAGTGGAGACAGGATCAGGAACAGGTTTTTGAGGAGGAGGATTGTTGTTGATTGCAGTAGTGTTATTGACTGGATTCTTATTGATTGCGTAAGGAGATGAGAGCAGTGCTTAATTTCTAAAGGAGAGATTCCTTTAGGGAATTGGACAGGGGGAGTGCATCTCTGTTGGTTCTACTGGATCTCTCAGTGGCTTTCAGTACCATCAACCATATTATCCTTCTGAACCATCTTGCTGGGATGGGACTTGGAACATGGTATTATGGTGGCTCCAGTCCTTCCTGCAGAGTCAGTCTCAGAGGATTTTGGAGTTTGGTATCAACAATATGTGGATAACACCCAATTCTATCTCTCCTTTCCATCCCATTCTAGAAAGGCTGTCAAGGTCTTGAACTATTGCCTGGAGTCAGCAATGGACTGCATGTGGGCAATCCAGTTGGAGCTTAATTCACACAAGACAGAGGGGTTCATGGTCAGTAAAGCTGACCCAGCAACTGGAGTTCAACCAGTGTCCCTTTCAAAATGCAGTTTTGTAATTTGTTTTTTTTTGTTTTTTGCTGGACCCTGCCTTGCCCATGGATACCAGGTGTCAGCTGTAGGCAGAAGTGCCTTAGCACATTTTATTTATTATTTGTATACTGCTCAATTAACAACATCCTCTGGGCTGTTAACAGACCCGGTCAGGGCACCATTTCCTCTGTGATTTGGGTAGTGTGTGTGTGTGTGTTTACACACAAGGAACTTGTGTGTGCATGTGCATTGTTTGAATCTCTTTGTCTTTTTTTTTTTTTTTTTTAGTGCAGAGACACAGTAATTATTAATTCTGAATTCAAAGCACATCCCAACAGCTGCTGGATTTAACAGATTCCCCCCTTCATCTATGGTAAGAAACCAGATGTGACCTTTTCCTTGCATTCAGATACTCAGCATAGGAGCCCAACACATATGTCACCATGTGTGGAGAGCAGCATGAGAGTTTATTTCACTGTGAGTACATGCCAGGAGGCATAGCCAGATGTACCTGACGGCAGCCTTCCTGCAAAACAACAACAACAACCAGTGAGTTCTTGGGCTTGGGGCAAGAACTCATCAAATATGCCTTTTCCCCTCTAGGCAGTCACAGGATTACTTATCCTTCAACCCCTCACCAATAAGGAGCTCCCATGTTTTAACAGTGACACTCCAAGGATGCTTCCTCTTTATCTAACAGAATCCTTTGCTCCTGAAGCAGAAACTTAAGAGAAGCATAGAGGGAAGAGGACATGGGCAATATGTTGATGTGCTGTGAGAAAATGAATCTGAAGAAAAAAATGTCACATAAAACTTAGCAAGGAGAGTTCTCTGGTGTTGTCATCAATGGAGTAAAGTAGACAAAAGGGACATGTTGGAGGCTGTGGGCAGACAATCTACAGAAATACTCAGGACCACGTGAAGCTGCACTTGAAATATTGATTAAAACTTACAAGCCAAATATTTGTCCACAGGCCACTAGCTGAATGTGGGGAAAATAAAATGGTGGTGGTGGTAGTGTGGGAAAATAGTCTTTGCTGGCACTCTCTCAATAACTCACTCCCTGATGGCTTAAATCAGGGGTCAGCACCCTGACACCCTTTGGACTGCAACTCCGATAAGCCCCAGCCAACACGGTCAATGGTTAGGGATTATGGGAGTTGGAGTCCAAAACATCTGGATAGGGCCAGGTTGCCTAGCCCTGGCTTAACTTGTGGGATGGTTCTGAAGAGTGTACATGCGGTGGAATGCTATGAATCAAGTAAGATAGTTCCTATCGGGTTTGATTTAACTTCCCACTTCTCAGTTTGTCCTACAGTTCTGCAGATCTGCTATGCATGCTAATCTTTCACTTGGCAGTGAGAAAATGTTTGGGATGCCCATTTGACGATCAAGATGTGATGCTGTTGATTAAATTACAAATGACACATGACATCAATTCTTATTAGAGATGCTCAAGACAAGCAGTAGTGTAAGCAGATTCGCATGGCCTCTGTGAAACACCCATCTTGCCCATTTCTCAAAATGTTCAACTCAGTAATTATAAGCCAAGATTTCAGGCTAAACTCAGCTGAGTTGTGCATTTAGCTGTCAATCGAGGCTGATCTGATGCTTTTTTGTGTGGGTTTTTTTTTTTTTTTTTTGGCAATGTCTATGTGATAGTTAGGGATCATGGCTTTTTCACCCTACTCCTCATACTAAACAATCACACCACCCATTCCAGAAGTTTACTGAGAAAAGAGCTGTGTAATCAATTCCCTTGCCCACATCATCGTTTCAGAATCAATGGTGGCAACTCTTTACGATGACATTGAATTCCCAGACCTTCAAACTGCTGAGCAGCCTTTGGTGCAGCTATAAACGCTACAGAGGGAGCCAAACACCTTTAAGGGCTGTGCCTTGAGCAATAATGGGATCTAGAAAAGTGACTGCTTCTTATCGTATGTACCGAACCATGACATGTGTCCTTCTAGCATACATTGCTGGTCAAGGTATGGTGTCGCCACACATAATATTGCCACCTAACATTAAGACTTTCAAGCTCTCCTCAGACCTTCTTCTCCATGTGCAGACTAAATGCATGGAAAGGAGAGTGGGATCGTGTCTGATGACCCTGCTCCTGCACCCCATGCTGCTTGCCCCCATCCCTGGCCTCTGTGCATTCAGCAAGAGGTGCATTGTCAAGATTTGTGAACAGCCTTGTGCTTGCCCAAGAAGGATTCAAGCCCTTTGAACATTCCATTAGAATATTTGACAACATTCAAGCTGGTTTGAGTGTTCCAAGTAGCACTTGGAAAGCATGATTTCCTCCACTGCCCATTACCCTGTCCTCATTCCCAAGGGGGGAAAAACTCACCTTGGGGGTAGCAGATAGTAGAGGCAGATCCCTTGAATATGGGGAGCACCCACTAGGGCTCTCCCCTTAACTGTTTGAAAAGTGAAGACACTGCCAATCTGGTAATGCTGCTGGCTTCTTTTTGCACTGGAGATCATGGGACGCAAATTATAACCCTGGTGGGGGAAAAACAGTGTAATGGCCCTTGGGTGTGGTTAATATGGGGGTGAGCTTACCTGTTGAACTTTGTTTGCAGCAGGCTGTGCTCACCTTGATTCTCTTCAGAAGAATTTGAGCAGGGGTGCTTGAAGGCTGAGCACCTCTGCTTTAAATTCTTGATGTGCTCCTACTGTGTTATTCCCCCATCCAAATCTCAGACTCTCTCTTGTTCTCAGCTAAGTTTGTCTAGAGTAGGGGTTTGTTTGAATTTCCAGGCAGCTCTCTACCATGGCTTTTGCTTCCTTCAGCGTACATGCACCAACATTTCAAGCTGAGAGAGGTCTTTTGGAAAACGGAGACTTTTTTTTAATGCTCACCAAGAAAGCTTATTAACACTGAGTCAATGGTCCAGATGAGTTGGACAATTGACAACTCCCATCATTCCTAACCATAGACCATGCTGTCTGTGGCTGATGGGAGTTGTAGTCCAAACCACCTGGAGGGTGCCAGGTTGGGGAAAGCTAGGAAATGCATGATTGCACCCTGCCATTATAAACATTATGTACTAGAAAGGAGAAATGAGTTAACATCACAATTGGCTATCAAAGGGCTTTCTTTAGCAACCCAGTGTTCATAGCCAAGAGAAGAGTTTGTTCTGTATCCCTGCTCCCTAACATTGCATTTAGATGGCCCTTTCTTCCAACATCCAAAAAGCAGCTCAGGAAAAGTGTGCTTGGGCTGTACGCCCTTTTTCCTGCATGAATTGCTCTATGAGAAACATAGAAAGCTCATGTAGCGTAGTGGAGAAGAGACTGAGCAACAAACGAGGAAGTCCCTGGTTTGAGTCTCTCCTTTTCCATGAACTCACCAGTTGGGTTTAGTGTAGCCACTCTCTCTGTCTCAGTCCCCCTATCTGCAGTATGGGGAATAACAAAACTGACTTCTCTTATAGGGTGGTTGTAAAAACCTTTTAACTAGATAATGCCTATGCTAAAGCTTTGAACACTTAAAATGCTATATAAATTTTGAGTATTATTATTTACAGTTGGGACATGCAACAAAATATTAATAATAATAATAATAATAATAATAATAATTATTATTATTATTATTATTATTATTATTATTATTTTATTTATTACCCGCCTCTCCACTCAGATTGAGGCAGGGAACAACCATAAATATAAAATACATAACTAGTTAAAAACATAGTAAATATTATTAAAATAGTCTTAAAAACCTTTAAAAGTATCCTAAAAACTCTTAAAATTCCACTGGGTAGGCCTGTCGGAAGAGGTCAGTCTTTATGGCCTTTTTAAAAGCCAAGAGACTATCTAGTTGATGAGTCTCCTCCAACAGGCCATTCCACAGTCTGGGAGCAGCAGAAGAGAAGGTCCTCTGGGTAGTACTCACCAGCCTAGTCTTGGCTGACTGGAGTAAATTCCTCCCAGAGGACCTAAGTGCACGGGGCGGATTGTACGGGAGAAGGCGATCCTGCAGATAACCTGGACCCAAACCATGTAGGGCTTTAAAGGTAATAACCAACACTTTATACTTCGTCCGGAAACTGATTGGCAGCCAGTGTAATGCTTTTAAAGCTGGTGTAATATGGGCACCTCTAGATGTACCGGTGACCAATCTGGCTGCCATATTTTGCACCAATTGAAGTTTCCGAACTAGGTACAAAGGTAGCCCTATGTACAGCGCATTGCAGAAGTCAAGCCTCGAAGTTACCAGCGCGTGCACTACCGTCTTTCGGTCTTCCAACTCTATGAAGGGGCGCAGCTGGCATATCAGCCGAAGCTGATAGTAGGCACTCCTAGCTGTCGCATCTATCTGAGCTGTCATTTGAAGCGACAGGTCCAGAAGCACCCCCAGGCTGCGAACACAGTCTTTCAGTGGGAGTGTAACCCCATCCAGAACTGGTTGACACACCTCCAAACCCAGGTTGTGGTCTTTGACAGCAAGCATCTCCGTTTTGTCTAGATTCAGCTTCAGTTTGTTTTTCCTCATCCAGCTCATTATCGCCTCCAAGCACTTCATTCAGAGGAGACACACTATCCTTAGCTGACGCTGTTACTGAAGGGATAGAGAAATATATTTGGGTGTCATCAGCATACTGATAACACCCCGCCCCATGCTTCCAGATGATCTCTCCCAGCGGTTTCATGTAAATATTAATGAAACCTGTTGTTGTTTCATGTTGTGTGGAGTAGTCCTGTTCCGGGTTCAAACCATGCTTCCAGGATATTCCATTCCATTCCCTCTCCCTGCTTGTTTTCTGTTTTTCTTTTTCACCCAGCAGTCAGCCAGCATTCCATGCAGACTGAGCTTGTTCCATGCTCGCTGGGTTGTTTTGGGATTCCACCCACCCCACCATTTAGGGGTGTTTTTTCCCCCTAAAGGATTTTTTTTAAAACTTCTGCAAACCTTTATTTATTTATTTATTTATTTTATTTTATTTACAATAATTTTTTATTTAAAACCCTCTCAAGGTGGCATACAAGATTATTTTTTTTAAAACAACCCTTGGGGTTCCCTCAAGCCTGGTACTTCCCTCTTGTGCTTGGATGGTGCCTAAGGGCCCACAGTTGGAGAACAAATCCGTTATTGGTATATAGGATTTTGCCACAGCCTACAGGCACAACTGAAGAGAGCTACAGAAAAGGAATAGAGCTCCATTGCTCCTTTGTCCAGGCCTAGGCTGAGCGACAGCAAGTTCTGCTCAGCAAGTTCTGCTGTTCACCCTCCAAGCTTTCAGACCAAATCGGTTGAGAGTCCTCACATTTTACAGGAAAATTTTCAAAGTGTGTTAGAATCCTGTCAAAAATACTATGGAGAGTCCATTTATTTATCACTTTAATCTGCTGAAGAAACTTACCTTTAAATATGACTGCAATAGCAAAGATGGAGAAATGGCAGGCACATTTTGACCAAAAAGTCATCTACCTGATCTCTTAAGAGATAGGCAGTAATTAGAACTAGAACAGGCATTCCAGCGTGTGCAAGTTAAACCATTTAGAAAACAACCAGAGCGTATTCGGATGAGGGATGCCACTTACCTTTCTGAGCTTTATTAAACTGTAACTTCAAAGGCACAAGGACAGCTATCGACTCTTGGAGTGGGTTTCAAATAAGGAAAGTGTTACTAAATTGGCAGGCCCATGGGATTGAGACAGAGCATTTCCCTTCAGATCAGTGGGTTGAATCCAACTAACTGCACATTGTAACTTTTAAACTCCTGCTCAGTGGCCTTGATAGCCAGATTATTACAATTCATTTACTAGTGAGCGGGTGTTCATTTCATACACATGCACTTGTGTGCATGCACACATACACACAAATGTACAAACATAATAAAAATGTTCCAGCAACACTGGTCATGTTTTTAAGAGGTAGTTTTGGCTTTCCCCAGGATACTGCTTAAAGTGCTATAGAATTCATGAAAATCCAGCTTGCTCGGATGCTACTACCATAAGAAGACTCACAAAAAGTTGGCTTACATAGAGCAAGCAACAATGATGGCTCTACAATACCAACCCCAAATCTCTAAAAAGCTGTAATCTGTACATGGCAGCACTAGCGTCATGTTAAAAACAAAATGTGTTTCAGTATTTTAGTTCTCTGCAAAATGCCTTATTCTATCACCTCATCCCATTATTATCCTTAATAAACCTTTGTTGCTAGTTTTGTGGTTCATTGGTCAAAGGAAGCACAACATGATCTAAAGATCCACAGGTGCAGAATTGAGGTAAAACCCTGGGTATGCTGTCTGTGTGGACATTTGGGGCTATCAGGTTAAACAAAAAGTGCAAGCACAATAAAACCGTTTCAAATGGAACAGCCTAAGGAGTAAACTGGAAAATCAAAGTTTAAAACTCCCGGGCATAATAAAGCTGTATTTCCAAAAGCATATCATATTGTGTTCCATCATTCTCTGACTTTGCAAAAAAAGAAAAATGAAAAACAAAATTGAAATGCCAACAGTTAATGCCAATATTCAATTCTATAAATATAGAGAATCCCAGGACAGAAATCCTCCATTGAATTCATTAGGACTTCAGTGGCCATTAGCTATGCTGACTGGGGCTGATGGGAGTTGGAGTTCAACAACATCTGGAAGGTGATATGCTTCCCAGCCCTGATTTATTTAGTACAACTGTGCTGAGGATAATAGTTCAGGTCCTTTGGAGGACTATGGTCTTGAAAGGTGGCTAAGAAATGGATTAAATAAATACAATAAAACCTGATCCTAGCCATGAAAGTGACTTTGACTTCTGACAGTGGGACTGATCTCTCTCTCTAACAGGCAAGAGAATCTGTGTTGTTCTCAGTCCAAAGAAGTTGCTCAGATTGAGGAACACAGCCTGGAGCAAGAGTTATATAGAGCCCATCAGAGGTCCCTACTGGTTCCCTGTTGGACCTGGTGACCTGCAGTTCCAGCTTCAGCCACCATGTTGGTGGCACTGCTGCATAACAGAGACTGGGCCGGTGGTGCAAGGAGCAAAGTACCGTACCCGGGCTCTGCACCAGAGTCCCTGGCTCAAGACTCTACCAACAATGGTTTTCCTATTGGCTTCAATAAAGGGAACAACTCTGCATTTACAAAGAGATGTATGAGCAGATCTCTTTCTTTGGAACAAATGGAGAAGCTCATGTGTGTGCCAGCATGTGCACAGAGCTCTGTACTCTATGCACATGATCATAGTGTACAGAGAAGAGATCCTTGATCCGGTGATAGTAATTGGTAAAAAATGCAAACACAGATATATGGGAGGAACACAACAGGATAGTTTACCCCATCATACAGTCAAATTGCATGCATTGCCTTATTCAGATTTCTGTGTGCCCTCTTGTTTTGAGAAGCACTGCACTGTGCTTGCCACATTCTGCTGTGCCCACAGTTCCCTAAGTATGTTTGCTGCAAGTTAAGTCCCACTTTATTCTGTGGGACTTACTTCCCAGTAAATGTGCTTAGAATAGCAGTCTGAAGCGTATCGTCTGTCTAGGGGCAAAAAATGTATATGATACACTCTAAAATGTCCATATATTACCTCCCCTAAGGCTAAAGTGAAAGTTATATTTTGCAAACCTGAAAACTATCTCATTTTTAAAGCAAGAACCTTAAAATTTGCTGGTCACAGATAGAAAAAATTGGATTTTTTGTCCATTTCTTTTTAAAACCGAAAATAAAGCAATCGTTTGCCTCCCTTTCATAATATGCAGCAATCCGTTTTAATGTTATTAAGCATCCACACAGAACCCAAATGGTTACCTACCTCTGCCTGTTTCAAGATGTGCCACAATCCAGTCAAAACCAAGCACATTTAAATCGCACTGATTTCAGGCACACACTTAACTTTCTCATCGAAATCAAGAGATCACACCTTACCCATTTAGTGGCTGTGCCTACCTTTGAGAGATAATTGATCCAAAAATACACATTACATTGAATTGGAACCCTGGTGGATGAAACTTCAAAACACCTTCCATGCTGCTGAAGAGAATACGCAGTTGCCAGAGAAAAGGAGACATTCAGTAAACTGCATGTCACTATCAGCTATTGATGGTCAGTGATTTGTTCTGAATCCAAAGGCTAAACTAAACCTCATGCTGCTGTATGTCAGATGCAATTGGTCCAAAGTCAAAGTTTTACAGCTCAGACAGGGCACACTTTATCCTTCAGGCTGCTACTTAAGATAGCTGTGACCCTGAGGAGAACCAGTCAACAAAACAGACAGACAAGAGGATGTGATTTGTATGCATCCCTGAGCCTACCCAAATCACCTCTGACCCAAGGTCAGGCTGCAAATGACAGTGGAGTGCATGCACCTGATCAGACGGCACATTCTCATTAAAAAGCCTGGGAAGAAGGCGGCAGTTACGCAGTGTTTACACACAGACCAAACACAATCCCACCCAGGAAATAAGAAAAGAAAGAAGGGAGGGAGCGGGAGAGAGATCAATTTGATTCAGCAGAAAGATGTGACTGATTTGTTATGAAATTTCAAGCCAAATCTATGTATTCTCGTATACCTGGACAGGAGCACTCCATCTGGATTGGTGCCTATTCTATGTAAGGCCAAGCTATGTATTCAGTGGATTCAAGAGGTAAAGCTTTTTCACTTCAAACTGCAGGGCGGGGTGGGTTTGTTACATGTTTGAATGCCCCTCCATAAAAAAGAAAAGAAAAAAGAAAAAAAGAACTTCACTGCATATGTTAAAGGAATACGTCAGAGAGAAAGTGGAGCATTTCTCCCGGAAATGCTATTTTTGTATGTGCAGGGAATATTTTAGACCAGGGGTGGGGAAGCTCAGCCCCAAGGGCCAAATCTATTCCTCCTGGGGTTCCAATCTGGCCCTCTCGGGTTCCCTGGATGGCCATGCCCCCTTCCCCTGACCCCACACCTTTCCCCCCAACCTCTGATAATTTGGTGGTTTCCCAGCTTTTGTTTTTCCCCCATTCTAAAAGCTTGAAATGTTTCTCCTAAGGCTTAATTAATGGCAGCCAGAGCTTTCAGCTACAATATACTGGTATTTTTTTTTGTATTTTTGCCCCCCCCCTTTGCCTTTGGTCCCACCCACCACTAGAATGTGGCACCCAAGAGCTTCTCCAAAACTGAATTTGGCCCTTGTACTGAAAGAGGTTCCCCCATCCTTGTTTTAAATGAAGGAACACTCAAACACATGACTCTCCACGTGCAGTCTGAACTGGTATAGTCCTACACAAGTTTGTCCACTTCATTCTGGTGGATATCAAACTTGGCCCAAAGTCAGGTCTTAAAAGATGCTTGCTCACTGGTGGATGTGTCTTCAAGCTCTTGAAACTACACCTGCAATTCACACCACTCACTCCCCTCACAGCTTCAAGAGCTGCTACTCTTTTGTACAAGTCTTATCTCAGTCCTACCTTTGCTCTTGGCTTTATGGGTTTCCCCCCTCTCTGTTAGTGGAACCAGGTATTTCTCCCTTAGCAGAGAATGAAGAATTTCAGGTGAAAAGGTTGTGGATATATGTGATGATGTCAACTTCAAGAGCTTCTTATCCGGCAAGATTAGCTTTGTCTCAAGACTATCCTAAATTTCAGAAAAGATCAGTCAAAGTTTAGTCATTTTTCTTTGAGAAAATACATATTTTCTCATATCCATGCCTGGTGGTTGCTGGTAGAGATGGTAAGGGAGCGCTGGATTCCTTATGAACCTGTCCAGTAAAGTATCTAAGGGACTGCCTGTCTCATTGTGAACCTTTCCAGTTATTACCATCTACAGGGGAGGCCCTTTTGAGGATACTTCCATTTACAGAGTTCCACTTCACAGGCACATATGAGAGGGCTTTATCCTGGCTTACCCCTAAATCAGGGAACATGCTCCCCTCGAAGTTAGGATTGATCTCCACTCTCCCTGTTTTTAGAGAAGGTCAGTGTCATCTTTTTAACTTGGACTTTTAAATGGTTTTATTAGTAGTGTTGCTATTTTCAATGGCATTTTATTATTGGCTTTAACATTTTTATGATCTGTAGTTTTTATTGTTTTTGATTTGTTGTACACTGCCTTGTTGTTTTTTTTAATGGAAAGTCAGTATAAAAATACTAAAAATAAATAATGCCTAAATTAGCAGCAGCAGAAAATATTGATAGACTCTGATACACACACACCCCATTTAAAAGAACAGAAAGACCAGATGTAAAGGGTGGCTAGGGTAAATGAGGAGGAGTTTGGCACAAAAGGGTCTGTGGTCTTTAAATTATCATCATCATCATCATCACCACCATCACCACCACCACCACCATCACCACCTTATGGCCTGAAGATCTATTGTAGAGATGGGATTCCTTGGGTTTATCTAAATTCAGCAACTTTCAGACTATATTATGCTCTGGGTCCAATCAACCACAGCACATGCAACAAGTTTGTTTAAGGAAGCTATTGGGATGAGGTGACAGATTCATTCCCTCACATAGAGGCTATTCACTCCCTCACAGCAATGCCCTGTCATTTTAAGAATGTTTACACCCCCCTCCCCATGACTGGAAGTACATGTCCGATTTCATAACATCAGCTGTAACATGACACTGGAAATGTACTTATTAGCTTACATTGGATTATGCCCTATGTATCTATGATTAGTGCATAAGTGATTCACGAAAAACAGAAAAGCTTAAGAAAAGAGCAATGTTAAAGGGGAGACTCTAGTATTGTGTGTGTCTTCCTGATCAAGGGAAGGAATAATTTCTTTGTGTCCATACAAAATGTTGCTCTGTCTGTGAAAGGAAAGAGACAGAAGGCTAGCTCTATGGAAAATGCTGACAGCATCTGACCAACTCAGCAGGAGAAACACTGGTTATCTCAAATGAGCACCTTCTGTTACAAGAGACAGCTCTTAAACAAATGCAAAGCCCTGGGCCTGTTCTCCTGGGGAAATAGCTTAGTGATCAAAGCACTTTAAAGGGAAGAAAAAAGTATATGCCAACTTTTAACATTTGTCTACTACTCTTTTAGAACTAATTTTTAATAATAGCAAAATAAAATATACAGAAGCACATGGCTTAGTTCAGGGATGGAGAACATGTGGCCCTCCAGATGTTGTTGGACTCCAACTCCCATCAGCCCCAAGCAGCATGGACAATGGTCAGAGATTATGGAAGCTGTAGTCCAGCAACATCTGGAGGGCCAGTAGTTCATCACCCTGACTCAGTCTAACATCATGGTCCTTGGTAGATTTTTGTTATTTAACTTCCCTTCATACCTTCTGCAGTTACTTCCCTATGGACTTCAGAAGGGGAAGTGATATTTAAAGGCCCTACAGTACTATAAATCAAAATATGTTGTATTGGAAGTCTCAGTCCCGGATCACTTTGACAGCCAGTATTCCCACCTCCCTTGGAACCTCACACTGTAATTGCAGCCTATGGACTAGCATCAAAACCTTAGAAATAGTTGGTATTCTGTCTCCAAAGGCCTGCAATTTCTAGGCAATGTGGATGACTGAGAAAGTGGGATTCTGACTGTCAAATGAACAGTCATATAGCCCCTTTCAGTGTGACCTATCTGGTAATTTCTGGCATAGCTACTGTTGAGTGTGAGTGAGCCTAGTGTGGCTTGAACACAAACACAGTGCTTCCAAGTTGGACAGCATATCATGACAGTGTCCCTCCTCTATCCCCCATTTAGGATTTTATGGGATGTTACCTCACTTTAAGACTGCTCACATTGCAGTGTAAATGCTGAATGTTTTCTGTAAGTGAGGCTGTGAAATGTCAAGCAAACCATAAAATCAATAATCTGCAAGTTACCAAAGAAAGACAAGGCTCAGAGATGCTCATGGTGGATTAGGGGTGGGGTGTGGGATGAAGAAGTGAATTTATGGAGGTCCATGTGCTTACTGATCATGATGTTTGTTTTTGTTTTAGTTTCATAGGGTTCCAGCTCTGATGCTTTGGTCCAGACACTCTGATTTTGGTGTCAATTTCCAGGGACTCATGGTGGAAGGTTTTAAATTTCGGGGCCATCACCTTGTCTCAAATTACTAGCTTTGAATCTTGGGTCTAGTTTTGAAATGGTACACTTTTAATGCACTTTTCCTGGGCCTTCATATCTCTAATTGTGCCCCTTTAGTGCTCGGCCACCTCCTTGGACCCTTCCAGAAATCGAATTTATGTGTTTTAAGAATTGGCAGCCCCATGACATCAGTATACCCTGCCTAGACATAACTATGCCTCACCCCATGAGTAAGCAGCTTTGGAATGCTGGAAAGCATGCAGCCTGAATGTCCAAAGATAAGTGGAGAAAGGGCTTCCATTCTTCCCCTACCCATTAGCACAGGGGTGAGGAGCCTGTGGTCCTCCAGATGTTGTTGGACAACTCCAACTCCCAACAGCCCTAGCCAGCATGGGCAATCATAAGGATGATGGGACGTGTCTAACAACACCTAGACGGCCGCTGGTTCCTTAGTCCTGCATGTGTTAGCATCAATCTACAGGGCCACAGTTTGTTCTTCCAACCAGATCTTGAAGATATCTTTGATTCTTTCACTGCTGTCATGCCTCAGAGCTGTGTGTTGATATGCTACAGCAAAATTGCCTTGATTTTTATAAAGCAACAAAAGGAAGCCTTTGACAACTGAACCCAGTTGTGTAAATCTTTTAAAAATATTATTTGAAATGCTTGACTTTCTGCCTCGGCACGCAGTGAAGTACCGGTCTCACCCTATCCACTGAAGCTAGCCATTGGTTCCTCTTGGGCAGGAAGGACTTCCTGTGTGAGCTAAGCTTTGCTTGAGCAACAAGGTCTGCCAGAGCTCTGGTGTGTTTTTACTTTGGTCTTGCCTTCTCTTTTCTTTTCAGTCCTTATTTCTGGGTTCGTTCTTTGGTGTTGACTTCTGGGTTTGTCCTGCACTCCAACTTCTGGATTGCCCCTTGATATATATTCCTGCCTGACAGCTGGTTGGTTCTTTGAGTCTGGCTCCGAGCTTGTTCCTTGACATTGACCTCCTGACTCAACTTGGACTGCTGCTTAAGGATCAGCCCTGATAGCAGCCTTCATAGTAGGCATACCGGACTGCAATGCTGTCAGGAAAGTGATTGTGTGGAGCTTCTAGCCATGAAATTAAGGCCACCATTGCCACACTTCTGCAGATTTCATTTGGTGAAATGAAAATGCTGGGCTTCGCGGTTGGTGGCTACGGATTACACTTCCCTTCACTGTATCATGGCTTCAATGGTGTGAACAAGCTCATCAGTCTGAATTGTTTTGCAATATTATTAGACCTAACAATGATCCTGCAAGGTTGATTATTATTAAACCCATTTTAAAGATAGCAGAATTTAGGCCAAGACATAGCAACTTGCTATGACCATCCCGGTATCATTTGAGTCCAGGTCCTGATAGTTCAGTTCTAATTGTGTGGTCCCCTAAAGACTGTAGCAGCTCAGCTTCCATTCCATTAAAAGCAACTTGCACAGAGCTCTGATGCAAATTCTATTAAAACAAATAGAGGTTATACATTCCTACTACAGTAATACCTTGGATTGCAAGTAACTTGGTTTGAGAGCATTTTGCAAGACAAGCAAATTTTTAAATATTTATTTAATTTTTTTTAACTTGATATACAAGCGACGTCTTGCAATACAAGTACTGTAGTACGGCTTAAATTAAAAATCTTTGTACAAATTTTTTTTGGGGGATTTCGTTTTGATATAACAGTGTTTTGGATTACAAAGCACGTTTCCGGAACGAATTATGCTCTCAATCCAAGGCATGACTGTATGTGGCATTATAACCCCACATCTACAGTCCAACCCAAAGTTGTTTAAGACCTACAGTGGACAGAAAGCACCTCTGTGAACACTGATATCCCCATTTATCTTTAAGATCTTGCGGATGTGAGTGCAGAGTCATCATTGACACTGGGCTGAATGGCCAATCCTGTGCTTGGATAGGAACTCCATAAGTGCATCAGAATTGTGAGTACAGGGAACTATGGGGATGTGAGTCTGATCTTCTGTTTCCGTTAAATCACTTCCAATCAAAGAGTATTAAGCCCAGTGGTGCAGCTGGGGCTAAGGACCTTGGAGCTAAGGTCCAGGACCACACATCCCAGCCCCTCCTATATGAACACCCAAATAGCAGCAGGTGATCAGGGCAGAAGAAGCAAACACCATTTTATTCCTGTAGTCATGATGGTGCTATGATTTAAGTGAGCTTAAAATGCAAAAGTGCACATGCTCAGAGTAATTTTAAAAATAAAATAAAATCAGGGTTGGTAACAGTTTTGTTGTTGTTATTATACTAACAGATACTGTATCCTGAATGTAGAAGCAGTTGTAAAGCATGGAGTAGTGGTGGTGGTGGGGCGGTGAAGAGAAATGTTAGTTGTGTGCTTCACAACTGAAGTAAAACACACGGCCATCTAAAGGGGTGGGGGCACAAGACCATTAAGTCCAGGGTCCAAATTTACCTGGCTGCACCACTGATTAAGCACATGCAGATATAGGACAGGGTGCCCTATATTTTGCTTCCTGATTTTACGTGCATGTATGTGTGTCTGCACCTTTTGTTATCTCTGCATAGCAAGCTGGACCTGCCAAAGTTCCCTCTTCTATAACAGTATGAAAAGAACAGCGACTTTCTTTTCATGTGGTAACTATTCTTCATGCCAGTGCATTAAGTGTTACGTGTAGGCCATTGGCTGCCTAAGGCGGTAATCCTATACACACCTAGGTACTTGGAAGTACTGTACAGTAAGTCCAACTGAACTGAGTGGGATTTACTCCTGAGTGGGATTTACTGCAGCACAATGCATAGGATTGTACTGTAAAGGATGGTTCAGTCTGTATTTATTTATTATTACCTTTATATCCTGCCTCCCCCCCTTGAAGTTACCCATTGAGCTAAATGGGGACTAAAACCCAGATCTCCCCAGTTCCCGTCCAACACTCTAACCACTACACCACACTGGCTATCACTTACATTTCTCTAGAGTCTAGACAGACTCAGTGACTTAACACAAACACATATAATCTTAAGAGCTGTGTAAGGTAGGCCAATAATAGTATCACTACAGTGCAGATAGTGCGCTGAGATTGTGAGAAGAACAGCTTGCCTAAAGGTCACCTAGGCAAAACATGGCTGAAGCAAGATTCGAACTAGGCGCTTTCCAGCTTACAGTTTACATTCCTAGCCACAAAACCACACCTGGGACTGTCGCTGAAATCTCCTCCTTTGATTCATTTGTGTGATAAACCATTGTATAGTAGATATTTGGGAGACAGCTGCTTGTATGGGCTCTCTTGCAAACACTGTAAAAATGCCTATACAGTCTATAAAAGGAAAAGAAAACACCACAAATCTTTCTGGTAAGGATTGCTTAACCTGTCTTGCTAATGGACCAATGTAAAAAAAGGTAACGGGAGACTCACAGCTCTTTTGCTGAAAGTAAAAAGGTGCAGTGGAAAAGCACACACCCAGAAGTAAAAATGGTAGGAGTTCAAAATAAAATGAAAATATAGCAACAGATTTGACACGCCTCATCATGCATGATGAAGCATGTCAGTCTGTTGCTATATTTTTATTTCATTTTTTTGACATTTCACCACTGGTATTTAATATGCATGTACTTGATAGTATGAAGGAACTGAGAGGCCTGTATCAGCATTTCAGTAGTCTTATTGTAGCACTCTTACAAGTGCCTTTATTACAACTTTCCAACAGCTCTGTTGGTCTGGTGGTAGTATTACTTTGCTAATGAAAAAGATCAGATGGCTTTCTAAGTATTGCACCTGCAGCATCGCCTGCTTCCTGGGAATAATTCAGCTCATTGGTAAACACACAACCCTTCTACATCAAAAGTTTCCACTTTCTGTAACCCCTTTTAACACGCTGGTCCCTCCCCTCTCCGCAGGCTTCTCTCAGCTATCTAGGGAATCGTTCACTTTTTGTCCTTTCCTGACCCCTTCTGCACCACACTCTAGTTTCTTATTCACGCCATCTGCTCTCAAGGAAGGTAAAACGTCTGTTGTGAAAACAGCCATCCTCCCCCCCCCCTGGTAGTTTAGCCATTTTTGTAAGTTACGGTAGCTTTTTAAGGATGCCCCACCGTTTTAAAGAGTTACATTTGGAGAGATCTCAATTTGGGTGCTTGTTTGGGTTAGGAGAAGAGCGAAAGAGTTTATCACGGATACTTTTCTGCTTGTTTGCCTTCCTTTTCCTTTGCTCCCCTCCCCCCCTCTTTCCCCAGATAGTGGTATGATCTTCTTGTTCCTGACAGAAGTATTTCTAAAGATCTGCTCAAGCCTCACTAAGCAGCTGTGCGTTAGGTCATTTTCCCAGGAGTTTTACATGTGGAAAGCTGGGCATTTAGTAAGGCCTCAGAAAGGACACCATCTGGCCCTAGTGAGGAAGGGGGTGGGGGAAAGGATCATGACACTTTCAGTGGTACCAACAGGCCCTGATGAACCATAAAGGAATTCAGGCCTAGACTGTGATCCAATAGTGACTAGCCCTCAACAATCACCTCAGTGACAGCTAAATCCATTCATCTCCCGAGTTATCTCATGGCACAATGGACTTTTGTGCCACGCTGTTTGCTGAAGGCGTAGTAAACTCCATTTTGATTTTTGTGCTTGCACAATTTCTTGGAGTATGGAGCGCACATCAGGGAAAAGAGAGAGAGAAGGATAACAAAAGAGATGACTCTTAACATTCAAGCGCTATCCATTTATTTCTTTCACTGTGCACAGAGTACCTAAGAATAAAATGTTTGGCCCAGGGATCCATTTTTTGAGGGGGGGGTGTGTGTCTGAAGAAACTTCCTCACTTTCAAAAATAGATATTTTTAGAGATTTCAAACAATGCGGGGAACCAGTTTATATCCCCAAATAGCTTTGTAATTTTAAATGATGTGGACTGTGTTCTCTTGTGGCAATACAAAGCAAACGTGTTTGATGTTTAGCTATTAAAATGAGTGAAAAACCGTTCTCAGCTAAACATAAAGCCTTTTTGCTCCATTGATTTGTTTGGTTATATCAGATTGTAATATCACAAGTATGTCTATTACTTCCATTACAAGCATTATTATATATAATAAATGTGACTACTATATCAAAAAGTAAGTAGTCGTTTATATAATGGCTTGGATACAAAGCTGGTTTGGAGTGAGTGGAAACCATGTCTGCTTGTGCAAGGGGGTGGGGTGGGGGAGGTTTCTATTTTTTGTTGATTTCCTCTTCCTACTGCATCACATTCATTGCCATTCTTGAAGGTCCTCCAATTGTCAGGAGGGGCTTTTGGGAGGCACAGGGGATGCAGTCAGGAGGCGGCAGCAGGAAAACCCCATTCTGCTAACGAAAGTCTACTTTCTATAGTTAAGATATAATTCACTCTCTCTTTCTCCCCTCTGTACACACACACACACACACACACACACACAGAGCAGTATTGCCCTTGTAAAGGGCCTTTGCTAGCTTTATTGTATTCTCCTTCACAACCCTCCCCACCCCCAACCCTGTGGTGGGGGAAGAATCTTTATTATTCCCATTTTACAGGTGGACTATTTGAGATTTACAGCCCAGTCCTATGCATGCTCACTCAGAAATAAATATCAAACTGAATTCAATGAGACTTACTTCCTGATGCCATAGTGAGTCTCCCATGATATTGCCAAATCCTATGCATCTTTACACAGAACACTGTATTCACTGGGGCTTACTCCCAGGTAAGTATACATAGGACTGCATCCATAATGACTTATTCAAAGCCATGCAGTGAATACATTGTTAAACACTGGTCACCTCCAAGGTCAGAGCTCCATCTATGACCTCGGAGGGGGATTTCCTATCATTCCTATGGCCCTTGGGGCGCTGTCCCTGAAATCATAGGATTGTTCTCTAAATGTATTTGGTTTATTACATTTTTATCCCTTCCATGGAACTCAAGGTAGCATAGACAGAGTTCTCAGGTGATCTCTCACTCAGGCACTGACCAAACTCTGCCCTCCTTAGCTTCAGTAAAGTTGCTGCATCCTGTGCTTTAAGACCATGTGCTGGGATAGTGTCTCAATCATATGTGTCAAACACAACAAACAATATGCAACATTACAAACAAATACCGTACATAACTTGGAGTAACCTTCCCATTACACACTTCCCATTTCACACACCCACTGTTTTCTATTCTCCATTCTGTTATTTCTTCCTATGGCTGCAGCCATAGTAGTCCAATTAAATTCAATGCAAGTGCTTGCAGGAAGTAGAACTATTTACTGATGTTTGTCCCATCAACATCAGCCTGTCCCAAGGGCAGGCTGCTGATTGCATGCGGTGATGGCAGAGCACAAAAGCAGCAGTGGAGTTCTCTCAAACAAACACATGCACACACAGAACTTGTTTCTAAAGTAGATGCTTTTTAAAAGATTACAGTAACATATGATTACTCAGGTACTATAGCTTGATGGTTATAGTAGTGCAGTTTAAACGTTACTCATTCAATTCTTCTGAGGAAAGGAAAACACACAGGTCAGTCCCTTCATTGCTAAACCCAGCAAGTGTCAGTTAAGTCAGTTAACAATAGACTAGTCTATCTGTCCAAGGAGTGTTAGAATGGAATCTGTGGGCATATCTGTATGGGAGTTCCTATGCACCATATTGTGCATTTTAGGGCAGAGGTGGCCCTACCATTGGGTAAGCTGAAGTGGATCTATGGGAGCACTAAAGAGTGGCAGAGTGGGAAGCAGATACATCTAATATGTGAGACAAAAGCCACCATGATGTTCTACCATGCAAGCACCACTAAAGCGAACAGGAATTATGCAAGTGATCTTTCACGGCACTTGTTCCATCACATTTTCATGAGGGCTGTGCAGAGGAACTTCCTGATAGAATGGGACCCACATTAATTTAGTGTGTGCATGCAGTGGGCCATTTGGATTTCCTGTTTCAGACACTACAATGTCTTGATCCATTTCTGCTTCAGGGTAAAATAGGCAGTGCAGGAATACTTTGAAAGAAGCAGCACAAGGAAGCATGCAAAGCCTGTACTTGAGCAGTGCTCCGCCTTGCCATTTTAATCACACCATCTGAGCACAGCCTGCGATGGCCACATAGGCAGAAGATATGTGTGAGCTCTGCAGAGGTGCCATATAGATTGCAGACATCGGGCAGTATCCAATTGGATGCTAGTGCTAGTGTAAATTACATTGCACATGCGCTACCATAAGTGATCTCTAGTGCAACGCCAATAGCATTTGCTGGCACAACGGGTTTCCCCAGAAAACCCATCACACCACACCAGCAAACATGATTGGCGTTGTGCTTGTGGTCACTTATGCTAGCACAACATCATTTACATTAGCACTAGTGTCCAGTCAGATACTGCCCATAGCGTTTACTGAATTAGTGATCCTAAGACCCTTCAAATACTCCCCGCCACTGATACTGATGCCTTGGGACATCATCTGGGAAGAAGGGAAAGTATTCTCATAGATAGAATTCAATGATTAATAGAAAAAAAAATCCTGGTGTATTAAAACAGGCCCTTTGTGTGTAACACACATGTTAGAGATTTAAGCAAGGACAATAGCAGCCAGTATCCACGTATCAAAGTGTTTGCACAGTTAGGTGTACAGCTATTTATTCTGAGTTAAAACCTTAAATTTAGAGTTTGTTTCTAATGCCTAAATTAGAAAGTTGTCGGTATCCTCTCAGCCAAGAAGAGGCACCGAGAGCCAATAACATTAGTGCACAAAGAATATCTGTGAAGAGCAGTGCTGGGTGAACCCACAGAGCAGAGAGATTTGAATTTTGAAAGGGAAGAATGCAGATACATGGGAATGGCTTTTGAAGTCCACAAAGAGCTTTAAAAAAACAACAACCCTGAAAGAAGAGCAGGATGCATAGATCAGAACCTTATTTTAATTCTCAGCTCCACAAACACAGAAGGTATTTCTCTAGGCAACTGGCAACAGTTTCAGTCTGAAAATCAAAAGCACAGCTCCCATCATGTAAATAGTTAAATGTTCTGTAATCCAAGGTATGTGTTCATTTAGGGTAGGGATCCCCTTTTATTGTAATGGAAAACACTGGGTCCTTTAAACAAAATGACAAAAAGGACAATTTAGGAACTTGATGTATTGCAAAACCATTAATTTAAATCCTCATCTGTTTGGTGCCTTTTCATACCAACATATTTCATGGCGTCAGATGCTTTCCAAGGATTAAATGATTTCAAGGGGGGATTAAATGTTAATTAAAAATATAATAGAAATATCAGTCGCAGAGATGGCCAACATAAGTATTTGTCTCTTAAACTGAACAATCATGCAACACAATCCACCCAGACTTTTTACAGTTTGGAGCTACAGTTCATGTAAATGACAGATATGGATATATATATATATATATATATATGACAATGCATTTGTTTTCACTTCATAAATGCAGAGCAGTGTCCTTGGAAATTCTAAAGGTCATTGTTAATGGGATCTTTTTTTCTTTCTTTTTCTTTTTCGGCACCAACTGTGTCTTTCTTAGTTTGTAAGAACAGTATTCCCGGAGAGGTCCTTGAAGGGCTGGGAGAAGCGAATTCCATGTGGCCAGTTCAGCTGCAATAATCTCTTTTCTCCTCCAGGTCCAAGCCACACATGACAGCACTCTAGTGTCTTTCATCATTATTTGTCACCCTTTTGTGTCAAGCAACTTATATCCACAGCCATTCCAGCAATTAAAATGAAAAAGGGCCCAACATTATTCACATTGAATAACTCTAAGGCAAATGACATGAAGTGCCAACTGCTCTATTGAGCGATTGGTACCTGATACCACTAGACCATTGTAAGTGTTTTATGGAGAAAACAAATAAACTGTTACATGTAGAGTTCAGAGCCTAAGAAGGACAGATCAGATCTCTGCAGTGACTTGGCAATAGTTATCACAATAATCTTACAATATATTGTTGCTGCTGGTAAGGAGAGATGGAGAAATGAGAGGAAGGGAGACACTGTTTCAGTTAGCCCTGGAGGCTTATTTTGAAAAGACTAAAAAACTTCATAGCTCATTTATTTGCCAAACTACCTCGAGCTGCAGCGGTAGCCATTAACCCCAAACCTTCTGCCACAGAGGGAAACTAAGGGTGCCATCCTACACATGTTTAGATGGAAAAAAGTCCTACATGGCTGGCTGTGGAAAGCTGGGAATTGTAGGATCCCCCCCCCCATCTAAACACGCATAGGATTGTGCCTTAAATGGATTAATGCTGTGATGGGAGAGCATCCTCCTAGAATCACTAGGGCCCTGTCAAATGTTTAAAGTGCAGGGGGTGCAATGGGGTCAGGTCTTCTCCAGTTGTTTGCAGGACCCACCAGCAATTCAAGCAGTTGCAGGCAAGGCTCTCACTTAAAGCTGACCCTCTATGCTTAATAATACAGTAATACCTCGGATTGCAAGTAACCTGGTGTGTGAGCGTTTTGCAAGACGAGCCAAAATTTTTCAAACATTTTGACTTGATAAACGAGCGAGGTCTTGCAAAACGAGCACACCGGGTTACTCGCTGGCTCGGCGCCTCGCTCTGTGGGCGCCTCGTTGCTGCCATGCCGGCTCGCTACCGGGCATGGCGGCGCGAGGTGCCCGCAGAGCAAGCGGCTGCGCCTCGCCTCCACGGGGCTCCCTGCCAGGGAGCCGGCAAAGCACTCCCTGTACATGTAATTGGTATTACCTGAGGGCCAAACCAGATGCTACTTTTATTTCATGGCTATAAACCACACCTGTGGGGTTTTCCCCTTTAAAAATGAATGTAATACTCATTGTGGGGACCCTCCAATTTTCAATGGGATTGCTGTGAGTGGGGAAGGGAGATTTAACCCTTCCCAGCTGTGATCCCAGTGAAAAATGTCCCTGCATGGAAATTAATGTTGGGGGTAGGGGGGCTCCCATTGGTGCTTGGGGGGGTGGATTTTTGTCAGAATTGTGACTGGAGAGGGTTAAAATCCCCCCCACACCCGTATGCTGCAGTATTGATGAAAATAGTGGTGGATGTGGGGAAACCCACACCTAGTATGAATAAATACCGGTATATTTTTAAAAAACAGACATGGTTGCTAGCCACACAGTAAAAGTAATATCTTGCTTGGCTTGAGTCAGGTTTAACTTTTGATGAAGCTTGAAGTATTCATGTCTGATTTTCTGTTATGCAAACTATAATAATTCACACAACCGCTTGGGTGTGTTGCAAAGTGACCAGTGAACAGCTTTGTCGCTTGCTTAATGATGTAATGCTAGGTCTGTAAGCTTTAATTGGTTTAATCAGTAAATCAATCAACTAAGAGTAGTTGATTAAGCAGATAGTGGGCTGAGATTGTGATAGCAAATTTTAAGTGATAGGGCTGTGAGTCAAGAACTCACTTGTGTAATTTTTTTGATTTCATTCTGATGTGTTTCTCATACAGGCAATAAAAAAGAAAAAGGGCTCTTTCAGACAGAACGCTGAAACATAGTTTAGCCCTAGGTAAATGAGCCTCAGCATGCCTTGGGCTCACCTGCTTCATCCTCCTCTCCCCTCCCCCCCTCTGATGTGACCCATGAGGAGGAGATTGAAGTATCTACTTTATGTATTTTTCTATGATTAAATTTGCAGTAAAATGACGTAAAATAAAAATGGTCCACAAGTCCATGGAATCTGCGCGATTTGGGAAAAGCCATTCAGCTGTGGGTTGTACTCTTACAAATTTGAACTCATTTGAGTCCAGTGCAGATTTCTCCAACATCCCTACGACATCCTTGGTAATGGCCACAATGACCGTGGGCAAGACTTCACATAGATTATGCTGGTCCATTTATGGGGAAAATGTTCAAACCAGATGCACATTTCAAGTGGTTTGAAGTTCACGTAATATCATCCACTACTGCTGAAGCTACTGTTGATAAGCCCCACCTTTCTTTTTCTACTTTGGATTGCCAGAGGTGGTGGTAAGTGATAATGGGCCTCAGTTTACAGGTGCAATTTCCAAGAATTCTTGGAGGGGGGGAAATCACATCAAGCATGTAAGAATTGCACCACATCATCCGACTTTAAATGGCCTAGCAGAAACGGCTGTACAGACCTTGAAAGAGGGACTTTAAAAAATGGCATGTGTTGTTGCTTAGAGACCGAGTTGTCCAGGTTCCTTTCCCAGTATCTTGTCACACTGCACTCCACCACGACCACAGTGAAATCACCACTGGATTGGCGAATGGACAAGAAATTACAAACATGCCTGGACATTCTGCACCCTGATGAGGCTACTAAGGTAAGGTGTGTGAGAAGCAGGAAGCACAAACATTCTATTATGACTTAAAAGCAGCATCAAGGACACTAGTCCTAGTTTATACCCTCAATTTTGGGAATGGACTTTGTTGGCTGTCTGGTCGTGGCAGGGCCTCTTTCATGGGTGGTGGAATTGCCAGATGGTAAGCATATTTGGCAACATAATCAAGTGTATTTGAACTACAGAGAAGAAGGATCCACAGGTTGAGGTGGAAGAGCAAATCGGCATGGAACCATTGCACTGTCCACTTGCTACAACCGGAGAGACTAAAAGGACCACAAGGTGTATCTCCTGATGAAATACTTTCAGAGAGACAACATCCAGTGACACCTGTGGATGAGCCAGGAACACCAGCATTACTCTATGCCATTCAAAGAGAACCCCCCAAAAAAGAGAAAGGCTGAATTTGTAAACACAAAGGACTTTTTTGAGTTAAGACCAATGTATCTACTAACTAGTTTATAATAGTATATTTTGATATTTATTTATTTTCTGAGTTTTCATTTTCCATTTGTTCTTATTGCCTAGATCAGGGGTCTGCAACCTTTAAGACAAAAAGAGCCACTTGGACCCGTTTCCGAAGAAAAAAAAAAACTGGGAGCCGCAAAACCATCAGAGGGCCCCATAGCAAAATTTGCAAAATAATCTGCCCCCCTCACATAAAGTAATAATGCCCCATCCTGTGCCCCACATATAAAATGTAATAATTTCCCCTACCTATGCACCCAACATAATCCACCAGCGAGAGCTGGTGGATTATGTTGGGTGCATAGGTAGGGGAAATGATCAGCTGACGGATGATGGGGGTGTTGCTGGTGGATGATGGGATGCCACCAGCAACATCCCCCCCCCAAGCAGTAGCATCCCGTCATCAGCACCATCCAGCAGTAGCACCCTCATCATCCACCAGAAACACCCTCCATGTGGTAATAGCACCCCTCATCATCCATCAGCAGGATTTGCTGGTGGATGATGGGGGTGCTACTGCTGGGGGGAGGGTGTTGCTGGTGGATGATGAGGGTGCTACTCAGGCCTGTCTTTAATGTGGGGCAAAAGGGGCAGCTGCAACAGCTGGAGGCACCCTGATTGGGAAACAGAGCACTTCCCCCTACCCTGGGGCTCTTTAGCTGTTGCACAACTACAACTCCCAGCATGCCCGGATAGCCAAAGGCTGTCCGGGCATGCTGGGAGTTGTAGTTTTGCAACAGCTGGAGGCACTCTGATTGTAATCCCCCCCAGCCAATTTAATTCTCCCCTGATCCATTTGTGCCCTGATTAGAGGGGGGGGGGAAGAATCTCAATGAAAATACCACAAGGGGATCAGGGGGGTTTAATCCTGGGCCGGCCATACATTTACCAAATTACCCCCGGTGGCTCCCCCGCCCACAGCCACTCATGAAAATCTCTCCCCCCGAGTCCCCCGGCCCCTCATGATACCCCGGTCCCGACCCACTCCTTCATTTTGGCACCCGCTCCCATCCCCGCAGCGATATTGTAATTTGTGTTTTATTCTTCTTTATAACCTGTTTTGGATTGTTTTTAAGAAATGCAGGGTTAAAAAAGCAGTTAATAAACAAATAAATTTATGGAGATATTTTGTTCTATTGCTATTAGTTTTCCAATAATTTGTACATGAATCTTTTCCCCCTTGTTTTCTGATAACTATTACTGCTTTCACGCAGGACTGCCTCCTCGCCTGCTTGTGCTCTCCACGGCGAGCCGGCCGCGCTGGTCCCTCGACACGCTGGACCCCGTGCTATGTTTTTGGCGGCGGGGGGGGAACTTTGGCGCGTGCAGGAGCCCTCCTCTCTTCTGCCGCTCACCCGCTCGCGTCCCTGCTGCCCGGGGTGGGTGGGTGCTGCGCCGTGCCAAAGTTCCCCGCCCCGCCAAAGTTCCCCCGCCAAAATCATAGCGCGGGGGTCCAGCGCGCCCAGAAGCAGCGGATGTGACGCGGCGGCGGCGGCTTCAGCGGCTCTGGCATTGACTCCAGCGGCGGCGGCGGCGGCAGCTAGATCGGCGCAGAGAACGCTCCGCGCCGCTCATAGAGCCGAAATCGGGCTGCCCCCGCCACAGAATAGGCCATATGTTGCGGCCGAGTTTTGCGGAGCAGGCGCTTGTATGCATGCTGGACCAGCTTCGGGGGGGGGGTGCGCTGCCGCTGCAAGTTTTGGGAGCAGGCAGCCGATCGCCCACCTTCTTCGTCCCTGCTGCTCGAGTCCTGTTCCGGGGGTGTGTGTGTGCCCCTGCCGTGCATTGGAGGAGCCCTCTCCGTCCCAACCGGTGGAGGCCGCAGAGGAAGGTAGGGGAAAAATATTGGTTTTTTTTCCCGCATTCCAGCGGAGTCTCAACCGGAGGGAGTAAGGTTGAAAAGCGCATGGGTCCGGAGCCGCGGTTGAGACCCTGGCCTAGATGCCGACATTGTAAACTAAAGGGGGACGAGTGTAGTATATGTTCATGTTGTTGCCACCTAGTGGTAAAAAGGCAAAAGTGTTTCTTTTAGAAAAGTTGGAATTGAACATGCTCCTGTGCTTTTGGACGTGGTTCCAAGATGGATGCCAAACTGAGAAGTGTACTGAGGAAATAAATCAGTTATTGTTTCACCTTACTGGTGTAAGCTACCTATGTTTCAGTAAGCCTGAGGGGATGCTGATGGCTGCCACTACTAGAGACCCAAAGTGGCAGCTGGAGCTGGGGTGGGCCTAGTCAGCACTGGGAGGTGGTCCACTGAGGGCAGTGTGTCCAAGGCCCTCCAAAATCTGGAGCCAGGCCTGAAAATTGGTGTTGATACATTGTTCTCCAGCAAAATTAATCAAGGAAGGAGAAGAGGTCACACCCACACAAATCCCAGAATTACATTGACCAACTTGGTAAATATGTGGATAAGTCATTCAAATTCTAGACCAGCCTTCTCCAATCTGTTGCCCTTCATATGTGTTGGACTGCAACTTCCATAATTCCCAGGAAACAAGGCTGGCCATGCTGACTGGGAATTATGGGATTTGCTGTCCAACACTTCTGGAGGGCACCAAGCTGGAGAAAGCTGTTCTAGGCTAATCACTACACTAAAAACTGACATGGAAGATATATTCTAACCCTTCATTTTAAGAAACATATATCTAGGCAGACCCTTCCTGCATAAAGATGCAATATGGACATTCAAATGATCAAGCTTCTACTAGTGAAATATCCTCCCAACCCACCACTGATACAATCGTTTGCTTTAATAGGATCTACAAGGAGGAAAATTCTGCCACTTTTAATATTATTTTTAGAAATTGAAACACCCAAATGCAATTCTGTTTTGAATTTCCTCAGCTTTAGAGAATGCTTAACTGTAAAGGTGTCAGCAGTAAGTTTGTTGGCCTCCTGAAGGTTGCATTCAGAATAGCCTTCTGTCTATTTTCAATTTGAAAAAGGGCTGGCTTGAGTGGAACAAACACTTGAAATGACAGATTATGCATTTCAATGAAAATTGTGCCATTATACAAGTTAAATACAACAGCTCCTTTTTTAATTAAAAAAGGGCATCATACCCGAAATCTGTTATTGCATAAGTAACACGAATAGGAAAGAGAGAAAAACCCTGCACAGAATTTGCCCTGGGATGTGTAAAGCATTTTAACAACCTCATCAATATATTACTTAAGAGATGTCTCTATAATATGTTTCACACACAATAAGTATTATCTACAGTAGCCTTCCCCAACCTGGTCCTCTCCAGATGTGTTGGACTCTTATCATCCCTAGCTAGCATGGCAATCAGGACCGGTGCAAGGCAGTTTGGTGCCCTAGGCAAGATCAGATATTTAGTACCCCCCCTTCCCACTTGAGAGCGCTGAATTTTTTTTTCAAGGCTTTTCTGGCGCCCCCTTTAGCCCTGCGCCCTAGGCAGCTGCCTAGTTGGCCTAATGGTAGCACCGGCCCTGATGGCAATGCTGGTGGGTAGGGATTGGTGGTGAAGTGTGTGTGTGTGTGTGTGTGTGTGTGTGTGTAAGATCTCTGTGTGCCACCCAGCATGCTCTGCCCCCCCTTAGCTAGCCTTGGGTGCAGTAAGGGATACTGTCTCATCACCAGCATTGAAATAAATAAATAAATACATAAATAAATAAATAGTAATTTTTTGTAAGTTGCCTTGAATAATAATAATAATAATAATAATAATAATAATAATAATAATAATTTATAATTTCAGTTTCTTAGATGCCTTTCTGAAAAAAGACTCAAGTCAACTGACAACAAAATTAAATGATTCAAAATTTGAAACAGCTAAAAACAATTATCCAGTTGAAATAAGATCCAACTGCCTTTGTGGTCAGCTTTTGAACATGGAATGGTGGAAGGGCACCATCTTGTCCATCACCTCAAACAGCAAAATATCTTGGGTTGGTCCTCCTACCTATCCTTCCATTTCTGACATGGACAGGTTTGATGTCCATATTTATGGGTCAAGTGTTATTACTTGAAGGAACCAAGAAATGAAAGTCTGAAGGTACTAAGAGAAAGGAGACAACAGCTTGTAGGGCTTACATCTCTCAACACATTACACTGGACCAACCCAAGATATTTTGCTGTTTGAGGTGATGGACAAGATGGTGCCCTTCCACCATTCCATGTTCAAAAGCTGACCACAAAGGCAGTTGGATCTTATTTCAACTGGATAAGGTTCTGTTGCTGCAGCAGAAGTTAGTGAGATTTTTAGTCCTCGTACAATTTATGGCACAACTGTAGATCTTTGTGCATCTATCTGACTTATGAAGTCAACACATTGCCCATATGTAGTTATGCTCATCCCCTGCCCTTATGCACTGCAAATGGCCAGTGCTCATGTACTCAGTGTAGAAGTCACAGTCAAAACACTGTGAGGAGTGATATCAGCAAAAATAACACTCATGTCTCATGCCACATCAGTTGTGCTTTTTCAGGGAATGTTTCATGTATTCTTGTTTTGCTGGTAAAACAAGCCTGCATATCTTGATAGACCCACCACACTGAATGTAGTCCACCATAGCTGTGTACAATGGCACACCAGGGGTTTGATAAACCTGTTTGTGCTGAGATGGGGGGGGGGGAACATGGAGTTGTCAAGCACCTGGCAAGCCACAATACCTGGCTGTTGGGCAGTGTTTTGCCTAGTAAATTGTGCAAACTTGACATTTCAGAACTATTAAATTGATCTGCTCTTATTGTATACAGCAAGGGTGGGCAACTTGTGGCCCTTCACATGTTTTGGCCTATAGTTCCCATCATGCCTCACCATTTGCTATGCTGGTGAGGGCTGATGGGAGCTGTAGGCCAAAACATCTGGAGGGCCATAAGTTGGCATCCCTAGTATGCAGCATAGTGGTACACAACAAACATCCTATACATGTGTAGGCGGCCTAATGGCCCATTTTGGATTGCGAAAGGCCAATAGTGGAGCACAAGAAGCCTGTTTGTGTGGACCCCTACAACTCCTTACACAGTTGTAGCCACAACAGAGCCATTGCACTCCTGCTATACTTCAGAATTCTTATTCCCCAACAAAGCAGCTCCCACTTAAGTCTACATTGTTATTGGCTCTTTGATAGAACCCAAGGCAGTGCATAGAAACCACGCGGGAAGAGCTGCCTCAGTTACACAGAGCTGCAAATGACAGTGTATTTTTAAGTTCTGTATTCGCTTTTCTCTTGGGGAGCTGAAATAATGCCCACGGAGTACCACACTTTCTTTCCCGACCAGTGGGCGACACAGCCCTTGTATTCAGAATATGTTATCCATCAGGAGGCTTAGGCGTGTGGCTCTTGAGCATCAGTAGGATGCTAATTCTGAAGTGGTGGGAAGCTCTGGCTAGCGGCAGTGCACAAGGCTTCTGGGGACAGCCAGAATGCTCTTCAGTGTACTTCAAAGGGGGTTCTTAGTTACAGGGGATGGGGGGTGGGGGAAGAAAGAGTTTGAAGTTTCTTGCTGCCAGAAAGCTTGAAGGAGAGCCCCTGAAGTTGTTCTTTTATAAGCAGGGATAATGCAGGTAAGGCCGTCCCACTTAATTTGAGCCGAGGCTTTTCAAACTTCATAGCAACTGCAGCAGGAGAAGGATATCTAGTAATTTTTAATTTGTTTGCAGGCTGTTGTTGTTGATGTTGTTGCGGCGGCGGCTGCCTGCTTCCAATGATTTTGATTTTACAATATCTTTGTACGCAACGCTCTCCTCCACAGACTCTGTGCGTGATTGTCCATATTATAGAGTAGTATTTGGCATAAAAGGCTCAAGCTTTTATGTAATACTCTGTTTATGAAATATTATACATAAATAATAGTTGCCCAAAATATTGGGTTACTCAAATGATCAAGGGGCTGGAATGAGGAAAGGCTGCTAAACTATTTGGGGGTTCTGAGTCTAGGGGGAAAAAAAGTGACTGAAGAAGGGAACGTGATGGAGGTTTGTGAGTTGTGCACAATGTGGCAGAAGTGGATAGAGAGATATTTTTCTATCATCATCATCATCATCATCATCATCATCATCATCATCATCATCATACGATCACTCATGACCGAGTAAGATTGTCTTCCAGGATAAAAATTTACAAAAAGAAAATTTTAAAAGGAGGAAATTCTAAAGAAAATTGTGTAGACTCTAGCGATGGGTCCGTAAGTGACTGTGGAGGCCAATTCTAGATCTACACAGCTTCCCACAGTGAGGACACAGGTTACCAGATGGAAGATGGTCCTGAATCACCCGAATAAATGATTGGCAGTAGATTTGGGACAGACCAAAGAAAGTGCTTCTTTGCACAATGCGTGATTAATTTATAGCAGGAGTGGGAGATAGTTTTGGGTTGGGGGAATGAATGACAGACCCCCACCTGGCTCTTAATGGGTCGGATAATGTCAGGGCCCCCCAAATGTCATCCACTCCCAAGCTGTACTGCTGGTGGGACCACAGCCGGTGCTGTGGCTGCAACTGGCTTTGCTGTGCATGGGCTTCCCCTAGCTGGCGCAGCATGGGCAAAGCTGCCTCCGAGTGAGGTGGTGGCTGGAGAAGCACTCCGGCCACCACCTCGATCGGGACAGCTTTGCCTGCACTGTATCCTCCCCATTGCGAGAAGGCACAGCATGCACAAGTCCCTGGCTTAGCACTCCATGCCATTCCCCCACGAAGCAGGAAGGGGTGCAGTGCGTGAATGGATTTGGCTGGTACTGGGAGGAACAGCTTCTCCCAGCAGCGGCTGGGTCCCCCTCCACCCACATCTGTGATTGGAGATAACCGCTGGGATTTCCCCTGCACATCGCTTGCCCAAGTGGCGCACAGGGGGGATCCATGCTGTTATCTTCAAATAGGAGATAACAGGAGGGATTCCTGCAGGGACTGGGGCTTGGAAAACAAGAACCATGCCCCGGAGGAATCCAAGGAGGCTCCATGGGCTAGTTGGGGAACCTCTATGGTCTGGATTAGAGCCATGGGCTGGAGGTTCCCCATCCCTGATTTATAGAATTTCCTTCTGCATGGTGTGGAATTTATAGAATTTCCTGCTACATGGACACTAGCTTTGATGGCTCCAGAGGGGGAATTCATGAAGGAGAAGTCTATTAATGATGGTGGCTATATGGTGCTTCTGCACATGCCTATGAATACCATTTGATGAGGAGCAAAATAGGGAAAGGCTGTAGTCTTCATGCCCTGGCTGTGGGCCTCCTAGAAGCACCTAGTTGGCCACTGTGAGAAACATGATGTCAGACTAGGTCACAGGTGGGCAACCTGTAGCCCTCCAGGTTGGACTACAGCACCCACCATCCTTGACCATTGGCCATGCTGGCTGGTGCTGATGGGAGTTAGAACCCAACAACATCTGGAGGGCCACAGATTCCTCCTCTTGGACTAGGTGGAGGACCCATCTCAGTCTGATCTAGCAGCCCACTTCTTACATTCTTGTACATATCTCAAGGGAAATAAATTGTTAATGAAACAAACAGGACATTATCCTGAACAACTGAGGTAGAAATGAGGAAAGGAGGTGCTCAAGATGTCTTCCTTACCTTGGATATTTTTCCAAAAGGGTTTGAGCAAAATTTTGTTTTGGGTGGATTTTAAAATATATATACATTCATGCCTTGGATTGAGAGCATAATTCGTTCTGGAAACATGCTTGTAATCCAAAACACTCTTATATCAAAACGAAATCCCCCAAAAAAATTTGTACAGAGATTTTTAATTTAAGCCGTACTACTGTACTTGTATTGCAAGACGTTGCTTGTATATCAAGTAAAAATAAAATAAAATAAATATTTAAACATCTGTTTGTCTTGCAAAACGCTCTCAAACCAAGTTACTTGCAATCCAAGGTATTACTGTATATATTTAACATTGATAAAGATACATGTACCTGGAGAAAGTAGCCCTACCTTTCATGTGGTAAGCAAATAAGTAGATCACTTACACATCTTCCATTAAAGCAGAAATTAACTCAGAATTTCTTATTTATAAATCTAACTATGTTCAGCCTTTTAGTGAATAGGCATCCTTTGTGAATATACAAAAAGCATTTACTCCATTAACAGTGCATTCCTATACATGTCCACTCAGAAGTTAGCCCCACTGAGTTCAATGGGACTTACTCCCAGGTAAGTATGTACTGAATTGCAGCCAAATTATACTTTAGGACTTTTAAAGTGTAGTATTTGAAAGTAGAAGAGTTCTTTTGTTCCTTCTCAAAATGTAACATAGGGGGGGAAGTTAAATTTGCAGAACTGCAGAAAACAAGCTAAAAATAATAAACTGAATACATACCTAAAATATTGAAACAATAAAATGCCAAGATGCCAAATAATTTAGTATCAGACCCAGTAACATCCATAATCAAAACTTCAAAAACGTGTCCTTTTAACCCCAAAATGAACGTTCTGAACACATTTATTTCAAAGCTAGATTTGATCAGTAGCATCTGTGTACTGCGCTCAGGGTTAATTAGCTTTGCATCAAAAGCAGCAGCTATGTTTGAGTCGGAATGAACCCCCAAAGGATAGCACAGCCACTCAGGAGCATCAGTCCTAGAGCCTTGTGCATCTTCAGTCCTTGTTTATCCTTTAATACAGGGGTGCAGAACCTCTGGCCTGCCAGGCACCCCAATCCCGCTCATGCTACCTCTTGGGGTTCCTTCGGAGGCGAGCGGGGGCTTAGGCTCCAAGCCCTGCCAACTGGAAGAAACCCCTCTGAGGGCATCCCTGCTGCTATCTCTGATCCTGTGTGCACTGGCTATCAGCAGCCATTCAACTGCCTTTCTAGACTGTAAATGTTGCTGAATGTGTCAAGCTGCATCTATTCCATTTTTATTTATTTATTTATTGATTGATTATATTTATACCCCACCTTTTTTCCTGAAAGGAACCCAAGGCAGCTTACATAATCCTCCTCCTCCTCTCCATTTTATCCTCACAACAACCCTGTGAGGTAGGTTAGGCTGAGAGTCTGTGACTGGCCCAAAGTCACCCAGAGAGTTTCATGGCCGAGCAGGGACTAGAACCCGGATCTCCCGAGTCCCAGTCCAACACTCTCACCACTACGCCACACTAGCTCTCATCCCACCATTTCCCCAATACTGGGACTCAAGGCGGCTTTACAGCATTAAAACCTGTACACTTAAAACATATCAAAATATACAAAAGTTAAAAATATAATTAAACCATCTATAATATTAAAATTATATATATAAAATATCACAATTAAAACAACAACAATTTGCAGAATCAGTGCCATTTTTTTTAAAGCCTTCAGTTTTCAGGAGGGCAAAATTGTACCATTTCTTTCCATAGTACCACATTACACACATTTTGCATTACTACGACCTTTATATCCCACCCTTCTCCAAGGAGCTCAGGGTAGCATACCTGAGAGCTACCCCATTCTATCGTCACACTCACAACAGATCTGCAAGGTGGCTTAGACTGTTAGGTTGAAAGATAGAAACTGGACCAAGATCATTTAGCGAGTTTCATGGCCGAGTAGCAATTTGAAACCAGGTTCCTGCA
This sequence comes from Shinisaurus crocodilurus, assembly GCA_021292165.1. Classification (NCBI taxonomy): domain Eukaryota; kingdom Metazoa; phylum Chordata; class Lepidosauria; order Squamata; family Shinisauridae; genus Shinisaurus; species Shinisaurus crocodilurus. The sequence continues at coordinate 117,538,642 of CM037879.1, forward strand.
GTCCAAGCCTGAGAGTATCCACAATAGCTTTCTTACACAAATGCTAAACTTAATGCAGGGGTGTTCAACTTCAGCCCCGTGGGCCAAATCTGGCTCTCTGGAGTTTCCAAAGACCATGCCCCCTTCCTTTGGCCACACCCCTCCCCTATGCTGGTGGGTGGTTTCCTACCTTTTGCAGTTTTTCCCCTATTTAAAAAGGTTGAAATGCCTCTCCTAAGGATTAGTTACTAGCAGCAAGAGCTTTAAGCTACAATATGCAGGTATTTTTATTTTATTTTATTTGTATTTTGGTCCAGCACCCTTTTGTCTAGCTCACCACTGAAATGTGGCCCCCGAGAGCGTCTCTGGTTGAATTTGGCCCCTCGGCTAAAAAAGATTCAACACCCCTGTGACTGAACCAAATAGTTCTGAAAAAGAGTTTCAAAGCTTTCAGGCGAAAGCTGCCAAACGCCCCTTGCTTTAAACTTTAAAGAATCTTAGGCCAGTGTTCTCCAACCTTGGGCCCCCAGACACCCCCGGCCCACAACTCCCAGCATGCCCCAGCCAGCATAGCCGGCTGGGGCATGCTGGGAGCTGCAGGCCAAAAACATCTGGGGGCCCAAGGCTGGAGAACACTGTCTTAGGCCACAATCCTATCCATGCATATACAGGAAAAAGTCCTGCAACTCCCAGCATTCCCCAGCCAGCATAACAGAAACACTGTGAGACTAAACATTCTATTCAACATTTTTAAGTTTCGAAAAGGGGAAATGGTTATGGCCAGTTCTACTAACTCAGGGGGTGGGCAACTTGTGCTGGACCAGATGTTGTTGGATTGCAACTCCCATCAGCCCTAGACAGCATAGCCGATGGTCATGGATGATGGGAATTGCAGTTTGAGAACATCTGGAGGGCCACAAGGTGCCCAGCCCTGTACTAACCCATCTGCTTCAGAAGCAAGTGCAGAAGAGGTTATTACAGAGTAAATGAATACATCATACGTTCAGCTGGCCTTCCCCAACCTGAAGCCCTTCAGATGTTTTGGCCTACAACTCCCATCAGCTCCAGAAAGTATGGTTTGGGGTGCTGAGAGTTGTAGTCTAAAATATCTGGAGGGACCCAGGTTGGGGAAGGCTATGTTAAGCAGAGAAGACCCTTCAGCAATGGGTCATAGCCAGTGGGGAGCACTTTGGTGAGGTTCATTGGTTTGAGGAGTATTACAAGTAAAAAAGAGTGGGTCTTTTTATTTATTTATTTATTTATTTATTATACTTATACCCCACCTTTTTTCCTGCAAGGAACCCAAGGCGGCTTACATAATCCTCCTCCTCTCCATTTTATCCTCACAACAACCCTGTGAGGTAGGTTAGGCTGAGAGTCAGTGACTGGCCCAAAGTCACCCACCCAGTGCGTTTCATGACCGAGCGGGGACTAGAACCCGGATCTCTCGAGTCCCAGTCCAACACTCTCACCACTACGCCACACTGGCTCTTCAATGTTTTGGACTTCAACCCCCATCAGCCCCAGCCAGCATGGCCAGTGCTTAGGAACCATGGGGAGTTGTAGGCCAAAACATCTGGAGAGTATCAGGCTGGGGAAGGCTGGGCTAGAACAACAGCACAACTCTGGAAACACTAACAGAGCGGGGAAGGTAGAGCACTGAGGTCATGTTTCTGCCGCATTAGCCATGTTCAGAGTGCTGGTTTTGCTCCCTCAGAGCAGCTGAATGTGAGCGATGGGATCAGCATGACCACTGAAACAAGCAATGTGGCAAAATCACAGTTTGCTCCAACATTGTAAGTCAGTAGCTGTGCATGTTTTTAAACGATGATGAAACTATAACCAGGGCCGGTGCTACCATTAGGCCAACTAGGCAGCTGCCTAGGGCGCAGGGCTAAAGGGGGCGCCAGAAACGCCTTGAAAAAAAATACAGCGCTCTCAAGTGGGAAGGGGGGGCGCTAAATATCTGATCTTGCCTAGGGCACCAAACTGCCTTGCACCGGTCCTGACTATAACTCATTTTTAAATGCATATTTGACTGTGGACAGAGTGGTGTGATTTCCTTTTGGATATCTTATTTCTCGAGAAGATCATAAAGCTCCACATATTAATAGATAGCTCCAAACAGATACTCTTACTACACTGTGCAGAGAATGCAAAATGAAGAGAAGGTAGAGATATCCTATGGGGTGACAGCACCAGTGTTAAGATGATTCTTGCATAACCATAGTGCAGATCCCTGGAGGCCCAGCCACCTCATCAGGGCAAAAGGCTTGAGGCAGCACCCTCTCCTCATCCTGTTGACATAAGCCTGAGGTCTTCAGCATGGTGTCTGTTATTGTTATTTTATTCCTTAAGATCTTTTTTAACTGTGAGGCTGGCATGCTGCAAAGTGAAGTGCTGCCCTCCAGCACCGTCTTTTGGGGGGTTCTTAAAGGTGCTTTTGTGATTTGGGGCTCAGAACCTTCCTCTGCCTTGTAGTTGGGTTCTTGAGAAATTAAATTTACTTTTATTTTAGTCTCACCCAGGGCTTTTTTTCTGGTGGAACTCACTGGAACTGAGTTCCAGCACCTTTTCTTCTATTAATTGCATTACAATTTAATCGCCATCTACTCCCGAGGAAATGTAATCCAAGAGTTCCGGTACCCTTTTCTCCAGAAAAAAAGCACTGGTCTCACCAGAGATAGGTAATAGCATACTGATGTTATTGTGCTGTGTTGATTGCAAGGAACAGTGGGAGGTGGCCAACCCACATCCTTATTGCTTCAGAACCCTGAGATCAGGGCCGGTGCTACCATTAGGCCAACTAGGCAGCTGCCTAGGGCGCAGGGCTAAAGGGGGCGCCAGAAATAGGGAGGGAGGGCTCAAGTGGGAAGGGGGGCACTAAATATCTGATCTTGCCTAGGGCACCAAACTGCACCAAACTGCCTTGCACCGGCCTTGCCTGAGATCAACACCATTTTGCAGTCCAGGCGACAGCGATATGTATGCATTGATTGGTGGGATCTTGGGGGCACTAGATACTTGTGTGGTAGCTCTTTCTTCATTGGGCCAGACTGGGGAAGTGCCTGGTTCGGCTAGCTATGGCCTCGGCACAGTCTTCCAGGTTCTGTGCATGCACTGGTCCAGCAGGCTAAATGGGGCTTATGGATGTGGTTCCACCCAACTTGAATCTTTCTGACCTTTTTCACGTTCATAGAGCTCCCTTCTTGACATCTACATCACCATCATCTTCTCCTAAATACAAATGGTCACCCATCTATATATATAAAAGAAGTCCTGACTGACTGACTCATCAGCTCAAGCTCAAACCGTTTAATCTAGGAATGTGAAATTTTGCAGGAACATTGTTTTTATGATGTAGACACCCACTAAGGAAGGACTTTTGGAAATTCCATCCCTAAGGGGGTGAAAAAGATGGGGGAAATCGCCCCACTCTCATATCTCCTATGGGCAAAACAACAGGGAAGCAGTTAAGCAAATCAACCTCACCTCATAATTGCTACAGGAGCCAATAGGAGCAGTTATGCAAATAGCCCATACGACTCTTAGAATGTTCGTACGAATTCCTGCAGGGGCCAATAGGAGTGGGTATGCAAATCTCCCCTAGGCCATTTAGAATGTTCTCTAAGGGGGTGAAAAGGGAGGGATACTTTTTAAATGACTGACTGACAATGACTGTTGTGTGTGGGGCGTCGCAAATCCTAAAATCCACGCGAGCGAAGCCACGGGCAACAGCTAGTCTTAAATACTTTTTTTAAATTATGCATTATCCTGTCTGCAAATATAACTTATTAACATTTGATTATTTTCTATTTTTATGATCTTTTGGCCAATGTGGAGTGTTGGACTGGGACTGGGAAGACCCAGGTTTTAGTGCCCACTTGGCTATGAAGCTCACTGGGTGACTTCTGGCCAGTCACTGACTCTCAGCTTAACCGACCTCACAGGCTTGTTGTGAGGATAAAACGGAGAGGGGGAGGACTGCATAAGCCACCTTGGATTCCTTGCAAAAGGAAAAAAGATGGGATATAAATGTAATGTAATAAAATAATAATGCAATTGCAAAAAAAAAGATTAAATGAGGCAATATATTTGTTACATTGGGCTGGAAACTTCCCATTTAATCCACCAATGAGCTATGTACTGAGCCTTAAAAAGACATGTGTGACTTGTTCCTAGTCGACTCTGGCAGACTATGATATTAATAGGTTATTGACTTCCTAGGCCTTAAACAGCCAGGGGGAACATCACCAGCAGTAGCTGCAATGCACTGGAGATTTGTATCATTGATTGGTCTGTTTAACCCATCATCTCTAGGCATTTAAACAATGATATACGCTTGACAAACCTAATATTTCATTTTCTATCTGGGGACCACAAAACAGATATTTAAAGGGGTGGGGGCAGAGAGACAACGGGATAGATACATACCAGAAACAATGACAAATTGAAGGGGAAATTCCACATAGCTAATGGATAAAATGTTGCCCTGTGTCATAACCAATAAATATATAAAATAGGAGTATTCCAAAGGGAGGGAGGGTGACAGTAGAATGGAAAGAAAATATTTCCTAACAGCAAAAGCATTATCATTGGCATAATTATTGTGAATTAACTAGTGGTCTCATTGTAATAGATATTTAAAAGTACAAGACAAAATCCAAGCTGTAGAAATCATGACATCAGTAGATCAGATGCTGAAGCTCTTAACGCTTAGCATCTATGAAACCAATACATTCTAGTTCAGTAGTAACTGTAGATAGACATGCATTTCAGGACTTAATCTGACATGTGGGCTCACTTGCCAAGGCCCGGCTTTGGAAAACATGAAAAAACAAAAAAAGAAGGTGGCTTGAACATAGTGGTGAGAGTGTTGGACTGGGACTCGGGAGATCCGGGTTCTAGTCCCCACTCGGCCATGAAACTCACTGGATGACTTTGGGTCAGTCATGGACTCTCAGCCTAACCTACCTCGCAGGGTTGTTGTGAGGATAAAATGCAGAGGAGGAGGAGGATTATGTAAGCCGCCTTGGGTTCCTTGCAGGAAAAAAGGCGGGGTATAAATACATAAATAATAAAATAATAATAATAACATGCACAGACTGCCTTTTTCATATTACTGAAGGCTGGTTCACACCACAGAATACTCTTAGAGGTAATAGTTAACAAAATATAAATGCAAAGCTATCTTGCTTTATAGATTGGCCAGTTGGAATCTGTAGCACTTCTTTGGGTATACCACATTATGTAACTATGTAATTTCAATATCTCTGTTGCATGGCTAGCCTTGCCTTGCAGTGAAGACAGCAGTTCGCACATCATTACTGTGGTTTAGTGAATTTGTGCAAATTGCCCTGAAAGTTAAAAAAAAAAGAAAGTTAAATTTGCACAAATCTCCCCAAAGGTGAAACAAAAGTTACATATGCACAAATCTCCACAAATGTGAACAAAATAATAATGTTAAATATGTGCAAATCTCCCAAAGGTGGAAAAAATCAGCAACATTAAATTTGCGCAAATCTCCTCAAAGGTGTAAAAAAAAGTGTTGCTGTCTAGGGAGGCAACAAAGTGGAGAAGTAAATTCACTAGTGTCATTTCAAAACATAATAGAGAGGGGGATACTGTTAGCAAGATCGCAAGGAACGACCAGGTTTTTCACCACCCTTGCCATGTGACAAGCCACACACAGTTGCTGCTGTGCATTGTAGCTGACAGCTGCCCGGACTAAATTCGATGTTCATGGAGTTGTCAGGGATGAATTTAAGTCCTCAGGGATGAATTTAGCTCTCCAACACAACTTCAAGCTTTGTCCATGTTTCTACTATTGCTTTCTCTAACATGTTTGTGCAGCCATAAAATATAACCTGGCATGTTGTAGTACTTGGATAGGTCTTTCTTCTTCATGTATTCATAATGTAAAGACATTTGTCTAATGCATATTACATTAACATATGTATGTTCACATTTGTCACGTACTGTAGTCTTGAAAAGCTGCACTGTCAGGCTCATAATAGCTGAGCATCAGAACGAAGCAAACAAAATAAAGTGGAGAGAGTATATAAGTTAAAACCATAGTCATATGCCCTGCTTTTGTGTTGTTGCATGGGTCAGAACCCACCCATCCATGCTCTGCTTTGCACTCATGATCTTGAAGTTACTTGCCTCAGTTTGCCTTTTCTGTGAAGAAAAATGTAGGTTCAAAGGAGTACTGGTATGTTATTGTACAGGTCAGACCCCTCCTCCAACCGTCTGCCTTGCACCCATGACCTTGAACTTACTTGCATCTTCAAGGAGCCAGTGTAGTGTAGTGGTAAGAGCGTTGGACTGGGACCTGGGAGATCCGGGTTCTAGTCCTGGCTCGGCCATGAAACTCATTGGGTGACTTTGGGCCAGTCACTGACTCTCAGCCTAACCTACCTCACAGGGTTGTTGTGAGGATAAAATGGAGAGGAGGAGGAGGAGGATTATGTAAGCCGCCTTGGGTTCCTTGCAGGAAAAAAGGCAGGGTATAAATATAATAAATAAATAAGTAAGGGAAGGGCCTTCTCAGTTGTGGCACCCCATTTGTGGAATCAGCTCCCCAAAGAGGTGCACCTGGCACCCACTCTGTATTCTTTTAGGCGCTAGGTGAAAACCTTTTTATTTGCCCAATATTTTAATGGTTGATTTTTTAATTCATCTTTATTATTCTACTGTACCTCCGGACTGATTCTTTTTGGCTCATTGGCTGCTTGGTTTTATTGTGTGATTTTATATTGCTCTGCATTTTATTTTATGTTCTTTTGTTTTTAAGATGACTGTTTTTATCTTGTTTCTCTTTGTAAACCGCCCAGGGAGCCTTTTGGCTGATGGGCGGTGAACAAATATCCTAAACAAACAAACAAATAAATAAGTTACTCTGTTTATTGTCATCTCTTACTAAACCTACCATTGGCTCTGCGTACCATTGGTTCTGCATATTGTGATCCTGGCTTTGCGTAAATGTGGCTCCACTTGCAGTTAGCTGCCTTGCCCTCTGCCCCAGCAGCTCCAATGGGCACCAGCTGCCACTGAGGCATTCGATGCATGTATTCTTAGCTGAATGAGGAGCTGCAAATGTGTGTGCTCTGTGCAGTTTTGCCACCAAGTCAGCTGATAGGCCTATAGGTAGGCCGTTTAAATTTTTAGCAATGGCACTGATTAGCTGTTTGGGAGAGGAAAGGGAGGGGTCATAGGATCATAGAGTTGGAAGGGGCCTACAAGGCCATCGAGTCCAACCCCCTGCTCAATGCAGGAAACTAGAGGAGCGGTTCCCATCCAAGTAATAACCAGGCCTGACCCTGCTTAGCTTTCCACGCTCAGACAAGCTGAGCCAGCATGAGCCACAGATGTGGTCCCACTGTTACACCAAAGAGCTGACTGGTGCAATTGCAGAATGCAGTAGCTGCCTGTTAGCTACTGAGCCTTGTTCAAGGTTATGTTATTGTCATACAAAGACTTAAACAATTTGGGACCGGGATATCTAGCAGAGACCGCCTTCCCTTATATATACCCAACCAACCTTTAAGATCATCAGAGGAGCCCTTGCTAGTCATTCCAAAATTAATGGAATGCCACCGCATAATACCTTGATGGTGGGCCTTCTCAGTAGTGGCACCCACCCTTTGGAAAACTCTCCCTTGTGCAGTTCAGGAGGCAGAAAATGTAGCATCTTTTGAATCCCTCCTGAAGACGTACGGTACTTGTTCACCCAGGCATTGGCTCGTAATTAAATTAATCTTGCTGCTCCATTTTACTGCTCCTGTATTGCTCTGTACTGTTGTTGTTGTTGTTGTTGTAATTAGAATTGTTTTTAAGATTGTATTTTAAATATGATTTTAATATTAATATTTTAAATGTAATTTTAATATTTATATGTAAACCACTTAGGGTTTTTATTATTCTAAGCGGTATATATATACTTGAAAAAAATGTGTGCAAAGGGCTACAGATATGTGAACCTGACAGCTGTGTGTATGGATAACTGGATTGGGGCCCTCGTCTCTTTGTAGATGGAAACTAAAGCTTGGTAGGCTGAAGTTTTTGGATGTTTATTTTATTGATTTTAAAACCTCTGTATCATCTTGGTTTATATTACATTACATTGTAATTAAAAGCTTTATGAAACACTATTAAAAGCACAGGCTAAAATGGCAGCTTAAGTAAAAGTTACAGACCAAAACAAGAGAGCTCCAATACCTGCAAATCAATTTGAGACATACCGTAGAACCCTAAAGACCTGGCAGCATCAGAATAGTTGAGCTTGATGCCTAAAAGCAATATTGCCCACTGGGCATACTTGGGAAGGGAATTAAGGTTGGAGACCTATACACAATTATCTTGCAGTGCTATATTTACCTGGGGCAAATCTTGTTGAATTCAATGGGACTTACTTCTGAGTAGACATGTATAGGATTGCACTATCAAAATCTATGACATTGTCCTGGCAAAAGCCCTGCTTTGTTACACTGATAGATCTAATTTCTTATGGAAGTGGATCTAGAGCAACTTCTGGTCTTCAGATTTTACTAAGCACAGGGGCTCAGATGGGAGAAGGAACTCCCTGAAATATGACAAGTCCATCAATTTAGGGTTCTCTAAGTCAAGCATTTTATTCCCATTAAGCCAATGTAGGTATTCCCATTTAAGTCAATGAAATTATATTTTTAAAAAAGGTTTCTTGTAAAAGTCCAGATTTTACTAAACTCTTCCTTGAATGTGGGCTCCAATAAATGTGGGAGCTCTCTGCTGTAATATATAATAGACAATGCTCTGCGGAAATAGTGGGAAAAACCTATGTACGCACTATTTCCTTTTCTAAAGGAAGAACAGCCTGGTAAGACATATCTTCATGGACCAGTGTTGCTTTAGCACTAAAGGAAGTGCAAAAAGAAAAAGAAAAAAGGAAACATGATTTCTAAACGCCAAATAGCTTAGGGAAAAGCTGATGAAAATCAGCTGTAATCCTCACCATGCACAGATCTGGGATCTGGCCATTGATTCTGAATTTACTATGCCAGAATAAAGGAGTATGCTCTTGGAAATACTTCCAAAGAGTAGCAATCCGAAGCGTACTTACTTGAAAGTAAGTCTCATTGAAATCAAAAGTGCTTTACTTCCAAGCAAATACAGACTCAAGCTGCAAGGCATCTTTCGGAAATAGCTCACTGTCTCTCCGTGTATGCATTCATTCATTTTCCCATCGTGTGCAGAAACAAGGCTACAATGGGGGAGGGGTAAAATAATAATATAAAAAGGCCATAGCACGGTTGTGCACCTACTGCATGCAGATATGCCTGCTCTGAAAATTTACACAGTGCTTTATCAGTTGAAAAGAAATCACTCATCAGAGCAGAAAGTCATGGTATCATCTGTGGAGAGTAAGGGCACGTATAGATCAACGCATGATGAGCTATAATATAGGCCATTTTTCTTTCTTCTACACATTATGCAGATTGTCTCCTCCATGTGCCATTTCCACATGCGAGGGGGGGGGGGGGAGGGGAGGCTCAGTCATTGCAGACAAGGGTAGATCTAGCCATTTCCCTGATAATAGAAGCAGTCTGTGACTGCTTTTATTATTATTATTCCACCATTGACTTCCTTTAGCTTCCTGATGCACGAACCTGTCATTTGGAGTACTCTCCACCCTTCTGATAAGTGTTTGTTAGAGAAGTCTCACTCCCTATCTCTTTCTATGTGGCTTTCTCTAACTCTCCCCCCCCCCCCCCGCTATGTTAATCCTCATTTAGAGCAATTAATCTTGAAGAATAGCCCTATAGCAATCAGCTGGTATTTCTCATGCGAGGAAGCGCTCATCAGTGGGGGTAAGAAAACAAGCGCTTTCGGAATGAATCCAGGGGGGCTAGGGATGGGCGAGAAATTTCATTCAGTTCACATCTGAATGCAAACTTACCCGATTTTGCACTTTTGAACTGCTATGGGAACTGAAACTCGGTTATCCTTTGCAAGTCACACTTTTCCAAATTTTGCAACAGAGTTCTCAAAAAAAAATAATTAAAAAATGCATATGTTACGGGGGGGGGGGAATTAAGTTCAAGTACTTAATTTTTAAATTTGATGTATTATTACATTTATAGCCCATATGTATTCCTCTTGCAAGGCAGGTTAGGTTGAGAGTCAGTGACCAGCCCAAAGTAACCAAGTGAGCTTCATGGCCAAGTGGGGACTAGAACCCAGATCTCCTGAGTCCCAATCCAACACTCTAACCACTACACCACACTGTACCTAATATATGCATTATATTAGGGAAACCTATTGCAAAAAATGTGTATATTAGGCAAACATGCATACAAAAATGCAAGTATTAGGAGAAATGTGCACAAAAATGCTCATGTATTTTCATGCAAACTTTAAAAAAAATATCCTTAAAGCTTGGGATGAACCGAAATTAAGACTGCAAAAAATTCTCAAAGTTTGAGATAAGGAAGGAAATTTAAGATTGGGGAAATGAGAGAAACCAAAATTGACAGGTTTGTCCATCCCTACACTCAACCAATTCACTGCAAGGCCTGATGTTATTTGGAAAGGGGATTGGCATATTCTGACTATGCCATATCACAAATAATCCCACCGTCCATCAGGGTTATGCTTGAAGGCTCTCTCCATGTTGTGTGTGTATATATAATACACCCCTGCTGCTAATCATTGGAAACTCACACTGATGGTTCCCTGGGAGAGGTTTCAGAAGGGGCTTACCCTTGACCACACCCTCTCCCTTTCATTGTGATTACCTATGTGTATTATCTGGCCCTGTTGCCCTCTGCAACAAAACAAATACAAGCTCAGGAATGGGGCTGTTCCAATTGAGAAGAAAGAGGTGGACAGTGATCTTGGGGTGGAACTTGGTGGCAACTTTTATTTATTTACAGGCATAATAAATGGTTGGAGGGGGGCAGGCTGAAGGCCTCCAAACAAAGCACTCCAGTTCATCCAAGGAGGTGGCCCAGCTATCCATGCCGCAGTTTGGCCCCTCAGATGGTCGGCTCAAGCCTGAGCCTCCTATTCTGGGGTAGCCCATTATTGGGTCTCCACTGAGATCAGCAGGGTTCCCATTGTGTGAGCAGTTGCCCCAAATCTGCTGGATGGTCCCCAGCTGACCCCTGTGCTTCTAATTTTCAGCATTTTGACTTCATTCGCTATGAGCCTTACTCCCCCCTTTTGTTCCTTACCTGCCAAAGTTGTAATGATTATGTTCTTTATACATTGCAAGTATCATATATACATCTCTAAGGTGTGTTGCCCGAGGGAAGGTGAAAAGCCCATCCCTGGCCAATCTGGATGGCATGAAAAAAATCTTTTCCGGTCCACAAAGGACATACCTCAGATAACCCTGAAGTCTGAGGGATGGTGGGTGAGTTCCATTGCATGCTTGACTGGACTGAGGCCAGGTCATGTGGGGCAAGGCCTTATAAAGGCTCACCCAAATCCCATTTCCCAAGTCTCATCAGATGTGAATTCCACATTTTGTGAATTTTTAACATTGCAAATTTTGCAAGGGTTGGGATCACCAGATGTCTCCAGATTCGCTGCCTGGCCTGACACCTGAGAGCCTGCCAAGTGCTGGGCCGCACAGCTAGCAGTGGGCTGGAGATGGCAAAGCCAGCATCTGCCCCTCCTTCCACAGGTATGTGCGGTCAGGGAGGCCTTTTAGAAATGCTTATCGGTGTACATACGGGATGGTTAGGAGCACCATTTTAAGGATCAGTGAGCCTGCTGTGTCCGCTCTGTGCGCTATTATCGATCTGCAGTTGATACAAAGCATGCTCACACGGATTCTACTTGAATGAAATGAAATTGCTTCCACCAAGGGTAACAACAAGCATAACCTGAGCTCCAGCTAGCTGAGTCTCCTACCCTTCCTTCAGTTCTTCCCATTTGCCTCTCATGGAGTTCCCATCAGTGCTCATCATGCATATCAGATTAAATAATCTCCAACCAAATAATTTGCCAGCTCATAATTTATCGGCATTACTCTGCCATTGACTGACTTTATTCCAATGTACAGAGGATCCTTCTTGAATGTATGGCAGGAGCTATAATAGATAGCCTTCAGGTGCATTCCAGTGTATTCAATCATCCTTCCTACTAATAACATACTTAAGTGGTTGAGTGCCCTTTCATTTTGAGAGGGAAATGAAGTCACCCAAAAATAAGGTAGTGGTTTCTACATACTTAGGGGCATATGCAGAAATATACACATTTGTGTATTAAACTTGAAAAACAAAAGAACAAAATTCCAATAACCCCGTGAGTTTCCAGGACCAACGAAATTGAGGTCATGATCTCATTTTCTGAAGATGGCATTTCCAGGTACACACTCAATGCCAAAAGAGTATTTGCTGTTATCTGGTGTTTGGGAGGGTACATGCTTCTGCTGAATCACCCCCAAAATAAAATCCTGGGTTTCCTCATTATTTTAAGTGGACAACTCTTCTACCTGAGGAAGGAAAAGTGAAGGGGAGAGAGAGAGAGAGAGAGAGAGAGAGAGAGAGGTGTCTAACAGAACTGGAAGTTGGGCAGATTGTGAGTCTAGAAGTTAAGTCTATGTTTGTAGAAAGTTAGGCCATACAGAGTGATGAAAATATCAATAGGGAAGAAATAGGAAGAAGAGAGAGGGGACTGGCCTGTTTGAACCTTAACAGATTTTATAGTATGCTGCAGGTGAGCATTCAGGTTGGTTGGGCAGGAATACACATCATAAAGTTAAAAAGGTTTCCTCCCCATGCTACACTCCTCCCCCGGTTATATAGCAATAAAGCATTTATTTGTCTTCAGTGCTGAGAGCCGATCTTTCTCCTGAGCTCTTTGGCACTAAACAGCACAGCAGGGGAAAGTCTTAGGAGGGTTGGAAAGGAAAAAAGAAGTGTCTTTTGTGAGCCCCAAAGAGCATTACAACGCTGCTGTTCAGGCTGGCTGGAAAACTGAACATGAGCATCATTTCTCATTAGGGGCTGAGGATAGACTGCAACATTTTGTTGTGAGCCCTTACCCCCTACTGGTCTATTAATCTTGATAACTACAGGTAAGAAACAGAGAAACCTAAAACCCTTTCACAGCTGTCAACAGTATTGTTCCCTGGACTATGTTATATCTGGACATTACGGATCAAGAATGAAGGTTAATGGTCAATTCCTATGTCCTCCAAGCCTGGATATCTGGTCATCTACATGCTAAGATGTGCAGATGTGACCCTAGGGCTGTGGTGAAAGTTCTAAGTGGCTTTTGGGGGCACTTCCATAGGGGTGAGGGCCAGATGAAATGGAGGGGGAAATCAGAGGACTGCAAAAATTCTCCAGACTTTCAGGGCACTTTTTGGGAGTCAGAGACTTACATTTTTATTTTTATTTGAGGTTGCTCTTTATTTTTTTTTCTTTCTTTTTTTAAAAAAGCTGGCTGCAAGAATCTTCCTCCTATCCAGGGCCATCTAGCCCCACAACTTGTCTGAGAAATGATGCCCCTGCCTCCCTGCAGTGGACCTGATAATTATCTCCCCTGCCCCCGCTCCAGCAGCTGTTATTTGCATATTTTTTTTAAAAAAAATGGGCACATAAATTTGATAAAATAAATAAATAAATAAAACGTAAAGACACATTTAATGTCATGTCTAGTTTGGCCATAGACAGATAAATGTAGACAGATAAATGTAGATAAATTTTATTATGATTGTAGATCAGTTTGGCCATATGTGATCCTTGATGGGCTGGGATGACCCAGTAGAGTAGACAAATCCAGGGTGGAGGAAGAAGCAAGAGCCAGGGAAAATAATGGTGCTGAATAGGACTGGAACGAGGTTCACATAATCAAAATGTGTTTCCCCCCCCTAGGAAAATGTTGTACCTCACCAGAATCATTAAGTTTTGCCCACAAAATTGATACTGGGGTCAATATTTGGCACATCCCTAAATTTGAAATACAGCAGAACAGGCTGCACACAGGAAACGGTGATATGATATCCCATTGGGCTAATGCTCCTGCCTTTCACAGAAATGAAAGTATAAGTGGTTACAGCCTGTTATTATGAAGTTAAAAATTGTGTGTGGTTTTTTTCCCTCCGCCATGCCCCTCTCTGCTGAGCTTCCGCCGCTCATTAAAAACCTGGCTGTTCAGGCGGGAATATGGGGTGGGTTAAGATTTTAAAATTTTTATACTGTTTTAAATGTATTTTATTGTTTTTATTCTATGTACATCGCCCAGGGTGGCCGGTTGCCAGCCAGATGGGCGATAAATAAATATTAATATTAATAATAATAATAATAATAATAATAATAATAAAAATAATAACTTCAGAGAAAGAGCACAGAGAACTGTTAGAACAACTAACACAAAGGCCTGTTCTAGTCCAGTATTCATCACAGAGAGAAAATCTATTTTCATAATCCAGACTCTTTGGATAATGTCTGGATTTCTTTCATACGGTCAGAAAGTGCAACGAGGACACATCTTTGCCTGAACTCTGCTGAGTCACTTTGCTGCTGAGTAGGCTTGGCACTCTCCAGCTTCTTGAAGTTCTTAGAGGGCAATGATTTCAGCAAGAATTGTTTGCAACACAGTACTGTGCCTGAGTGAAAAGGGAAGGGGGGGGGATATGTCATTTCTTCCCTTTGTATCCAGAAAGGAAAGAGTCTGAATTGATTGTTCTCAAATTGCTGGCAATTTGGTAGGCAATTTTCCAAAAAAAGGAAAGAAAAAGTGTTAAATACCATTTTTTTAAAAAAGGAATTGAACACAAGCATTAAGGAAAAGGCAAGTATATTTCAATAAATAAATTACAGTTATTTACTTGTTTCATTTCATTTCATTTCATTTATTTCATTTATATACTGCCCCATAGCCGAAGCTCTCTGGGCGGTTCACAACACTCTCTACATAAAAACAACATTAAAACATACAAAACAGTTTAAAAAATTAAAAACCAAATTTAAAAACACAGTTTAAAATAACAATACAAAAGCCAATAAAACTGAGCCTACAGGTGACAATCCCCCCCGTGCTATTCCAAGCTCCTAACTAAATGCCTTGGCATAGAGGGAAGTCTTAACCTGGCGCCGAAAAGATAGTAAGGTTGGCGCCAGGCGGGTCTCAGTGGGGAGCTGATTCCATAACTGGGGGGCTACCACCGAGAAGGCCCTCCTCCTCATTACCACCAACCGAGCCTCTCTTGGAGGTTTCCTTTCTCCTTGGTACCAAAGACCTGTTAAGACAGTTCTGGTTTCAGGAGGACAGTTTTACTGTTCCTGGGCCCTGGCATACAGATATGTGGGCTACTTCACACTACACTGTTTTCCAGTACTCCACACACAGCAGAGTCCAGAGAGAGATGGCAGGTTTTTCAGAGTTTAAGATGGCAGGTTTTTCAGGCAGGTTTTTCAGAGTTTAAGGACCAAACCATTCAGGAGATCTGTGATTGGATTGACAGATTTTTTTTGGGGGGTGGGGTTAGTTTATAACAGGCATAGGGGATCTACGTTAGCTTGGGACAGTTGAGGTGTGTGTGTAACCCTGTCATCCAGGATGTTGAACCTCTTTCAGTACAAGGGCCAAATTCCATTTTGGAGAAGCTCTTGGGAGCCTCATTCCAGTGGTGGGCGGGGCCAAAGGCAAAAAGGGCGGGACAAAAATACGAAGAGTACCAGCATATTTGAGCTTAAAGCTCTTACTGCCGGGAACTAAGTCTTAGCAGAGGCATATCAACCTTTTAGAATGGGGAGAAAACTGCACAAAACTGGGAAACTACCAAATGACCGGTGTGTGTGTGTGTGTGTGTGTGGTGAAGGGATGGGAGACGTGGCCATCAGGGAAACCTCAGAGGGCTGGTGCCCGCCAGTTGTTTTTGGACTACAATTCCAAGTATTCCTGACCGTTGGCCATGCTGGCTGGGGCTGATGGGAGTTGAGGTCCAAAAAATCTGGAAGGCATTAGGTCGAGGAAGGCTGCCATAGCCCCTCTGCAGGCATATCTCAAGTATAGGATTGTGCCTTTGGTCATATTTATTTTCTACACTAAAAAGCCACTTCATAAGGAACATGCTCCAACTCCTTGATCATTTCATTTGCCCTTGATACCCTTTTAAAGATACCCTTTTATATCTGAACTGTGTACAGTACTTTAAATGCGCTTGGACCATAGAGGCCCCTGACATCAAGTTCAGGTACCTGATGATCACAGACAGGACCTTTTCAGTAGTAGCACCCTGGCTTTGGAATACCCTCCCCCAGGACTACTGGCTTGGTGCCATCTTTATTGAGTCTTAGTAGCCAAGTTGAGATTTTGTTTAATTCAATCTGCTTTCCCCAGCCTGATGCCCTCCAAATGTGGTGGACTGCAACTCCCTCCATTCCCAGCCAGTATAGCCTGGCCAGTGGCCATGCTGGCTGGGAGTGATGGGAGTTGCAATACCACACATCTGGAGAGCACCAGGTTGGGGAAGGCCAAATTAAATAGTAAATAGTCATAATTTTAACTTCTGATTTCTGCTTTAGATCTTTTATAGCACTGTTTTATTAAAAAAAAATTTCTTTTTAATGTTCTATGCTATGCAGCATAGGTTAATAGAAGAGTACAGTAGTGGGAAACATTACATAGTAACAACCATTGGATTTGCCATTGGGTTTTAATCCCAAATTAAGTGGTGAGAGTGCTGGACTGGGACTTGGGAGATCTGGGTTCTAGTCCCCGGTTGGCCATGAAACTCACTGGGTGACTTTGGGCCAGTCACTGATTCTTAGCCTAACCTACTTCAAAGGCTTGTTGTGAGGATAAAATGGAGAGGAGGATTAGGATTATGTAAGCCGCCTTGGGTTCCTTTCAGGAAAAAAGGCGGGGTATAAATATAATAAATAAATAAATAAATAAACAAAATTGTCCATATTTTTGAGGTTTGACTGTAGAACCATACAGAGACATCCCTGATTAGAATGGATTACTATTATCTATAAAATCAGTAACCAACCAACCAACCATAACATGTTAGGATTTTTACTTGTTAAAGTAAATGGGCAGCTGTTAGAAATCCATTACTGTAGTCTTGGTTTTGGGGGGGGTTTTGAGCTGCAAAAATAAAAATTAAAAAAAAGAAGGAAAGGGAAAAAATGTAAATTGGATTGAGCAACAACTTTGCACCCAATAACACACCCAAAAACTATCACCAAAGCTCTATGAGTTAAGGGATGGCAGATTTATGAGCCTTACTTGTTACCTTAGGCCTGTCATATTTTTCCCCACCTTTATGTTAGTTAATTGCAGAGTAACATAAATTAACTTTGGAACACAGCAAAAGAAAAAAATGGGAACTTTATTTATGAATTTCTTGGATTTCTTTACCTCAAGCCAAACAACTAAATTGCTACTTAGCATAAATTATTTATTGGCCCAGGCTCGATACCATCCAACACCAGCCCCCGGAGGTATGGGAGATATAAAAGATTTAAAGCTTCTGCACGACGGCATTGGTGTAGCCGCCGCGCTAGGCTTCACTCCAGAAGGGTCCACTTTATTTTCTTATAAATAAATAGAGCCTAAATTCCAGGGGAAGGCAGGGTAGCTTTCAAGAGGACCACAGCACTTGGTGTACATTAATTACTCACCCCTTTATGCAAGATCCTCATGTCCCCTTTCTACGGTTATTGTTTTAAAATTTATTCTCGTTTATTTCATGTGGAGCACCAGCCATGTCCTATCAGAGTCAGTGGCTCTCATTAGTGGCTCTGAATCAAGCTTATATAGTTCAGAAGGTGCTTTCAAGAAGGTTGTCCTTTGTCTGCTGCTCTTTGTTTGCTGAGAGCCGGCATGGGGTAATGGTTAGAGCATTAGACCTGGACTGACAAGCCCAGGTTCGACTCCAAATTAAGCCATGAAGCTCACTATATGCCTTTTGGACCAGTCACTGTATCTCAGCCTGGCCTACCTCACAGGGCTGTTGTGAAGATAAAGGGGGCAGGGGGAAGAACGGCATGCACTATCCTGAGCTTCCTGGAAGAAGGATAATATGTAAACATGACATCACTAAATAAAAAGCATTAAAATAGAACATGTATAAAATAAATAGATAAAATTAATAATGATAAACAATTCACTTTCAGTTCTAATAGTGGGAACATTTGTAAAGTTGTGGCCCAGGGAGGGTACTGAGTAGCAATCTTGGAGGGTGAATTCCCTATGATAGGGAAACACTTGGTTTACTTTAAGTTAAAGTTTGTTGATATAACAACCACAGCAGCAACAACAAAAAATCTGTTATGACATTAGCCTCCTATACATTGATAGCTCTTGCCTGGTCACCCATGGTAAGCAACAGCAATCAGCCCCAGGCAGTCAGGCGAGTCCATAATGCTAGGGGAACAGGGCCACCATGGTGCTGCTTTGGGCTGCACAAGGTTCAGGCCTGGCCTAAGATGTTTTGGGACCTGAGGTGGAAATACAACACCCCCTGCCCACACTAAGCATCATCATCATCATCATCATCATCATCATCATCATCATCATCGTCACAACAACAGCAAAAATGGACTATTTGTTGCTCTTTCCTGGTGCCCCAAATCTAATGTCTGATGTTTCACTCATGTCTAATAATGGGGCTGACCCTGGCACTATGGTGACCCCATGTGTCGATCTCTCAGTTTCCCTAGCAACCCCTGGGAGCAGCCTCCAGAGTGTTGCCGTCTTCATCAGAGTTCTGCTCCATTGCACATGACGCTTCGGTCTAGACCAGGGCTCTCCAACCTTGGGTCCCCAGATGTTGCTGGCCTACAGCTCCCAGCATACCCAGCCAGCATGGCTAATGGCAAGGGATTCTGGGAGCTGTAGTCCAGCAACGTCTGGGAACCCAAGGTTGTACAGCCCTGGTCTAGAGTTACGTGCAAATGGGAGAGCCGCATGTATCACCTCAATAACACTTCATTGTATTAAACAAAGCAGCACGATGAATCCTGCACATAGCATTTCCATCCACATGACCAGGTTTGAGATCAGAAGTATTCCAGGATAACTCCACACTAGCAAGGCAAGATGAGAGGGTAACTGGTGCCAGCAGCAACAGGGAGGATGAGGGTAGCAAGAAGGGCTGGTGCAGACAAGTAAGTTACAAACAAATCCATAAAATGCGTGTTAAGTTTATAGTGCCTGTTTGGCTTTCGTATAATTAAAAAATATTGAGAATTCTGGTGCCAGTTTTTGCAGGGCTGAGAGCACACATGTGTGACAAAAGCCATGCCATTGCACTATCATTGCAGCAGCATTGTGATGGTGTTGTGGTACCAGTGGAGACAGATAAACTGGAACAAATGTTTAGGCTCAGGGATTAACTCCGTGGGGATCACTTAACAGGTCAACTGTAGTTTTGATGATGTCATTCTTTAAGTGCCTACACAAATGAGGCTAGGCTGTTACTGAGCATGTCCAGTATGTCCAGTCGCAACCATACCTCCTATACCAGTCTTCACAAATCTGGTACCTTCCAGATGTGTTGGACTACAACTCCCAGCATCCCCTAGCCAACACATCTGGAGGGCACCAGGTTGGGGAAGGATGTCCTATACACACATTATGTAAACATAGCAATTTGCAGTTGAGTGTAGTTCTAACATGTAAAAAGGTCAAAATGTATAAAACTCATCTCTTTCTTTATGAATTGCTGTTCCTTTTAACAGCTTTTCCATTTCTGCATTGACACGAGAAATTCCCTGATGCTTCATTTCCCACTTTGATCCTGAACGTTTTTATCTGCCAGTGTGCAGTTTTATTTATGAGATACTATGTTTACTTGTTTACGAGAACAGAAGAGAAGAATATGAGAATAACTGTCAGTGCCAACAGGTCCACTAATAAAAACAACAAAGTCTTGAGAATTGTTAGGCCTTCATTTATGCAGTAGTGACAATGCAAGGACCCAATCTCACAAGTGGAGGGCATGAAAAAAGATGATTCAAACCTGGTCACAGGCACAGACAGAATATTTAATATTCCATTCATTGTTGAGCTTTACTAGCTTTTAACTTTTAAAAGTTTAGCGCTAGAGGAAGGAATGGTTATCTTATTGGTTGGAGCTAAACTATATGTGTCAGCAGCAGTCCCGCCTCTTTAAGTGTGCCGCCCATTGGTGTAGCGGTAAATTTTGAAGTGCGGGCAATCATCTTGGCGGTTCCCATAGCCACACCCTCAAGGTGAGTCCAAAATACAGGCAGCTGTATTGGTCCATTTCACAAACCAGTTCAATCAGTTTTCAACTGCTAGGAGCAGATCTTTTGTAATGGTCTTAATTGCCCATTCAAGACCAAGCTACCCCCAAATACTCTGCATTACAACATGGAGCAATATACTGTTGTTGGGAAAGTCATTTCGCCCCACCCCCAGCTACTGTGAGAATTGAAACTAAGCTCGGAGGGCACAGCGAAGTCTGAGGGGGGGGGGGGACAGCAGATGATGTCAGCATCCCTGCAAATAGAAAAGTGCCGTCCCTGGGAGCCCTGACTCCATGACAGCACTAGTGCTCTCCCAATGAAGTAGGGGTAGGGAGAGATTTAAAGAGCAAAAAGTGTGTGTGTGTGTGTGTAAGGGTATGTGCGGATATGCTGGCCCCTCTTGTTGCCTGTTTACACCCCACATCATTGTTCCTGCCACTTTTTTTCTCAGCTGGGCTGACTTCCTGCATTGGAGCCAGCTGAGGGAAACGTGATGTCAGGGGAGAGACTGTGGGGAGGAAAGCTGCAGAAAGGGGGAAGGTCCTGCACTTCTGTTTGAGAAGGAAGAAGAGGACACTGGTCTTGGATTACCACTTGGCCACAGTACTGTAATCTAAGGATGGATGAATCAATTTCTGGTCTATGTCACTTTCATGTGTGTTCACTCCTAAATTTATCCCATCCCGTGTCTGTATTAACCTGAGTATTTTTAATTTAATTACAGGCATAATGCTTTTTAATTTAATTACAGGCATAATGAAGAGGCTGAAAGGGGGAAGAAGATTCTTATCTCATGAGATGCTATTCCCACATCTCACGAGATTTCCGTGTTGTTTTGTCGGCACCAGTCCATGGTGCTAGCCAAGCTCAGAGCAACAAAGCCAGTGTGGATCCTCCCTCGCTGCAGCCTCACCCCACCCCCACCCCGCAGCCAACACGATTGTGTGTGTGTGGGGAGCTTCTCACGTATGCTGCATCCCTTTTGCTCTTAATATTGGATACCACTGCTTGCTTTACACATGTTTGGGGCATACCCACTGTGGCGTAACCCCACAATTCAGTTCCCTGGTGTATGTCTGCATTAGTATGTTTAGTGAGTATAGAATGTTGAACGGAGTGGGTGTGGTTTGTGATGTCTTGGAAAGGGTGGGGGGAGGAGTATATAAGGAGTGTTTGAGTGATGTCAGAGGGAGTGTTGGGAGTGAGGTTAGTCAGGTCCTTGTCTTTTCCTTCTTACAGTTATTCGTGTCTTGTCTGTCAGGAGTTTTGAGAGAAATCAGTGGTTGTCTGAAGAGTGAAAGTATTTAGAGTTATAGGGACTTAGGTTAATTACAAAGTGTTTGGTGTAGGCAGGTTTAAAGTTATTTTCAGGAACTAAGATTTTGAGAATTAAAATAAACTTATTTTTATTTTGTTTGCTACCCAAATCCTACGTGTCAGCTTGGTGTTATTAACCTGCATTACTGTTAAATCTACACACACACACCTTTGCACCCACAGTATCTTAGATTTAAAATAGATCCTTAATAACCTGTATTAATCTTTTCCCTCATTGGTAGGGGAAAGGTTTCATTTGACCCTCCCCTCAGGTTTTTAAGTGTTGGTGCTTAGCCTGAGAAGGGTTTATGCGTCTGGTCTTAGTGTGAAGGGACTGTGTCGTCGCACCCACATTTAAAAAGACAGGTCTGCCATTCTCACATCCAGTTTGGCCCTTATTGACACAACAGGGCAGAGGAAGTCAGTTGTGACTCCTTTTTCTGACTTCAAACATAGCAGTCCTGAACCAGAAAGTGCTGTAATCTAAGGATGGATGAATCAATTTCTGGTCTGTGTCACTTTCACGTGTGTTCACTCCTAAATTTATCCCATCCCGTGTCTGTATTAACCTGAGTATTTTTAATTTTTAGAAGTCTGTTCAAAAAATCACACCTAAATATGTATTTAAATGTATGTTTCTAAATGTATTTTCTGCATGTTTTGGATATGCTTCTTTTTGAGCCAAGAACATTCTGGATGTGTGAAAGCCAGAGGGTAAATAAGTTCTGATCTGCACATTTGTGTGAGAGGTGCGGATCAGGTCAGTTGGTATCAGACTTCACCAAGATCGAATTGCTGAAGCATCCCCACTATAAACAAACACTACAGCTTCTCTTGTCATGGGCTCTTTGATAAAGGATCCTCAGTTACATGAATTTAAGAAGCAAGCTAGCGTAACATGTAGAGGCTTCTGAGGGAGGGAAAAAAGGTGACAGACTTCTTTAAAAAAATAAATAAATCTTCAAGCACTATAGGCCAGCTTTTACTTTTGTTAGGGAAATCACATTAAGAGCACATTTGTAGTGAACCTATCATTGCTTTGATCAAACTGACTAGGAAACTAGTAATCAGGGAAATTGGAGGCATCGTGTTTCCTGTAAGAAAGGAAGCTGCAGATACACACACAAAAGAAAGAGTCCATCTCAATTTGTCTTTATTCAGATTAGACTAGTTTCTCTTTCTTTGCCCTCAGATGCAGCTTATTGAGAAATCCTGTGCTGTTGTAAGAGGTAAGGTGTAATTACAGGTGACTGTAACAATTGCATTTTTATTACAATAAATCGAGCTCTTACTGGAAAAACTAATTTTAATTGTGAAGGTGACTTGCCTGAAATTATTCTTTCTGTGACAGAACAGGTTACAACAAAGGGAAATGAGCAATAAGTTAAAGAGTATGTGGGAACAAAAAACAATATCTACCTGCATACTGGACATGGACAAATTTAGGCCAAAATCTGAAGAAGGATTTAATTATTAGGGCAGATGTGGCACGTGAGCAGCCTGTTGGGCACATACACCCCTCGCCCTCCCTCTGTGTAGCCCCCAGTGCTGCCATACCTTCCTGCTACTGCTGCCTGGGAATACAGCACCACTGAAGAAAGGGAATCGCCAAGAGGCAGAAAGGTGTGACCAAACCACAGAGTGTGGCACAATTTGGCCTCCCAGCTCAGGTGTGTACCCAACTTCCTCCTGATTGCTGCCTGTCTATTCCCATTCTGTGGTGGTGGCAGGAAGTTGTGTGGAGGTCATCAGATCGAGCAGAGGCTACACTGGCTGGAGCAGTGCAGGCTGGGATGGGCTGGTTGGGGTAAGCAGAGGCTGGGGCTTCCGGAGGGAGGGAGGCTGGCTGAGATGATGGATGCACAGGTGTGTGTGTGTGTGTGTGTGTGTGTGTGTAATAAAAGGGTAAGGGAAGCAGCATATGTGGATGATGGGTCAAATGTTACTGTTCCAAGACAAAGTGGTACTGGAGCCTTGCTGTCAAAGAAATGGACGATTAGTTCAAACTAATATGTGAAATTCAGTTCCACCATGTCCCACCCACTTCTTTTTCCCCTCATTACCCCTTAAAGTTGCTACTGCATAAGGCTGCAATGACAGTAGATGCTACAACTCACAGAATTGCCCTGTCATGGTCTAGAACCTAGACTGAGCAGCTCTCTGTCCTCTTGGCTTCCTTCTGGCTGATAATGCATGGTCCCTCCAGTCTTACTTTCTTCTTGGCTCCTTTCCTAAATGCATTTCCTCCATCACTCATTGTTCAAATTCCCACTTCCTTTAGATACCCTGTCTCTTGGCCAGCCTGCCTAGTGTACTGCTTTCTCCCCCACTCCCACATAGCACATAGTCCCTGCTGACCTTAAACATGCTGAAGTTTCTTCAGAGTTCAGAACTTCATCTCACTTCAGTATTTTATGTCCTCCTCCTCAAGCATCCTTCTCTGTCTACCCTTCCCTCAGTTACTCAATATCCTTCCTTGAGTTTCCTTGCTTCTGGACCCACTATTTCTTAGCATCCCTACATCTTGGGACCTCTTTCTAGTCCTCAGCATCCCACTATGTGAGGTTTTAATTTAAGCCAAACTGACAATTTCACTTTCCCTCCCAGATGCTGGACTGTGAAGTGCTTTGTTCCCTAAACATCTGAACACTTTAAACCACCATATCATCCCATATCAGCTCAGCCAATCTATTGAAAGGGCCCACTACCATCACGACAACATACAGTATTATAGAAGTCTTCACATGTTTTTTTAAAATGATAACACTGGTATAATGGTAAAATTTTGACGAGCAGGACCTCATGAGAGCCACCATAGCCATGCCACCAAGGACAGTCACGCCTTCTGCTTTTTTGTGATTTATAGCATAGAGTTTATAAAATAATAAATGGTTAAAAACTCTTAATGATGGAGTTTTTAACTCTTTGGTTAAAAACTCCATCATAAAACCCAGATATCCAAAACAACAAACTAACAAAGAAACCGCTAATAAAATCTCACAATTAAGTTCACAGGGCATGACTCCAGACCTCACATAGATACCTGGAAGTAAGCTCCGCTCCATTGAACTCAGCTTATTCTGACTGTATAGGTTCAACTTGTAAAACACATTGAGCTTTAACAAAATATCTTCAACCAGCTCAATAGAAACCTTTAGTTTTTAATTAGAAATACAGTAATACCTTGGATTGCAAGTAACTTGGTTTGAGAGCGTTTTTCAAGACAAGCAAATTTTTAAATATTTATTTAATATTTTTTTACTTGATATACAAGCAACGTCTTGCAATACAAGTACTGTAGTATGGCTTAAATTAAAAATCTCTGTACAAATTTTTTTTTGGGGATTTCGTTTTGATATAAGAGTGTTTTGGATTACAAGCACGTTTCCAGAACAAATTATGCTCTCAATCCAAGGCATGACTGCACAAATGATCTTGCAGTTATTATACTTCTTTACTGCTAGCATGAAGTGCTTCATGTTACATTGCTAGCATGAAGTATGAACCGCTTCAAAGAAAAGGAAAGCTGTATCCTGCCTCTGCTCGATTATTTCCCTCATTCTCTGACTTTGTCCATGCTAATCAGTCACAAACAAAAGTAAAACTTGAAAGCAAATGACATAATCTCTCCTGTTCGGAAAAAAAGACATGGACCTTGCATTCCCCCTGCACTAAACCACTGAAGATAATAAAGATGAAACAAGGTAAATAATTAAGGGCAGGGAATTCCAAAGCCAGAGAAAAAGGATGAAAGACAAGTAACAGCAGAACCAAGCATATTCACACATGAGGTGTAAAACATTTTTGAGCTTCTCTTGCACCATTTCTGTGTACGTTCAATAAAAGCAGAAGAAAATGTGGAAGAATGCAGAGAATACAATACTGGTGCATGGTCAGAGTGGTCAGATAGATAAAGGAGCCGAGGTGAAATACTGAGAACAGAAATAAGAAGAGAAAGACAGGAATGCAAGAGATTTACAAGCAAAATATTAACATAATCTAAACTAGAAGCAACAAGAATTTGCACCCATGTCTTTCATGCACACATCTCCTGCTGGATCAGAAGCACAAAACGGTCAGGTCACCTGAATTACCAAGCCCACTTTCCCCTCTACTTTCCTGTCTAGGCAGGTCACATACAGAGCACCTTGAGGAATGGAGTGAACTGAGCTATAGGCAGCAATGTATGTATCGGGGGAGGCAGTGTAAGACCTGTGACTTAAACCACAATTCCCCCTGCACTGGCAATTCTGTTCTGCTGCCATGTGGTAATTCAAATGCAGAGCAGTTGTTCTGGGGCAGAAATTAGGATCTTTTCCGAAGTAAAAACCTTGGATGTTTAGACATAGCCTATGAGCGTCTTATTCTCTGTCCCTGCATGAAGAATGCAGAGGTGGCAACTTGCATTTGAATATATAGCTGTGTTCTAGATGGCAATGGAGCATGCACATGTGAAGACATGCAAGTACTAAATAGCTCCTGAGAATATAATTGTGCACTGCGCTCTAAGATAACACATCTTACCACCTTGAATGGCAACATTTGCTCATCATAACATTGTTTAGGACACTGTTCTCCAACCTTGGGTCCCCAGATGTTTTTGACCTACAACTCCCAGCTACGCTGGCTGGGGCATGCTGGGAGTTGTAGGCCAAAAACATCTGGGGACCCAAGGTTGGAGAACACTGGTTTAGGATTTCATAGGTCATAGTTAACACTCCCTATTGCTAATGAACATTTTATAGTATATGAAGCTATAGATATTTTCACTAGGAATATCTATCAGCATCAGACGTGTTGCCTTTGACTTCAGGAGGGTGACAAAATAATGATGATGCAATGTTCCCTAGAAGCACATCTTGTTCAATATTGCGATTATATTTGACATGTAGGTGGTGTGCACCGTATTATTTCGAATTTTGTGAAAATAATATTTATTCCACGACAGAAGGAAGCCCACCCAGGCAGAATAAATAACACCTTCTCTGTGAAAGCGTATAATTAGCTGAAATTCAAGAAATGACAAACATCTTCTCTGTTTGAAAGTTTCCTCCATGAGATGTGGAGTTTGAAACATATTCTGCATGTGAAAAATGATGGGTTTTCAGAGATTCGCAAAGCCTTACAGCTAGAGCCACAACCTATTGCCTAGGAGGTTCTGGTCAATATAGTTGGTTTGTGGTCAGGCTGAATTGACATGGGGCTCAATATGGTACTCCATTCCATTCACTGGTGGTTTAGTACTCATTGGATCCACAGACTTGAACACTCTCAGATCAATTTTAGATGTCATAGGGAACTCTGGAAAGAGGATGTGTTATTTCCTGATACTTCTTTCTCTTTTTACTCTTACATCCAAAGTAGAGATGCACTGACCTCAGATTAGACTCAGCCCCTCAATTTGTGATTTGGAAAATGGCCCAATTCTCCTTGGACTGACTCTAAAGCCATCCACATTGACTCAGGTACTGAACCTGAGCTGAGATTTGGAAATCTGAGGCTTCATGCCTCCTGTTGACTATCATTGGAAATTTTAAAAAATGGCTATAACTTTTTTTCTTTTTGTCAGAGATGGATGATATTGGCAGGCATAGTCAGTCCTTAGGAGGGGAGTATGCCTGCCCAAAGTCAGAAAAATAGGTGCTGTGGGCTAGTGCTATGTGCTTTATATTATCATCATAATATAAAGCATATGGCACTAGCCCACAGCTAGTGGGAACTGCCAATAACCTTTTTATCTCTTGGCAGAATTGGATGAAATTTGCTGGCATAGTTCCCCCTTCAGAGCTGATCAAGCCTGGCAAGTTTCAGATGAATAGACAAAGGGGTTTTCATGCAAGAGCAACCTTGACATTTTCAGGGTATCCCAAAGAGGACACACTTATTCCCCCTGTGTTCCTTGTGGGCTATTGTTCTGAAAATGACAAACAGCCTAGACGTGTCCCTAAGTAAGAAACTTGCACAGATTCAGAAAGATAGCAGTGCTTCATTTGAAAGGGGAGTCCTCAAATTTTTGGGGGCAGGAAATGATTCACTTCCCCTCCCCTCCTGCCAGTTTTTGGTGAATTTGTAAGAAAATGACCTACATCATAGAGGTGTCCCTAGGCAAAAAACAAAAACAAACCCTGCAATGTTTCAGAAGGGTAGGTGCAGGGGGTTAGGGAGTTATGATGATCGAAAGCCAGTTGTTTGTTTTTCATAGTGAAGCCTGGTGACATTGGAAGAATGGCCATCTCACAGTCCCATCCTTGCCCTCCTCCAAGGCACAGTGATTGGAGCCCCTGGTAAAATGTGCCCTATGATTGTGCCCAGACAGCTTCTGCTATTGGGCTATACAGAAATGTAAATAAATAAATAAATGATTACAAGGTGGACCTGCCAGTCACTCAATTGCACTCCCTCCTACCACCCTTTGTTTTAGAGAAACAAAACCAAAAGACGCCGGTATTTGCAGGAGACAAATTATGCATGTCCCTGAGCATGAATCGGTAATAAAGTGTCATTCTGACCCAGTTTTGGTTCTGCTGGCTTTGGAGGGGTGGGTGTCACACAAAACTGGATAACATCCAAAATAACCTGGTGGAAAAAAGAGACAAAAGTCTGAAGATGTTGAAAATATAGATATAGTCTTATTCCTTGAAGTAGTCCAATGTGTTTCAGTCATTTACCATATATTTGGGGGTTAAATTCCTAAAAATTGCCAGCAGAGATTTCTGGAAAATGTCTCCAAGATGAAGACATGAGTCACAGGATTAATCTTGGAGACATTTTTCAGAGATCTCTGCAGGCAATTTTTGGGAATTTAACCCCTGAAGAAGGCCCAAATATATGGTAAAGGGCTGAAACGTGTTGGGCTACTTTCAGGAATAAAACTATTTCAGCATCTTGAGACTTTCTCTCTTTTTTCATTGGCTTTTTCACCACGGGAAGCACTAGAAACAGTCCAAAGGGGCCTGATTCTGCTCAGGCTTTGGCCTTCATCCAAAACCAATGCTTTCCTGTCATGCAGAGGGAATTTGTACAAGCTGGATGATGCACTCATTTTTGACCTGCGGCATGCACATCTCCCCCTCATCCCCTATGAGCTCCCCTTTGGACTTTCCATGTCAATGGGAAGTGGAAGAACCCAGACACCAACCTATCAGCACTTCTTAAAATACCCAATGCAACCCTCACAAAATCACTGTAGACATATTACTGTGCATATATGCTGGTCTCTGTAATATCCCTGCACTTAGAGACTAGATTTGGTTTGGGATCTCTCCATGCTTGCTAGGGGGTGGGGGGATTCTGGGGAAGCCATCATCATGGGTTACATTGGAAGAAAACAAAACTGGCCTGCTAAAGTCCTCTCTTTTCCCTGAGTTCTTTTTTACATCTGCCCCCCACCCCCATTCAGAACAGGATGTGAGGAAGAGGTGGGTTTTTTCCTTCCATCAGAGCACTGTCAAAGAACTCTGACTGCATTGTCCACAAAACAGAAGGGACAAGAAGAGATACTATTTGGCCAAAAGGGGCCCTGTGGGTGTTTCCATTAATCTCCATGGTCTCAACCTTCTTCTTGTACCTCCTGCCCAAGTTGTGTCATTCCGGACTGGTAGTGAAGTGGTAAACTAGCACTTGCTAGTGTAACTACCACTTCCGGAGCAAGAAAAGCCAGGGGAGCTCCCTTCCGAGAGCTCTCCTAACTTTTCCCGTTCAGTAAGCAGTAGTTTTAGGCTAATTTCTGATTGCGCTAGTTAGTTGTAGCCTCCTATTATGCTAGAGGTTGTTCCTGCTAGTGCAGTGGCACCACTGGATACTGCCCCTGTCTTATAAATAATTAACTTTAAAAAATATATTAAAAAATATGCCTGTAGCCTGATTAATTGTGGACACTTCTTTTTAATAAATCAGAAGTTTTGTTGTTGTTGTCATTGTTTTTAAATCTAGTAATCTAACTGATTTATCAGCTAAATGTTTCAGGCCTAGAGAAGGTCAGATGCGATTTAAGCCTCTTGTGTGAAAATGTTCTTAGATATATGGTCCAGAGGCCTGCCAGGTAAATTAATATCCTGCTACACTTATTTCCCAACTTGACTTTCTTCTTTCTTTTTCTTTCTCCCCCTGCCTTTCCTTTTCTCTCCCCCCCCCCTATTTATCTGGAATGAATTAACTGGATGGGTGTGACAATGTATGGGAAAAGAGCATCAATTGGAACTGCTCCAAATACTAAGCTTTATGCAGGGTTGTTTTTTTTTTTTAAGTCCTCAGAATATTTACTACAGTCTTCTAATTCTAAAGCATTTTTAACATTTTATTCAATGGATTTGAACTTACATCCTATGGTCGACTCCCCCCCCCCTCATATGTATTACTTTGTCACCAGTTCACCCTCTTAATGTACAAGTGCTTAAATTACTTTCCTTCCTTTCTTCCCACCCCCCACCCTTCCTCCTCCCTCACTTTGTAACTTGAAAGTGCTATATAAATGATAAATAGTGCTAGGATATGCCAGGAAAAGAGTGTGCTATAAGAGGAAGATTACTTTGTGCTGAATGCATGTGGCCGGGACTTTTAGGTTTTATGTCTTTGCCTGAAATTCTTGTGTCAGACTAGGCAAAACATTGCCCTTCCTAGGATGTTACATTTTCCCCACATTAAACAGTGATAAATTATCCCACAGTGTTTTACTGATGTCACCTACTTAATCCTCCCCCCCCCCCCTTATTCAGATACCATTTTACTCAGGCCTAGTATTATGGAGGTTTCCTGCCAAGGTTGTGCAGCACTTGAAATGGAAGGCATGGTCAAAGGCCTTGAGAATGGTGTGCAGAACATGATGCAGCTCTTTTGTTGAAAATAAGCAATTCTTCCCATATAAGCCCACTGAATGGGGAGCCACCTTCAAGCTCCTCAGAAAAGGAGTGAGATATACATTCAAATGAATAACTTTTAGAATGATTGTAAATCTTGTGGGGATTATAAAAGGCTCAAACACGTGGCTACAAAGCAAGCATACCATCAGGTAAAAGCAATGGAGGTTGACCTGTGATTATTATATAAAGCAGGGGTGGGCAACTTGTGGCCCTCCAGATGTTTTGGCCTACAACTCTCATCGGCCCTAGCCAGCAGAGCCAATGGTGAGGGATAATGGGAGTTGTAAACCAAAACACCTGGAGGGCCATACGTTGCCTACTCCTGATATAAAGGATTTCTTAATGTATGTGTGTTGGGTGGGTGGGGAGTATATTTTAGCATTCAGCTGCTGTGTGGCCAGTTCTCCCAAGCCAGAAATTGTGGTCTTGCCAGCCAACTTCAACGAGGGCAATGGTATCCCTTTTTAGTGCCATTCCATCTACTTTATGCTTATCATCTGTTATGTCCCTTCTAGTCTGAGTGGGAAAGCTAAGGCACCCACCCCCCTTGCTGAATGACATTTGGAGAGAACACAAAGGTGCACATTTATTTTTTGCCAGATCCTGTAGATCAGGGCTCTCCAACCTTGGGTCCCCAGATGGTGCTGGTCTACAGCTCCCAGCATACCCAGCCAGCATGGCTAATGGCAAGGGATTCTGGGAGCTGTAGTCCAGCAACATCTGGGGACCCAAGGTTGGAGAGCCCTGCTGTAGATAGTTGCATATGAATCCACAGTGTACAACAACGGTTTGAATCTGACTTCACATAGCTCTCAGCTAGTGCTTCCATTAATTCCATCTCTCCATATATTTTCTTTCCTCCTCCTGCCTTTTGAGATTAGTGAAAGAGGCACTGTTTCAAATTCTCTCAGATTCAGATTCTTTGATGTATTAGAGCTTCTTTGAGGTTCATACCAGGGCTTTTTTAGTAGTGGCACATTTTACTTTGGAACATTTTACCAAGCCTAAGCTTTCTGAGTTTTAGAAAATGTTGTGAAACACTTCTCTTTGTACTTATGCTTTCTCTGGAGTCTAGTAGTTATTATATTGCCTTATATAGCAGGTTCGTGACTCTGGTCAGAGTTTAATTCTGGTTTTATTCTCAACATTTGTCATAATGGTGTTGTGTGTTGCTTACTGTAAGCCACCCTGAGTGTTCATGAATGGGGAAGGATCAAACATTTAATAAACAGAGAAACAAACAAACAGTGGGGAGTTTTTTGTGCAGAAGCCACCACATGCAGAATTGGATTGCTTGCATGCCAATACAAATATGAGTATGAGTTTGTGGTGGTGTTGAAAACAACTTGGTTCTGGGCTCCACACACAAGCTGGTAACGACCTTTCAAGTAGGCCACTTTGAGTCCAGGGTCCATCCACCTCAGCTCTTGCTCTGATCCTAGGCAGGGCCAGTCCCTATCAAAAGGACAGAGTGAGGCAACTGCCTCAGGTGGCAAATGTTGGGGTGGGGCAGCAGTGACAGTCCCCCCCCCCCGCCATTCCCTGACTTGGAGGACAATCTGGACTGCACTCCCTAAATTAGCCTGCTGCATTTAGGTGGTTGCTGTCCTCTTGCTAATGTTGAGGTAACATTCATCTGCTGATCCAATCAGCTTCTATATTTGGAGGGGAAGATGCCATTTTATCCTTTGCCTTGGCAGAAAATTGCCTTGGTCTGGCCCTGATTCTAAGAACATAATGCATGATATTCAAGTATGTTCTGATGCACTGTAGATGGAACCTCACATTCTCATAACAATAATGTGAGGCACTTTGGGGGATTTGCATGGGGAAATGGCAGTGAGTGGGAGCTATAACAGGATCTACTAATTCACACAGTTTCTTCCCCAGCAAGGGTCTGAGACCAGAAACAAGTCAGCTGAAGGAGAATAGTTGAGGGGAATAATTTCCAGGAGAGGATGTGTGAGTTCAACAAGGGTTAAGCACCAACCCCTGCCTGTCAGTTCGCCCTCATACCTGCACACATGTTAACTCAACAAACATGGGTTTGGAAACACGAGTTTGCTGAGGTAATGTGCAGTTGCATCCTGTTCTGCAAACCTACTAGACTGCAACTTCCAATGATGTGTGAATGGGCTATCACAGTTCTCACAGATGCTACCTCAGAGGCACTGTTTTTCAATGGAGTCTGGACGCGCATCTACCAGTCATCACATGTTCAGAAGTCCTGGGATGTGTATGTCATAGACCTGCCCATTGTTGCATATATATTTTCAGGTAATACATCATGTAGTAACTGTACACATCCACAAGAGAAATATTTACATCTGTGTTTATGAGTTTTGCAAATGCCAGTGCTGAATTTGAGACCAAAGTGCCTCCCATCCTAAATGTAAGCCAAACCACACACTTACAAAAACAAACAAACCCCCTTTTGAATCAATCTTTCCAAAGCAAGTGATCTTTAAACTTGAAATTTCTACATCCTTACATATTATGTAACAATTAGCAGTGATGTGACGGATAATTTTTTGGAGCAGTTCCTGATTCCATTACTCAACTCTTCTATCGACCAGTAATTATGAATCATATCTTTAATTAGCTGCTGCTTTTCAAAAACATATGAAAGCCAAGGGCATAAAGTAATTGGCATAAAAGTTTTCCTAATTAATTTATCTGTCCATGTGAGTAACCAGGACTGGAGTCAAGGGAACATTTATAACTCTAGGAAAGCCAGCCCTGGAATTCAATGTCAAAGGATATATATATATATATATATACTTGTGATTTTTAAAAGAAAAAGAAGAAGAACTAGAATTACATTAGCTCCAATGAGACAGCCTATGATGCATTTGTTCAGAGAAGAGCAAAAAGTTCTTGTTGATCCTATTCATTTTCATCATATTCTCTAGTGAGACGACTTTCAAATCTCCCTGGCTGCTTCACTCATTTTACATTGTAACAGTACCGTAATCAACCACATTAAGCAATTCATTAAACAACAGCCCCATTGACCACAGGGAGTACTGCAGCTAACATTCATTAGGCAACTAGTAACTCTATTTAAGCAAGGATGGAG
Organism: Shinisaurus crocodilurus; assembly: GCA_021292165.1. Classification (NCBI taxonomy): domain Eukaryota; kingdom Metazoa; phylum Chordata; class Lepidosauria; order Squamata; family Shinisauridae; genus Shinisaurus; species Shinisaurus crocodilurus. The sequence continues at coordinate 117,572,094 of CM037879.1, forward strand.
CTCTGAAGTACAAAATAAAACCTTTTGTCTTTCAGGGTTAGTATACAGCCCAACAAGGCTGAATTGTTACAAGCCTTTCACAAACTATTAATCTTCAGACCTTGCTAGCAAGAGTGTCACGCAGGGAAGACAGGCGAGGGCTGTTGCCACCAGTGTTTCAGGGCACATGCGTTTATTTATCAGGAACCCCCGATACCTCAGGCTAAGTTATGGGTTTTACCCATCTGGGGTAAACACATGTGTAGTATCATTATAAACAGAGCTGTGGACAAATGACCTCTCAACATTCTCTGTGAACAGGGAAATTGGGGAGAATTGCCTCCAGAGGCAGGAGAAATTCTCCACTAGTTTCTCACAGGTGGGACTCACCACTGGCAGGGGTTGTGGCACAGCTTCTTTCTTTTTTTCCTGTGTGTGTGTGTGTGTGTGTGTGTGTTTTGCATTGCGACTGCAAGTAGCAACAGCATCAACAACTCTGTTGGCAGCCTAGCCCCCATTTTGCGTCCTCTGGAACGCAGTGCTGTGTCTAGCTCCAGGGAAGAGGTAGAGCTAGCACTGTGCCAAAATTTGTCCTCCAATTTCCTGAAAGAGGCTTCAGATTTTCTGACTCATTCTCAGAGAGTTTTTATAATTTATTCTGAATTACTTTGGTGGCGTTTTAATCACTGCAAGGTGGCAGAGGTGCTGTGTGTGTTTTTCTTCTTTCTATGCTCGGCAGCCTCCCAGGCTGCCTGTACTTCTGGATCTGAAAAAGCCAAACGGGAGGGATTACCTCATGATGTCTTCCCCTGGGCTTTAACTGAAGTGTGGGAAGCCAAGGAGGCTTCTGGGGAAAAAAAAAAAGATTGTACAATGAAAGACAGGACACACACACACACTCCTCGGCCACCTCATAAGTAAGGTAAGCACGAGAATCTCGAGCCCAACCCATGAGAATTTCTCTGAAATGTCCTTCTCCTTTGGATTTCTTTTCTAAAGCAATTTCTTTTCTATCAAATTAAATAAGAATGGTCAGAAAAATGTGGGATTTATTTTGGCAACAGCACTAGTTATAAACAATTAACAGCACAATCCTGTACATGTTTACTCAGAAGTAAGTCCTGTTGAGTTCAATGAGCCTGATCCCCATGTAAGTGGCTATAGAACTGCAGCCTTAATAGGCATGTGCAGGGCTGGCATAAAGACAGAGTAGACATAGATTTCATAGATCATAGAGTTGGAAGGAGCCTACAAGGCCATCAAGTCCAACCCCCTGCTCCATGCAGGAAACTAGAGGAGGGGTCTCCCATCCAAGTAATAACCAGGCCTGACCCTGATTAGCTTTCCACACTCAGACAAGCTGAGCCAGCATAAGCCACAGGCCACATGGCTGGGCACGTGCTGGGGGCCAAAACCCAGCCGGGCCCACTGACAAGAACCCCTTGGAGTTGCTCCTCCTGTTCACCAGTGCAACCTGTTTTCTCACCTGCCTCTCACTGTGGCTCAGACGATAGTGGTGGTGGTGAGAAGAAGCAGAAGTAGATGCCACCGCCTACTTGCTCACTGTCAAGTGAGCAAGTGAGGAGAAAGAGGATGAGGAGCAATAGCAGCTGGTGACAATGGTGATGAGGAGGTAGACTCACTGAGGGAGGGGGGCATTGAGGGTGCCTTGCTCAAGGACACTCAAAAATCTGGAGCCCACACTGGGCATGTGTACGAGAGATGCATGCCAAGGGTGCCATTTCTTCGATGAATATGGGTGCCTTTTTGCCCTGATTTGAGAATATTGCTAGAGTCATTCATTCATTCCATTTCTATAACATCCCATAGCCAAAGTTCTCTGGGCAGTTCACAGAAATCAACCTAGCAAAATACAACATGATAAGCACAATGTAAAACCTTTAACATACAAAAATGTTTAAACAATCTGAAACAGCTAAAAAACAATTAACAGTAAAACACCGGGACCCAATAAAACAGCTAGTAATATTAGAAAGCCCCATCATCTGCTGTGAAGATGACAATGTTGGTGCCAGCCCGGGAGACCTCACTGGGAAAACACACCCCGTGAGGCATAAATAGAAAAAATGAATCAAAATGCACAGATTTGGGGGGAGATTTTAATCTTGAATATATCCAGAAGTTGGCATTTGAACCTTGCTGTGACTTGTGACCACCGACTGCTGACTTCTGATATGGTGCCCCTGTTTGACAAAAGCTGCTTTTGCTGTCTCCCAAAGAAGCCAAACCCGGACAGAAGGAAATCATCTTTTGCTTCAGCTTTTTATCAGCAGAAAGGAAAGTCTGAGCTTGTTGCTAAATATGTCCCTCCCCATATCTGTGGAACACTCTCCCCAGTGAGGTCTGCCTGGTGCCAACACTGTATTCTTTTCAGTGCCAGGTGGTGGAGACTTCCCTTTGCTCCCAGGCATTTGAAGGCATCTGATGGGCTTGCTATGCACCAGTTTTTGTGGTTATGGTTCCTCTGTTGTTTTAGTTGTCTTACGTTTTGCTATTTTGATGAATTTTTAAAAAATCTGTATTATATGTTGTATGTTGTTAATAATCCTCATGTCAGCATCAGTGGTCCCATTGGAGGTGCAGCCCGAGTATTCTTTCCAGATCCCCAATCATTTTCCAGGGTGCAAACACCATCTTCTCTCCAAGATGCTACATTTCTGTAAATCTGGGCAGTTTCTGAAATCCCACAGATTGTCCATCTTAAGACTGTGCTGTAGCAGTGTTTCTACTACTGGTTATATATTTATCTCTGTATAGATATAGATAAGCAAAAAACCTCCTCTAAATATGTCTATGCCCCAGGTAAACATGCTGATCATACTTTTTTTTTTTTTACACAATATTTTTGGGATATGACTTGTTTCCCCAACAACGAAACAACGTTCCCCTTTACTAACACTCTTCTCTAGTATTAATTATGCTATTGATTTGAATGAGCAGTGCGTTAATTCTTATAGAATACCTGAAGAGGCACTTGCTGTGAAAACATCCCTGCTGATATGTAGCTTAGCTTATAGAATTCCTTCTCCTTGATTTCCCACCCTCAAGAGATGTATGCATAACAACAACAGAAGAACCTACAGAAGAACCTATTCCGGGGGGGGGGGGGGGAGTCCGTCCTCTGCTGTTATTGCTTATGAGCAGCTGAAGTCTGAAGTTGTCCTCTTTTCCTCCTTACCATTGTAAATAATGGCAGTGACTGTAGAATTGTTCTAGTCTTTATGGTGGAGTATGAGTGCACCTGAAGACAATTATTTGCTTTTCAAAAACTGACAAGTGACATGAAGCATCTTCTATTTCAAATGAGGATAGGCCAAAATTATTCTTTGCAATTTGGGGCTTGGTTACTTACAAAGACTTTCTTCCTTTTCAAGTCCCGTGTTGATGATGGTGTGGAAGAACCAATGAATTAACTCTACAATGGCACTTGCAGCACAGAAGGAAAAGTATCTAATTCAGTTCAGTTTACTAGGATAGCACACGCTGATGCTTATACTGCTGATGCCGCTTTTGAAAAGCGTGTGCAATGTATTATGAGCCTGATTCCATTCTTTACAAAAATGTCTGGAGGCAGGGAAGGGGATGGAGAGAAGCTGTGTCTCTCTCTCGTCTCTCTCTCTCTCTCCTGGTTAAAAGCAGCCGCCGGGGTGGGATCACATCATGCCAGTGCTGAAGGAGCTACACTGGCTACCAGTTGCTTGCCGAGCCGAATTCAAGGTGTTGGTTTTGACCTTTAAAACCCTATACGGCTCCGGTCCAGTCTATCTCAAGGAGCGTCTCCAGCAACACCAAGTAGGCCGCTCAACAAGATCTGCCACGGACGGCCTTCTTGTCCCTTCAGCCAGAACGGCTAGACTGGTGGGGACGAGGAAGAGGTCCTTTTCTGTGGTGGCCCCCGTACTGTGGAACTCTCTCCCGAGTGACCTCCGCCATGCCCCCTCTCTGCTGAGCTTCCGTCGCTCATTAAAAACCTGGTTGTTCAGGTGGGAATATGGGGTGGGTTAAGATTTTAAATTTTTTATATTGTTTTAAATGTATTTTATTGTTTTTATTCTGTGTACATCACACAGGGTGGCCGGTTGCCGGCCAGATGGGCGATAAATAAATATAAATAATAAATAATAAATAAAATCTAGCATTCTGTTCCTAAGTCCAAGGAATGGGTCACTGATATTAAAGAAGTGGTGACAATGGTAGGCTATAAACCACGGGCAGGGAACCTCTGGTCCAGGCCACATGCAGACCACAGGCCTTCCCATCTGGCCTGCAGCCTCCCTTCTTCCCCGTACCCTGCACTGCAATCTGGCTTTTAAATAGGCTCCATTGATGCCAATGGAGAGTTTTTGTTTTGTTTTGTTTTTTAGAGCCCAAGTTCACGTGGGGGGCATTTTCAGGTGGGATTGCTGCTGGGGAGGGAAGGGCTAATCCTCCCTCCCCAAATTCCCCCTGAGAAATTGCCCCCATACTGCATTTAGGCTTTTAAAAAGCCTTTACGGGTGCCAATGGAAGCTTTTTAAAGCCTGATTGCCATGTGAGGTGGCATTTTCAGGTGTGTGTGTGTGCGGGGGGGGGGGTAGTAGTGTGTGTGTTATGTGTTTGCTATTTGTGAACATGGAAGTGTGTGTGTGGATGAATGGGTGTGTATTATGGATGTACGGATTTTGTTAGAGATCCATTCCACCTGTTTTTCAGATTGTCAGGCATCTTTCGTTCCATCGTCCGCTCATTGATGGAATCAGATTTTTCTCAATTTCCTGAACTTGCATTCGTGTTGGAAAGTGAGCACTTGTGCAAATGTGCACTTCCAAAAATGCACATTTGCACAAATGTGCAACCCTTCCCCTCTGCATTTATGCTTTAGCCTATGGGGTGCATTTTTGGTTGATTTAAAAAATATTTTTTTTGTATTTTTTAATGACTAAATTTGTGTACAATTCTGGAAAGTAAAAAACTGGTCTGAAAGTCTGCAGAATCTGCGTGACTCAGAAAAAGTCAGTCTGCTGAGGAATCCACAGGTTGGATTCATAGAAATGAACCCATTTAAATCTGTTGCAGATTTCTCCGACATCCTTAATGAGTATTGTGTGTGTGTGTGTGTGTGTGTGTGTGTACAATGGCCCACTTTAACTGCACCCACTTTTTGCAGGGGTCCTGTCCTCTGGCATGTGGCCCCAGGAGTTTCCCAAAAAGGGAATGTGACCCTTGGGCTGAAAAAGTATCCCTACCTCTGCTATATACTCTGCTGTACTTACTTGTATGGAAAGCTGATGTACTTCCTGTGGCACAAGCTTCCACTTATGTCCAAAGGCTATGGCTAGGGTTAGGATTGGGTTGCCCAACTGATTGTCATACAAAGGCATCTGTCTCAGGTGCCAAAATAGCTTGACTGGTATGTACCTGGACTTGTGAGGGGAGGCAAGGGGAAGATGTCATTTGTTGTTGCTCTGCCTCAGGCAGCAAAATAACTTGGACCAGCCCTGAGTAGATGTCTTTCTCAAGCCACCTGAGATCCTTTAACTGAAGATGCCAAGGAATGAGCCTAGAACAGTAGTGTGGGAACCTGGAGCCTTCCAGATGTGGTTGGACTCCAACTCCCTGATGCATGGAGAACAAGTGCTTTAACATGTGAACTGTGCCCTTACATTGTAATTTCTCCATTGCAATTTGATGCATAACATCATATTGCGGACACAGCTGTTCTTAGGCTCAGACATTATATTTGTTGTCTTATGGAACATACCTCACTGCCAAGACTCTTATTTGTTTTCCTATATAGGATTTCTTTCTAGGTTTTCTAGTACCATGAGCTATTCTAAAGAGTTTCCATATTGATGGGATCCTGGAAAAAATGTTTATATGAGTGGATATTGCCTTTTAAGAAAATTTTCTTCCCCGTACCAATTTCCAAGGGGAATAAATACCTAGTTTGTCCACCATACATTCCAGCAAACATGGCCCCTGCTGCCAAACGCAGCAGCCCTATGTGGAGTTGTCCCTTCTTCCTCATGGGTAGAGTGAGCAGTTGAGAACTTTGCTTTCTGGCTGGTGTGTTTCCTAGTTGTCAGGGGTGTGTTTCTCTCTTCTTCTTCTTCTTCTTCTTCTTCTTCTTCTTCTTCTTCTTCTTCTTCTTCTTCTTCTTCTTCTTCTTCTTCTTCTTCTTCTTCTTCTTCTATGCTGGTTGAGCATTTGCAAGTGGTATCCACCACCAGCTGTCTGAGATCTGAAGTATTCTACTACAGCAGGACACCATCACCTTATTCTAATAATCTCCATTTGCTGCACCTGTAGATCCAGCCTTAGTCATTTGTGGAGTAGGTATGTTGGACAGTGACATGAAGCAGAAAAGATGGTGCAGAACTGCTAGCTTCTGTTGCCTTTCCTGGTCTCAATGCTTATATAATGCTATCACTTCATGTTTTCTGTTGCTGCACATGTGCAAATCAGTGCTGGCTCCAGGTTTTTGAGGGTTCCTGAGCCCTCAGTGGGTCCCCTCCCTTAGCGAGTCTACTTTTTCACTGGCATTCTCACCAGCTGCTATTGCTCCTCACCATCTTTCTCATTATTGCTACCACTTGTTTGCTTGACAGGCAGGGGCATCTGCTGCTCACCCTCAGCACCATCACTGTTATCTAGGCCACAACAAGAGGCAGGTGAGCAGTTGCAATGAGGAAGAGGAGGAGCAACTCTACGGGGCTGTTAGTGGGCCTCCCTGCTTGGGTATGGGCCCTTGGCAGGTGCCCAACCACCCTTGATGCCGGCCCTGCATGCAATAACAGTACAAACATAGAAAAACAAAGGCAGCTACATTGGCTAAAAGAAAAATGAGAAAAATCCATATTAGGATAACATCTTTATCAGGCCATCAGGCAACCAGAACCACAGCGAGAACTGTTACTGGAACACAGAAGGGGATGGTGGGTGAGGAAAGATGCTGCTGCTGCTGCACTGAGACATTTCTCTAGGGTGGCAAAAGAGACGGCTGCTCCTTGCTTATGTATGTAGTCTTATGAAGTCACTAATGACAACTGGATAAGTGCAATGTAACCTCTTAAAAATTAAGGTGAAACAAAACATGACAAATACACCTTTGTAATTCCATAAACCTCCCCCTTCCTAAGCCTTCACTCTTCTTCGTTATGGCAAACGCTTTAGGGCCACAGTACAATATAGAGTTAAATCAATGGACTTCAGCACAATTACCTAACACTGTACTAGATTGTGGCCTAGGCTTTAAGTAATGTATATTTTCCACAGCTACTTTCCCCCCATCAAAGCAGTTCCCATTGTCCCCATCCCCTCCTCTTAGAATCATCCCTCCCTCCAGTCATATGCCTCCCCTGCAGCTTCAGCCATCATCGCTTGAGACTATATAAAAACCCCTTGGCCCTAAACCAGAGAAGACCTAAATGCTGGAAAGTAAGGATAAATTAAAGTGACAGGGCCTCAGCAGTGGAAATTAGTGGAACCCTTCTAATTGCATGTCTAGTCTGAATGATGGGATACTTAATTCTTACACATCCCAGACAATTGCTTTATACCAACATGAGCTCTGGGAAAAAGGCAGATTCTGGAGACATATGGAGTGGTAGATGGAGTGGAAAAATAAATCAGAGGTTCAAGCCACAATGGAAAGAATGTTTTATCTTCATTGTTATATATGTGTTATTCTTAATAGCACTAATAAAGCCCCTTCTGTCCAGTTTTACTGTAAAAAATGGATCATCAAATTATTATGTGGAGAGAGAGAAAAACATGGCTCTGGACTGTATTTATTGTTGCTTTAAAGAGGGGAAGCTTTGGGTGAGGAGGTTATATTCCAGTAGTTAGTAGACAGATGCCTAAATATGAGGTCCCAAGAGATACAGCTCAAAAAAGCCACGCGTTTTCGAAGGCCTTCAAATAAAGGGCCTCAGAACTAGTGCAGGTTCTTATATCTATTTAACCTCTTGCCCCAAGAAGCAAAGAGCATCTGGTTAAGTGGAGAGTAAAAGCACAGCTACTTTTCATTATCAAGGTTTACAGCCAGAATGTGCAGAAGCCATAGCTGCCAAGCCTGGGTTAAATGCCTGTTGCCTTCACTGCCTGAGGCCATCTAGCGTGTTTAGAAATGATTAAGTACTGCAGCCTAGAGAGGACCTGTCCTGAGCGTTCATCTCTGACTTTCAGCAGAAAGGAGAGGCTGGCAATGACAGAGGCAGATGGATGAGTCTCATTAGTATGGTGAGGCAGCGAACCAGGCTGTCTTCACAGAGCTGTCTAAAAAGAGAGAGAGAGAGAGAGAGCAAGCAAATTAAAATAGGAGCTGAGAAAGCCAATGAGCAAGTGTTTTAACTCTCTGGTACCTGGCATCTTCTGGAGCAGGTTATGTGCCTGACTGCACTTCCTCTCTGCCTTAGGCTTACAAGGATGGAGATGCATGTTTCCCAGTCTGTCCTTGTTCATTCATTTGGGTTACTAATAATAAAAGAAATGGGCAGATGCTCATCAAGGGATAGAAATGTTAATATAAGTAGATTCACACAAAAAATAGTCTCTCCCTCTTGTCTTACGGCACACACACACACTTTCCTACAGCCCAGCCTTCCAAACCTGGTGCCCTCCAGATGTTCTGGACTTCAACTCTCATCAGCCCCAGCCAGCATGACCAATGGTCAGGAATCCTGGGAGTTGTAGTCTGAAATATCTGGAAGGTTGGGGAAGGCTGCTACAGTCCTTCATTCACAGATGTATCACATTTCCAATGAATTAACCCCAAACAGGACCTCAACCATCAGCTGTGTCAATGGCTACCAGGGAAATCGGCCTACAGCTATAATGCTGCTGTTGGGAAGGAAACATAAGTCTGGAGGGGATTAAAATGACAAAGAAAAGTGTTTCATCAGAGGCTTCAAATCACAATGCCCAGAGTTAATTTGGATGAGTCCTTTATAGTAGGAAAGTAAGGCTATGGTTTGACTCAGATAGAGTCATTTCAAACAGCAAAGGAAGAAAAAGAAAAATAAAGGAAGTGTATGAATAATTAACTGGGCAAATCACTAGATAATTCCTTTTATTCTGATCTCAAGATGGAGCTGCATCCAGTTTGAAAGTTAACATATAGCATCTAGATTGTATTACATTTGTGGCAGTGAAGTCTCTGACACTAATTGGCTGAGCTGGTGCAATGGGATAGAATGTTCACAAACTAGGAGAACACTGCTGTCAGAATGTTGCAGTCCAGATCCTGTGAGAGAGGGGAAAACAATAAGTTTGGCTGGGATTAAAAGCTCATATAGGTCTAGGATAGAAGTAGGGTGTTGTTATTTTTTGGAGGGTAATGGGATCAGGTCTCAGAAACTGGGAAGCTAAGGGGAAGGGAACCCAGAGACAAGGTAGTTGAAGAAACGGATCTAAGGAAAGAGTAAGTGGTGGTGGTGGAGGTAGAAAAGGAATGTTGAAGAAAATGACAGAGAAGACAAGGAAAGTGGCGGCGGGGGGGGGGGGGAGAGAAGTAACAGCACCAGCACCACCAGCAGCGTCATGACCCTGAAGGTCAGGGGGGCTATCTGCTATTGGGGTAGTAAGGAGTTCAAGGTGAGCTACGGCAAATGGGAAACCATAGGGTCAGAAACCTGCAATTAGAGGAAGAGGGGGCAAGGAAATAGTAGGGCTAGGACCTTATGACTTGGCAGCCCTAAGGGGACAATTAGGGCCAAGATGGGGGGGGGATAGGATGAATTTTTGCATGTTGTTTTGAACTAACAAGTCAAATCTTTTGCTGTAGCTTTCTAGGTCTGGTGATTGCTCCTAGTGTACGGTAATTCCTAAGAGACCTAAATATGAACCCTTTCTGCCCTTAAAGATCACTGAAAAACCTCTCCACAGACAGAGTTCCTAAAAGTTGCCTGGAAATGATTATTGACAGATAGATAGATAGATAGATAGATAGATAGATTTGCAGACCATTCATGCAGGTTTTCTGTTGATACAAACTCTGGTGACATATTTTCACAAATATATACCCAAAGAACTTACTCCAGCTAAAATCAACAGGATTTGGACTTTCTGGACTTCAGAAGATGAACTAATATTAGGGTATTGTCCCATTTACCTCTGGAGATCATTACTCCAGTTTTCAAAACTGGATGTGGAACTTTAAATGGCTTCATTGTTTTGTCCATGGAATTGTGTATGTCTAATTGCCAGAATGAAGAACTCTTGAATATTTATTTATTTATTACATTTCTATACCACCCAATAGCTGAAGCTCCCTGGGTAGTTCACAACAATTAAAACCATAAAACACAACATGATAAAATCTATATACAGTAATACCTTGGATTGAGAGCAAAATTCGTTCCGGAAACGTGCTGGTAATCCAAAACACTCTTATATCAAAACGAGTCTCTGGCGGGCAAGAGCGGGGCCGATTTCGGCCCGCTACGGCTACACCCGCTTGAGGCGAGCGGTTACATCCCTATGTACTTGTCTTGCAACACCTTGCTCATTTATCAAGTCAAAATTTTTAATTTTTTTTTTTGCTTGTCTTGCAAAACGCTCTCAGACCAAGTTACTTGCAATCCAAGGTATTACTGTATATAAAAGAAGAAGTCCTGACTGACTGATTGACTGACTGACTCATCAACGCTAGGGATGTACCCGCTTGCCTCGAGCGGATGTAGCAGGCCAAAATCGGCCTGCTCACGCCCGCCAGAAAATTGCAGGGCCTTACCGGGTCCCGGGGCTCCCTCGCCTCTCCGCGTCGAGACCGCTGCGCCCTCCGTGCCCTCCGCGCTGGTCCCGTCGCGTCACTTCCGGCTGGCCAGAAGTGATGGGACGGGACCCTGCGCTGGCACGCTGGGACCCCGCGCTGCGTATTTGCTGGAGAAACCAGGGCAACAGGGCTTAAAACAGCCCTGTTTATTTGCCTGTTGCTCTGGTTTCTCTGGAAAATACGCAGTGCGGGATCCCAGCGCGCCAGCGCAGGGTCCCATCGCGTCACTTCCAGCCAGCTGGAAGTGACAGGATGGGACCAGCGCAGCCAGCTCGGCAGGCTCGATCAGCACAGAGAATTGCTCTGCGCCGCTGAGAATATTGCAGCGGGGGGGGGGCACCAGCCACGGAGAGGCGAGGTGGGGTTGGGCAGCCCCCCCCCAAAGTTTGTGGACATCCCTAAGTCACCCAGCTCAAACCGTTCAATCTAGGAACGTGAAATGTTGAAGGAACATTGCTTTTATGACGTAGACACCCACTAAGGAAGGATTTTTGGAAATTACATCCCTAAGGGGGTGAAAAAAGGGGGCAAAATTGCCCCACTCTCATATCTCCTATGGGCAAAACAACAGGGGAGCAGTTATGCAAGTCGGCCTCACCTCATAATTGCTGCAGGAGCCAATAGGAGCAGTTATGCAAATAGCCCATACGACACTTAGAATGTTCTCTGAGGGGGTGAAAAGGGAGGGAAACTTTTTAAATGACTGAATGACTGTTGTGTGTGGGGCGTCGTCACATAGGCTCCATCACGTTTTGACGGATCTACCCCAAACTTGGCACGGTCCCTCTCTTCATCACCTGTAGACTCTCAGGATTAACCCAATTTTTCTTTGAGATCAGATATTTCTGTCAGAAAAGTTTTCTGCTGCCAGCACCTAGCCTAAACGTTATACTTTCAGTCAGAGAATGACTGTTGTGTGGGGGCATCCCAAATCCTGTGTGTCCGTGTGTACGTGTGTACGGGTGTTTGCGTGCATCACATAGGCTCCTACACGTTTGGACAGATCCGCCCCAAACCTGACATGCATAGTCTCCATCACCCAAGGACAAAGACTGGTGGGTTCAAATCTCTGAAAAAGCCATCACTGCGCCTGTACTGGCTCAAAATAGATGATAGCCAATGGCGTCACTTGGAATGTTTGCAGGTGCCATTCAGGAGCGGTTATGCAAATCACTCCAACGACATTTAGAATGTTCGTATGAACTGCCACCACAAGGGCCTAATCAGGAGCGGATATACAAATCTCTCCTATGTCAAAACAGAATGTTCATATGCACTGCAGCCGGGGCCTACACGGGGGTGAGCGGAGCTGGGATTTCATTGTTGGATAGTCCCAGGGGGGGCAAGCTGGGATTACATTGTTGGGTAGTCCCGAGGGGGAGGGGGAACAGGAATTTCATTGCTGTGTAGTCCTGGGGGGGCAATCTGGGATTTCATTGTTGCGTAGTCCTGGGGGAGGGAGAGCAGGGATTTCATTGTGTAGTCCCAGGGGGGGAGCAGGGGGATTTCATTGTGTGGTCCCCGGGGAGCAGGGATTTCATTGTTGTGTAGTTCCGGGGGGGGAGCAGGGATTTCATTGTGAAGTCCTGGGGGAGCAGGGATTTCATTGTGAAGTCCCGGGGGAGGGAGGAAGCAGGGATTTCATTGTTGCGTAGTCACGGGGACTACAACAACACTACTACACTTGGCCACACCCTTTGACAGCTGAAACAGACAAGGATATACACAACTGAGCAATTTTGGGGGGCTGAAAGAAAAAAAGAACCCATGACCCCAACTGCACATTTTTGAGGCTCTGAAAAGAAAAGAAAGCCCCCCCCCAGCAGTGAATGAAAAGGGGTAGCAACCAGAACAGGGAGGGGGAGACAGGATGTGTTTTTCCATAAAAGACACTGGGATAACGGCTGGCAGACCAAGGGGGAAGGAGGGGAGAACAACCCACAGTGAGCCTGATCGTCCGTCGTGCGCACCGTGGGTTGTTCCACAAACAAACAGCCCACTGTGGCTTATTTGCAGGGTGGCTTAGTATGATGGGTGAACGCAGCTGTCATGTCAGAACAGGCACTTAGACAAGTCTACAGAAACAGCAATCTGTTTAAAAGCAGCTAGTAAAGTTAAAAGGTCAAATTATGATGGACATTCAGTGGGCTGCGCCTACCTTACCCAGTCTTCAATTCAGAGATAGATTTGCACTTTCCATAATCCATAACTAATTCTTTACATAATCATATTAAAGGATTGATCTTACTACAGTTTGTGCAAGTTCGCTTACAGTGCAATCCCATGCATGTCTACTCAAATGTAAATGCCACTGAATTCAATGGGGCTTATTCCCAGATAAACTTGTATAGGATTGCAGCCTTAATATATTTTTATATTTCTTTCTTTTATGTCCTCATGTAAAATACACAGTGATAAGGCATTTAACTAAATGTCAGAAAATGGTTCACACAAAAGAAATAATATTATGCAGTATAAACTCCCATTAACTAGTAATGTGGTTGACATTGATTGAAGGTGATTAAGTGTACCGCTCTCTTTCTCATTGAAGTTTGTTAAAATAAATACCTGTACATAAGAGGGAAGTTGGTGTCTTCTCATTTTGCAAATGGATTCTATGAATCTGATTTCTTTCTCACATTAAGTTAAAGATTAGCAGATATATTAGGCAACAGACAGGCAGGTAAAGAGATAATAGTCAATGAGGCAATTTCACCTTCCTACTGAAAAAGGTTATTTACCTGAAGATGAAAGTTCATGATCAGTTGCATATATATAATTACATTTGATTATAGACCTATTGCCATTTCATTTTTTTCTGAGGTCAGTGTAATAGACTATTTCCTGACCTCTGTCCATGAAAATTTTCAAAGGCATTTCCTAATGGTTGCAAATGCTTTCACAGAGAAATCAGCTATTTCCTCATGTCTCTCAAAGATGAAAAGATGATATAGTGTTTTTTTTGTTATTTTTTTAAAGGTGGAAACAGTGTGGATCATGGCTTTGATCTGCTCCATTGACTTCTGTAGGTCTTCAGTGCTGCTTATGTGGTTTAAAAACTGGACACTATCCTAGAGGTCAGGATGGCAACTTCCCCTAGATTGTAGTGGTTTTCAACTTTGGGTGCTTAGAGGCTTCCCTTCCATCAAGGACGAATTCATCTCTCTATGGGTTGGATCCAGGGTAGTGGCATTCCACTTGTGCTGGAGGAAGAGGACAGGAAAGAGATTTTTTGCAATTCCTGGGCAGTATCTAATGCTGCCCACATGCTAGCAGGACCCACCACTGGTGCAATGGGAAGCTAGCAGATCCTGGGGCAGGTCAGAGGAGGTTGCAGAATGATTTCTCATTCTGGAAATGAGTGTTTCTCTTGTTTTGTTTCCAGGGTTGCTTTAGGAAGTGCTAGCTTTCTGCTGCATTAGCGGTTGGTCCCACAGAATGCAATGAAATGAGCAGAGGCACAACAGCAATATTGGATACTACCCCCTCCTTCCCCCTGCAACCCCTTGTGCCTCCTGAAAAGCTGTTCTGAAAGGGTGGAGCAGCATAAGAGACGATGCAGAGGGAAGGGGGAGTCACTGGAGATCACCCTTCCACCCCTTCCTCCAGCAGGGAACCTGGTGCCTTCCGTGAATGGAAGGGGCCCATCTGTTCATGGAATGGCCAATCCAGATCCAACCTTATATCTTTCTCTCATTTTTTGGCCTTCTCTCCTTCTCCTATCAAGTTTGTCAAAGTCAGTATTGATGGTGTTCATTTGGGGGATGCTGTTCAGGCGTCTGGACCACTCTACATACTGAAATGGGCCCCCCCAAAACTACAGTTGAGGGTTTCATCAGATAGATGTAACAGGTCAGGATGCCAGTGGTAGGAGTGCTACTCAGCTTCATAAATTTGCTATGGAAGAAAACCTCTCTCTCAGATTTGGCCACCTTTCTCTCATTTACCACCACTACTCTTGCTATCATTCCCTAGGTCTGTATTTTATGCATTAAATTCATTTGCAATTGTATTTTCTTCTCTGTTGATCTGAGTTATTTTATTCCCAATGGGGAAACCACAACTCACTGTAGTAATCATAACACTTAGCATTTATGTAGTGCTTTAGAACATTCGAAGCATTTATGAATAATCTTTATAACAGCTTGTATTGTTATCCCCAGATTCCCAATGGGGAACTGTAGTGGGGAGAATAATGGTTTGTATAAGGCCACCTAGTGAGCATCATGGCAGACATAAAATTTGAATAGGAGGCTTCTGAGTGCACCTCATGCCCTACAAAATGTCAAAGATGAAATAAGGGACCACTTGTAACATACCTATTCTGAAATGGAAGACCACTTTCTGAGTGACTCGTCCCAGCCCACCCCGAAACATTGGTAAGGACTGTATGCTGTCTCCATTGACTTTGCACTGCAGTAGCCTGTCCTCCACTGAAAACACATGCCAGCATTTGTACTTTTGCTTAATACATTCACACACACACAATATTGTTTTATTATTTCACAGTGTGTGAAATGGCTGGTTGTGCACTGCATCATGTGCCTTCATATTCATGCACATTTATTTATTTAATTTATATCCTGCCTTTGTGCCACAAAATGGCGCTCAAGGCAGCTAACAATAAACTACAGATTAAAAAGAAAAGCTGAATTAAAACAACCTAGAAATGAATACATAAAAATGCAATTAAAAACACAACAATAAGAGAAATAAACAGTATCAATTGATTAAAAAGCCCTTCAGCAACAGACCAGCATATAGGCCAAAGGCCTGCCCGAATAAAAATGTCTTTGCCTGCCAGTGGAAACAAAGAAGGGGCCAGACTAGTGTCCCTTGGCAGGGAGTTCCACAGAGTGCTAGTGGCTACTGGCTCGCCATTGTTTAACCCAGGATGAGCCACGGCAAGTGCCAGGTCACATTTTGAATATTCAACCCTGAGCGGGGGTTGCCGTGCCATGCGAATCCAGCCACGGAGCGTTATTTGAGGGTTAAATAACCCTCACATAACCCTACAACAAACCGAGGGTTATGCGAGGGTTGTTTAACCATCAAATATAACAAATGGTGGCCAGGTTTGCATGACCTGGTGGGGGTTGCATATTCAAAATGTTACATGGCATGTGCCACTGCTCACCGGGGGTTAAACCACATCAGGGGTTAAACAACCCCCGATGAGCCCACCAGGTCATGCGAACCAGGCCACTGAGAAGGCCCTCTCTTGTGTCCCCACCAAACATGCCTCTGATGGTGGGGGGACCAAGAAAAGAGCCACTCCCAAATATCTTAAAACCCAGGCAGTCTTGTATAGGAGAATGCATTTATAAAATCACTTTTCAGCCCAACTGTTTTCCTCAGGCTTTTGTTGGGCCTGGGGGTTAAAAGAACCACCACCACCCCGCTCCAAATTTTGGAGGGGGCAGGCAACTTTTGTGGAAAATTTTCAGCATGTGTGTGTTTTCACATACCACAGTTTATATGAGGTGGCTGAGGGGTTGCCCCCTTTTTTTCCTATTAAAAAAAGCCTTGCCGTTGCTAAATAGCATCATTCCCGTGGGCCTTCTAGATGAACTTAGAGGACTCGCTGCCCCTAGAAAAGATGGCAAGGCACTTTTTTCAAGTGGAAAATCGGGATGAATATCCTCCACCACCTCATTTAAACTGAGATAAGTTAACACACACACACACACACACACACACTCTGAAACTGTCTACAAAATATGCCTGCCACCTGAAAGCACCGAATCCCCCCCCCCCACTTTCTGTGGTGGACAAATAGTTCTGTGAAAGTGAGTGGGGTGGAGGGGTGGAATTGATCCTAGCTTTTTTATAAGCATAGGCTACTAGAGTCAAGATGCATTCCCTCCCTCCCTCCCTCCCTCCCTCCCTCCCAGAAATGTAATATCTAGTGACCCCCGGGAGAGAACTGAACTCTAGCAACAGATACTAATTAACATTTTAATCAGGCATCCCCAGAAGGCGAAAACAGGGACAAAATAGTGACAGTGATTTACCAGGCATAGGTAACAAAAATTAGGGACTATCCCTGGTAAATCAGATCAGTTGGTATGCATGGTGGCTTATACTCTTCGGGCCAAACTACATGTTATGAAAAAAAAAAGCACGCTTTTTAAAACATGTGTTAAACCGCCCCCTTTGTTCTGAAGAAAAAGCAGCCATGGGGCCGTGATCTGGAACATGCACCCCATGCGGATTGGAGTCCCACAACATTTCCCTGCTGAAAGTTGCAGCACCTTCATAGTCAGGCAGCAGCCAGGGGAGGGGAGGGGGAGGAACCAGCATATTACACCCCCACACACACACACACCCCTGCAATCCGGATCAAAGTTACATTTCAGGTCAGGGCCCCACAGTTGCTTTTTCTTTTTTTATTTGTCCAATTTTTTTTTTATTTCTATATAAAACAGACACATAATATCAAACATATAACAATTAACAAAACAAAATAGACCTCCGATTTTTCTTCTACAGCAAATACAGGTAACAGTAATTTTTCTTACTCGATAATCCAAATGAGAAATCTCTCTCCCATTGTCCCAGATTCACTTATTATTCCATAAATCCACAAACAAACAAATCATTATTTTCCAGTCTCTGCAAAAAGTCAATTAGAGGTTTCCACTCAATAATAAATGCAGATGTTGTCCTTTCTCTAATTAGTGATGTAAGTTTGGCCATCTCTGCCAGCTCCAGCATCTTGACCAACCATTCTTCTATCGTAGGCACTGCTGGACCTTTCCACTTCTGTGCATATAGTAGTCTCGCTGCCGTTGTCATGTATAAAAATAAAGTTCCATATCTTCCTTCTAGCTGACTGTCCATTATTCCCAATAGAAAAGCCTCTGGTTTCAATTGAAAAGTAATCCTTAAAATCTTTTGTATTAATAAATGAATTTCAACCCAAAAACTTTTAGCTTTCTTACATGTCCACCACATATGATAAAAGGTTCCTTCCTGTTGTTCACATTTCCAACATATATCTGATGCACCGCTATACATTCGAGCCAATTTCTCCGGCGACAAGTACCAACGATACATCATCTTATAAAAATTCTCTTTAAGACTAGAGCATAAAGTGCTTCCGGGCAAAACATGGCTTTCTAGAAGACTCACAGAGAGATCTGTGGGGAATACGAATGCAGCGTTTCTTGGGTCAGAGACGTCCTCTGGCCGGGAAATCTACTTCTTATGGAAGAAGATAAGATTGGCGTTACCCTCAAATTGTCTTAAGGGTCATATATTGCTTTCTGTCTGCCGTGTTGACAGATAGATTTGCTGCTCGTGATCTGAGATAGAGGGAAAGCGGCGCTGCATTTCGGAGGTCGGTTTACCGATCATTAGGAAAGTCCGTGCTTGCTTCCAAAATGAATGGAAACATCTGGATTTGAAACGGCAAGGAATCTCTCTACAGCATAATTGGACTTGAAATTTAATGTGAGTACATCAAGAGATATAACCGGGAGGCAAAAATAAAAAAGTTAATGGAATGTCTGAAAGGAGGTTCCCTAATCTTATCTACAGTAGCTTGAAATAAGGAATTCGGCTGAGAGGGCTTTGAAAAATATCTATAAGAAAAGATGGTTTCATGGGAAATGTTTATGAGACTAAGAGATAAATTATTGCAATTCGATGACAAGCTGGAAGACTTTGTAAACAAAATGGTGTTGAAAATGGATGTTTGGTGTGTTAACCTTCAATTGGAATTACAACATGATCAAGAGAAACTGGATACCTACTCAGGTCTGTCACGGAAGAAAAAAGAAGTAAGTAACAATTTTGGAAGTATACCAGATCTGTATAGAGGCTTTGAAGAAGAAATATCTCACAAGATACGTGTGACGCAGTATTTTACTGGAACGAAGATGGACGACGTGTCCTTTTCAACAATACAAATGGGAGGGCAGGAACCCTTAGCGCAACAGAATAAACGGACTTTATTCTTCGCTTTTGGACTGATTCTTAAGGGATTTCCATTTGATAGGGGGAGGGGGATATGGAAGAGACAGTTTTTTGGATTTACTGGGTAAGATAAAGGGTTTGGAATATTGTTTTATTGGCTGATTTTGAAATATGCTCTGATTTTAAATATTAAGATATAAATGTATTGGGAGTTTAAAATTTTATGCTTTAGGTTGATTTGGAACTTGAAAAATGAGAATCAGGGTTAAGTATGTATTAGTTAACATATATATGTTAAATATAGTATTAGGGTGAAATATATCCAGAAAATGTATAAGATGCAGGACGATTGGAAAGAAGATGGCTGACGCATTTCCTTCGGTTGTTTTTTTTTTTTAATTGGAATGCCCCACAGAGTATTAGAATAGACTGAGTTTTTTATTAAGGGTTGGGAATATTGTTTCATTTGCTAACTTTGTTATATATATCAGTTTTGTTATGGAAATATTAGGGGACTAAAAAAAAAATGTGTGGGTTGTATATTGGATTGGAAGTTAAAATCTGTAGTGGGTTACCTAGAAAAAAAGGGGGGGTTAATGGGGTGGATGGATTGCTTTTAAAATTATGTTGGTGTGTTGAAAAAAGAATTTTGAATTTTGAATTTTATTTCCTTTGGATTTCTAATAGAAGGCTGAGTTAGGATTTATATGTAGGGTGAGATCTCTAGTGGTTTCTTTTTGCCATAACTAGAATTAATTATTGTATAGACATTATTATTATTTTATATAAGAAATGCTTATATTGCTGTAATAGGGGTTGGAAGTCTATCTTAGTTTTGTGTTGTTGTGGGTTATGTATGTATTTGTTGTTTGGTTTTATTGTTATATGTTTGATACTATGTTTGTCTTATATAAAAAAAATAAAAAAAAATAAAAAAAAAGACTAGAGCATAAAGTAAATTTCAAACCTTTTAACCACATATTTTCCCATTGTGTCATTAGTATATTATAACCAAAATTTTGAGCCCATTTTATCATACATTTATCACTTGCTCTTCCTCAGTTTCAAATTTCAACAAAAGCTTATACATTCTTGAAATAAGATGTTCATCATTTAAACATAATTCCCTTTCAAAGTCAGATACCCTCTGTTCAAAATCATACAACCTTTTAT
Organism: Shinisaurus crocodilurus; assembly: GCA_021292165.1. Taxonomy (NCBI): domain Eukaryota; kingdom Metazoa; phylum Chordata; class Lepidosauria; order Squamata; family Shinisauridae; genus Shinisaurus; species Shinisaurus crocodilurus. The sequence continues at coordinate 117,591,940 of CM037879.1, forward strand.
CAACTTTAAACCTTTCTACCATCTGTAAATATGAGAACCATTGACATGTATGACCTTCTTTTATCAGTTCTTCTCTTGATTTTATTTTACATTCATCTTGTGAAAAATTCAGCAAATCACGATATGTCAACCAACTGTATTTACTTAACATTTCTCTTCTATGATGGGCTTCTTGTGCTGATAGCCACAATGGTACTCTCTGACAAAACCTAGGTTTATATTTATTCCAAATTTTCAAAATGGCACTTCTAACACAGTGATTATTAAATTCTACATTCACTTTAACTTTATCATACCACATGTACCCATGCCATCCAAATCTCAAATCATATCCCTCTAAATCTAATAATCGACTATTTTTCAACAAAACCCATTCTTTGATCCATACTAAACAACAAGCAGCAAAATATAACTTCAGGTCAGGTAGCCCCAACCCCCCTCTTTCTTTTGCATCCTGTAAAATCTTAAACTTAACCCGTGGCTTTTTCCCTTGCCATACAAATCTAGATATATCCTTCTGCCATTGTTTAAATGATATTTGCGATGTCACTATAGGAATAGTCTGAAACAAAAACAACATTCTAGGTAATACATTCATCTTGATTGTGGCTATTCTCCCCAAAAGTGACAATTGAGCTTTATCCCATCTTTCTAAATCTTTTTTCATTTCATTCCAAGACTTTACATAATTATTTTGAAACAACATACAATTCTTATTTGTTAATGTGATGCCTAAATACTTTACTTTCTTTTCAACCTTAAAACCTGATTTATTTGACAATTTTATTTGATCCTGAATTTTCATATTTTTTGTTAATATCTTTGTCTTTAGTTTATTAACCTTAAAACCAGCTACAGCACCAAACTCCTTCAATTTAACCATTAACGTTTCTATTCCTTTCAGAGGATCTTCCAAAGTTAACACCAAATCATCTGCGAAAGCTCTCAGCTTATAAGACTCTTTTTTAATTTTTATGCCTCCAATTCTATCATCTTGTCTTATATCTCTGTTCAATATTTCAAGCACAAGAATAAACAACAAAGGTGATAATGGGCAACCTTGTCTTGTTCCTCTATGTATTCCACACGGTTTCGTCATATCGCCATTGACAATTATTTGTGCTGTTTGCGAAGTATAAATTGACTTTATCCATTTTATTGACAGTTGCTTTTTCTTCAAAATAGAAGTGGTCATTTGAACTACGCTTCTTCTTTTTAAAAATTGTGTTTATCATGACATGTAGCTTGATATCAAAGTGTGCCAGCTCTCATGGTACCTCAGTTCATTCCTGTTATATCAAGTTGTAGTCAAAGTTAACTAATTTTCAATACAATTGAAAACTTGCCCTTGCCCTGGTTTGATTAAGGCGGAAAAAGACGACGACAGGGTCAGCCCAAGACATTTTGCTGCCTGAGGCAAAGGACAAGATGATGCCCCACCCCCAGCCCACATATAGAAGCTGAATTTTACTTCAACACAGTTTTCCCTGGTATGATATGGTTTTCTGCGCAAGTTCCCTTATTTTTGTGCACACTTTTTTGCATTGTATGAATTTTTGGGTCAACATTTTTAGATTTGCGAAGTGAATCGCAAAGTTCAGAAAGTGCGAACATCACCGTATCACTGCATTCTGATTCATGGGCGTAGATACAGAAAGTGAGAATTCAGTAAGTTCGCATTAAAATGCAAACCAAACCAATTTCTCACCCATCCTGGACAAACACACACGCACGTTAAGACATGCTGTTTACCATTGCTTCTTGGTTTGGCTACTAGGTGTTGGATCCAGGATCTGCCTTCCACAAGAGGAAGGGACCTTTTGTGAGAGAAAGGGCTCTGGAAAGTCCCTCTGCTTGATTTTCGGGGATGCTCCCCCACACCCACAGCACAGCTCACCCCATTCAGCTACAATCCTAGGTACATCTATTCAGAAGTAAGTTCCATTGAGTTTAATGACATTTACTCCCAAATAATTGTGTATACCAGCTTTCCCCAACCTAGTGCCTTCTAGATGCTTTGGACTACAACCCATCATTCCCAGCCAGCATGGCCATTGGTCTGGAATAAGTTGGGCTACAATTCCCATAATCTCCAGCCATACTGATCAGGGATGATGGGAAATGTAGTCCAAGCATGGGGACTACATGGGGAGGGACTGTTATAGGCAGATCATACCACAATTCAACTACTAACACTGAGACCAGGCTACCTGAAACACCACATCTCCCATATGAGCCTGTCCTTAGAAAGCTTGTTTGGTGGGGACGTGAGAGAGGGCCTTTTCAGTGACTGCTCCCAGGCTTTGGAACTCCCTGCTAGGTTGGCTCCCTCTCTGCTGCCCTTCCAAATACGTTTTCATTCAAGTTGAGCTTTGGTTTAACATGTGAGCTGGTCTGTTGGGCTGGGTGCTGTTTTTCTTTTTCTTTTATTGCTGTCTTTTTTTAATTGTATCCTCTGTTTTATGGTTGTTTTAGCTAAGTTTTTATTTTAAATTTTGGTTTTTATTATTGCTAGCCACCTTGAGTGCCATTTCCTTAGTGGAAAAGTGGGGTGTAAATCGAATGAATGAATGAAAGAATGAATGCAGACATAGCACAGCTGCAGCAAACAACATCAAACCATTCCCAGTTGTCCTACAGCATAAAACCCATGAGCAGTCCAAAAAAGATAGCAAGCATGTTAATGCCCATTCCTGAACAAGTGGCTTTTTTGCACAACTGTCAAAAGGCCAGGAAGGAAAGGAGTAACATCAGGTTCCTGCACTACCTCAGGACACTGCAGTGAGTTATGGGCACATAAGGAAATAATCAGCAGAGAAAGTTTGAATGAAAAATAGCTTTATAACTTTTCCCCCCTTGAAAAAGCCTATCTGTTCAGTTCAGTCATTTCGGGATGTAACAGAAGTGCCACCCAAAAGTTAATAAAGAACGCATGTTTACTAATTAGGTTTTATTCTCGTTGGCCCATGTTAATTGCCAAATATCAATCTATCTCATATATGAATATGCAAATGCATGTCAGAATGGCACAAATTTTCAGTCGTCTCTCCTCTGCCAGCTTTAATTAGATCAAAAGTGGGTCCACCTTAGTTTGACAAGATGGGCCCTACTCTTAATCAGGAAAACAAGTTTGTCTCCTAACAGGTATCTTCTTTTGGCAGTCAGCAAACACTAATTAACAGACATAACTATATTAATTGCATTACTCCGCCACTACTTATCAGCTAGCCTATGTTGTTGCCTGTTTGCTAATGCAAATAGTCCTTACTTCTTTTGTGAATTCAACTTGCAAAAGTCTTTCTAATGCTAACTAGCAATCAATGCATATAAGATTTCTAAGATTTCTGTGGGGAATTCTGCATAATAGATGGATTCTGTCTTTTGAGGTATGTACGGCCATTTAGTATAATTATTCCTTAGAGCTGTACCTATCATATTATCATCTACTGCAGAGGATAAAGAACACACAACTTATTTGTTTAAGAACAAAGAGACATAATCATTTCCTTTAGGAATCACTAAACCAGTAAGTTAAATAAAGAGATGTGACCCAATGAGAAGCTCGTATTTAAGGTAATTATACTTTTTTAAACCCTCTTTTAAAAATCCCTTGTTTTATTTTTCATTTATCTCCCCCCCCCCAAACAAAATAAATAAATAAATCAACATTCTTGGAAATGGGAAAGTAAACAGGTATGGCTCAAAAGTCTACGTTTGCCCACGCTGGCCTCTCCCTGAGCTTTGCCCTGAGCTCTGTTCTGGAGGGGCCACCCCTAGACCTGAAAGGGCATTTCTTTCTCTAAATTCATTCATGCCTTGATCTCTCTAATCAGTTTGCAAACAAGGATGCCGATTAGTGTCAGTTGTGATGGTGTTTTCATGATGTAGACAATAGGCTGCTACCAGCCACATGGAGACCACCTACTTGTTTCACATGGGCTACCAACAGCCATCATATTGTTATTAAATCTGGTCAGTCCCAGTCAGTACTGTATTTATAATCGGACACAATTATGTTTAAACATTTATGTAAGCCAGTAGTGCAGCTGCAGTTGGACTTCGGGGCCAAGGTCCTGTGCCCCACAGTCTGGGGAGCAGAGGGATGACCACTTGTACATGGGTACAAGACCCTCTTTTTATTATTTTTTACTTTTAACATCTATTATCATTTTCTACAACAATATGGTGTTTGTTCCCAAGTAAATGTGGTGAGCATCAGAGCTGGAGAAGCACACTACATTTTATTCCAGTAGTCATGATGGTGTTATGACTTAGGTAAGTTTAAAATGTGAAACTGGACATGCTAAAAGTATTGTGTTTTGTCTTTTGTAATCAGGGTTGTCAAACAGGTTTTGTTTTTGTTTTTAAAAAATGGGGTTTTGCTCTAACAGATCAGGATTGTGGAAGCAGCTAATGATGTGCTTCACAACTGAAGTAATACACATGGCCGTCTAAAGCCAGCACCACCCCTCCATAAGACCCTTAAGTCCAGGGTCTAGAATTACCTATCTGCATAATTGCGGTAAGCAAACACATTAGAGCCCTCTGGGAATTCCAGATGAGTCTCCTCCATTTGAAATAGGGTTCTAGATGTGAAAGGGAATGAAAAGACGCCATGTCCACTGAAGTATTCCTTAGTCTGACAATAGTTTTTACCTTGGGCAATTGCTTCTAGCTCAATTCTAAGCCATTTGTTGGGAAGCAAGACATTGCTCACTGATGTTGCAACATATTTCCAAGTAACTGGGCAGAGTTGCAGCCTTAGAAAGTGGTGCAAATAATGACTGGCAGCCCACAGTGGTAATTCGTTGGTTCAAGCAAGTACAAGCAAGCCACTATAGGCCTTTACAAAGCATTGTTTGGTAGTGACTACAGCACATACACTGGGCCTGAATACCCTGTTCTCTCATCACCACACAACAGCATGGGAAATGCACAGATCTGAGATACCATTTGTGTTTCGCAGCAGGATCATTTTCTCTATCTTGGCAGCTATCTTTTTGTTACAGCTAACATTGACAGTGAAATCCAGCATCGTTTGAGCTCCGCAAGTGCCGCATTTTCTCGAATGAAGCGTAGAGTGTTCGAGGATCGGGATATCTGTAGGGAGACCAAAACACTGGTTTATAAAGCCATTGTATTACCAACTTTACTGTATGCCTGAGAAACATGGACTATCTATAAATGTCATTTCCACCTCCTTGAAAGATTTCATCAACGTTGCCTCCGGAAAATCATGCGAATTACTTGAGAAGATAGGCGAACAAATGTCAGTGTACTAGAAGAAGCAAAGACTACTAGCGTTGAAAAAATGATCCTTCAACACCAACTTCAATGGACCGGTCATGTTGTTCGAATGTCTGACTGCCATCTCCCAAAGCAGTTACTTTATTCCCAACTCAAGGATCGAAAGCGGAATATCGTTGGTCAGTATAAGAGGTTTAAAGATGTTCTTAAGGCTAATCTAAAGAAGTGCAATATAAACACCGAGAACTGGGAAGCTCTGGCCCATGAACGCTTTAACTGGAGGTTGGCCTTTCACAAAGGTTTTATGGACTTTGAAGAAGCCCGAGTGCAAGGTGAAAGGGAGAAACGTGCTAAGCGAAAAGCACAGTCAAACAAATCCTTTACAGGACCATCTTCCATCTGGTAACCTGTGTCCTCACTGTGGGAAGCTGTGTGGATCTAGAATTGGCCTCCACAGTCACTTACAGACCCATCGCTAGAGTCTACACAATTTTATACAATTTCCTCTTTATATAATTTTCTTTTTGTAATTTTATCCTGGAAGACAATCTTACTCGGTCATGAGTGATCGCCTACCTACCTACGGCAATGTACACTGCCACACTGCCTACTACTACAACTAACACTTTCTGGCATGGCACTCTTTTTAGTGAAAGCAAAAATAATGTTTACTCTTAGTTTACTGCTTCATAATATGGCCTGTATTTAGACATTTGTAAACTCCTGAGTAGGTGAGGAAGACCGGCTGAAGTCTGTGAAGGAAATCCCAAAGTTTTGAAGTCTTTGAATGTATTTCATGCAGATTATACTGGAAGAATTATAGCCTCGAGGGGAAACATTTTACATACACCATCTTAAGATAATTGTGAGTGAGTGGCCATAGCTCAGTGATAGAGCACACATGGAAAGTATCAGGTTCAATCCCTTGGAGTGTCAGTAAAAAAAACAACAACAACAGCAAGACTAGAAAAGCCCTTGAGAACTTGAAGAGGTATCTCTAGTTAGAGCAAACAGCACTGGGCTAGATAGACCAATGGGCTGACTCACTATAAAACAATTTGTGTGTGTAAAGGGTGGAAATAACAAGTCGAGACAGGTAAGTATGGTACAAATTAGGGCCACGATTGTATTGAATAATCATGATCTGCGAAGGGAAAGAAATGTGGGTCCTTGGCTATACCAGCCACTGGCCAGTTGAGGTCTTTTGGGTGATGCATCCATCCCCGAGGTGGGACATCTGTAAATCGTCACCCCCTGTTTTACACCATCCTGGTGCTGGGAGGCCTTCCCAATGTCACCTACTCACGGAGCCACACAACTCTGATCAGGTGAGTTGAGTCAGCCTCAAAGGTGATCTGTATCTCCCCAGCTGGGCCGCAAAACCCTGAGTGGAGAGCCTCCGGAGTTGCCAATCACATAAAAGGTGCCATCGGATGCTCACCAACCCTACCCCCACTGAATATTCCCGCACTTACCTGTCAAATGTGACCGAATTAAACAAAACAAAACTATCAATTAAAATTAATCCCACCCGCTGCATCACAGTGTAGAGTAGGCAAAACACGCACATTGCTCCATATGGCCAATGGAGGCAATGAGCCAAGATTCCTACTCGGCCCCCTAACAGGCGTCCAGCAGAGCCCACACTGCTAACAGGGAGGGAGGGAGCCGTAAACGAAAGAGGCCGAGTGTGGGGTTGCTGGGACTAATATCGTCCCTGGCAGCCCCCCCCCCAGGTCCTCATAGGAGCATACTAGACACGCAACTCGCCTCCCCCCCCCCAAATTTCTCCCCACCCCAAGCTGCACAGGGTCGGTGGAAGAGTATCCTAAAATTAGATGTTTAAAATTTCCAGAGTCACATCAACATGTTCCTTTTCTTTTGTGTGCACAGTGAAATAAAGAGACAAGACATAGAAGTATGGATGCACATTTAACTCACAGGAAGCTCTGAACCTCAAACACATGTGGGGGTTGAGCTACTAATTTGGAGCTGAGTGGCAACTCCATCTGCAGCTAGGGCAAGCTAACTAGACTCTTGGGTTGCACGTAGTCACTGATTACTCCTTCCCAGTAGCCACACCTTTTCAGGTGTTGTGGCTCCACAGCAGTGAAAGCAGGTGAAACACAGCATTTCCGCCCATAGACTAAAGTGTGAAAATGCACATTTGGGGGGGGGGATTTGTGCATTTTCAGAAGTGCGCATTTGCGCAACTGCGCATGAACGGAACTTTGGGAAAGGGAAAAATCTGATTCCATCAATGAGCAGATGGAACAAAAGGCACCCGACAATCTGCAAAATGCAGACGGAACAGATTTAACAAAATCTGTTCATCCCTAGAGGTGAGTGCTGAGCTGGTGCCTTCTGTTTCCCTTTTAGGGTGCCTGGCCCATTTTGGGCCTCATGCAACCCACAGGCAGGGCAGGCTGGTGGCTCCTATTGCCACCCCAGCAAATAGGGAAGAGGGTCCAACATGGAGCAGAGTGTGCTTAAATGGCCCCTCTGGCCAGCTCTGCTCCAGTGTCAATGCAGCATGCATCTGCACATCTTGTATTAAATGCCCTGATCTATTTCCTAGGCTAGGTGGGCAAACGATTGGGTCTCCCAGAATGCCACATCAGTACATACAATTTTGAACACAAATGGGAACAGAGGCAATGCCAAACGAGTACACCTACTCTCTCTCCCCCTAAATACTACAATTGTTCAGGAATGACAGGTTTTGCGATTCAGTTCCTTGACACAAAAAGAACTGAGGTTTGTCAGCTGCAAAGAGGAGCTGGAAAGAGTCTGACACTTCTGTTTCATTATCTCCTCTGCTTCCTGTTGGCATTCATTAATGTGTCAGCGTTTTGAAGGTATTCCTGTACAAATACACAAAATACATCATAATTTCATGTATAATTAACATGTGGAATTCTGCCATGGTCTATTTAGAAAAGGGGTGCACAACCTTTTTGCCCCTGACAGCCACAGTGGGAGTCTGCTGGGGTGGCAGGGGCTGCACACATATGTGCAGAAATGCATATGCATGTACACATACATATGTATGTGCACATTCACATACAACTCGCTCATACACCCCCCCCCTCTCTCTCACACACACACCAGTCTCTCACTCAAATCCAACTCCTGCCAAGAGTATTTCAGAGGCCTGGTGCCTACTTTGAGCAGATAAAACCAACACGCCTTCCAGAAATCTCAGTTCTTAAACCAGCCAGTCATCCAGAAATCCTGGCTCCTAACCCTTTTCTCTCCTTCAATCCACTCTCTTGCTGAAAGATCCTGACATCCCACACTCTGTTACCTGGAACCTTTAAAAAAAATTAGGGGGGATGGGACACTTTAGTAACAGGCTTTATGGTTCCTGCTATAGTTGGCCCATTCCTATAGTGTCCTAGGAACTTTCTGGGATGCTCCAGGGATGTTCTAGGGGTGTGGCTTCTATGGCAGGAACAATAGAACCCATTACTACAGCATTTCCCCCTTTTTTTTCCAGAGGGGCCACCCCGGTCGCTGAGGTCATCGGATGGCATGCTCCTGGTGGTTCCTCATGGACCTTTGGCCCAACTGGAGTCCACCAGGAGAGGGGCCTTCACTTCAGTGTGGCGGCTCCATTTCTGTGGAACTCCCTGCCTCTGGAGGTCAGGCAGGCTCCGACATTGTGCTGCTTTCGGCACCTACTGAAGACCTCCTTATTCTGGGAGAAGCCTTCTCTGTGTGTTGTCCAACCACCATTGTAATTTTAGTTTGTTTTCAACATATTGTTTCTGTTTCTTTCATCATGTTTTTGTCTTTTTATTGTTCACCACTCTGGAATCTGCTTGATGTGGAGTGGTATACAAATACTGTAAATAATAATAATAATAATAATAATAATAATAATTATATATTATTATTATTATTCTGAATCATGCATAGTTGGGAAATGCACATGGTGAACTTTTGGACTTCATCATATTTAATAGTGAAGTAGATATACTAATATAGGTTTATCTAACAACTATTTTCTATAGGACTACCAAAATCTTTTAGCTAGTGATATGATTTGATTGTTATATGTAGGGGAGGCAACCACATGGGTGACTACTCAGCGTACGGTAGGGGTGACAAACCTTTTTCAGCCTGAGAACCTAATTCCATTTTTGGAGATGTTTTCAGGGACTGCATCCCAGTGGTAAGTGGGGCCACAGGCAAAAGTGGGTGGGGCTGAAAAATCCCCCCCCCCAATTCCATAGTTACCAATCTATAGTAGGATGTATGTCTACTTAGAAATAAGCATGAGCAGCATGTCTACTCACAAGTAAGCAGGGCAACCCTCTCTATGTCTACTCAGAAAGAAGCAGGACAGAATCACTCAGCAGCTTCTTCCTCTGCATCCCCCTAGGGAAAAGCTCTTATCACCCATCAGCAGCTGATTGGGTATGTGCTTTCCCCTGCTAAGCACTGAGAGAGGGAGCCTTTTCAAGTGCTAAGAAGGGGAAACCACTTATCTTCAATGAGCTGCTGATCCAAGATAAGAGTTTCCCCTCTATAGCAAAGGTGGTGGGGCCAGGAGAAGAAGCTGGGCCAGACAGTGAACCCCCTCCATGGGCCAGAGGTTCCCCATCTCTGACATAAGGGAAGCCATTTGTATTAGCAGCTTGGGTAATTTAAACCAGGTGACATAATTCAAAATCACTTGAAGTAAATGGGGAGCCACCCATGAACTACATGGAGCTGAGTCCATACAGGTGCAAGTTGAAGTGGGCACTCATTCAGCTTCCTGGTGGGCTACCGTCACAAATCCCACTTTGATCAGAACTAGTGATGTGCTGCCATAATGACGGAGTTGGACAAAACCTGAATTTTGGCTAAGGTTAGGGACCTCCCCTTTAGCACTCTGCATTTTACACTCACAAACCATGGCAAGCCCACTAGATACCCACTGGATTGCCCCTCTCATAAACCAAGTTCTTAAAAGGATTTCCCCCAGCCCCAGTTCAGTTCATATTGCCCCAGTAATTCATGCTACCCCCTCCCAAGTGTTCATCTCCCATTGTTAGCTTTTCTCCCTCCATCCTCACTCCTACCCAACCTAGTTTTTCTTCCCTCTCCAACTCCATTTTTATTATTTTGTATTCTCAAAGTTAAGGCTCAGGGCAATCCAACAAGGCATCCCCAGCCTTTGGTCCCCCGTCATTACCTTCCTGTGCCCTTAACAGACTTTAATTTGAAGGCTAGGATACTTAGTGATCCATAATCTTTCAGGAGCAGTTCATATTATATCTCTTGCATTATGATCCACAAAATGAAGTCCCAGATATATTCCCTTTTCCTTGGAAAATGGAATAGATAATATTTGCATTTCAATATTTTCTCTATTCAGTCTTTCTTTCCTTCTCCACTAATTCCACAAAGATTTACCAGTGTTATCTGAAGTTATCTGAATTCAGGTCCCTATCGGCATCCCAATCAGACCCTCATAGGTCTATCCATGTGCCCTCCTGTCTCCTTATTTGGATCAGCCTATCCTCCTCCTACCATCTAAGCCCCTCTCATGTTTCACCTGTCTTAGTTCTTCTTTCTGCCCCCAGATCACAGACTTTATTAAACAGTTGCAAGTCAATGCTGCCTATGTACGTATATTGTTCTTCAGTGGGCAGTATCCAACTGTGTCATTTCACTCATGCAAATGTTGTTGTGCTAACAGAAACTAGGTCCCAAACTATGCACAAAAAGAGAATCCTGATTAAAATTGTAACATTGCCTGCTTAAATCAACAAGGTAATATAACCACTAGTTAGAGTGGGAGGAAAGGATTAACTGAACAATCCCCAGGGTGCATGTTTTGTAACCCCTCCTCCCTACTTCCGGCCCTCTGTGGCCAGATCTCCCTCTCTCTCTGCCTCTTCAACATGATGGACACAAGGTCTGAGCTGGCTTCCAGCCAGTGCTATTTTTGGGCTGCATTAATAGAAGTATAGCTTCCAAATCGCGTGAAGTGATAATTCCCCTTTACTCAGCACTGGTTAGGCCTCAACTTGAGTACTGCGTCCAGTTCTGGGCACCACACTTTAAGAAGGATGTAGACAAACTGGAGAGGGTTCAGAGGAGGGCAACAAGGATGATAAAGGGACTGGAAACAAGGCCCTATGAGGAGAGACTGAAAGAACTGGGCATGTTTAGCCTTCAGCAGAGGAGACTGAGGGGAGATATGATCGCACTCTTCCAGTACTTGAAGGGTTGTCGCACAGAGGAGGGCCAGGATCTCTTCTCGATCATCCCAGTTTGCAGGACACGGAATAATGGGCTCAAGTTACAGGAACCCAAATTCCACCTAAACATCAGAAAAAAATTCCTGACTGTTAGAGCAATAACAATGGAACCAGCTGTTGAAATCTGGAGCTGGGGGAAAAACAGTCAGAAACTATGTTCCCCAACAGCAGCAGATGTAGCAGCGGATGAGACAGTGGCGTTAGTGGCTGTGGCGAGTCCAGTAGGTAAAACAAAACCCAAGTCAGTTTACTTAGCAAAAAGGTTTACTAAAAAACTAAGACTTGAAAATAGAATACAGGAACAAAAGCATACACAGAGTGCTATATACAAAAATAACAGAGAACAGTATGTTAGACTCAAAAATGAATAACTGTCTGAACATACACAACTTTCTCCTCTCATACAATTCTTACTGATATAACTCTTTACTTCTAACTTCCAACGTCCAACTCCCAACCCCCAAGAAGAACACACACACACTGTTCACCTTAAATACAATTCTGTACAGGCACATCCATTGTATGAGGTAACGCCACCTGCATACAAGTTACCGGCTCCCGGCTCGAACGACCTTGAAGCCACAAAGAAAAAACTGTAAGACCTTACACTGTGCCAAAGGTGAATGATCTCATTGGATGTCCTTGGAGAGGACTGCCTGTTACTAAGGCAGACTTTCTTTCTTGCCCGAAGGCAAACCCAGGATATTCGGCTCCATATTCTGACACCAACTACCTATGGAGGTGGTGGGCTCTCCCACTCTGGAGGTATTCAAGGTGCAGCTGGACAGCCATCTGTCAGGGATGCTTTGACTGGATTCCTGCATTGAGCAGGGGGTTGGACTCGATGGCCTTGTAGGTCCCTTCCAACTCTACTTTTCTATTATTCTATCTATGATTCTATGACCTCCAAATTTAGGGATGTATCTGAGAGTCTCAGGGGGGCTGAAAGTGGGCTGAAAGTGGCCTGCTCGGCCCGCCTGAGACTCTCGTGACTTACCTTGCCGCCGCTCGATCCATGCCTGCGCTGGGGAAAGGAGCTTCAGTTCTCCGGCGCGTCAGTTCAGGTTCCCTGGCGCTGTGAGCAGCGAGAGCGGGGTGTGTGTGCTCCGGAGAACCCCCGAGAGCAGGTAAGCTCCCACTCGGTTTACATTGCTATAATGAAGCAGACTCTTAACACCAAAGACTCTAACCTGGCTATATGCATCCTGCATATATGAATAAACGGACTATAAGTAAAACAAATAAATGCCTTTATTAGTTTTAAACCTTGTATGGACAATCCATTCCTTTTAAGAGCCTTTTAGCAGGGTTTAACAACCCACGTGGTGATAACCAGTTTCAGTAACCAGGCTGCGCATAAGGGGGAAAACTTTGCTTCGTCCTAACCAGTATAAGACTGACTCCTTTCCATATCCTCCAACAAATCCAACTAAAGTTACATTTTATTGAACTCCAGACACATCTGAATGAGGCATTCATCCTTACTTTTCAATTGGGCTTCTGAGTCTGACCTCTTTGTGGCACCAAGACAGCCTTGATTGCTCTCAGTTCTGAGCCCACACTTTAAGAAGGATGTAGGCAAACTGGAAAGGGTTCAGAGAAGGGCAACAAAGATGACCAGGGGACTGGAAACAAAGCCCTATGAGGAGAGACTGAAAGAACTGGGCATGTCTAGCCTTCAGAAGAGAAGACTGGGGGGAGATATGATAGCATTCTTCCAGTACTTGAAAGGCTGTCACACAGAGGAGGGCCAGGATCTCTTCTCGATCATCCCAGATTGCAGGACACAGAACAATGGGCTCAAGTTACAGGAAGCCAGATTCCGGCTGAACATCAGGAAAAATTTCCTGACTATTAGAGCAATATGCCAATGTAACCAACTACCTAGGGAGGTTGTGGGCTCTCCAACATTGGAAGCATTCAAGGGGCAGCTGGACAGCCATCTGTCAGGTATGCTTTGACTTGGGTTCCTGCATTGAGCGGGGGGTTGGACTTGATGGCCTTATAGGCCCCTCCCAAATCTACCATTCTATGATTCTAGGCTGCATCTACACCAGCCTTCCCAAACCGGGTGACTCCCATCACCCAGTTTTGAACTGCCATCATCCCAAGCCCGCATGGCCAATGGTCAGGAATGCTGGGAGCTGTAGTTCAAAACACCAGGGCTCCAGGTTGGGGAATGCTGCCATGGAACTTTATCTTATGGCATCCCAATCAAATGTAACAAAAAATATATCAAAGCAAACAAAATGAAACCTTCAAAACAGTCACAAGAAACTCTTCTGAAAATAATTTATTTATATATTTGGTGTTATCAGGCTGTTGTTCACAAGCACCGATTGTGTTGGGCAACAAATGGTCTCTTTCGATTCTCTATAAGGTATAGCAGCAGTACCCAAGACATGCCTGCGTCAGCAAAAAGAATCACAACACTGAATTCTTGGATGAAAACAAAAAGAGTTACAGCAAAACTGCAGTGAAAGGGACACTTTCATAGAGCAACCTAACAGACCACTGTCAAAGGAGGATGTAGGGCTCATAAATAAACAGCTGTCCTGGAACCAAAGAACTACAGTTCTAAAGTTGAAAGCACTAAGCACCACATGATGTCATGGCTAAGAATGGTCAAATTCATGAAATAAATAAGGACAAATAAGACAATTGAGTGTCTGCCAGAAACAGATGCAAGCACATTTGTTCTCCATGCAACTGAATAAAGACATTCTATTGAAGTGCTGGTAGATGATGAAGTGGGAAGAACTGGTGGTTCCAGGAAGCATCTTGTTATACTCCTGCTACCCAGCTGTAGAAAAAGTTCAACACGTTGAACCTGATGTTTGATGATGCTTCCCATTGCAATGGGTACAACATCTACTTCAGCCTACCCAGAAAGAAATGATACTATTTATACCAGACATTTTCCTCTTCAAGGCACCAGACCTTTTCTAATAACTATTTCAGCAAAGGAGCATTATGCTGTGCAAATGCTTTTCTCATACAAGTTTCCAATCCAATCCCTCTGATAAAAGGAAGGGTACAATCTTTATGCATACCTCTAAGATCCTGGTAAATTTGTGAAATCAGATAGGTAGACAAATAGATAGAGGATAAATAGATGGGCCTTTAGAATATATCTTTATAAGTGATCATAAAATAGGTGTGAAAGATCAGAAACAAAATAATTGCAAACCAATCTCTTTTATAATGCTCATTACATATGTGGATGTGAACACAATCAAATATTGCTTATTAAAAAGCAAGATTAAAAGCCCTGATGAAAATCCAGGATAGGGATGGGCAGTCCTGACCAAGGCTGTTATGGACTTTAAAAGTTAAAACCAGCACCTTGAATTAAACACAGATGCTAATTGATAGTCAGCACAATCACTATCAAATTATCTGTATGTGCTCCCACCTCCTCTAGAAGACAGGCAGCCACATTTTGCATCAGTATCTGAGTTGCCTTCAAGGTAGCCTAATATAGAGCACATTGTAGTAGTCAACCCAAGAGGCTATGAAGGCATAAAGGGCATAGCCTAGCAATAAGTAATAGGCTTTTCCAATAGGCTAATTGCAACCCCATCAACCACTGGTAATCACCCCTCCTAAAGTATCCAGGTTCTCCACCAATATCACCTCCATTTTGTCTAGATTCAATCTCAGCCTGTTCAACATCATTCCCTTGAACATAGTCTCAAATACTGGTTTAGCACTGAGACAGCATCTCCTGGCCAAGTTAATACATTAATTGAATATATTTGGCTGTCATTACAGATGACATCCAATTACAAAATTCTTGGACAATCTTACCCAGCATCACATGTGACAATATTGATCCCCATGTAACCAGGAGGACCTGAGCTTGCCTCACTGACTACAATTCTTTGAATGCATTGTTCCATATAGGACTTAAAATCATTCAAGAGTCAGCCCAGTAACCCTGACCAGATGTTCTAATTGCCAAAACAAAATGTTCCACATTGTTATGCCTCACAGCTGCTGAGAGGTCCTAAATACCAGGAGAGATGAATTCTCTAGATCACTCTTCCCCAATCTAGTGATATTTTGGATTAAACACCCATTAACCTGATCATTGGCCATGCTGGCTGGAGCTGATGGGTTGTTGTCCAAAACATCTGGAGGACAGTGGGTTGGGGAAGGCTGTTCCCTGGTATATTATTTGCAGGTCAAGTGGCGGTTAGCCAGGCCCCTAATCTAGATTGAAGGCCGGCAGTTTGAAAAAAAACTGTTCAAATGGATCAACTTAGCAACATTTCATTTCATTTCATTTATTACATTCCTATACCACCCAAAACCGAAGCTCTCTAGTGGTTTACAAAGATTAAAACTTTAAAATGCATTATAAAACCATTTACATACAAATATATAGACAGACAGCACACATAGAAACACACATATATCTAAAACCATTTTAAACAATCAACTAAGAAAAATCCAGGACCTGATTAAAACCTCATCATATGCTGCTAAATGCCTGGTAGAAGAGGAAGGTCTTAACCGGGCACCAAGAAGATAACAATGTTGGCACCAGGTAGGCCTTGCTGGGGAGATCATTCCACAATTGGGGCACCACCACTGAGAAGGCCTTCTCCCTTGTTGCCACCTTCTGAGCCTCTGTCAGAGGAGGCACCTAGAGGAGGGCCTTAGATGATGAATGAAGTATACGGGTAGGTTTATGCCAGGAGAGGCAATCCATCAGGTTTCATAGATCATAGAGTTGGAAGGAGCCTACAAGGCTATCGAGTCCAACCCCCTGCTCAATGCAGGAAACTAGAGGAGGGGTCTCCCATCCATGTAATAACCAGGCCTGACCCTGCTTAGCTTTCCACGCTCAGACAAGCTGAGCCAGGTATTGTGGTCCATGCTCTGATAAGAGAATTCCTTTAGCTTGAGAAGATATTCTAGTATAATTAACCAAACTGCCTGGGGGGTGTATAACTCATCCCCTTGCTGGGGATCAAATCCAGTTCTAGCCCTTTCCCACTGCATTCTTATTTACCAGGGGTGGCCCTCCAGATGTTGCTGGACCATGTTTCCGATCCCTGACCATTGGTCATGCTGGCTGAGGCTGATGGGAGCTGGAGTCCAACCACATCTGGAGGGTCACATGCTCCCCACCTTTGTCCTACACAGAGATATTATATTGTTCTGCCAGGGCTAAAGAGGAAGGAGGGTGCAAGCAATGGTCCACTTCTGCCTCTTTCTGGAGCATCTTCTCAGCCTTTTTGGACGATTGCCTCTCTTCCCTCATAAAACCTTGAAGTGGTTTTAACTCACAACTGCCTAAAGATAGGTGTGCAATCTGCTAAACTGGTGCTAAAATCCTGGAGTAAGAATTCTTTCTTACACAGACAGTTTCTGCAGAACAGTCTTGGTACCACGACATTTCACCTTCTGACGCTGAACTCTGAAAACCATTGTTTATAATATTAGTATTATTTTTCTTTTCTTTTTAAAAAGATTTTGTAACTTATGCAGTAATGTGCATATTGCAAGCTGATCTTGTCTGCAAGTATTGTGACAAGCAGATTACATTCTCTTAAGGGCTGCATAGACAATAATGAATGCAGTAATTTTGTTACATGTACTTAAGAGCAGTAAATGCACATGGAAAGAATTCTGAGAAGAAATGCACGAGTAGCTTTTACTGTACATGCATCAGATGGCATTAACAAAGATTATCATCAGAGCAAGAAAAATTGTTACCTTAAGCCATCCTCATTGTCAAAAACCTAATCCTTATCAAATGGAAATCACCATCTGTCCATTAGATCAATGACTGACACTTGAGTTCCATTGATCTAGTCATTGTGGAAAGATATAATCATGTAAGATACATGACAAATCAGACTGTTCATAGATATTTGGCCAGATTTTTCTGAGCTTTTCCGAAGAAGATAATTAGCTGTAGCTTTCCTAATTTTAGGGTGACATTAAAGTTACAATCCCTCATTATTTATCCACTTTCAATTTTCACATGCATGCATAATGAGGGTTTTAATCTGTATTTTTGTTTTCATTTTTTAAAAAAATGATGCAAGACTGATATTTGTCCCCTAAAGGAATTTTTAGTGTGATCTGAAAATGTTGCACACTGTAAATTGTTTAAAATTATGGGCACCATCTAATCGAAGTCTCACTGATTTCAATAGAAGAATGAAGCATGTGCTTATTGTAGCAAATGGGACCAAAAAGTACATAACTTTGGTTGCATTTGGCTGTTGCCATTTATATCCCACCTTTCTATAAAATATTCAAGGCAGCTTAGAAAATAAAATAATAATAATAATAATAATAATAATAATAATAATAATTTATAACAACAACAATTTTTGGACCATCAGGATCGTCTAAAACACTAGAAGGCAACAGAGGCATAAAACATGTTGAGCATGGAACACCACAAAAGCTCACTGGAATAAAACGGTCTTTACTGGTCATCTAAAAGCAAGCAACAATCATTCCAGCAATTTATGCCTGGCAAAAGTAGTGCTGGGCCAGCAGGGCAGCCATTTTCCCTGCCCTTCAACAACGTCCCAGGGAATGACACCACCTTCCGAAGTAGTGTCGTTCCCATTAGGCCAGGGGTGTTGAACCTCTTTCAGCCCAAGGGCCAAATTCAGTTTTGGAGAAGCTCTTGGGGGCTGCATTCCAGCAGTGGGAGAGATCAGAGGCCAAAGGGCGTGGGGCCAAGGCAAAAGGAGTGCCAAAATACCAAAACTACCTGCATATTTTAGCTTAATGGGGGGGGGGGCAAAAGCTGGTGATTGGGGAAAAGAGGGTGTGGCCATCTGGAGAACCCCCGGGGGCTACATTGGGACCCAAGGTGGCCTTTATTTGGCCTACAGGCCTGAGGTAAACACAGCTGCATCAGGTCATTCTCAATGAGGAACATCATTCGGCAGATGCTGCTTCTTGCAGTTCCACCACTGCTGGTAGTTGTGGCAAAACTTTCATTCAGTAAAAGAAAGACTGCAACCCTCTGCTGCCTTGTATCATGGTAAGACACCCCCGTGCGTGCACACGCGCACACGCACACGCACACACGCACACGCACACACGCACACACACACACAGAGAACTTCTCACAACCTCATAAGATCAGAAAAAAATATTTGGGGAACATTCCTCCCTTTCTGAAAAGCCCCCAAAGTCTGGTCTGAATACTTCAATCCAGTACTAGATGAGAAAGTGTTGGCAAGGTCATTGAAATCCTCCAGGACCAGGTAACTGGGGACTTCAAACAGTATGCTTGTGACCAGTCTCTGCGCAGCCAGTTAGGGAGTCTATTAGGCAGTCAGGGTGGGCAATACAGTAACAGAATCCCTAATCTGTCCTTAACACCCCAAAGCAGCTCCATATGCTTGATAACGTTTGCTTGCCAGACAGGTGAGATAGATAGGATGTTTATGGACCATGGCAGCTCCACACCCATCCTCCCTGTGCTGATATTACCAAGTACTCAACCAGAACCATGTGTGTCAGAACAGGGCCCTCAGCCTCATAGGGCCCTCTGTCCTCTTTTACAGAAGACAGTCCTTTATTTGGCCCTCTGTCCTCTTTTTCAGTCCTCTATTTGAAGGGCTGTCCAGTCCAAGTTTGGTATAAATTAAAAAAAAAACAATAAACATCAGAAGGAAGAGTTAGGCCGTGAAGTTGCCCATCAACAGCACCTGGACAGCAGACTGAGCAAGGCACGCAGGTCAGCTGGTCACAGTCTTTCACACTATGGTGAGATGTACTGTATTTCTATTTTAATAATAATGTCTAAATTTGCACCTCTACATATAAATTAGCATATGAAAATGATATGCAAATTGATGTCCTTTTTTGTGCGCTTATTTGTTGAGCCACATTCTCTTTTTTGGCAATTCACAAGTGACCACCCTAGGTAAAACCTGCCCTCTACAATGCTGAAGCCCTAGGCTAGGGCCCCTATTTATACCCTACGATGGGCCAGATGGAAAAGGTTCCCTCTCAGGTCTGCCTCGAGGCCCTGCCTCCAGGAACTGTGCAGAGCAGCCAATTGACTCCAGGGCAGGACAGGGCTGTGGTGCATGCAAGTGGCAAAACCAGCTTAGTATGGTGCTGGCCATGCAGACAGGATCCCCCACCCATGGAAAGAGCACAATGAGGGCCCCCCAGGACCTGAGGGCTTCCTTCAACTGTTGTTGTTGCTATTATTATTATTACTGCTATATTGTCCAGATTAGGAGGAAAGCAGACTGAGCAAGGCACATGGTCACATACTTACATACTATGGTGTGGAGGCTGGTGACTCCTATTTTGGTGAGGCTCTTAATCCATTGCAGGTTTAATTTTGAGCTTTATAGGAGCTATCCATGGTGCTCCATGGTGGCGAACCTATTTTGGGGATGGATTTCAACACCATGGATAGCTCCCATAAAGCTCCAAATAAAACCTACAATGAATTAGGAGCCCCACTGAAATAGGAGTCACACACGCACATAAACACACACACACACACACACACACACACACATAATTATAGAAAAAATATAGAAATTATAGAAATAATAAAATAATATAGAAATAAATAGAAATTATAACATAATATAGAAATAATAATAATTTCCAAATTTGCATCTATTCATATAAATTAGCATATGCAAATGTTATGCGATTTGGTGTCCACTTTTGCCCTCTTCTTTTGGTGATTCACAAGTGGCCACCCTCATCAAGCCACGTCTTCATGATACAAACCTGCTCAGCCTTTTTATCGAGATTCAAGTCCTAAAATATTACTTTTCAAAATTAGAAACTGAAGTACCATCTTGAGATTAGATGTGGAGCTAACAAGACATCCTAGAAATGGGAAAAGAACAGGAAAGGGAAGTATTTAGCAATTGCCTGAATCTCAGTTGTCCAGTATAACCCCAAATACAATATCTTCCTCTCCCTTCAATATACCTATTCATGACTCCAGAACCCCCTCCCTTATTACAGGGCTGCTATTCCTCCTGGCACATTGTGCAGCTTGACTGAAAAGACCCCAGAGGAGCAAAAAGATCAAGTTCTAAGTCTTTCCCACATCCAGACCACAAATTCCCTCCCTCTCTCACTGTGAGGAGCATGAGGAGGGGGAAAAAAAATCCAATTACTATACTACCCAACGCTTATTAGAATGGCGAAACCTCAAAGGCTCTGTCTCCTAGGACTATCACCACATTTCCTAGGGTCCCCTTGGCATCCAAGAAGAGGTCCCAGCCCTTGCCTTCATGCCAGCCTCCGGTGCTGATTCCAAAGGTTAAGGGATGTTCAGCTGGTGTCCTTACATGAAAAGAAAAGGCCCCAGACACCAGAAACACCTGAGGCAAAGTAGGTGACACAGATATTTCTGTTCTAGCTGCAGAGGGCTACTCCTACCCATGTAGGACACACAGCAGGTAATTACATGGCAGGGCACAGGCTATCTGCAAAAGGTGGAGGATGGAAGGCTCTCACTGATGGCAGGAGGGAAGGAGGGAGATCGAGTTGTAATCACTTTTAGTCCTTCCCTCCAGCTGCTGGTATCCACACTGGACCCCATTCTGCAACTCAGTGACTGCAAGAGCAAGACGGAGAGAATGTGCTTTCCGTAATCACTCTTGCCCCCTCTCACTGTTGCTGCTACCGCTGTTGCCAATTAAAGAAAATAATTGATTAATCATTTGCTTTTGAACTAAGCAGCCAATTAATTCATCAATTAAATTAAAATATCATGTAGGTGCCTTCTGGAGATATTGAAGAAAGTGCAAGATTACTTACAGTTTAAAGAAATAAAATGAAAACCAAAGCTATCTGTGTTGGAAGGACTTTATTACTTTATTTTTAATTCCCCATAAACACCTGAAAAACAAAAGAGACTAAAAAAAAACACAAAAAAACTAAATATGGCCTTAACTTATGAGCTGGTGGATTAAACTCACCAACCAAAATTGGTCCCCTTTGGTTGATTCATCTACTAAGGGCTCAATCCTATGCATGTTTAGACAGAAAAAAAGGCATAAAACTCTCAGCATGCCCCAGCTATGCTGGCTGGGGTATGCTGTGTTGTAGGCCTTTTTTTCTGTCTAAACATGTATAGGATTGTACCTTTAATGATTAGATCAATTAAAGCAAGGGTGGGGAATGTGTGGCCCACCAAATGTTGTTGGACTACAACTCACATCATCCCTGACCATTGGATGATTGGACCATTGCCTCCAAACACAGTTAGCACATGGAGGCGGAGGCGAACCATGGCTGCTGGCCCACCCCTTGACGTCACTGCCCCTGCCCCCAACTTCTGCACATTGGCCCAAAGGTCTGAAAGGGGCACGTAAGCACACATATAGGCACTGCACATGATTCGAAAACCTGATTGCTCAGGGTTCAAATGACATGGAAGGTGTAGAAATCAGCCAGTTCTTCTGAAAATCCTGGCTGGCTGGGCCTGGGGGAGTTGGAGTCCAATGGCATCTGTAAAGGCATAAGTTCCTCACCCCTGAATTAATGGCCCTCTCTAAATTGAGCATTTCAGAATAATTCTATATGAAACATCTAAAAAAAAAAGAAGGTATGTATGTTCCATTATGGGAGACAGCTGTTCATGATTAACCAAATGCAAGAAGATCACTTTTGTTTTCTCACTTGCCATTTTGTGTAACACCTTACCCTTTGGAAAAAATCTTTTCAAAAACCCATTTCAAGCATTATCCCTGCATAACACCACAAAAGTTTTTTTTTTTTTTTGAAACCTCCTTAAAACTTTTCAAAAGTGTGCAGCAGATGATAAAAATGTGACAAATAGAGAACGTACCTATGTTCTAATATGCATTACATATCCTTAAGATGGCATTTTCGAAAAGGTCTCACAGGCACACACATGAAAGCAGCTGCCAAAGTCACCATCTCTTTGAACATCAGTTCCCCCCTGTGGCACTTCAGAACCAGGTTTTGTTACAGCCGATTCATACAGGATGATTGCATTTCTTCGTAGAGACTTTGGGGATATGAGTTCCTCTTGTCAAACTTATTTGTACTTTCCCATGCTACCTCATTCTGTATGTAGTCTACACTGTGATGATATTTCTCTCCTTCTCATACTGGGCTATGATGGACAGTCCCAGAAGTGAGCAAGAACTCTACTTTGTTCCTAGCTGCTGCTCTACTCCCAGGAAGCAAATGCATCTGATGAAGACAGCTTTTGTCCATGGAATCTTCTGCCATAATAAAGGTGTTCGTATTTAAGGTACTGTTGAACATTTCATTGTTTTCATCTGGAATGGCGATGATTCTCAAGTGGCATAAGCCATGTCCAGTCATTGCCTCCAAACACAGTTAGCACATGGAGGGGTAGGCGAACCACGGCTGCTGGCCCACCCTCTGATGTCACTGCCCCTGCCCCCAACTTCTGTGCATTGGCCCAAAGGTTTGAAAGGGGCACTTAAGCACACACATAGGGGCTGCACATGGTTCAAAAGCCTGATTGCACAGGGTTCAAATGACATGGAAGGTGTAGAAATCAGCCCAGTTCTTCTGAAAATCCTGCATTATGAGCCATTAGGTAAAGGGATAAAATGCTGAAGATCAATGGGACTCAAAGGTTGTAGGTTCTTGGAGAAAGACAAGCAAATATATGCCTCAGTCTATTATTTTGAAAGCATGATCCAGCAATTACCACTCACACATGCACATTAACAGGATGTAGGACCAGAAAGGAATCTTAGCCTTTCTAAGAGTGAGTGGAGTGCACACTATGGAGTTATGCACAGAACTCTTATTTGAATGGAGAATAGCTACTTCTGAGTTTGGAGAACATACTAGCTCAAATGCACGTAACTTGCAGAAATTAGCTTACACAGTCTCATTAGATTTTTAAAAAACAGAACAATATTTATTTATTTTACAAAGATTGTTCTCAAATATACATGTGCACACATGTTATAGCATAGAAAAATGGTTTGGTTGGTACACTTATACCACCGAACACATCAGGCTGTATGCTTATTTCTAACAGACCTAACTAATAGATAAAAAAAGATACAGATTGGTAAAATTAGCATTTACTTAGTATGGAGGGGAGGTGGTGCTAGGAAAATGGCAGAGAGGGGGATTGGAGGTCTCTACACCAGGGGAACATAGATTTCATAGATCATAGAGTTGGAAGGAGCCTACAAGGCTATCGAGTCCAACCTCCTGCTCAATGCAGGTAACTAGAGGAGGGGTCTCCCATCCAAGTAATAACCAGGCCTGACCCTGCTTAGCTTTCCACACTCAGACAAGCTGAGCCAGCGTGAGCCACAGTACTAACATAAGAACAGCCATGCTGGATCAGACCAAGGTCCATCTAGTCCAGCATTCTGTTCACACAGTGGCCAACCAGATGCCCGTGGGAAACCCATAAACAGGACATGAGTGCAACAGCACCTTTCCACCCATGTTCCCCAGCAACTGGTGAACATAGGCATGATACTGTAGGTAGCAGGTAGTCATCAGGACTAGTAGCCATTGATAGCCTTCTCCTCCAGGAATCTGTCCAACCCCTTTTAAAGTCCTCCAAATCGGTGGCCATCACTACATCTTGTGGAAGTGAATTCCATAGTTTAACTATGCACTGTGTGAAGAAGTACTTCCTTTTCTCTGTCCTGAAGCTCCCACCAATCAGCTTCATGAGATGATCCTGGGTTCTAGTACTATGAGAGAGGGAGCAACTGTCTCCCTATCCACTTTCTTCACACCATGCATAATTTTGTACACTTCTATCATATCCCCCTTTACTTGCCTCTTTTCTAAGCTAAACAGCCCCAGATGTTGTAATCTTTCCTCATAGGGGAGTTGTTCCAGCCCCTCGATCATTTTAGTTGCCCTTTTCTGCACTTTTCCCAACTCTACAATAGCCCCACCTGGCAACCTCCAGAGCCACCTCCCCCACTGTTTCGGAGGGTCCCCCAATAACCCAGAGCATATTTTCAGGGGATGCTGGAGATTGCAGAGGGAGGGGAGAATCAGCAAGGATTGCCTCCTCCCTGTTCAGCCAGCAGAAAAAATTTTCAGCTAGAGAAAAATCCTTCAGGACAGGTGATGGATCCAGCGATGGATTCAGCCCATTGTCCTTTATGCTACTTTAAAAAAAACAAAAAAAACATTAAACCTCTCCTTGAGGTTTTATGCTGCTGTGTTTTTCCTGTTGTTTTAGTTCTTGGTTTATCTTCTCTTTTTTATTCTTATATTTTAAAGGAAATAAATAAATAGCCTGTTTTAGAACAATTACATCTCTCTAGTATATCTTTATCCAAAGGAACAAACACCCTTCTGAGTGCAGGACAGGATATTTCAGACTGCATGAAGGCAGCATACAGTAAACGAAATAAGGCCTTTAGCGATGTGTAATTTGGGTAGGGAGAGACATTCAGTCAGCAGTCCTTGTTATGAGAATTGGAGTTTTCCAGGAGTGTTCCCTATTTTTATCTGTGAAATTCTGGAAGATAAGGGTTGGATCCAGAATCTGTCTTCTGTTGATGAAGGGTTCTCTTCACAGAAGATGCCTCCACATGATTTTCAGGAATCCTCCCTCCCTCCATCCACCACAGGTCATCCCATTTGGCAGGGTCCCCTGACCCTCTGTGTAGCACTTTCAGGGGACTAGATAGGCTGCCGTGTGGAGGGCGGAGGGGATGTCCACTTCCACCAGCCCAGTCGCATGCACCTAAATCTGTATCTAATTCAATGTCTTTAACTATCTCATGCATATCCATAGAACTTCAAAGTACTTAACTTTGGCTAGATCTTGCCAATAGTTCCCCCCCCCAAACGGCATTATGTCTGATGTAGGGGGCAAGTCCTACACTTCTTGGACCCCACCCCAAGATTATGGGCCAGTTCATACAACCCGGGTGGCAAGCGAGGGAGGCACCACGGGGCTGTCCGCAGGGTCCGGCGGGGTGCCGCAGATGACCGGCACCCCACATGCATGGGCGGACCCCGGTGGAGCCGGCAGACCCTGCGGCGCGGCCCTCCTGGCGCTAGGGGGCAGCAGCTCGGGATGCCCAGTGGGGCCATTTGCCTCTACAGGCTGGAGCGGCCACAGCTCCGGCAGCTCTGGGCTGCCGCATCTGTGCAGCCACGGGAGGCACCCGTGGGATGGCCGTCCAGTGTTCACACGGCAGGGCCGTCACACGCGGTAGGGGCTTATCCCTCTACCGCCCATGGTGACTTTCTGTGCTTCCCGCGCGCGGCCGTCCCGCAGGGGCGTCCCTGGCCAGCGTTTGCATAAGTGCTGGCTGTAACATTCATGATATGTGACAATAAAAGCAATCCACAAACAACATTTGAATGTGAAGGGGAAGTAAATCAGAATCTAATATCATAGTAGTCAGGATGTTGCCCTATGACTTAATTTGACACTGTTTCATTGAAACCAAAAACTCTGCAGAGCAGAGATGTCAATGAACAACAATTTGCTTTAGTGGAAGTTCAGGTTTGTGCAGCTTTATGCTTTAGTTTTAAAGCAATGCAAACCTTAATTTAACACCCGCATTACTTTTCCATGGCACCTTCCAGCCACCAGTGTCTTCTATGTTGCCTTAGGATTTACCCTAAAGTCTCCTAGGCATAGGCAAGTTCTCACATGACCTCATGGACACGTGCCATATATATATATATATATATATATATATATATATACACTCAATGCTCCATGGCTGTGCTGCAAAATAAAGTAGCAAGAGCATCTCTAAATGGTGCAGTCCTGTAAATTCACAAAAGCAACATCAAATAGCGTACAGTGTGAAATAAAAAGAGGTGGCAAAAACACTAAACATCGGCTTATAAATGCGAACAGAACTCAAATGAACCATTGTCAGGATCCCAATGGAAAGTAATTACTTAGGGGTACTTTCCTATCTTCACTTATTTTTCCCCCCTTCCTTGCTTGCAGGCTTATTTTAAATCAATCTAATTTATTCCACTGCCACTGTCTTCTAATGTGCCCTTGTTGTTTGAATAAGGGAGGAGTCTGCATGGGAGAGCTTTGTTATTCATCAGAACTCTTGCTTCAATGGAGTCCCAGCCATGTTTTCTTGGAGAATAATTTTGCTTAAGAAAAGGCAGAATATTGCCACTGACTTTCTGAATTTTTACAGCACATTAGCTAAAAATATACAGATTATCACATCAGAAATGCCACTGAATTTGAAGCTTTTTAAAATCCACTTGTATTATAAAACGATGTATAAAAAACTTTCAGCTCCTTCATTCCTCTTAATATTCTGTAGTGACGAGTTCGATCTTAAAGTTGCTTTCAGTGAGAATTTTAATTAATTAATTAATTAATTTAAAAGCTCAGCAAACTTTCTTTGAAAAGCTAATAATGTCTCCACATTAATATAGATACATAGATATATATCAAATAATATATTATATTTCCTGCACTGAAAGGCAGCCTATACACACACAACACATACATACACACACACACACACACCCTCTATATGTTTTAGGCCAGGTTGCCAAATCCTATTACAGAATCAATCCTATTAAAACGTTCCTAGGTTTAAGCCTGCTTTAGAGGTTTTTTTGTAAGAGTGCATGACCCCTCCTAAAACCCCTACATGTGTGGTCAAGGGACCTAACCCTAATTGTAAACTCCATGGGCTCCCATTAATCTTAGCACAGTCAGATATTAGTGCTTGTAAATCCGTACCTAAACAAGGACAATAGTTAACGCCATCAATAGTCTTTTAATGAGGCAGATCAAAAACAAATGGAAGCAGCAGGACACTGGGTTTTCACAAGGAGGGGAAGCAAAAGCAAAAGGCTTTGTCTGATTTCCTACACAAAAAGTAGATGGAATGAGTCCAGGATCTTTCCTCACAACTGTTAGATCTGTCATAAAAATAGTGTTTTACTCACTTTCAGCTTAGAAGGAACAGGATAAGGATTGAGAGAGAGAGAGAGAGAGAGATGACTACTGATAATCATGTCAGGTGGATATGGGTATGTGTGTGTCTGTCAAGAATTGTAATAAATTATCTTGGTCCTTGCAGGCATACCAAGCAGCCTTTGAAATCCCCACAGATGTTATTTAGCCATCAGGAAGAAGCAAAGAAAAGAAAATGTCCTGTTACAGAGTTCGTTATTTAAAAGGAGAAAAGTTGATAAGAATTTATGGCCAAACACGCATGTGCCGCAGCACTATACTAGTTGCCGAGCAACATAAAGGCACCATGGCTGCGGGGTGGGGGAAGAAAAGAAATGAACAGCAACCTAGCTAGAGGACTGAAGTACCGTACTTTCAGAAAGCAACCTCACTAGCTCTCCAATTGTTTGTATCTCTCCTGTTTCTTTTGCAGCTATCTGAAAAGTAACCACAATTCTAAACACAATTAGTTAAAGCCAAGAAGAAATAGAAGGAGGAGGAGGAGGAGGAGGAGGAGTTTGCAAATTTGCAATGAAGAAAAACATGGAACACAATGGACAAGGTTGTTTTATATTTTCATGTTGAAATGAAGGGCTGCAGGAAACTCATTCACAAATGAAAAGGGAGACCTAATATCCTCAATGTCCTTGTATCTCTTTGTAGGGATCTTCTGTTGTGAGCCCACTCAGAATACACATTTCCAGAAGTTTAGTGCCTTTTTCATTTTAGCCCTGGGATGGCAATAGGGAGAAAGCATAGCAACCTTGAATTACTGTGCATTGACAAAATGTCTTTCGTCGCCTTTCTCTGCCATGTTTTTCCTATTCCTTACATCTGGGTTCCTGGACTAAAACATATAGGATTAAAAGATAAAGTATTCATGTTAACAAAAATAAAATAAAATAAAGTTCCACAGCCTATGCAAGTGACTGTAAAGCCCTGTAAAGTAAATGTAAAGCATATCTAATCATAGGAATAAAGACTACTCTTGTTTGCCTAAATATTTCAGGACCAGAACACTTGGCATTTCCTCTGTACATAAAGCAGGATTTAATTACCACTTTCGCTGATTTAGTAAAATTGATTTCAGTGAGCCCATAAGATCCAATGGCCATGTGCAATGATATAATCATCGCAGGGTTTTTAGTGGAGCCTACGATAGCATAACTTAGGCTGCAGACAGACAACAGGCTTAATAAAGTTGAGCAGCAGTGAGAGTCATTGTCAAAGTGGTGCAGTAGACTGATTGTTGCCAGTAGTATATACTTCTTTCCTATGATTTCTGGTCAAAGAGATTGTGCAGGTTCTCCATTACAGCCTTACAATATGAAGCATCAGCCACTGCTACAACTGGAGGTGAGATTATCATGCCCCTTTGTTTTGGCATCAAGAAAAATGTTTGGGTAAGTATTGCTTTCCAATCAGGATCTAACTCAGGCCTGCACACCATGTGATCCACCAAGCTGAACACAGCTCATCAGGAATGCATTGTGACGTGCCCATGGATTGCTTGACAATGCCAGTCCTGGCAAGTGGCAACACCACCAGCAGGTTCATTGAGCTGGTCAGAGTCACTGTACATAGCTGCTGGGGGTTGCACTCAGCTTGGCAGGTCACAGGTTGCGCTGGCCCTTGACTAGGTCATTGCCATTTATAGAATTAAAAAGGAAATTTCCTGCAAGTCTACCAATTCTTGCCTGCAGACATTGCAGCCATGGTATGCCATGTTCACTCATACTCTCTGCTTATGCTTACACATGATGAAGGTGAATTCATAGGGAGACTGATTTCTGGTATGAAATGTTAGCTAATGTGAGGAGGATCTTGCCTTTGGGCATGAAATTGGATGAAATGGTATCTGGTCACATCCAGTCATATAATTCTATTATATATTTAGCAGATATCTCATTCATTTGAAAATTGGTTGAGCAACCTAGTAGGCAGCTAAGCATAGAGGCCATATAGATATCTGAGGTGGTGGGAGGGATAAGTGACTGGAGGGGTCAAACTATAATCTACGGAGACCTCCTGAAGTTGAGAATTTTTCCCATGGAGGTTTAGTTTGGCTGATGGAATTAGAAGCATTATAGTGGTGCTAATTGACAAGTGGCTAATATATATGACTACTTTGTGTCATATCTCAACACAATTATAAGTGAGGAACAAAACATTGGATACATTGATATGTGGGTGGTGAGGTTACTAGTCATATACCTAACAGTTTAGTTAAATTTTGTTGCTTGAACTGTGAAATATTAAAGATCCAAGATAAAAAATGTGCATCCCAATCTGACCAATTCTATTACGTGCACTACTGAAGGATGAAACTTTTCTCCTAGATCAAAATGATGCTGAAGAATATTGATAGTTTATATAAAGTTATCTTCATGGAAACAAATAAGCCAAGTGAAAGACTAAAACATAAAACAACCCACAAACTGTCTTTATTTGTATTTTCGGATAGGTCAGGACTTAACCATATTTATTTTTATTGTTGCATTTGTCAAGTTCTCCCAATTCTGTCAGATTCTTTTTGTTATTTATACAACAATGAATAAATTTTGTTTATAAAATTGATTCAATTGGACTTAAGCTTGTGCAAGGAAAGCAGGTCTGCCTGTGCTATGGTTCTCAGAGCTCTCCCCAGTCTAGCACTTTGCTATAAGTGCAGGGCTTCTGATGCACATCAAGGGTTGCCCCATTCACTTCGATGGAGGAATAGCTCCAAGGCACACAACTGATTGCACATCCAGAGCTCTCCACTCCACTGAAGTAGGATTGTACATGTCTCTAAGGCCATATTGCTTCTGTTGTTATTGTTATCATAATCACTGTTGTTTTTGTTGCTGTTATTATTAAGATGATTATGATGATCTAGCCACTGGACTCTGCATGTGGAGGGTGTGATTAAGAGGCTCTTCATGAGCAAAAGGATCTAGGAGGCCAAATCCAGTATCCTATCACTGTCATCCAGCCAAATGCTATTTTGGGCTGCATTAATAGAAGTATAGCTTCCAAATCGTGTGAATTGATAATTATCCTTTACTCAGCACTGGTTAGGCCTCATCTTGATTACTGCGTCCAGTTCTGGGCACCACACTTTAAGAAGGACGTAGACAAACTGGAGAGGGTTCAGAGGAGGGCAACAAGGATGATAAAGGGACTGGAAACAAGGCCCTATGAGGAGAGAACTGGGCATATTTAGCCTGCAGAAGAGGAGACTGAGGGGAGACATGATCGCACTCTTCCAGTACTTGAAGGAATGTCACACAGAGGAGGACCAGGATCTCTTCTCGATCATCCCAGTTTGCAGGACACGGAATAATGGGCTCAAGTTACAGGAACCCAGATTCCACCTAAACATCAGGAAAAATTTCCTGACTGTCAGAGCAATAAGACAATGGAATCAACTACCTAGGGAGGTGGTGGGCTCTCCCAATCTGGAGGCATTCAAGGTGCAGCTGGACCGCCATCTGTCAGGGATGCTTTGACCTGAATTCTTGCATTGAGCAGGGGGTTGGACTCGATGGCCTTGTAGGCCCCTTCCAACTCTACTTTTCTATGATTCTATGATTCTATTTATTTAAAGTATTTTTATGCTGCTCCTCCATCCAAAAAAGGCTCCCAACGCAGCATAGAATCAATCAGTGAAATATGTTCCCTGTTCACAGGCTTACAATCTAAAAAGGCATGACACTCAAGGAAAAGGGGATGGGGAGGGCAAAGGAAAAAAAGTTTTTCAGCAGGGCTGGTGGAATGGGCCTGCTTTGTCCCTTATCTCCTGGCAAGGGTGGGGCAACTGGAGCAGTCCCTGATGTTTCCTCAGCCTGCTCCTGTCTCTCTCGCTTCTTCTTCCCCACAGGGCAGTTGATGTCAGTTGCTGGGTGGGGGAGCCCCAATGGAGCAAGGCCACCGTTATACCGCAGTCATCTTGGACATGCACCAGCATCTCCCCAGGGCTGGGTCGGTTTGAGGGGACCCTTTTAACGTTCCACAAAGTAGGCTCCACCTGTTGGTGCTCCCCGGGTCACTAAGCCTCCAGTTGCACGGTGAGAAGAGGGAGATATTTTTCCTTCTCCCTCTCTCTTGGTCAAGGATAGGCAATCTGATGCTGTCCTGATGATTTGGATTACAACTCCCATAATCCCCAATTAAGTTGCCTATCTCTGCTTTAAGGGGTTCGCATGACCTACTCTATGTGCTGGAAGACACATAGGTCATGGGACCCAAACTGTGTCCCCCTTTTTATGGAGGAGCTCTACATGCATCATCATCATCATCATCATCATCATCATCATCATCATCATCATCATCATCTTAATAATGCTTGCATACTGCTTTATGTAACAAAATATCTAAGCAATTTATATGCCAAAGTATTAAAAATCACAATTAAAATACTCAATTACAATTTCAGCTACAACAAAAATAAATATGTAACAGAAACAATAAAAAAGTACACAAGTACAGCCTTTCCCAACAAAAGATTATACACACACACACACACGCCTTATTCATGTCATACCTTATTAAAAGATAAATGTCATACTTTATTAAAATATATACCTTATTTAGCAAGTTTTTCTGTGGTGCTACATTTATTTAATTAAAAAAAGTATTTTGTATTGCACGGTCAGGCTGATCCAGGCATTCCACTTTTGATGGCATTTGAGTCATCGTGTGCATTATGCATATTAGTAAGTTACTGCAGAGGAGAGATTTGACTGCTTGATTGTTCTGCTTTTCCTCAGCCTCTCACAACATCTCCTTCTTACAGAGGACAATTGTTTATGAATTCAGACTTGGAGCACCTTCCATTTGAATCATAGGAACAATTTTTTAAAAGCGCAAAAGTGGCATGCAGAGCATGGAGAAGAGGGGCGGCAGCACAGAATAACTCAAACAGTTAATATAGCAAAAATAAAAGACCCACTGGTTAATCATGATGGGTGGGTAGACATTTGAATAACAAATAAACTCTTTATGGATTCATCTATTACAATTTGCAGCCTGTTATTAGCACATGCAATGGACTCTAACCTGAAACCAGCTTTGAAACATGTGGAAGCCAGATGCACTCATTAATAATCTACACACAATGCATTTACCCATGTAATTACCTATTTGTTTACACTTCTATCTTGCATTTACATCAAGGAGTTCCAAGTGTTTAGCCATACAACAATCCTGTGAAGTAGGTCAGGCTGAAAGAGAGCAACACGGCCATATCACAACTGAGTGTGATTTGAACCTCAGATTCCCACACCTGAACCCATTGTACTCTACTGTCTTTCCACTGTCTGCTACAATTCAAGCAACCCAATCTAGCGATCCCTTTCACTTAGGTGTGCATATGATGCCTCACCACTACTACCAAGAGTGATCCTGTTCATTTCAATGGTCTTTTGAAAGCCACCCAGGTGCACATACATTGAGCTTTGGATTAGGGCGAAAAATGTCTAAACTGTCCTCAGTGAAGTCAGTAAAGGTCAACAATGACAAAAGTGTCCATAGATTTATGTAAATTCATGGTACACAATAAAAAAAGCTGAAGAACAGGATGCAATGTTAAGTGAATACAACTGTTAAGTCATGATTTGCCATCAAATCCATTTGAAACATACTGTCAGTATGGATACGGCATACACCAACGTACATATGCTTCGAAATGAATATCTTGAAATCTCTTTTATTTCATTGTCTTTCCAAAAGTCCTCCAGAGAACATTTTCCAATATGGTATTGTCTACCATGAACAATATTTCTTTGTAAGCAGGGAAGGGTCTTTGTATTCCACAAGAAAGAAAACCACATATTTCACAACTACAACCTTCTGTAACCTTCCTGCCCTCCTCACTCCCACACCCACACACAAAGACCCTCCTTAATTGTATTACTATTAGGCTGCCCTTCAACCCCCACTCAAATGAGGACAAGGCTAGTTCTGTATTTCATGGGATAACAATTTATGAGCAATTAAAAATGAAGAGACACAAAGCATTCATCACAGCTGCAGCTAGACAGGCAGTGGAGGTCAAAGGTTCCCGCAATGAAGTGTGCACAATATATTTTTATTTCTGTTTTCACTAAGAAGGAAACGGGTTAGCTAAAAATTATGGCTTGCCGTCTCCAGTTCAAAATAGGTGCACTTAATCTTTCAAGACAGTCCATTCTTGGGGCAGATGGGTGATGAAAGTGTGTTCACAAGCACGCATATACACAGAGAAAAGATTCTATATGGTATTGGAAAAATCAGAGTAATTATAAAAGGAAACCCGTTAGCCACTATGATTGTTCATAGGTAAGTGCTGCTTTAATGTAGTGACCAAGAGTGTGAACTCTGGACGAGGAAATCCCTGGTTTAGAACTTCCCTCAGCCATGGACTCACTGAGGCAAGCTACTACCTGAGGGAAGCTACTGTCTCTTACCTTTATCTCCTCTCCTCACATCTCTAAGCAATATGGATATAATAATAGGAAGTTGTGGTGGTAAGGATGGCTGGGATCAGGGTTGTTTCCACACCAGCCCTTTACTCTAAAATCACTATCCTATGTTCATTACTTCCAATGGGAAAGCCAAAAAATATAACAGCCAAACAATTGCATGCATTCCAGAGTTTCCTCTTGGCTGTTTTTTTTCAGACCTGACTTGTGGTGATTTTTGCCTTTTAAATTGAGTGTTACCTGTTTGCAGGTTCAGCCCAATTTATTGTTTTTCTGCTCAGTGCAGCAGGGGGATTAGTGATTTACAGTGCAATCCTATATATGTCGGCTCAGAAGTATGTTCCACTGAGTTTACTCCTAGGTAAGTGGGCATAGGATTGCAGACTAATTGGCCCGTGTGTGTGTGTGTGTGTGTGTGTGTGAGAGAGAGAGAGAGAGAGAGAGAGAGAGATATTACTGGTTTCTTTCCATTACTTTTTTCCCCTTCTCCTTGCTATTATAGCAAAATAGTGCTAGTCTGTTATAATGGAGAGAAAAGAGGGGAAACACAATGGAAAGAAACCAGTAGTTTCAATCTCTCCCCTCCAGGGAACGAAACAGGGTCAATTCATCATTAATTGCAAGAAAGCAAATAAGAAACTTTCCTGTTCTTTGTACATCACCTCAAGTGGAGGAGCGCTCAAAATATATTCTAAATAAATAAATAATAAAATAAAATTAACTTTGAAAAATACCTTTTCTTAATGGAACTTAATTGTGAGTAGACATTATAGCAGAATCTCCGCATGGGGAAGGGCATTGCTTAATAACTATCCAATGGTGTCATCCCACTAGTCCAAAGCTTCTGCCACTTGCAGAAACCCTGTTTTCACCCAGTCTAAAACCCAGTACTTAGATTCTGCTTGCACAAGCTGTTGTTCAAGGTGTTCCACAAGGTGTTCTGCAACTCTTTACATTTTCATTAGGTTAGGTGCTGGTTGTGCTACTTGTTCTGCTGGTGGCTTTGCAACTGTTAGTGGAACAATGCCAACTGTTGTAATTTTTCCACTTGCAAAATGTTGGTTATAACTCATAGGGTTATATTAAGAGCTATGTGGAACTTTCATTTTAATTCCAGCTAATAATGCAAGCTCCAGTATAGAAGCAACTAATCCGTTGAGCACAATTCTATTGGATGGAAGACAGAGGGCGCTGGTCACGGAGCCCCCTGTCCATCCTAAGCCTAAGCACCACTGGCAAGAGCCTGGCAGGGCAGGAAGAAAAGCTGAGGCTTTCTTAGCCTGCCTGTTCTCTCATTTAGCTATTTTCACTAGACAGGCCTTTGAGTCCTGTCTAGCTCACTCACCTTGCCTGGGGCAGGGACGGTAGTTGAAAGGCCTTTTGATCCAGTGGGTCCATGGCAGGGGTGGTGCAAGGTACCAAAAAGATTTGGGGCTCAGATCCACAGGTAAAAAATGCACAAATTTGCAAATGCTAATTTACATATGCTCTAAAGTCTCAGTCTCTCTCTCTCTCTCTCTCTGTGTGTGTGTGTGTGTGTGTGTGTGTGTCTTTAAAGGACCCTGTCTCCTAAGGACTCTCCTATTTGTAAAAAGGGATATATGGACAGGGGAGAGGAGGGCATTTGATTTCAGAAAAAAATATCAGGCAGAAAGCTTCAGGGGGGGCAGCAGGAGGTGAAGCACATGTGGGCAGAAAGCCAGCTAATCCAGGGGGATCAGATGCAACAGAAATAATCAAGGCCCCTGTACTTTTATTTCAGCAAGTGCCCATGGACAGCAGGGTGGTGGAGCAGATAGCCTCCCGGAGATTCAGGGCTCCACATGAAAGATTCGGGGCTCCTAGTGGGCCATTCCCTAACACCACCTCTGATCCATGGCTTCTCCATTCCCCTCCTTGCTCCACCCACTGGCACACCCCTGTCTGCCCCTCGCCTTCCTCTTCCTGAGATTGGAGCTCAGACTTCAGGAGAGGGAGCCACTGTGGAGCTTTTCTCAGCAGCTGGGAGGGGTGGGCTTGAAGGTAATCCCTCAGATTTCCCCCTTTGAGGTTGTAGCCCTGAAACCTCAGAAGGGGAAATCCTCAACACCCTATGGTCCTCAGACACTGTCTATGGGCCATAGGATGGCTCTCTAAAATATTCTCATTTATCATCATCATCATCATCATCATCATCATCCATAGCCTTTCTTCACTGAACCGTTGAAATTCCTAAAAGTATCTAATGGTATTAGCCATTTATCCAAAAGTGACTGCACATATTATTTCTTCATGTTTTTACATGCCTACACCTACATAGGAATTAATCATTATATTCTGGCCTCCTGATCCTACCAATTGGCTGAAGGGGTATCACTGCAAGCAGTCAAGGCCACTATGGTTGGACGATTGAGTCTCCTTTTGCTCTGATTGATTTACACATTTGCTTTTACACAATTCTGTTTTCATCTGATGTTAATTATGGATTTATTTATTTATTTTTAAAAAACACATTTCTCTCAAAATGCATATTTTATATATAGTTCAGTAAGATTAATATTGTGAGTTTACATACATTGTGTGAGTGTTTCTCCATATATATGTCAACACTGTTATTGTCCAAACTATCCTAAATGCTTTTGCAGAAGCATACGAAAAACTTGGTCTCTCACTTAACATCAAAAAAACCAAAGTGCTTCATCAGCAAGTGAAAGCTAACCCTTTGGTGATGCCATCTATCCAGCTTGGCGGGACAATACTGGAAAATGTCGATCATTTTCTCTATCTTGGCAGCTATCTTTCTGTTACAGCTAACACCGACAGTGAAATCCAGCATCGTTTGAGCTCCGCAAGTGCCGCGTTTTCTCGAATGAAACACAGAGTGTTCGAGGATCGGGATATTTGTAAGAAGACCAAAACACTGGTTTATGAAGCCATTGTATTACCAACTTTATTGTATGCCTGCGAAACATGGACTATCTATAAACGTCACTTCCACCTCCTTGAAAGATTTCATCAATGTTGCCTCCGGAAAATCCTGCGAATTACTTGGGAAAAAAGGCGAACAAATGTCAGTGTACTGGAAGAAGCAAAGACTACTAGCGTTGAAAAAATGATCCTTCAACGCCAACTTCAGTGGACCGGTCATGTTGTTCGAATGCCTGACTGCCGTCTCCCAAAGCAGTTATTTTATTCCCAACTCAAGGATGGAAAGCGGAATATCGTTGGTCAGTATAAGAGGTTTAAAGATGTTCTTAAGGCTAATCTAAAAAAATGCAATATAAACATCAAAAACTGGGAAGCTCTGGCCCATGAACGATCTAACTGGAGGTTGGCCTTTCACAAAGGTTCCATGGACTTTGAAGAAGCCCGAGTGCAAGGTGAAAGGGAGAAACGTGCTAAGCGGAAAGCACGTCAAACGAATCCTTTACAAGACCATCTTCCATCTGGTAACCTGGCTGTGTCCTCACTGTGGGAAGCTGTGTGGATCTAGAATTGGCCTCCACAGTCACTTACGGACCCATCGCTAGAGTCTACACAATCCTCTTTAGAATTTCCTCCTTTTATCCCGGAAGACAATCTTACTCGGTCACGAGTGATCGCATGATGATGATGATGATGATGATGATGATGATGATGTGCATTCGTTAAATAAATAGTTTTATGTGTTTGCAACATGAAACGTCATAGATATGCATGGGCAAAAATTGAATTTTTAATACATGTAGAGAGCAGAGAACTGGGTTATTACATTCAGAGAACAGGAATAGCCAGGGGATCACCAAATTCTGATTCACATTTTACTCAGGGGGAACAGATTTCATAATTCTGACTTTGAATTTGCAAGGATCAAATTTCTGAAGCATCCCTAACTATGATGCTGTTGA
The DNA here is from genome assembly GCA_021292165.1 of Shinisaurus crocodilurus. NCBI lineage: Eukaryota > Metazoa > Chordata > Lepidosauria > Squamata > Shinisauridae > Shinisaurus > Shinisaurus crocodilurus. Next base: position 117,629,675 of record CM037879.1, read on the forward strand.
GTTGAATGGTATCTGTCTGTATGATATTTGTCTGCCTATCCATTTAATCCAAACTACCAAAACCTGGTGCCTTCCCCAACCTGGTGTGCTCCAGATGTGTTGGACTACAACTCTTGGCATCTCCAAGCCAGCATGGCTGGCTGGCGGATGCTAGAATTGTAGTCAGACAGATCTGGAGCACACCAGGTTGGCGAAAGCTGATCTAATCTAACCATCTAGTGATTCTTTCACATCTGTAAAATGGATAAATCTGTGCAGCATAGATATGCTGATCGAAAGTGCCCATGAACAAAAGTGCACATGAATAATAATTTACAGGATGCTGTAAATCTGGCTTCCTGTTTTATAAAACACTTTCTAAGAACATAGGGTACAATTTAGCTTATCAAAAGTGCCCCTGGACACAATGCATTAAGCTAATGAGACATTCAGGTTCAGTTAACCAGGCGTACTGTTTACATCTGCCAAATATGATCAAGGGTATAGAAAGCCTTCAGTACCACTAAGTGAGAATTTGCATGAGAGAATGGAGAAAAGTGACTGCAGATCAACTCTTACATAACACTGAGCCTCGACAGCACCTGCAGCATGCACAGAAAAGCACAAACAAATGTAGCATTTTTTTTTCATGTAATGCATGGTTGACCTGTGGTGAACTCTTGCCACTGGAAAAGAGCTAATCTTAACAGACTTTATGCTCCCTAAAAGCCACTTCTTCTGGGATAATACGGAACTGCTACACAATCTACCCAGAGCAATCCATGTTTTTGAGCAACCAACCACCCAGACTAATTGAGTAGCAACTACATGTTTATCAAGGACCTTTCACATGATGCCAAAAGCAAATTTTGAAATCTACGAACATGGGAGTGAGAACATGTATTTGTTGAGCTGCAAAATAATAATTATTGTTGAAGCTTTATATTGCATTTAGGTGGTACTGTTTAAAAGGTCTAGGTTAAAAGCTTATGCATCTCACCTATGCTATCGTTTTGTATCTATTCATGAATCTCTTAGTACTGTAAATACATTCCTCACCAAACTGCTAACACTTTTCCACAGTACGGCTCCTTGTGTTCACCCCCACTTTCCTGTCTGAGTCCTTCCTTTCCAGACTTTGATGTCCCTAATTGTGGTTTTTCAAGATATGTATGTGTGACTAATGTAGAGTGGCCATGTGTCCTACTTTATAGAGGGCAGTCCTCTATTTGAAGGGCTGACCAATCCAAGTCTGATTTAATGATAAAGGACCATAAGAAGGGAGAGCACGGAGGGGCCTTGACGATTGAGTCTCCTTTTGCTCTGATTGATTTACACATTTGCTTTTACACAATTCTGTTTTCATCTGATGTTAATTATGGATTTATTTATTTATTTTTAAATAAATAAACAGTGAGCACCTGGATAGCAGAGTGAAAAGGTACACTGGTCACCTGGTGACAGCTTCCCTCACTATGGTATTTCTATTTAAATTATAGTAATTCTTTCTATAGTTGTACCTATATATACACAAAGGTGTATATGTAAATTTATGCAAATTTTCACGAATGCATTTCCTCTTTTTTTAGTGATGTGTGGCTACCCTTGCCTAAAGAGAGACTGGAGCAGCTCACTTCTTGCCCACAGCTACATCTCTTGTGCTTCCTTCTTCTGCTTCCCAACCCTGTCAGCCATGTCATGTCACAAAAAGTCTTGTTACAAACAGTGACAGTTAGTCATCTTTTAAAGACCATCTGAGGACATTCACTGTGGAAGCTAGACTGTGGCTGCAATCCTCTACACACTTACCTGGGAGTAAGCCCCACTGAACACAGTGACTGGGTTTGCACTGTGGCTTGTTTAAGCCATGGTGGGCTGTGGCGCATGCTGGGGCATGCCAGGAGACTTTTGAATATTCAAGCCTCAACCACGGCTTATCATTTCATCTAAACCTGGCAAGGGTGGGTTGTTGGCATGGTTAACAACCCACCCAGAACCCATGGGCTGTTTTAGGGTTGTGGGTGGTCTTTTTAACATTCATCCTGCATTTTTATGAAACCTAGCATCGGTCGCATACTGGGGTGGTAAAAATCCCCCAAAAAGAAGTGCCTCAGGCAAGGCAAATTTAGCATATGAAAGACTTTTGTCTTACTAAATGTTTTCCCCAGACTGTTAGGATCAGAATAAGAATGGATTTCAGCTTTCAGCCACTTCAGGTAACTAAAGACGTAATCTTTCCTTAATCCAGGCAACCTGCATAAGAAAAGCCAGGCATTAATGGCCATCAATTTGCATCTGAAAAGCCTGAGAAAGGCCTAAGGCCTGTAAACTTTAAATCAGCATAACAACACTTTCCCTCAATTGATTTCTTTTCTGTTTGAAGGAGGTGTTTGCTATTGTTCTTGGCTATCAAAAGAGATTAAGATGGCCTGTGGATGGCCTCCTATTGTTCCCCACTAAATGTTTCGGTTGTTTGGGATAAAAAAAATTCCGATAAAGTGTATTCTTATGGAGATTTCTGGGACCTTTTTTTTTGTCCCAGGCATGTTTGGTTTATAGAAAGAAAACTGTAAAAAGCAGGTGGCTGAAATCTGGTAATATTTTTTACTAAACAGTTTTAGACAATGTCCTAAAAGCACTTGCTGGTAGGTCTTATGTGTAATTACACAACAAAATGTGAACCCGGGGTAGGTAATTATCCTGGAAAGCAGTTAACCATGCCAAAACCCCACCCTTGCTGGGTTCAGATGACATGAACTGTGGTCATGGCTTGAATATTCAAAATGGCTGCCCACACTGCAACCCACCATGGCTTAAATAACCCACCGAAGGATGCTTGATTTTGTGAATACAGATTGGCTTACTTCTGAGTAAACATGCCTAGGATGGCACTGTATGAGTCTTCATCATGCATCCCAAACTTTCAAGTTTATAATACAGATTTGTCTTATGGTACTCTCTTTTTTTACATTGGCTTTTGCTGCGTGTTTTACATAGCTATGTAAATGAAACTCGAGGAGAAAAATGTGTGAATTTGAAACAAAACACCTGGCAGCAGGAATAGGACTGACAATAGTATGATCAACAAGTTTGCTGGAGTGATTAGGATGTCTACCCTTACAGTCATCTCCAACCTGGTGCTCTCCAGATGGGTGGGGCTACAGCTCTCATCATCCCCAGCCAGCATTGCCAATGACCATGCTGGCTGGAGATGGTGAGACTTGTAGTGCAACACAACACATCTGGATAGCACCAGGTTGAGGAAGAATGACTTAAGGTATATATATAAATAAGTTCTCTTTTGTTAATGATATTTTTAATAGTATCTTTCTTCCTAGTAATAATATAGTTAAACCAAACAAATGAAAACGTAAATTCAAAGAAGGCCAGAAAATACAAGACACATATTATAACCAAAATTGAAAATTGTCTTTCATTAAGACAGATCTTCATAGAATGCTTTACAAATTTCATACAGAAATCAAGTCCTTCCAAAAAGATGTGTTGACTTTAGAAACACTGCATTGAATAATTATTGTTTATATATAAAAGAAACACAAACCATTTGTCAATAAATGAATCCGATTTTGTTTCAAACCAATGGTAGTTTATTTTAAGTACAGGTTGTACAGAGCCTCAGGTCTGATGAAACAGAAGGTCATATACTCTGTAAAGAGCATCTCATGAGCACAGAAATTCAACTCTTGCATAATGAGCTCATCATTTTAGGGTGAAAGGTCATGAGAGATTATGGTGTAGCATTTATATATCTTGCTTCCCATAGCAGCTATTCCAAGGATATTAAGAGGAACATGTACATTGTTCTATTTCCAACGAAAGAGAGAGAGAAATTGGTATATTCTTTTTGGGATAGAATAGTCAAGAATCAAGATGGAAAGATGACGTCCAGCCTATAGTATATTGTTTCTGCCTTGATGAGAATAAAGAGGGTCCCTCCTTGTGTGCAGGACCTCTCCACGTGTACATTTGTATGCCTGGAGAATGCTTTCCAACACCTTATGGAATGCCCTCCCCCCTGGGTATTCAGGTGGAGCCAACTGCGGCGGGTTTTAGGCACCAATTGAAGACCCATTTCTTTACCCAGGACTTCCCTCATTCATGGTACTACCCAGTTTGTTTGTTAGTTATGGTGGTTTGAGTATTTGATTTTAATGTTTATTTTATAACATTTAATATGAATGCTTCTGTATTTATTATGATGTATTTTAATGTATGTTAATCTTTCTTTGTAAAGCCCTTAGAGATTATTATTTTTTAGATATCATAAGCAGTTTATAAATCTAACAAGTAGATAGATGATAGATGACAAATAGATGTTTGCCAGGGGAAGGTGTCCATAGTGCGTGCCAATGGTTGTGGGTAGGACTAGCCCATGCAGCCCTGTCACCCCGACTGCGCATGTATTCAACTTGTCATTCCTCTTACAATAAACTCCTTGGGATTGTGGATTCTACCTAGCTTGAATTTCATTTTCACCTCCATCCTGCCATCTGTTTGTTGGCAGTCAGAATCGCCCCGTGTTATAAAAGGGCATTCTGCTAACTGGGTGCAAATGTTTCTGTTGAAAATTACAGCATGAGTAATCACAGTGAGAGGTTTAGGTCTACAGCAGTTATACAGGTACTTTTGCATTTCCTACATGCCATTTTTTATCTTCAATTCTCAAAGCTCCAATCATTTTGCCAATGATTTCCATGAATCTTTCTGCTTATCCAGAAATGAGTTATTTCCCTGTGCATGAATCTTGCAGAATTTGCATATTGTGCACGTTCTACTCCTTGAAATGATGGTCTATTGTTTGTTTTAAGCACATTTGGAATTCCAAATGTAGAAAAGACTTAGTCCAATTAGAGAATGGCTTTCACAATCTCTGAGTGGGATTTGGTTCTCTTAGTAATATTAATTTCTTTTTTTTCAAATAATTTTCTTTATTACATACATTATATAAAACATATAAACACACACACACACAAAACCTCACACATCCATATAACTCCAAAGTGCACCCATCACCACGGGGCCAAAAGGTAATTGTATCCACATAATCCATTATTATTCAGAATTCCAAAAATACATCATATCTTGACATGGCTTACTCCCTTTTCCCTTTAGTAAAACATAATCTAAAAATGGTCCCCATATATCCTTAGTAATATTAATTTCTGCCTGAAGAGTATCTGAGTTAACTTAGGAGCACTATCAGTAGCCAAAGACTGGTGTGTATTCCACTACGATGGAACACTGTTGCATCTCACCTTTCATGTCCACAATTAATTGCCTTTTTCTTTTCTTTTTTACAGAGGGCAGAAACTGTCAGGGCCAAAATCAGGGGCTGGTATCATCAGGCAGCTACTGACAGCCGATGCCCCCACTACCACCCCCTGACTTTGCCTTAGCTTTCCCACAAAGAGCTGGTGGGATGTTTGGACTTGGCTGGGAGAAATCTCTCTCTTCCCAGGCACTGTCAGGTGATGGGGCTGTTTGGACATTTGGTGGCCACTACTCTCATCATCTACAGGCACTGAGAGGCGGAGGGCAGGGGATACAGGAGGACGTGTGACTGCAGAAGCCTGAGAGCCTTCATCTTCAGGCAGCTGGAGAAGCCAGTGGTGAGAACAGAGGGGCCAAGAAGCTGCTAAGGAGCAGCTTAGAGGATAAAAAGCTTCTTTTCTGGGTAGGTGGGGTGTAAAAATAGCCTTCAAAGGGGACATTTGGTGTCTCTTTCTCTTCCTTGGAATGGGTTTGCTTGGGGAGCTCAGATGGCAGAGTCTGGCTGAGGGACCAATGAAGCAAAGAAGAAAGGAAGAAGAGTCAGGGAGGAGAGGACACCAAGGAGGAAGTGTAGAGTGATCCATCTCATTTTCTGGATAGTTCATTTCCTGGTTCAGATTGAGGAGTCAGTCATTTTTAAATTTCCCCTGGGGCACAAGTAAGAGCTGCCCATAGAAATAAATGGATAAATTCAAGCTGTTAATGTAGCTGTGACATTAAGAAATGGTAGCAGCAAAGAGAGGCATTTCTGCTCTTTCTAACTTGGGCTTTATCTATGAGGAAACATTTAAATGTTTTGAGGTTTTCAGTGTTTTAGAAAATAGCCCTGCCAATGCCAACTCCAAGGATATGCAGTTCATTATATTGCTGGCTGGAAGGAGATGTGGAGGATAGAAAGGCTTATGATAATCCTTCTGTATAGTTCATGCTGAATACTGCAGGTCAGTGGTCAGGCTGAGGGCGTGGTTTACAGCAGCTCAGCAGTGTTGTCCAGTGCTGTTATTATTCTGGTGTTTCAGATTGGTTGTTGGACTGAGAGATTAGCATACAACAACTCTGCCCTGTAGTTCCTTGTCATAACTCTATTGCTGTGTGTGTGTGTGTGTGTGTGTGTGTGTGTGCTTCATATCCAGTGTATAGAGCAGTGTTCTCCAACCTTGGGTCCCCAGATGTTTTTGGCCTACAACAACAGCTATGCTGTCTGGGGCATGCTGGGAGTTGTAGGCCAAAAACATCTGGGGACCCAGGTTGGAGAACACTGGTATAGAGCTAAGCTTTTCAGTAATTATTCATGAAAATCTACGAGCAGTGTACAAACCAGTGTTTGGAAAAATTCCTAGAAGACAACTTTGGCTATGAAATGGTCACCCACTGCATTTTACATATCCAGATCAGTGCAATGCAATCTTATACACATTGAATCAGAAATAAATCCCACCGTGTTTAATGTGGGACATGGCTTACATCCTAGAGAGTGAGTTTGTTAGGAATGCCACCTCAGTGATTGAATTTCACACAGTATGAAGCATTTAAACACTATCAACACACAAATACAGGGTAATCAGTGAGACAACACGAATGTACACTTTGCAGGGCCAGCCCAAGACATTTTGCTGTCTGAGATGGAACAGCAAATCCCCCCCCCCCGCACTTTGCATAGTGCCCAAGATTGACCAAGTGATTTTTTTTCATACCTTAGGCAGAAAACCCACTAGTGGGTGTAAAAAGACAATTAAAAAACTAACAATTCTGCCCTTGCTCAGGGAAAAGACCCTGCTGTTTGTTTGTTTGTTTGTTTAAGTTAATATGTAAGGGGCAGTGTACATTGATAATATGATGATGATGATGATGATGATGATGATGATGATGATGACGACGTTCCGTCAGGTATTGTGGTCCTAAGCCGTTGTTAAGATCTTCCGGGTCCAGAGAGGGTTTCTTCAGGAGTGGTCTCACCACCGCCTGTTTCAGGTGGCATGGGACCACTCCCTCTCGCAAGGAGGCATTGATCACCTCTCTGGCCCAGCCGGCCATTCCCTCTCTGCTAGTTTTTATAAGCCAAGAGGGGCAAGGATCCAGAACAGACGTGGTTGCACGAACCCGTCCAAGCACCTTGTCAACATCCTCGAGCTGTACCAACTGAAACTCATCCAAAATAACTAGACCAGGCTGTGCTCCGGGTACCTCTCCTGATTCTACTGCTATAACATTGGAGTCTAAGTCCCTGCGGATGCAAGAGATTTTTTCCTGGAAGTGCCTAGCGAATATATCACAGCGAGCATCAGATGGGTCGATGATGTCCCTGGGGCCAGCGTATAACAGGCCCCGGACGACCCTAAAGAGCTCCGCTGGGCGGCAGAGAGATGTTTGGATAGAAGCAGTGAGATGTTGTCTCTTTGCCACCTTCACTGCCTCTAGGTATACCTGGCTATAGGCACATACCAGGGCTCGATTGCATCCACTAGGAGTTTTCCTCCACCTGCACTCAAGCCGTCTCCTGTTTTGCTTCATCACTCTCAGCTCCGGGGTATACCACGGAGCCGTACGAGCTCTGCTACAGAGAGGGTGCTCAGGAGCGATCGTGTCAACCGCCCGGGTCATCTCCCTATTCCAGAGATTGACCAGAGATTCGACAGGACCGCCAGCCATATCAGCCGGAAAACCCCCAAGGGCCCTCTGGAAACCATCGGGATCCATCAGCCTCCGGGGGCGGACCATCTTAATAGGTCCCCCACCCTTGCAGAGGGGGAAAGCTGCCGTTAGCCTAAATCTCAGCAGGTAGTGATCTGACCATGACAAGGGGACCGATTCAAAGTCCCCCACCTTCAGATCACTATCTCCATGTCCGGTTGAAAAAACCAGGTCTAGAGTGTGCCCTGCTACATGTGTTGGGCCGATGACATGTTGGGACAGTCCCATGGTTGTCATGGAGACATCCTTTCCATCCAGACTCTGGCGTGCTGCGGGAGAGAGAGCCTCTCCTCTCCTGGAGCTTGCTGGACTCTGGACGTGAGCGGTGGGGGGACAACGGTGACCCAGCCCAGAAGCTCCGAGTCCCCGGTGATGAGAGAGGAGAGGGGCAAACAGTTCGCTCATCACCCAGAGCAGAAGGGGAGCCGTCAGCGGAGGAGGAGGCCCAATAGCTGACCTGCTGTGAGCACCAGAGGGCACAGGAGGCAGCGGGCGAAGTAGAGCGGCCCATCAGCAAAGCACCACTGGCTGCACTGCGGCCCCAAGCACTGCAACAAGTGATGCTCCTCAAGCGCCTGGTGGTTGGGATGGGACGGGCTGGCCCCAATCCGCCGCACCTGCCAAACCACCATTTGAAGCAGATGCTTCATGAGATGGCTGCCTCAGACACCTGGGTTCAGAATCATAAGAACATAAGCAGTGCCAGGTCCAGTTTTTTGAGGGGCCTTGGACAAGACTTCTTAATTGTCCACTCCCTCAGTGGGCCCTCTCCCCATTATCACCAGCTGCTCTGTCTTGCTCCTCAACCTCTTTCTCCTCATTGCTACCACTTGCTTGCTTGACAAGCAGAGAGCCAGTGAGCAGGCAGGCAGTGACACCGTGGATTATCTTAATTACTGCCACTTTTCATATACGTCTAGTTTCTTAGGCGTATTACAAAATGTTAACCATGTTTTATTATAGAATTTTAATTGCAGCCCCTGAGGAAGAAAAATTATTTCTATGTTGGGCAGAATAAAAGGTTTTTTTTCCAGGTATCTGAGAACTTTTTCTCTTCTGTTTTGGGAGGTAATATATAGCCATCAAGACTAGTACCATGATGAACAGCCTTATCCTCCATGAATTTGTCTAATCCCCTTTTAAAGCCATCCAAATTGGTGGCCATCAACACTTTGTGGTAGCGAATTCCATAGTTTAGCTATGCTCTGTGTGAAGTACTTCCTTTTATCTGTCCTGAATCTCCTACCACTCAACTTCATTGGATGACTCAAAGTTCTAGTATTATAAATTCCTAAGCATCCCTAAATTCTTAAGCATCCCTTAATGCCTAACCATCACTAGTTCAAATAAAACAGTTCATCCCAAGGCAAGCATAGATAGGTTGCAGACGAGATGTTAAAAAATAAAATTAAAGAAGGTGTGTTTTATGTTGAAACTTGCTCACTCATTGAGACTCTGCACAATTTTTGTTAATATAACATGTTTATTAATAAGCAGGGTTTTATACACAGCTTGCTGGCAGCATTCTAAATACAGGTCTGCAGCAGGGTTTCTCCTAGTCCATGGAAAGAGATGGAAAGGGGAGGAGAGCGGCAAGGCTGTACTTAAAGGGAGCTAAGTGCCTGAATAAAACACACCATGATTTCACCCTCGCAGGTTGTGGATCTGAGGGCCAAGCAGATATATCATTAGTCTCATGATTGGATGTTGCATACCCGTTTCCCCCCTTACCAACTAGCAGCCATGTTGGGTGGAGGATAAAGTTTGGGACTGCCATAGGTACAAAGAGTTAAACCCCACTTCAACCATTCTGTAGTCCTGATCTAGACACCCACCCACCTATTCACTATTTAGTAAAGAAAAATCAAGCACATAAAGTACAATCATGTGATTTTAACACAGCATCTGCTTTGGCCCTGAGAGTGGAGGAAAGACATGCAGAGAAAGGCTGCTTAACCCCTTCCCTCTTGTTCTTTTCCAGCTCAAAATCATGCCCCCCCCCGCTTTTTCACCAGTGAGGAAAGCTATGGAGTTGCCATAGCTTCCTCACAGCTTTCTGCTGCCAGGTGAAAAACAGTTTTCACCTGGCAGCAGGTGGATGACTTTAAGCCAAAAGACAACAGGAAGGGAAAGAGTTGGCAGCCTCTTCTTGCCTACCTTTTTCCTACTCCGATACATCTTGCTCAGGCTGTTCTGAGTTGTTAAAAAAAAACCCCAACAGATGAAAGAATGATGAGACTCCAGATAACATGTAGTTTGAGTCATAATTACTAATAGAACAATCTTTGTTTGCATGCATTTCAACTCAGCAAATTCTTCTAGTGAACAATTACTTTTTACTTCTTCTAACTCAGTTCATTTTGCAAGAAAACAAAACCTGAAACCTTCTTCATTCCTCAATTAATATTCCAAAAGGTTCATCTGAAAGATTTACGATTGGTTGTTGGAAGTTAACACTAAGGATCTGCCAAGTTATACGAAGGCCTGGAACAAAGATTTTGACAGACAATTAGATGAACAATGCTGCAACAGTATATGGAAGAGTGGTCTGCAAATTTCAATTAATGTCAACATCAGAGAAAGTGCTATTAAATTTTGAACTATGTGATACCTTAGTTTCAGACAGGCTGGCAATGTTATCTGGACAGGAAGGGGGCTTTGTTGGCAAAACCATGGCCAGCTTGGTTTCTTGTTTGATTTGTGGAGGAATTTCCCAGAAATGGGACGAGGGAGGTTGGTTGCAATAAAAGGATTTGAAATTATCATTGGCCTCATTGTCCCTTATGACCCAGTACTGAGTGTCTTGAATGGGTGTGGTGATCATCCTTTGGTTTTATTGAGTAAAGAATTGATACTGATATTATTTGTGACTGGTATGGTTTGTAGCTGCAACTGTGTTGTAGATTTTAGTATTGTCTAGCCCAGATGTTTGATTTCTAGCATTTGTTGTTTTTTATATATATTCTGCTGTGTTATTACTGTTTGTTTGTTTTTAACTATATGGGATTTTATTGTTGTTAGCCACCTTGGGAGGGCTCCTGCCCTGAAAGGCAGCCTAGAAATATTTTAAATAAATAAATGGGCAATCCAATGGTCCCTGGGAGAGCAGGATATTTCAGAGACCCTTCCCAAGGTCACAGACACTCCAACCTTGGTAGGGGGACTCTGAGATCCAATCCTTCCCCCACCCCCTCACAGCCATCATGGAAAGAGCTACGTTGCCTGCTTTCAAGGTTGTGGAAAAGCAACCTTGGACTGCTTTGGGGAGGGTGAAAAGGGGGCAGGGGAGTGGGTGGGAAGAGGAGAAGCCAGGATCTGAAGTAACCTGTGGTCTCTCCATCACATCTCCCTGTCCAGCACCAGTGTTTTGCCACAGGATCCCCAAAAGGGATTGGCAAAGGTTCTTTGAGGGATTTTCTGACCATAATAAATACTCCTCCAGGAAGTCAAAGCCAAACATGTTTATTGTAAAGTTAAGCCACAAGTACAACAATGCTACTCCCAGTTCCCTGATGGAAATCCCACCCCTTAGCTGTACAGTCACTGTTCAACCAACCCGAATGCTAAGTCCAGCAGCTCTCCGCCTGGGTATTGGGCTTCCACACTAGGCTTCTGCAAGGCTCTCTGCACAGCGTGCTCTGCTCCTCCTCGCTCCTTCCAGTTCTTCAGTACTCCACATGCAACCGCCACCAACGACCACCGCCAACAACAACCACCTCAGTCTGCACTTGCTCTTCTTAAATAGCACCAAGCTTCTTGGATTGCAGACCTCGTGCTTCATTGTTAGCACCTGTGCTGTTTGCAGTGTCATCCCTCTGGCCAGCAGCCAGATCACGCGCAGGTGAGTTGCTCTTGATTGCATGTTGCATCAGCTTGGCAGGCAGCCAAGTAATCAAGGCCAGTTGCTGATTCTTAAAGCAAACCTACTTTCTTAAAGCAAACCCAGAGCATAGAGGCAGAAGACTGTACAACACTCCTGTACTCCTCGCCATCTTCCGCGACTCCCAGTACAACCAGTAAGTAAGCTAGATGGGCTCAGGGGTCTGTCTAGCTGAGAGGTTTTTGTTGTTGCTGTTTTCATTTTTTGAGGAACTGGAGGTGAAATCATCTCCGTTCTCCTCCTGCCCTGCTGGCTACAGCATGGCAGCGCATAGGATTTTCAGAAGCAATTGAGCTCGGAGGCTTCCATCTAACAGGCTGCAATCCCATCAGATTGGACCCTTCATAAATAAAGACTGCCAACATGACTTTAGCTTTAAAATGGAAAAAAAAAACTTCCCGTATTTCCTAATATAGCCCCAGTGGGCAGAAAAAGGCTGGGACTAATTTGCAATGGAGAATTTAAAAAAATATTCAATAGCCAATGATATCGGGCAAATCCTGCTGGTTTTATTTTGGTTTTCAAAAGAGCCCCAGCTGAGAGAATTTATCGTAAATCCATTATTCTCCGCAATCTAGTCAGGGGAAACACACCGAGAAAGAAACAATCTTCTATGGGTGTATTCATAATCCACAGCTAGATAAGGAAATGAGGACGCAAATGGGTGCTGCTTATGCCCTTCCTCTGCACTACGCAGCTGCAAGCGGGGCTGAGCATACAGAGCAGAATTGCACCAATCAGGTTTCCAGGCAGGGGAGAGACAGCCTCAGTGATCCACATCCTACTGAACAGCTGATGCTCATGACTGCTGCTATTCTAATAGGGCTCCACATATGCACAGTTGCATATGGGCCATTGATTATATACACTTGAACTAATTCAAGTGTACTCTAACTAATCTTTGATTTGTAATTATAATTTTAATTTGTTTACAGTTAATCTTTGTGGATTAAAAAAAAAAATCTTTGGCTGTCATACGCCTAAAATACAGAGAAAAGTATTTCATTAATAATGAGATGGTATATTACCCTGTTTAAACTTCAAAGAATAAGTAGTGATTACAGTGCCACTCGTTGGAAAAGCAGGAATAAAATTGGTACCTTTTATCAATTATGTATGTCCAGCTACAATTAACTTTTGGATTATTATTCTAGAAAAATCTTAATTCTATAACCATTCTACAGTTCTATAAATTTGATTCTAGACCCTTTGTTATTTTTACTCACACATACTAAAAATATAAAGACAAAATGCAGAGAATGAAGCTGCCATCCTATACACACCTGTCCCATTGAACTCAATGGGGTTTTCTTCTAAATATACCCATATAGGATTACACTGTTAATTTCAGATATGGTGACAACTGCTAGGATCCTCTACATAAAATACTGGCGAACAGAGAGAACTCCAAATGTAACTGAATAGGAATAATATATATATTTTATTTATTTAATACATTTTTATACCGCCCAATAGTCGAAGCTCATATAAATATATATATATATATATATATATATCATTGATTAAACTTATTAGCTATATGAGAATACAAGAAGGGAGGCAGAAAACACCATTGCTTATCCTTTAGTAATGTTTGGAATGATAAATTATGTGATACTGACAGTGGACATATTTCATGTATTTTTTTAGGACATTATAATTATAATGTGTAAAAATCATGTTGATGCTGCTATACTTGTTCTTAAAATAATCATAATCTCACATCACTGGTAAGAAATGAGAGGTCCCTAAATTACATTGTTTCTATACACATATTGTTCTTGCTGGATCAGAGTGACTGTCTTCCAACATTTGTAAAGGCTATTTTAGATGTCAATACAGTATAAAAGAATAATCGCCCTTCCATAGCCTTTGATCTTCAAAATGATGGGAGTCTTTTCTGCTACAGCATATATATTTACTGTGTCTTACAAGCAATGCAATAACAGCCTTTGCGCTCTCTTTTTACATCCTGCATGAGTTTTCTGTGTTTGCTTGAGAGTTGCAGCGTGATCAAAAGAGATTAAATAAATCAGCAAGCACTAATCGGAAGCCATTATGACAACTTTTCTGCTCAAATGGCTTGGCAGCATCTATCTGCTGACTTAAATGCAAACAATCACAGGCTTCCAAACTAATTATGGAGCAGAACATTGTAAGGCATAAGAGATTTGACAGCTATCATTACAAGGGGGGTGGGGGAGAAAGATGGAATTTATTATGCAAATGGATAGAGCATCTACCTAATGGAAATAGTAAAGTATGAAGGTAAACTTCAGTACTGGAACATTGATCCCTTCTCGTTTGTATGTATATATTTTAATTTTCCATGCTTAGGAAGCTGCCTTAGACCAAGTCAGACCATGGTCCAACTTGTTCAGTCCTGCAGCTTTCTAGGATTTCAGACCGGGTTCTTCTCCAGCCCTACCTGAAGATGCCAGAGATGGAACCAGGGACCTTCTGCATGCAAAGCAGGTGCACCACCACAGAGCTTCAGCTCTTCCCCAGCCTTACTTCAGAGCAAGCCACTGAGAAGGGGGCTTGTGGTTCTTGAAGACTTCACTCTCTCTAGGGGAAGTAACATGCCAGAGCTTCCTTATGACCAACTCTGTGCTCTTTCCATTGAAGGCCTCATTAAACTGCCATCATGACTGAGTTCTAATACTGATGTGATTAACTGCTAATTCCTCCCACTGTTAGAAACAGGGAGCAACTCAGCCCCTCTCACTGTTACTACAACTTCTTCCTGGTACTGCAACTGAGAATATTCACAAAAGAGAATGTTGATAAGAACTTTTGGAAGCAAGTTTGTCTCAACTCAAGAACTAGAGTAATAAGCTAGAATGAAAGGGTGGGACTGCACATCAACATTTATTTAAAAAAAGCTAATCTAGAGAAGCCAGATATGTGCCTGTGGGAAGCTTGTACCTCCAAGGGGTCTCGTCCTTTGTGGCTGCCCCCAAAGGAAGGCAAGCATGCAAGGGCCCAATGTGTGGATGTGCAAGTCACATCCTGATGTTGACATAAAAGGATGGGGCTTATTATATGCCAGCCCCACCTCACCAGCAACACACTTGCCTTTTGGTCAGCACTCAGCCACCCACCAGGTATATGCAGATGCTGGTAACCCGAGGGGCTGCATAGGGATTTTGTTGCTATGTGCTAAGATTGGTCAGAGGTGCATGTTTTTTTCACCTGCTCTGTACTGATTCTCTTGGGTAGAGGTGAGGGGGGCAAAGTGTCTGTTAGAGGTGAGGTGCTTGGAGTTAAATAGGTTAGGTTGGTCACAATGAGGACAGAACAGTGTATGTAGAGTGTATAGCCACGAGTCATCAGCAAGCTCCCAGAGGCTCCAAGAAGGCAAAGGGGTTTCCTGTGAAAACCCTGGTTTCCTGGCAGGGCTGTGGGATTTGGGGGTGGGAAAAAGCACCCCTTTGGGGCCTGAGTGGATCACACACTGAGAGACATGGGCCTAAGGGGGATGTGACTCATGAGCACATCCCCAGCATGTAAAGATGTAGCCTTCAGGATGGGGAGAGTCAGAGCACTATCTCCAAACTCCAGGCCATGGGGGGCTTGTCTGTATTGGCTAACACAACAATGCCCGCATAGCTATTTCCCACTGCAGATCTCCTTGTGTAAGTTAATACAGTTGTGGCCCTAGTTTACCCAACTCATCTCTTTCTTTCTGGCTGTGGTTGCAAAGGTAGGTTTGCTTAAAGCCTGGTGGCCCTAACTCATGCACTTATCCAAGTTAGAGGATCCAAAGAGTTTAAAATGCATTGAATTTCTTTGTTGCATGTGAATCAGTGTGTGTATGGGTGAGAAGAGCAAATCTGGAGCCACTTAAAAGGCTCACCACCATATACGTAAGCTCAGTACCACAAAGAGAGTCTAAGTGTGCCTTAAAACAGGAGCCAGCCATTTTTTGTACTGTGGGTGGTGAGTCCAGCTTTCCCCCCACCATAGAACAATCACTGAGGTTCGAGCTTGTCAAGATTCTCCTGTTTTCACCTCTGAGTTGGGTTTGTTTCATTCCCGTTCCCAAATGTGGGCTTTTCCTCCCTTTTTGAACTGAAAAGTGTGCACCTTGGTGCACCTTTTAAAAAGTATGCACCCAAAATGCACACTTTCCCCCATAGACTAAAGCAAGAAAGTGCACATTTAAAAAAAAAGAATGCACACTTTTAAACACAACTTCAGGAACTTGTGAGCTCTTCCAGAAAATGTGCCCCCATTCACGTTCATGTTCAGGTTGTGAATGGGACAAATTCAAAGGAAAAATGAAACCAAAATAAATGATAATACATCCCTACTTTACACTGCAAATGAGAGACATACATGCCATTGGTTTCCTCTTCAGTTCTGTCCCTTTTTGCATCCTTCAAGCACCTTGTTTACCTTTTCATTATTTTAAGCACCACTTTTATGTTTATACATTTAAATGATCATACAGCACCTTAAAAAAATTATGCAGAAAATCTGTTTGGATGACGGGGAGAAGATGGGTTTGTGGATTTCAGAAGCCCCAGCCAATCAGCACAGTTCACAATTTGTTTCAGCTGCACACGAGCAGAACTGGTTTTCCCTGAGGTCGTTGTGAGTGGAAGGGTGGGGGGAAGTCACGAGATAGACACAGTACTTTGGTGTCAACTTGGGCCACATTCATTTAAAACAGATCTGCAAAGGATGGGGACAGTGCAGGCTTCTACTCTCTACAGGCAACTAACCTGTAATGATATCAGGCGAAACATCCAAGCCCTGTAGGGTGGTGTCTGTCCACTTGCCACCACCCTCACTCTAAACCATCCCAGTGTAGGGAGGCCGCCTTCCCATGTCATCCCCTCCTGGGGACAGAAAACTCTGAGTGGGCATGGTGAGTCAGCCTCAAAGGCAATCATACCTCCACACTGGGCCGCAAGACCCTGAGCATGAAGCCTCTAGAACTGCTAGTGACCATAAAAGTGCCTATCGGATGCTCACCGACCCTAACCCCAACTGATATATACCCACACCTACCTGCCTAGATGTGACCGGATCAACCTATGAACCAATTAACCGATGAACAAACACTACCCTCCCTTCTAACAGGGTGGAGTAGGCAAAAAAACAAAAAACAAAAACAAAACAAGCAGCCCTCAGCCAATCAAGCTGCTTGCCAAGAAATTCTACTTGGCCTCCAAACGGGTGACCAGGTAAACCCACAGTGCATACAAGGAGGGAGGGGGCCAAAAGATCTAAAGAGGGTGAGGTTCCGTGGGCTAATATTGCCCCGTAAGCCCCACCCCTCACCCGGTATGACATGCATGCTTGGCACGCTGCTTGGGCCCGCCTGTCTCCCTTCCCCCACCCCCGCAATATCCTTCCATGCCCAGACAAGCTGGGCACGTGTGAAGGCGTATCCCAGAAAGAGGATGGTACATCTGACGACAACATGGTCTAAGCTTTCATAGCTCTGCGAGTCTTCTTTTTTGGTACATCTGTACTCTCCCGGAGAGATTCCTTAAAATTGCTCACTGTTTGGGAGGGGCAGGAGAGAGAGATGATCAGCAGTCCTGTGAGCTACCTACGGTTTCATTTGGCTTTTATTTAATCACTCCAGTTCTCAACATCGGCTTCACTTTATCCTATGATTAATTAAGCAATCGTCTCTTTTTAAAGATTTATTTCCGTTTTGTGGAAAACTGAGGGCATGGTTTTTAATAAAATCATAAGATATATGATCAATACCCACAAATGCTACAAAAATATTGCAGGTCGAGCAATGAATTTTAAATCAATCATATATTTTTAATACCTTCTAGACTTTCTCTCTCTGCTCAAGAGAACACCCACAGATAGATATTATAAAACCTGCAGATTGTGTGTGTGTGTGTGTGTGCGCACACACGCACACACACGCAGACACACACACACACACACACACACATGCTCGCACACACACAGCATATATAAAGGATCTATAAAGACTAGGGAGTACCCATTACATTTCATTTTAACCTTTAGTTATGTCCTTTTTAAAATCATATCACTGGAAACAATATATTTATTAGTTTGACTAAGTAATTAAATTACCAATATCACCTTATAGATTGGGATTTTATTCAGATTTTACCTGTTTGGTTTACTTTATTTTTTGAAAGCACTTGGCCTATAATAATGTAAAACAACAACAACAACCCCATTGTATATTATTTTCTGATAAGGAAACATAAACAATAAAAATCAGAATCCAATATTAAAAGCAACAATAACAGTCAGTTTGGCAAGGGACAATATTACAGAATCTTTCCCAGTTTTACTGACAGCTGAAGTGAAAAAAGGGTTGGATCCAGACTTAGCCATACATAGTCATCATCATGACTAAGTTAAGTCCCATTGATTTCAATGGATGGACTCCATGTATGTCTAAGGGCTCTTCTAGATGGGTCTTTTAAGGATTGGTTTGCCTTCTTTGCAAGATTGTTTGGGCTGCCCGCACAATGTTGGCTGTCTCCTGCAGTCATCCCATGTTTTTCCTGTTTCTCCCATATTATATCACACCGCTAATTATTTTCTGAAGTGGAATGATCTGCAAACAAGCAAGCAAACAAAAAAACAACAACAAAAAACAGTGGTGTGGCCACCTGATTTGGGGAGCTTGCATTGTTTTCTGTGTGGCTGTGATGTGTAATGTGACATCACTGTGGGCGTGTTCTCGTGGCTTCAGGCCAGCCAGCTGCTGTGTTTCTCCTTCACAGAAAGCCGATGGCACCTTCTACTCTCTCTCCACTGCTGCTGCTGTTTTGTTGCTTCATTTCCTCTGCTCACAACACACACACACACACACACACACACACACACAAACTGGGCTACTATGAGGTGTAGGGGAAAAAAGATTTGTACAGAGTTTTTTTTTTTTGTTGTTCATTCCCCCATAAGTGTGCAATTCTGGAAGATCAGGGGCTCACTGCTGTGGCTTCCTCCACACTTCCTGATTAATTCTTAAAATATTTATTTTAATTCTTAAAATAAAACAGTATTTTAAACTCACCCATGCAAGTTTAGCAACAGGGTGAGGAGGCCAGAGCAGTCAACTCTCCCCTCC
Organism: Shinisaurus crocodilurus; assembly: GCA_021292165.1. Classification (NCBI taxonomy): domain Eukaryota; kingdom Metazoa; phylum Chordata; class Lepidosauria; order Squamata; family Shinisauridae; genus Shinisaurus; species Shinisaurus crocodilurus. The sequence continues at coordinate 117,648,604 of CM037879.1, forward strand.
CTTCTCATAGCAAGTAACTAAATAAATAACCATAAATATAAACAAATAGGTAAAAATAAATTGCCCACCTTCTGCTAGTAAACAACTTAGTTTTCCAGGTAAACAGACCCAATAATAGCAATAAAAATACAGTTAGGAGGGAAGAAAGCCAGCAGGCGTGAGTGCCACATGTATGACTATCTGCAGTTGGACAGAAGCTGTGAGTGTGCTCGGTGTAATCAGTTCCTGGCTCTCAGGGAACAAGTTTGTTCCCTTGAAACCAAGGTTGCTGACCTGGAGAAGCTAAGAAAGGCAGAGAGCTTGGTGGATGAGATCTTCAGGGTCCTAATAGCGGTGTCCCAATCCATGGGTGACAGCTCCTCTGCTGTCATGGAGAATGGGGGTCTCGGAGGGCATTATTCCGAGGAAGGGGAAAACGATCCCTTAGAAGGGACCCATTCCTCAGAAGATGAACAAATATCCTCTCGCACCGAGGAAGTGCCTCCAGGGAGTGGGGGGCTCGTGGTAGTGGGAGATTCGATCAATAGACACATAGGCAGCTGGGTTTGTGATGGGCATATAGACCGCATGGACGGCATGGTAAATTCCCTGCTTGGTGTGAAGGTTGCAGATATCATGCACCGTCTAGATAGCTTTGTAGATAGTACTGAGGTGGAGTCAGTGGTCATGGTCCATGTTGGTACCAATGATGTGGGAAAATGTAGTTATGACTTGTGAGGTTCTGGAAGCCAAATTTAGGTTGCTAGGTAAGAGGTTGAAATCCAGGACCATGAAGGTGGCTATCTCTGTTCCACATGCAGGGCCAGCTAGACAGGCGAAGCTGAGGATTCTCAATGTGTGGATAAGACAGTAGTGCAGGGAGGAGAGGTTCAGATTTGTTAGGCACTGGAGAACATTTTGGGACAAGCCTGTACATGAGGGACGGGCTCCCCTTGAACCAAAATGGAACCACACTGCTGGCACGAAGCATAAAAAAGGTGGCAGAACAGCTTTTAAACTGAACCTTAGGGGAACGCTGACAGGAGCTGGGAAGTATCTGGTTCGAGTTAAATCATCCCTAGGGCACGAAGATGAAAAAGTTTCTGATTGCCCAAATGTAGAAGGGGAGGAAATAGGCCATGAGCATATGGTGAAACATGATAGCCAATCAAAGAGGCCCAAGTGCCATAGCAGAGGATACACATGCCAGAGATATCTGTGGAGGGGCACTGTGTATAGGTGTTTCTATGCAGATGCTAGAAGCCTCTGAGCCAAAATGGGAGAGTTGGAGTGCCTGGTTTTAAAGGAGAAGCTAGATACAGTGGGGATTATGGAAACCTGGTGGAATGGAGAGAACCAGTGGGATACAGTCATTGCTGGATATAAATTCTATAGGAAGGGCAGGGAAGGGCGTACTGGAGGAGGTGTTGCTCTGTATATCAAAGAGGGCACAGTGTCAAGCAGACTAGAAAGCCTAAAAGGGGCAGACTCTTCCACAGAAGCACTGTGGGTGACAATACCTGGCTCCAAAACTAATTTAGTACCAGGAACATGCTATCATCCTCCAAACCAGAATGCTCAGGGTGATCTTGAGATGGGAAATGAAATCAGGGAGGCCTCCAAATGAAGAAGTGTTGTAATAATGGGTGACATCAAATACCCCCACATTGACTGGATAAATGCATGTTCCAGTCATGACAAAGAGGTTAAACTCCTTGATGCCTTAAACTACTGTGCAGTTGGTCATGGAACTGACCAGAGGGGAGGAAACACTGGATTTAATCCTAAGTGATATCACCCAGGACCTACTACGAGATGTAAATTTGAAGCGACAATTGGAAACGGTGACCACAGTGTTATCAGAGGAAAAGGCTATGTTTGCTGATTCCTCCTCCCTCTGCAGCCCCTGCAACACCTTCCCTACTCTTCTGGAGGGTCTTGCAATTTCTCCAGAGCAGTTTTTCAGGGGAAAATAAGGAACTGCGGTGGGGGGGGGGGAGGAATCAATGGCGATAAACTCCCCCACCACTCCACCAGTAGAAATGCTCTGGATTGGAACCTTCTATGGATTGATGGAGCCCTTCTGTCCATGGAAAAAGAAGCTCAATTCAAGCCATAGACCCTACTGTAAGATATCAGTCCAGTTTCTTAGGTGTTTGAATACATCATTATTCATAGGAAATCGATGCAGGGAATTTATAATTTGTCTGAAGTAAAAGTTCAGCAATGTTTGAAACAATTTGCATGAAAACTTTTGTGGATTTCTTACCACAAAAGGAAAATGCAGCTAGAAGTGAAAATTTAAATATTAAAGCTATATCCCTCTTAAAGAAAGAACATGTTAGTTAAGTTTATTGAAATGTGGGTACCATGAATTTTAAATGTAAGAAGAGTCAGTCTGCATTAAAGGATTTTGTTTATCCTTTCTAGAAGTCAAAAACTTGAAGAAGCCTTGAATTGCACCATTATGTTTTGGGTGTCGCCCGGATTGCAGGGATAGACAGAACAATTAAGACTGCACAAGATTCTCCATCTCTAACAGACAATAGGAATAGGATTCTCTTTTTCCTGGAATGTCAACCCAGCCACTCAGGCGAGGCGAAGAGAATTTCTTCCACTTTAAAAATCCTTTGTTCAGGAAGTAGCTACGGCCTACATTTTGTAACCAGCAAGCTATGTGCAGTTTTCACCACGAAGAATGATTTCTGAGGAGCAGCTGTGACCAAACAACTTTTGAGAAAGTGCAGAAGCTTAAATAAGAACAGAATATTCTTGAAAGTCCAGAAGCAGGCAAGTGACTGAAGAGGAAATTGTTTGAATGGAATGTGCTCCTCTTTATTATTCAGCAATTGATTATACTGGTCTTTCTTTTGGTTTGGTGTGTGAATGAATTACTTTTTATATCACCATAAGTGCCTTTCAATTCGTGTATTTCTTTAACTTATATAGCAAGCAAGCATTCTTTAAGATAATGAAGCAACAGCATGTAAATTGATCTAATGCCCCAGTTCAAACACTTTCAATGGAAACACTTGTAGGGCTGAGCAAAGATGGCCTCCCAAAATTCTTCACCCTATGAGCAGCAAAATTGAGTGTGAGGGGATTACACTGTGTATTCTCCAGTGTTTGGGGTGATGCTTCCTTCAACAACATTTTATTCATTTATTTTATCTATAACATTATTTATGAGCCACTATTTGACCCCAAAAGGGCCAACAAAGCCAAATCATGAATTAAAAACCTTAAATTTTTGGAACAATGAATTAAAAACTTTATGAATTAAAAACTTTAACATACATTTTTAAAAAACAAATTGATTGCACGAGTGGACTTCCGACTGAATGAATGGGACTTTCCCTTTCTCCTCATTAATGCAGGGTTTCCTGACCCTATGGAGCACATTTTGCTGGTGTGCAGGGGGCTGCAGGGGGAGGGGGAAATTATTCAATTGGTGGGAGGGGCTAATTGGATACAACCCAATCGCATACAAGATTAAGATCCAGAAATTAAAAAAAGAGACACATCCAAAAGCCATTTCACCAAATACCATCCAGGTGAGGGAAATTCTCCAAACGTTTGGGAGAGTTCCAAAAAGAATATTCACAGAAAATTTTCCAGAAAATAAATTTCTGAGAAACTTCAGCTTACCTATACACAGGATAGCCAGGTGCTATCCTACAGATTATATCAGGGAGAGCAAGATAGTATGAAGCACTGCTGTCTTCCATCTAGAGACATGTGAAAGATTCCCTCATTCAGTCAGGCAGGGTGACAAACTTACCCCAAGCACAGTTTACATTGCAGAATTTACACAGAAGTGGACCTACAACACAGTCCTCCCATGACATTGTTTGGTACTGTCTGTCACTTGTACAATGCCCCTAAATTTCAGCCTCTTATCACATACCATTTTCTTTCTGGAAACAAAAACACTCCTGGGGCAAAAGATATCCCAATAATTTATTGGTTTATGCTCTAAACAAAAGCAATGCACTGGGATGTAAAAATGTACATTGGGTTCTCCCCCCCCAACAAAATGACGACAACAACAACAAACCCCTTGTCTAGGGAGGCAGGTTGTTATGACAGATAATTCTGGGCAATAGATTCCCTCAAAGGAGAGAGGCTGACCCCCACACTCTGTCAAAAGGTTTGGGATCTTTGGCTGGGGTAAAGACGCAGCTGGGTGAAGTACGAGCTTTGCCCTTTAACACTGAACATACATACAAACACACACACACACTGACATAAGAAATAAAGAGTTGTTTTATTTAAGATGAAATATAGAGCAGGTACAGTATCTTGCTTCTGGTGGTACAATAAACCCAATGACTTCAGGCAGCAAAATACACTTACGCTATTGCAAGCACACTCTATAATTCTAAGAGAAAGGAGTCCCTGTTTACCACCCTAGTAGCCTTATTATAGTGGTGTTCATGTACCTGTGGGGGGGCTCGCCTCTCCGCCGTTGCGATTCTCCGTGGCAGCGCCACCCTGCCTCGTTCTTCCGAGCAGCGCGGAGCGTTCTCCGCGCAGCTCGAGCTGCCGCCGCCAGGCGCAACAGGACCAGCATGGGCGGCATGGGTGTGTGCCTCTCCACAGCGAGCCACCAGAAGAAAAAGGTGAGCCCGCGTGAGCCTCGCACGAGCGTTAGCGGGCCCGACTTTGGCCCACTATGCTCGCGTGAGGTGATCAGAGACATCCCTAAAAGGGGTGGAAGAAAGGCTTCCGTCTAAAGGATAGTGAGAGAAAGACGTTCCGGTTACTATCTTGTCCATTGGTGGTCCCTGAGGTGGATCTCCCAACCGTAGTCTACCGATGTGCGCGTCGAGCCTCGAGTGGCATAGCGGACCGAAATCGGCCCGCTCACGCCCGCACGAGGCTTGGTCAAGCCTACCTTTTTCCATCGGCGGCTCACCTCTCCGTGGCGAGCCACCCGCTCCGCCCGCTCCGGTCCCGTCATGTCACTTCCGGCACTGGAAATGACGTGACAGGACCCTGCGCAGGCACGCTGGACCTCCTGTGCCATGTACTGTGCCTGCACAGGGTCCTGTCGCGTCATTTCCGGTGCCGGAAGTGACGCGACGGGACCGGCAAGGGCAGCTTGAGCGGCGTGGAGAACTGCTCCGCGCTGCTCAGAAGATCGAGGCGGGGGCCCTGCCGCCATGGAGAGTTGAGGCGGCGGAGAACCGGGACCCCCCCCAGGTTCGATCCCACCGCTACCGTAGTCCCATGGAGGCAGGAGGTGATCAAGAGGTCTGCGTCTCAAACACGCCAGCGTGCTTAGATATCTTAGCAGCATGACTCTCTCAACCCTCTCCCAACACACCTTCCCATTACTCAGACCTCAGCTCTTATATCTTACCCTGGGTTCCTGGCTACATGACAGCAGCAAGGGTCTCCTTTGTTTCCCTGATGGTCTTAATCACTGCTAATAACTCTGTCCTTTGTGTGTGGCTATGGCCCTTGATGGGTGTCATAGGGGGAAGCCTTTGCAGGTACCTCTTACCTGATTAGTTTAATCCTCTGAAGGAGTCCTGTCAGGGCTTGTGGCCATCCCTTTTTCCAGGGCTGTTTCAGTTTCTTTTCAGGAGTTGCTCTCTTATCCCTTCAGGCTATACATGTTAATCTGATCATCACAAGACCCATCCGCTTCCCTTTCATGTTTCCTAGATTCCAACCCTCTCCATTCAAGCCTTCATTTGCATCCTCTGCGCCACTTGAAACTGTTCATTTCTCCTGAACCCAAGCTTACCCAGGCTCTGTTGGGGCCTGTTGGGGCCTTCCCTGTGAGCTACAGTCATAGCCAGATGATCATGACTATATCCACTCATAACAAGACTTAAGTAGTCTTGTTGTCAGTAGCAGGGATGTTGAAGAGTCCTTGGTCTCGAGTCACGAGTCGAGTCACGAGTCTTTGGACCCGAGTCTCGAGTCCGAGTCCTTGGTCCAAAATGGTGACTCACGAGTCACGAGTCCTGAGTCACTCCCAAAACTGACTCCACGAGTCCCTATTAAAATCAATGGGGTTTCCCCCCAACAAAATAAGGCTACTTCAGATGTGTGGCTTAAATAAATTCTAGGCACAAGTGTGCCTTTTTATTTCAAAACTCTGCAACTGATTTTGGCAAGAACAGACCAGGCAGACAAACCCAAAATAACCAGGCAGGCAGAGGAGGCAGGGAACCCCAAAGCAGGCAGGCAGAGGCCTTTGTCTTGGACAATTCAACTGCTGAACAGGTCAAGAAGAGACCAGGCAGGCAGAGGAGGCTGGGAACCCCAAACAGGCAGGCAGAGGCAGCCAAACCCAAAATGTCTGACCCTAACCCAAACCCCCCACAACAACACATCAATCAAAATAAATCTCAACACATCGTTGGGGCTGCGCTCCTGGTAGCTGTCCATAGTGGCTGAGCAGCGGCGCGCCTCGCTTCCATGCGCTCTTCACTGGTGATCGCGCTCCTTCTGGCACAGCCAGAAGACTCGTCAACAGCCCAGGGATGTTGACGAGTCCTTGGTCTCGAGTCCCGAGTCGAGTCTCGAGTCCCATTAAAAATATTGGGACTCGAGTCCGAGTCGAGTCAGAGGGGGGACTCAGTCCGACTCACGAGTCGAGTCCTCGAGTCCGAGTCCCCATCCCTGGTCAGTAGTTGGCACAAGCCACTGGGGGAACATTTACCTAACCAGAGACAGATTTCTTATGGTGTTAGAAAAACATGCCACGCAACCTAAAAGCATTAGTTTTTCATAATAAGAAAGGTTTGCTGAACGTTTTACCTTGAAAGCTTATGTTACTTCTCTAATATTTGTAATATTTTGAGTTTAAAACACACTTCCGATCTTGTAAACATCTATTATATTTCCCTCAGAAACACACAGCAATGGAAGCCCAATATGCTGAAATAAATCTTTAAATGAAACAAACAAAAACAATAAAGGAGTTTGAAATTTGCACCTTTATTTAAGCTTTATTTCCTGGAGAGATATAAACATCTGAGGTATTTAGTCATTCAGCCCATCTCCTTGGTTTTTTCTCTTTTCCATTTTGGTGACAGTAACTGCCTGTAATTCCCTGTTAGGGCTTCGCTGCGGGACCCAAGAAAGTCTCACAATAAGGTTTTGACATTAGAAGTTACTTGAAGGTTTCAAAGAACCCATTATGATCTGTCATTCTGCAAAATCATGTAACTAATATGTACATTTTTGCCATTCTGTCATACATTAAAATGTATGCTTCCAACAGTCTTTTCTGACAACAGTGACGGTGCTATTATTGAGAAATGACACACATACCCCCATGCCTTGAGGCCACTTGAAAACTAAACCTAGTACAAATTATGGCTACTTTTCCATTAATGAAAATTTCTCACCAGGAGCACATTATAGCTGTTCTCTGCTGCCTAACTATGCTCACTTCCCAAATCATTCTCATGTCCATAAATGTATTGGCTGGAATATTGACTTCTGAAAATAGCTTTGGGCTTTCATATCCAAACAACATACTTTTAGGGCTGCCACCTTTGGCTTTCCTGAAACATCAACTGGGGAAAAAATCCTATGGGCATTCTCCAGTTTTCACGGTGACCCTTCTGACACAGTAGGGTTATGATGGGCGCAGAGGATGGATGGGAAGCCAGGGGTGAAGGGAGTTGCTGGGGATGGAAAGAAAAACTGGAAAGAATAGAATAGAACTGTCCTCTTCCTCCCTGTTTGAGGATCAATAGTAGAGGGAAGTTGTGTGAGTAGTTACTCTGGGGTGAGTAACAGTGGGCTAAAGCAGAGACATGGGGGAGAAGATCATTTCCTGTGCAAAGTACTGTGCAATGTGCAATCTTTTCCCTTTCCAGTTGTAAGGTGTCAGGGTGTGTGCCTTAAATGGGGGGCACCCAGCAATCAGAACTCTGTGATCTACCTCCTGTGCCACCAGCACTGTCTCCTCCACAAATGTGGCTTAAATTTAGGGATGTGCAAATCAGGAAAACTTGAGTTTGTCCAAGGTTTTTCCTCCTCAAAGGTATTTCCTCCTCAAAGCTTGTTCTGACTCCTGTCTGTATCAGATTGTGAACTTTGGTTCTCCCCCCCCCCCGAAGATATGTGCACATGTACACATCAATTTTCTCCCATTGACTAAAGCATGTTTGTGTGCATTTTTCAAATGAGCACATTTTTATCCTCGCACATTTTTCAAAAGTATGCATTTTTTAAAATGCTTTTGTTGTTGTGCGAATCACATGGCAAGCTCAGGAAATGTACAGACTTCAGACTACAGATTGCATTTGAGTCGGCGTTCGGTTCCAGCTGTTGCAAATTGGTTACATTTTGACATCGGTCAAAAATGAAATGAAATCAATTTCTCACCCATCCTTAGACTAAGCATTGTAGTGCAAGGGAGCCACATAGACTGCTGTAATTGTCAGCTGACCCTACAAGCCAGGCTCAGCTGGTCTTATAAAGCCCTGACCTCAGAGCTGACCTAGTCTGACCAATTTGCTTTATTCTAAGCTGCTGCCTCCATAGCAGTCTCTTGGTGCCTTGCCTTGCTTCCCATGTCTTCTCTGGAACTGAGCTCTTGGCCCCTGCCTCTGCTCCCTCAAACCATGATGATGTGCTTGCTCCAGCCTCAACCTTGCCTGGTTGGGCCATATGCTTGTTGCAGCACCTGACAACTGAGAGCACCCCCCCCCTACTGAGGCCTGACTCCAGCCTCCTCCATTCACTACCAGCAACCCCTTTTCTCCTGGTTTCCTGTCCTCTGCCCACATAGCTACATGCTTTACTCCTTGGCACAGGAATGGAAGATCTGGATCATCTCCCATTTTTTAAAAAATCGAAACCAATTGCCTTAAAGGGCAGTATCCAATACTGTCACAGGACTTGCATAATCCAACACAACTGCAATGGCATTAGTGCTTGCTAGGATAAGAGGGGAAGTGGCAGCTTACCACCATAATTCAGCAGCAAATTGTACCATCATAATTCAGAGGCAAATCACCACTTTCCCTCTTTGCTGAGCAAGTGCTAAGGACATTGCACTAGCGTTAGTTGATGCTAGCACAAAATCATGAGCATTAGTTGACACAAGCACCAAGTCATTAGCACTAGCACTGTGACATCATTGGAGACTGCCCATGGCAATTAAAAAACTGGAGCCACTGGTAGATCACTGGCAATAAATAAATGTGGCTGTGTGTCCTGCTGGCTTTCGGTGTAAGTTATGCTCCCTGATCTCTCCTATGTGGTAAAATTCTTCCTGTCAGAAAGGATTTGATAAGCTCATCTTTAGCCTATATGAGCAGTGGCATATTTCCATGGTTGCTCATGGAAGGCAAATATAAATTAATCTGCAGGTCTGCCTTTTGTTATTAACAGCCCAATCCTAAATGAGACTTCCCATATGGAAATATGCCACTGCGTAGGACGGCAGCCTTAGGGTTGGTTTACCCCACCCCACCCTAGAGGGGATGACAAAATCCCAGTGTTTATTGGGAAACTGTCATTTTTAGATGTGTTTTGGCTTTTGAAGATGATTGAACTAGTACATATTTTGCTAGAATTTGTACATCAAAGGTTTTACGATGGACAAATTTATGTAAAAACAAAAGTAGTTTTGGGGCACCAAAATAAATGGATTTTCATGGGTTTAGCACAATGAAACTCAATGCATTTAAGCTTCAAACAGATTCACTGATATACCAAGCTATTCACTTAAATAAAAATGTTTTAATTTAGAACAATTTAACCGTGTGTGTGTGTGTGTGTGTGATTGGCTTAAATCCAGGAACCGTGGCTTAAATTCTGTTTTCTGCCAAATTGCATAATTACCTAACTGTAAAACTGTTGACCTTTGCAAATGCTGCAGCTAGACATTGTCAAAGATATTCAGAAAATCATACTACTGATTGCTATAATGACAACAAACCAATGTTGGTCTGCACTGCTGTGGCTTCATTTGTTTTCCTTTCCTTTTTGAAACCAACATATGATTTCGTTATAATTCCATTACCCTGACCCAGATCTACTTTAAGGCAAGTTAGGCAAAGAAAGGGAGACACAATGACATTTAAGGGACACGGAGAGGTAAAGATAAAATCCTCTACAGCTTCTCCCACTTCCACATGGTACCCTAGGGATCTTTTTGGCCCAGTGGTGTACATGTGAAGGTGCATCCAATCTTAGACCTATTCAGAATAGACCCATTGAAATGAATGGAACTTAAGTTAGACTAACATTGGCTCCAACCAAAGGGAGGAAGAATTCCACATAGTCCAGCTGTCCCAATATTTATCCAAGGCAATTCCTGTTTGCTGCTGGTACCTGTCCCTGGTAAATTACAGTCCTTATTTACCATATTTTACTTTTTGGGGAGATTGTGGGGTACATTTTTTAAAAAATGGATTACACAATAATGCTTTCCTTCCTTCTATCATTTGCATAACTGCCTATCCAGAATGTTGCTGAATGCATCTGAGTTGCAGCTATTCTATAATACCTACAGTCAGATCCATTGTAAGATGTAATATTCAATTAGACATTCTTGAGTTTTACAAAAGGACATTTATTATATGATCAATTTATTCATGCACCTTGCTTCAAAAGCCAGTGCAAGACAGACCATTGCAAAGTAAATGAAAGCTACATACAGCAGTGGAAGAAGAACCTATAGGAATGTGTTATGGTGCTTGTGTGGAAAGGTTAGGGGGTGCTTAGGAAGCATTGCCTAGGGGTTAGAGTAGGGTTGGGCAACACGTAGCCTGTGGGTAGCCCACAGAGCCACCAAAATTGCCCACACCTGGGTTTGAGTGTCAGACTAGAAAAGGGGAGACCCAGGCTTATATCTCCACTCAGCCGGGAAGCACACCAGGTGAGTTGGGCCAGTCATTATTTCTCTGACTAACCTACCCCACAGGGTTATTTTGAAGATAACTGGAAGGGAAGAACTATATACAGTACCCTGGGTTCCTTGGAGGATGGGTGGGATATGAATGCAAATAATAATAATAATAATAATTATAATTATTATTATTATTATTATTATTATTTGATGATGATGATGATGATGATGATGATGATATAAATTCCCTATTTTTTATCTATAAAATGTTGGAGGGTATGGGTTCTGTGTAAATCATCATCATCATCATCATCATCATCATCATCATCAATAAATATAAGCCTAGGCCAAAATTCCTCACCAAGTTCCACCCAAATATTCTCCCCCTTGGATAACGGAAGGCAATTTTGTATTCATTTCAGTGGGGAGTAGGTTATTATCCAAAATTTGAGGTGGGGTTGCTGCTCACATTCCTTAATTTTACAGTTGGCCAAGAGTTTTCCATGTTTTTCTTGCTTTTTAACCCCCCTCTTTTTTAAAGCCCCATGCTGCTCATGGCAGCAGAAGCCTCTCTCAGCAGGTTCCCACCATCCACACATCCTGCGATGCGTTGGGAGTGACACCACATCACGTGGACATTTTGTTGCTCCCAGGCATTCCAGGAAGCTGCCAAGAGAGTCTTTCACTGTTGCAACAGGTCAGGTCACTGCTGAAGTTTAAGCTGGTCGTGCTTTTCTCCTTTTTCTTCTGTCTCCCAATTTCTCTCACATTTCATCTTAGTGGGGGAAACTGTTGTCAGGTGACCTGTGTGCCTGCTCAGTCCTGCGCTCAGTTCTCTGCTAACTGTTGATGGGGAACTTCAAGGCCCGTCCTGCTCTCCATTCTATGGTCCTTGATCACTAAACCGGACTTGGACCGGACAGCCCTCCAAATAGAGGCCGTCCTCTGTAAAGCAGGACAAATGACCACCCTAGTAGACTTTTAAAGAAACACGATGTGGATAAATTCTGCTATGAACAGAATTGGAAAATCATGACACTGGAATGGAAACTTGGAGCACCTATCATGACATGAAATAAAGGTTTGGGGAGAAGATGCACTAGCTCATTTGTTCTGAAATTTTTATGAATGAACATTTGCTGTTGGAAGGGAAAACAACATTTTGAATTGAGTGGAGGGGAGGCAAGATTAAAAAGGGTATCCAGTGTTTTATATTTGCTCCAGAGTTATCTGTGAATATGCTTGTACTGCCTATTTACTAAAGTAGGGACTGTAGAAGCCCAGTGCTTCTCATTTTAAAACAATCATTTATGGATGTTAAAGTATGCCTGTGAAAGCAGAAGTGTTCGGTGTCAATCAAAGCTAATCACTAGTACAGGCAAAGAGCTTTTGTTGGCCTCCATGCTCTAAGCTGCGCTTCCACATCTGTGTTTGAAGAGATTAGAGAGGTGCTTCATACAAGAACTGTATTACTTAAAGCTGATCGACAGTATTTGGAATAAATCATGGGAGGGGGCAGAAAAGTTGAGTGCCAGAAGGAAAGGCATGGCAAGCAAGACTGAAACGGACTAAAGCGAAAGCAAACTTCTCTCCCCTTCCTTCGTCCTCAGCCCTAAAGGATAGAGAGAGGTGCACACTTCTCATAGCACCACCACAGCCTTTCTCAACCTTGCGCCCTCCAGATGCATTTGGACTACAACTCCCAGCGTCCCTGGTCTTTGGGACAGATCTGTACACTTCCGGGGGGGGATCTTCGTGTGTTGTAGGGTGTATTAAATCTCTCTTCCCTCACCCCCCCTCCCTTTCATCACTCATACTAATAGGAAACCCAGGTGGTGAGTGCTGGATAGGATTGTAGAGGAAAGAGGACTACTGAGAGACCAGAAGGAGGCATAGCATGTTCAGGGGCACCCCAAAGTTTGTGGTAAAAACTGGGGTCATCCACTGTGCTTAAAGGCAACTCTTTAACAGCCACACTGCTTACATACACTGTGAGGCACAGCCGGTCCAGCATCAAGGGTAAACATGGTTGGGCACCAGTTGAAGAAGGCCCACACCCCAGCAGGGGCCCACTGACAAGAGCCCCCTAGACTTGCTCCTCCTCTTCACCACTGCAACCTACATGTTCACCTGCCTCCCGCTGTGGCCCAGACGATGGTGGTGGGGAGAAGGAGGAGCAGTAGATGCCTACTTGCTTAGTGTCCCTCTGCCTGTCAGGCAAACAAGTGGTAACACAATGATGAGAGAGAGGATGAGGAGCTTGTTGAGAGAGAGGATGAGGAGCAGTAGCGGCTGGTGACACTGGCAGTGAGAAGGTAGATCCACTGAGGGAGGGGGCCCTCCCAGGCTGTCTTCTCCAAGGGCCGTCAAAAACCTGGAGCTGGCACTGAGGCACAGGCTCCCTAGAATCCTGAATGGTCCCACGAGTTCTGGAAGGCATTTGTATTAATCCAGACTAGAGTTCCTCTATGGTTTGCCTACTCACATGAGAGCAACTTCTAGTGATTCGATTCAGTCAGAGGACAGACACACATGCCATTAATGTAGAGTACATACATGCAGGTGGCTTGCATAATACCATAAGGTTTTAAGTAGGTCGGGAGCTTCCAGCTTGCACCTACCATAGGACCCTTTTCCTCCCAGATGTCTTCCAGAACAATAAAATACATTAGATAAGGTACTAGAGGGGTGATGCCAAGAAAATATACATGTACAAAAGCTATTATTATGGGTGAGTTTCTCAGAAACGCATGTGAGAATCCTTGTGTAAATGACACTTAATATGGATAAGACTGGCCTGGCAGAAATGTAGCTGGGTTTTGCGTATGCAAATAATAATGCTATTAAGTAGAACTGGGACACAGAGCAGTTCATATAAACTGGAGATAGCTATGTGAAGAATCATTTGGTCTTAGTGAAGGATAATCTAAAATACATTTTTCAGGATGATAGGGACATGGAGTAAAAAATTATTGGCACTTAGCTATTCTTTTAAGAATTGTTTCTAGGGTGAAATGAAAAATTGCTGTCCTGTTGCATTCTTAGAAGATATCTTGTGATGATAAAGGCTTTCCAGGCTTTCCCCCCAAAGGGGGAAACAAAACAAAAAAGCAACAATTGGTTTAAAATTTTGTAATCCAAAATTGTTTCCATTACTAGCAGCTCACACAATACAGAGAGTGAAAGTTCAGATAAACTCTCACCTCTTCCAGGTATTTTAGAGGCTAGCTCATACATGCATAACACAGAGATATCATTGTACAATGACGTATCACTTTATGTTGCAATAGCTAAACAAGTGAAGTGGTGTGGAACAGCTCTATTTCTAGTGTTTGATCTATGCTGTCTGCTGTACACGTGCAACTTGATGATGGCTGGAGTCCTCAAGTGATAAACATACTTGTCACCCTAAGCCTTAGGCTCTAAGGCAGGGGCCCTCAAACTTTTTAAACAGGGGGCCAGTTCATTGTCCCTCAGACTGTTGGGGGGCCGGACTATAGTTTGAAAAAAATATGAAGAATGGATCAAGTAAAAAAAAAAGGACTCGGGTCCTTTTTTTTTTACTTGATAAAATGGAAGGTTATTATAAATTAATAATAAATTAATAATAAATTAATTTGCTGTCTAAAATTGAAATACATTAAAAAGGCATAGAAAGGCTTGATTTGCATACTGAACATATTTATTTGTAGTGCAAAAAAAAAACAGGAAAAAACAATACAATATTTATATTGTGTGATTTTAATTCAATTATTTTTTTTTATAAAAACATTACTATACTGCCTTTTGGCCCACAAGAGGGTCCCTAAAGGTAATGTACTACTATTTAAAATATTGTTATATTTTTTAAAAAAATTGAGAGCATTTAACACAAATAAAACAAAGCCAAGCAGTCAAGTTTAAAACACACCAAAAGCTTGGCAGAATAAAAATTTCTTGACCACCTGCCTGAAAGAGTTCAGAGAGGGGGCCAATCTTCTCTGTTTTTATTCTTACTTTTAGATCTTGGTTTTAAAAAAATTGAACTTGAACTTCAGTTTGAAAGGAAAGTGGGGTAAAAATATTCTAATACTGCAATCCTGTTTCCTGGGAGTAATCCCAATTGAACTCAGTAGGGCTTACTTTTGAGTAGACATGTCTGAGCTCTGGGAAGTGGGGCGGGAGCCATCCGCTCGCCCGGAGCCCTGCAGGGCGGGCGGCAGTGCCTGGGCCAGTGTCTCCTCCGGTGGAGGCGCGGTTGACCCGGCGGCGGGGCACGAGCTGCCCACCGGCCCGGAGCCCTGCAGGGCGGGCAGCAGCATCACGGCCAGCGTCTCCGCTGGAGGAGGCGCAGCTGAGCGCCGGGAAGTGGGACACGAGCCGCTCGCCCGCCCGAAGCCCTGCAGGGCGGGAGGCAGCGTCAGGGCCAGCGTCTCCGCTGGAGGAGGCGCAGCTGAGCGCCGGGAAGTGGGACACGAGCCGCCCGCCCAGAGCACCGAACGCTTCCACCGGCGGCGGCTCCCCCCCAGCTCCTGCCCCCACAGCTCCTACCCCCCCGGCTCCTACCTGGTCCTGCGCGCCGCCGGAGCCACTGCTCCGGCACGCTGGAACTCCGCCCACGCTCTGTTTTGAACAGAGTGCGGGGGTCCAGCACGACAGAGCAGGGTCCCGGCGTGCCAGAAGTGACGCGACGGGACCAGCGCGGGCAGCGCGGCCGGCTCTCCACGGAGAGCAAAGATTAATTTGTGAGCCCGTGCAGGCGGCGGAGAGCCCGTGCAGACACTGGAGGGCAGCCGCTGGGCCGGATGGAAGGGCACGCCGGGCCGCATCCGGCCCGCGGGCCGTAGTTTGAAGACCCCTGCTCTAAGGCAAACCACCTTTACTACCTGATGGACAACTCTGTCACCCAAGTTTTTCACATTTGTAGCAGTTTTACCAGACAGCATAATCTTTGGACTAGTGGAGTTCAGAAGTGTAAGTATGGGAAAATGTGGACCAGCAAATCCTACCATCAGCCTAAATGTATTTGTTTCAAACAGATATCTACATTTCCCTCATAGCATCACATATGCATGTTTGCCACTCAGTACTGCAGCATGACAGCATGCTGGCATGCTGGAGCATGCTGGTGAAACACTAATATGATACTGAGAGAGATATACATCCACATGTGAATCAAACCCAAGGGCCAATTGATGTTCTGACCAATCTGGCATGGTGAGCCCAGATCTGGCCCAAGTTGTCCCCTTGGGAGCTACTTAAGTGATTGATGATTCTCCCTAAGCGAACTGTGCAAGTCAATCAGTCCCTTTTAGAGAGCTTTGCCATGGTGTCGTAGGTGCAGATATTGACCCTGATGAAGCAAGATCACAACCATTTTATGATGAGCACCATTCAGCCTAGATATGTTTAACCAGTATTTTCAGAATGCTAATTTGAGTATGAAAACTGGATCCGATAACAATAGATAATATATAAGAGGCAGCTGTTGTAGTATAGTGTCTAAGAAAATAAGCTGTCAACCTGCAAGTCTCATCCCACTACACCCTTTCCCCAAACTGCAATACGGGCATAAAAATAATGGCATACCTTAGAAGGTTATTGCAAGGATTAGTGAAATAACATATCCATTCCAAAAGCACGATGCACGTGGATCAAGTAACAATTGGACATTATTGCAGAATAATTGTTATATAATATTCCGTACCACATTTTCCTTCTATTTGGCAAACATGCATTTTATTGTTTAGACCTGCCACTCTACCTGTTTTTCAATGGTTTGATTCTTAACAAAAGTTATACTTTTGCATAAGCAACGGAGTAGTTATTTGTTCAGAGTTTGTTAGGGTCATGTTTTATTTTAATTCAGCTGCAATAAACTTAATGAACTACAATAATTGGTACAATAAAATCGCATGCAAGTGCAATATACACAGAGCACAAATACCAAAAGCCCTCTGGCAGCAATAATAATAATATGCAGAGATGCTTTATCCAAACAGCCTCTGCGTCTTTCGTTGGAGAAAATGGTGCAAAACTCTTCGGACGGAGCCTAGTCCCTGCTGGGGTCAGTGACAGAACTCTCTGCAAGCAGACTTTCAGCCTTAATGGCTTTATTTGTTTTGCTTTATGATTTGTTTTATAGAGAGTCATAATGTTAATCAAGCTGTACCCTTTGCAGGCACTCGTTATTTGCATCCAAGCAAAGCAAGGGCACACTCAAGCCAAAGTTAAGCACTTTTAGGTTCCTTTGATTCCAATTGAACGGAGTTAATCATGTGCATAACTCGACCATTGAATTCAATGGGCCTTCAAAATGCTGGACTGTGCCTGGGTTTCCAATGCCAATTCAGTTAATTCTTTTCAACAGGGCTTGCCTTTGTTTGTTTGTTTCTTGCTTGTTTGTTTGTACTGTTTTAATTTAGCAGTTGCCTCATTTTTTATTGATGTTCTGAAAGCTGCTGTGATGTCACATAAATGTAATCCAGGAAACAAACATGCACTTGTAAATAGATTTCATTGTTCCTTTGTGTTCTTCTATGGCTGCCCCCACCATGCCAATAATATTAATTTATCTACCAATTACATTTATACCCTGCTTTTCAGCCATGATTGACTCCCAAAGTGTTTTAACATTCATGTACCGGTATATTGTATCAGAAAGTCACAATATATATTACATACCCCTTCTTGTCTCGAGCAGTTGATGTTATCATAGTCTAGACTCCAGGATCTTTTTTGCAAAGGGAAGAGGACAAGGAGCTGCAGATGGAGTCAGCAGTGGCTGATGCCAAAGCTGCCAACCCACAGAGGTAGCCCTTCCATTCCTCTACTAAATCTTCTAGCATCAGCAGCTGGTGATACTGGCAACTCCAGAGACTCCAGACTCTGGTGTTCTCTTACCAGAAGAAGATAGTGTGTACAGTTTGTAGCTTACCTGCACTGGTGGTTTAATTTGGTGTGGAGGGATTTGCATGGCTTCTCTGCAAAACATTTGCATTAGCATAGCCTGCCATTTGAAATAGTCAGTGATGAGGCAGGTTACCCTTTGTCCTTCTATGAGTATATTCATGTCTTAGACTAGTCTTTCCCAACCTGGTGCTTTTGGACTACAACTCCCAACATTCCTCACTGGGGCTGATGGAAGCTGAAGTTCAACACATCTGGAGGGCACCTGGTTGGGGTAGGCTGCATTAGACCATCCATTGGTAATCATTGATCAACTTCCCAAATATGTGTGGGGCAGTGGCGTAGTGGTGAGAGTGTTGGACTGGGACTCAGGAGATCCGGGTTCTAGTCCCCGCTCGGCCATGAAACTCACTGGGTGACTTTTGGCCAGTCTCTGACTCTCAGCCTAACCTACCTCACAGGGTTGTTGTGAGGATAAGATGGAGAGGAGGAGGAGGATTATGTAAGCCGCCTTGGGTTCCTTGCAGGAAAAAAGGCGGGGTATAAATATAGTTAATAAATAAATAAATAAATTCATGCACAGGAGATCCATGTGTAACACTCTAGGGATTGCATCTCCTAACAAACCTCATTCCAAAATAATGTATAAAGAGTATTTATGATGCATTTGTAAACTCATTAGCTCATACAAGCAAGTTATGGAACATAGGAAACTGCCTTATACTGAATCAGACTCTTGGGGCATCAAGCCCAGTATTGGCAACACTGACTGGCAGCAGGTCTCCAGGGTTTCAGGCAGAAGTTTTTCCAGCCCTACCTAGAGATGCCAGGGATCAATTGTCGAACCTTCTGCATGCAAAGCAGATGGTCTTCCACTGAGCCATGGCCCTTTCTGAGCCATGGCCCTTTCCATGCTGACAGATTCTTTTGGGGAGACAATTGAGAAAGTCCATATGCCCTCACAGACCCTATGTTTGCTGGAACCTGATTATTTTCACTTCTTCTTGCTCAGTAGCCTTTATGTCTAACCTCAAGTCTCTTTTATAAACTTGGGAGATTATTCTGGCTCTCACAAGTAAGCCATGAAAGGTATGCCTGAGAAAATGATGGAGAGAGATGCTCACACAGACCTTAGAGAGAAAGGGCATGTTTCAGTGAGGCTTTCAATGGCATGAATCTGTTATTGTGCTTCTCTTTTACCAGGTGGAGGTGCATGCAGAAGGGCCAGTAAACATGGAAGAACTGCAAAGATTGTTCACCTTGAGGTTACAAGACTTTGTACAAAAGAGAGAGCAATCAAGCAAGATCATATAAACTCAGTCATAAAGAGTTGGGTATAAAAGTTGTTGCACAGAGCTCACCTTTAGACATAAGACGGAATAAAGTGAACTGCACATCAGTGTGACATTGCAATATCAATTTCAGCATTTTTCTTACCCTTGCCTGAAAAAAGATCACAGTGCATCTTGAATGCCAATCCCCACTAACACAGGACCCAATGAAAGATATCAGCTATCTGTGTGTGTGTGTGTTTTTTTTTAAAAAGTTTAATTCAAATTATTCATAGGGGGGAATGTGTTTTGAAATTTGCAGGAAAATATGAGACAGCTGCCCGAGATTTCAGCTCCTGCTGCCATAGAATTGTTTGGTAGGATAAGAAATGCTGATGACTTTGTCACCTGTAAGACCTCTGATCAGCAACGGTGCCATTTCTGTGTTGTGTAAGAAGCATTACATAAGAATTTCAGTTGCAGCAGGAGCTGAAATCTCTGGAAGGCATTGATGGTCTTCTTGCCCAGCATGATGGGCAAGTGGTAGCTTTTTCTCCACTCCTTGTCCAGGACAGAAGATGAGGCTGCAAGGAGGAGCTGTCTGTTGAGGGCCTTGTGTGCCAGCTAGCCAATGAGGAGGCACAGATGGAGTATTAATTTAAAGTACCCATCAGCCTCAATTTAAGAGAAAGGCTACCAGCTCAAGTGGACCTTGAAGGAGACCACCCTCATTAGGCCTCATTGACTTCAAAGTTCACCAGCCTGAGGGGGGCAGGATTGACACTGATGTCATAAGCATTAAAGTTTGTGGTGAGGGGCACGGGCTAATCCATGTTAGTTTTTTGTGCTGAAAATTATCCCTAACCTGGCTGTTATTTGACCTCAAAAGTGCTGTTTGCAACAAACAGCATAGGGGGGGGGGGCAGAAAGCAGCTGGGAATGAGCAATTTTCAGCAGAAAGCTGGCTTGGGGCACCAACCAAGGATCAGGAGTACTTTCCAGATCAGGGCCCATGGCTGCTTTTCCTCCAAAATAAAAGTGGCCAGGTTAAGCATGTCACTTAAACACATGAATAACATCATGTGTAGTTTGGACCTTAGGCTAAGGGTAGGAGGAGGAAACCCATTAATTATCTATTCCATTGCATATCCTTTATGCTAAATAAAGTTGTGCTCCAATCCAGACACTGTGTCTCCTGTTGTTATTCCAGACACAATGCCCGCACACAGCTGGCGCTAAATAAATGTTTTACTACAGTAGGATTAGGTGCCTGTAAATTTTTTGGGAAGTGGAAATTACCAAGCATGAGGGTGGTGAATACCTTGGGCACAATCCAGCAACAGTTAGTCACCAGTAAGGTATGTTTCACACATGCATGTATGCCACACATACATATTTGTGTATGCACATAATGTACACAATTCTTTTTAAATTTTTAGTTAGTTTTTTCCACTCACCATGTCAGTATAAAGCAAAAATGCAAAACTGTTAATAAATCATTTAGAACATTCAAATCCATTCTAAAACAGTATAGCTGCTAAAAGACTGATACCAGCTCTCAAGCGTGGTCCTCGAAGAAGAAAGAAAGAAACCATCACCAGATTACTCAGCACTTGGCAACTCTCTGCTGAATGTGTGAATATAGTTCATTGGAAAGCTTTGTGTTTGAGTTAACAGAATGATATGAAATTATATGAAATCAATGGAAAGTTATCCAAGATAGCTTATTCAGGCAAGTCAACACTTGATTATTATTAACCAGTAGAATATGGTTTGGATCCAGACTTAATCATGCATAGAGTTGACCATTAAAATCAATGGTACTTAAAATTAGACATGACTAACTTCAATCCCATTGATTTCAGTGGGTCTACTCTAAGAGTGAATAAGTCTGAATCCAACCCAATTTATTTATGAACCAGCCCCAATTCCCCTTGAAATCAGTGAAAATCAGCAGAAATTCATGAACCATTAAATTGTTAATGCTCTATGCCTACGCACACTTCTTACTAAGATGGTCACACTAAAATCTATGGGTCTTACTTCTGAGTAAATACAGCAGTTGATTTCATTGGTTGCATAGGGATTCATTTTCGCTTGACATCCAAAATGCTTGAACAATTAAAAAAAAGAAGAAGAAAGAATTAGGTGGGATTCAAATGAATATAGCCCCTAAATATTTCAATGCTCTTGGAAGGCTTGAAGTATATTTTTGAATTATGTCACATTTGGTTAACAGATACACTTGCAGCTGGCCTATCCATTAGGCAGATTAGGTGACCACCAACGACAGCAGTTTGGCAGGGGAGAGTTATGTGCTCAATCATATATGTAATCATGGATGGTCTGAAAGCCTCCAACACTCACTACCACGATAAAAGCTTGGCTGACACTACATTGTTGTTAATTATTTTTATTATGTAACAGCCAGAGCAGCCATGCAAATTTTCAACATGTTTTGAATCCATCATCGGCATTGTTCAGCAATGATTACAGTGTGTTTAGATATATTTTCCTGTTCAATTTGACACAACATGGAGAAAGAAAGGAGTTTTCCACTTTTGAGATTATAAACTGTAGATCCGTATTCCATAAATAGTAGACCCATACTCCATAAATCGTCTACTGAGAAATATTGCTCAGGCAGATTGATCCACTTTATTTAATAATGTCAATGGCATTGAATTTCAAATGAATAATGATAGTGTCTCTTTTATCCCATATTAACTATGACAGTTAATAAAAAGATCTAAATACAAAATCGTATTGCAGTAGAGGGCAACATTTTACTATCCAATTCACACAATCATTTTAGCATAGTGATATTGTGGACAAGTACTGAGCGCTGAATGTAAGTTGAAATGGAGTTTACTACAGCTTAAATGAACTCTTCGATAGTACTACTCTCTTCTCTGATGAACCTCTTCTCACAAATAGCACACAGACCTACCTGTTCCTAGGCTTTGTCTACTGAGAGTTTTTAAATCTCTGGATTCAAAAACGTTCCATAGCACCTCAATAACGAAGTCAATGGCTAGGAAGGACTCATTTCAATAGCTGAAGCCAGAGCTCTTAGAGCCATTGGCTGCAGTGGCTTCAAAGACTGCACCTTGCAGTCACTGCCAACTTTAATCAACAGAAAAAGCTGATGGGTTGGATACAGATTTAGGTGTGTGCAACTGAGCAGGTAGAAGCAGTTTTCCCCACCGTTCCTCCCCACAGCAGCCCCTCCAGCTCCCCTGAAAATGCTACAGACGGGGTCAAATAAAAAACAATCATTTTATACCCCACCTTTCCACCAAGAAAATGGTGCTCAAGGCACTCAACAATAGTTGTGGTTTGTTGTTGTATTTCCTACTGCTCCATGGTGAGGTTTCAGGGGCAGGGAGCTGGAAGTAAGAATTTTGTTTCCTTTTAAATAGGTGACTGTTGGCAGGTTCAGTGAGGGCAGGTGAAAGGATAAACGGAAATTATTCCCTCAGACCTCCCTCTCAAGGCTAGAAAGTTTTAGGGGTAAAGGGATAGGAAACCTTTGAAGGCTGCTTGTAGCTCCAGTGTGTGTGTGTGTGTGTGTGTTAGGGCTGGCCTCCTATTCTTTTGTCTGAGGGGCTTACCTGAATTTTGGGTAGCATTTTGAGGCAATGAAGCAGGAGAGGGATAAACTATTTTTTAGGGGAGGGATTATAATTGCAGCTGGATTCTTACCTTTCTTTCTTTTATTTTGTTAAACTCTTTTTAAAGCTTCGAGGGGGGGCTTTGGGGGCATAACAGCAGCAGTTGAGCTCTGGCTGCCACCACAACTCCTTCCCAGAATGCCACTAGGAGGGATGCTGTGACTGTAAACAAGGAAAAGAAAGGTAAGGCCCCACCATAATTCTAAGCCCCCATCCCCTTGAAACAGAACCAAAATGGCCACCTCCCAGTTCACAACCTGCAAATGGGATAGCAAATTGTTTTGGTCCAGTCCCAAAACATGTGTGTGAAAAGGCTAGACCTCCTCCTGTGTATCATTGGATGCCTGGGCTGTGAGTGGTTACAAGCAAGAAATAGGTGTAACCATTTGAGAGTTCTAAGATAAGTGGGTTCACATCTGCAGGGGTGGAGGTAGGAAGAAGGCTTCTACCATCTCATACTGAGGGTGGATATTCACCCTGGGAGATGAGGAGTGAATAAATAGCCTGCTGGACCATATAGTTACAGATCCCATAAAAGTGAATGACGATGTGATCCTTTGTTAATACAAATGCTCTTCTCTTGTCTCTTGATTTCAGGGGTCTGAACATAGATAATCTTTGTTCTTGGGGTCTGGCACAAATAGAATTTGTGGGAAATTTGCATCAGTCACAGTCTGACAAATCCAACAGTCAGGTTGTCAGGGCAGAGAGGGTGTCAGGACCGGGAGGAGAGAAGACCATTTACCTGAAGCAGGGCTGGCTCCAGGCTTAGGAACATATACTGCCTTATACTGAGTCAGCCCATTTGGTCCATCTAGCCCAGTATTGACAACACTGACTGGCAGCAGCTCGCCTGGGTTTCAGGCAGGATTCCTTCCTAGTCACCTGGAGATACCAGGGATTGAACCTGGGGCCTTCTGTATGCAAAGCAGGTGTTCTACCACTTTGTCCTGGGCGAAGTGCCCCCTAGTGGGCCCCTTGGAGGGCATATCTGGCAGTGTTCCAAGGTGGCTGGGAGCTACCATTTTACTTTCTCACAATGCCTCAGAGCACCCAACATGGTGTCCATGGGATTCTGGGAAATTAAAATAGTGGCTTGCAGACCCAACCACCTGGCATGGGAGGGCAGGGGTCAGTGCTGGTGGGCCCTAGAAGGGGTCCTAAGATGCCAGCTGCCAATGCCAGGCCTGACTTGACACCACAGGGAGATGTGGGAAAGGTTATGCTGTTATTGTAGCTTTTCTGGTTAGTGTGGATACCCCATCATTCCCTTCCAGTAAGATAAACAAGCCCTTTGTAGCCCTTGGTCACTGTGCAGAGGACTACATGTGTGCCCCTTTTTCATTATGCTTGGCCCCTCTATCTGTGTGCCAAGCATGATGTTTGAGGGTGGCCAGGTGTCCTACTGTACAAAGGACAGTCCTCTATTTTGGAGAGCTGGCAAAGGGCAGTCCTCTATTTGAAGTTATCAGTCCAAGTCCAATTTAAAACCAAAGAACCATAAGAAGGGAAAGTAGGGGCCTTGAAGTGGTCCATCAATAGCTAGTACCCGGATAGCAGACTGAGCAGGCACACAGGTCAGCTAGTCAGTTTTCTACATTGTGGTGAGTTGTATTGTATTTCTGTTTAAATTATAGTTATTTATAAATTTGCACACAAACACACACACACACACATATGCAAATGTTATGAAAAATTGTGTCCTCTTTTGTCCTCTCTTTTGGTGATGTATTTCCTCATTTTTGGACATGCATGAGTAGCCACCCAATCTCCATTTCCTAAAGCAGGCTGAATAATGGCCTACTCTTAGGGCTCCTGTGAAAACACATGTTTCTGGCTTTGTAATATAAATATAAATGCTTTATATACTGATATACCACTTTTGCAAAGGCAAGCATTCTGGCTCTGCGCTCAGAGTTTACCATTCTTTCTGCTTGGAGCCATTGGAATCATGTGGGCTATATGTCTAAATAAACAATTGTAACTAGACCTTAGCACTCATATTTGTTGAACCCTGTGGCAGGACATTGTTATGCATGCTAGTTACCTGCCATAAGACTTTGGGAATAGGGCAGGATAAAAAGAGCGCAAGAGAAACATTTGTAGGAAAAGATTCTGAAAGGATCACACTGTACTGAAAAATAAGGGATTCATCTAAATCTTGGATATTGCATGTTACATTACCTGACTAGCAAGTAATCGTGGTTTCCATGTCTCCCACACCCCAGTTAGATCTGATGGTCTGTAAATTATTGCTGTTTAGGCAAACAGATGCTAAATATGTCTAGTGTTTAACTTTGGAGGCTGTCAAGGAGATGGGGGGGGGGGGTAAAACCCTCCATATTCCTCCTTCTATACAAACTAATCTTTGGATGGCTTGAAGCTCAAGTAAATCATATCCTCAGTACACTGCCTATTTTAAATAAGCAGCATGAAGGTGGCGAGTAAGGGAGAAGGACCACATTTAGCACACTTGATTCAGGGAAAGAAAGTCAACGGTAGCATTAAATAGAAATACAATAGCATGTTGGCCTAGTGTAGTAAGGTTCCCCCACTATTAAAAGGCTTTGTTCTAAAGCGTGTCTGTGTACACAAAAAAGATGATGAAAACAGTGCATCACAGAGCTAAATGTAATATATGCAGGGGGTATGATGTTTGCAGTGCATGCATTTCAGCAGGTCCCATTAGTGCGCCTTTCCCCTCCAGTGAAAACAGAATGAACCACAGCCCCTTCTGGTTTGCATAAAGCAAACAAAATTAGATTTGCTTTGCTGAATTGAAACCCGCTTGGGATTGTGAGCCTCTCTCGGGGACAAATTACTTCAAACAATCCCTTTGTACCATAACAAAATCAAAAAATTCAGGCCAATCAACGCGGCTCAAAAACCCTTAACACAAGAATTAATAATACAACCTAGTCTATTTTTATTGCTTCTGTGCTTGTTTTAACGTAATTACGCTTATTTGCTGTCCACATGTTAAATAAGCTTGCATATGTTAACCAATGTGACATAAAACAACTTTTACTATTTCTCCATTGCAGCCCGCTTTGTTCCTCCTCTAGAAACACAATCTCTCGCTCAGATAAGCTAAACATAAAACTGAATTAAATTGGATTGCAGTCCTTTCCAATATACAGAAAAAAGTGTCACATGTTTTTTATACTTCTATAATAAAGGCTGTCATTGTAAACATGCTTGGAAGTAAGTTCCACTGAAATCAGTGGGACATATTTCCAAGTAAACATGGTTAGAACTGGGTTGGGGGGGGGAAATAGCAACCAGGTTTCCCCCCTGAAAAAAAGAAAGAACAATATTAGCTGCAAAGGGCCCCACGAACTGTTAATTTTACTACAAAGAACCTGTTCAAGCATGACACGGAATGTTTTGATCTCTAGCTCACTTCCCAATGTAATTTCAAAATGCAGACAAAGCCAACAACATACTTAATTCTTTTCATTCCCATCCATGGTTGTGTTCAGCACATGAGTATTTCAGAAGGTTTTAGATCCTTTACAACTTTTAGCATTACCGTGTTTGATCTACAACCCACTGTGAAAGACAGTGAAGCTGAATTTATATTTGTCTTGTCCATCACAAACACTTAGCCTAGTTTTGCCACAGGGAGGAATATTTGTTTTTTTTATAAGCTTAGCAAGATTTTATATTATTGCTTCTGTCAGTATTATCTCATAGTTTTTACCATTCCAAAGTAGGTGTTTATGCTGCATTACTGTCAAAAGCACATATGCAATGGTAAACAACCACTGCTCATATTCTTAAAGCTAACCTAAGATATGATTATGGCTAAAAATATAGAAGGTTGATTTTATTACTTGCTAATCAGATATTATATTATAGCCCTTCAAAAATATCAAAATTTATGTTGGTGCATCAGGTGTTTTCTTTAGAAGTTTGGAGCTGATGTACACATGCACCAGAATCATGATAGAGTTTTTCTTGGACTGCACCTGAGATTGAGGTAGGAGATCTCATGATTCCCCCAGCCCCAGCCCCAAACACACATATACCATATATATGTGTGTTTTGGACTGTACCACTTAAGACTGTAAGACAGTCTTAAGTGGTACAGTCAAACAACCGTTGCGCCATGTGATTCTACTGTATGTATAGATCAATTCTTATATATCTAGTCCCTTGAATCAAGGCCCCATCCTTCTCCAGATTAGAAGTTTAAATCCAAATAACAGACTGTCACATCCCCAAGGACACAGTTTCCATTACTAACTCAACTTTTACTTTATCAATAGCACAGAATGTCTGCTTCTTTCTTCCTGGTTGACCCATGACTGAAGGCCAATCCATGTGACTGAAGGCCAATCCATCAAGCCTGTAGCTGATTCCATTTTTTCCGCCAGCGTGCGTCAATGCATAGGTCATGAGAAGTCTTTACAAGATTTTAGTGAGCAAACCATGAAAAAATGGGTCGAACTATGTCACATCCAACTATGCCACAGGCCAATATAGGATCCATTCACAATGAGCAAAATCTGAGCGGGGGGTGGCAATGGGGGAAGCAAAGCTCAGAGGTTGTGTAAATAAATTCACCCTGGGCCCAGATGAGGCAAACCTACACTAGCAATAATAAGTTGGTTTCAGATGCATTTAGGAATGGTAGTTTATAATGGAACTATGCACACTCAGTTACTTCTATCACAGAACAGCAATTATTTGGGTTTCCAAGAACTATGGTCAGCCTAGTCCAATTGGAAGAAGATTGTTTAAAATGTAGGCTTTCCACAGCACTGGAGATACACCTTTTGGTTTAGTGAAATGAGCAAAGCTAAGCACCTACTGCCTCAGAAAGCTGTTATTGTCTCTTGGATAAAGCAGTACAGGAGGAGATGGCACACTCCACACCATTAACCTGCTGTGACTGACAAGATATGGTTGCATTTATGGAGGGAAATAGTTTAGATTGAAATATTAAGACAAAGGCAAATTGTGGATGAATTTAGGTCACTTCTGTTATATTAAATACATTTGATAATTTAATTTGTGCCTTCTTTCTTAGAAATTTTTCCCCCCAATCTATAATAATAAAAGAGGATGCATGTCTGTTCATCTGTCAGTGCCATAGCACCAAGGCCATGAAACCTAGACCCCTGAAACTTGGTATGCATACTAAGGGGACCGTTGGGGAATGCACCTCTAGGTTAGTAGTTAGTTAGTTAGTTTGTTTTGAATCGATTAATTAATTTTAATGTGTGCATGTGGTTGAAGCCTACAGTAACATTTTCAGCTACATGGAGCAGATGTCCCTTAACCAGCACATAGCTTTTCAGTCCATACACTTTAAAGCCAGGGGAGATTAGTAGGCCAAGGGACAGAGTTATTTGCCTGCCACCTCCCCACTGCTGGGGGACAGCCACCTATACAGGGGAAGAAATGGATAGACCTCAGGGAGCCATGCATTATGGCAGGGGCCATGCCTAGGAGTGCCAGTTGGCATGGCTTCACTCAGACAAGGGTGGGCACAATGTATCCAGCTCTTTGTAAGTTTGCTTAAGGCCCTCACTGTATTAGACTAAAGGCTATTCCACCCTGTGCAAAGCTGGGCCCATTTGCTACTATAAAATAAGTAGGACATTTGGGCACCCTTTTATAGGGTCATTTTCCTTATGAAGAGAAATTAACTGCAACATCATAGAATGACTTTGTACCAGTATGCTGTGATGGCAGAGAGAAAGGCAAGTGCCCTCTTCTCTCTTTCTTCCTAGAGGCTTAATGCTAGCAGCTGGATGTAGGTAGTGGGGTGTGAGGGAGTTAGGGAAACAGTGACCGTGGGTGGTATCAAATGGCGGCTTTGCACCAATGGAAAGTGCTTCCACTTGCACAAGGCAGGGCATCCCATTTTCACTGATCCCCTCTATCTACTGCAGCCCTCTGAACGTTATGCCATTCTGTTCCAGAGGGGTCCCCCCCCGGAGAGTTTTTAGGTGTGTGTGGGGGCTGTCATGGATAGGGGAGATCAGCAAAAATCAGCTGCCCTGCCTTGAGCAAATGGAAGCGCTGTCTGTCCACTACTGCCACCGTTGCATGCAATCCTAGGTCTTTAACTGTGCTTGCCTTCTACCACCTCCTGCTTCTTTGCATGTGAAATATTTGAGGCAGGGGTGCAGACCCTCAGGCCCCAGGAGCCAAATCCAGTGTTCCTGGGGTCCCAATCCAACCCCCTGGACTCCCCCAGATGGCCACACCCACTTCTCCTGGCCCCAAACCCTCCCCCCACTGATCATTGGTTTCCCAGCTGTTGTGCAGTCCGTCCCCCCCACCATTCTAAAAGATTGAAATGCCTCTCCTAGGGCTTACTGACTGGCAGAAAGAGCTTTAAGCTAAAATATGCTGGTATTACTTATTTTTTGTAATTTGGCCCTACTTAGGGGTGGGCAATCTGCTTAGCACTCGTCTCACGGTGCACAAGCCGAGCACTGCCACCGCACGAGCCAAGCATGAGCGCCAGCTGAGGCGCTTGCCGGACTTCCGGGTCCCTGGCGCTACGTTGTTTACATAGAAAATGGCATAAGATACGTTAAAAACAGCCACGATTTGTGCAAGTTACACAAATCGTGACTGTTTTTAACATATCTTACACCATTTTCTACATAAACAATGTAGCACCACTCGTAGTGATGTACGCTTACCTGGTGAGGTGCTCACCTTGTGTTCGGTGAGCACCCCTGGCGCCCCACTCCTCCTGCAGCGACACGAGGCTCCCGGCGGACTTTACCGGGTCCTGGAAGTGACGCGACGTCCCGGTGCTGTTCCAGGAACTGATGCGATGGGACCCTGGCACTGCTTTTTCCATGTAAATATCATAGAAAACCACCTTCAAACAGCAGTGCGGCTGTTTTAAGATGGTTTTCTCTATGGTGTTTACGCTAAAACCGCAGTGCCAGAGACCCGGAAGTTCCTTTCCCCGGCTCCTCTCCAGGGAGATATGCCAAGCCGGGGAGAAGGTAAGTGCCGCGGGGCTTGGGGGGCTGAGCAGGGGCGAGTTTGCCCCCGTTTCCACCCCAGTCGAGATTTCGGGACATCCCCAGCGCCAGGGACCCAGAAGTTGCTCCCCGGCTTGACTCGTGAGAACGTGAGTCGAGCCGGGGAAAAGGTGGGGCGAGCGGAGCTTGGGGAGTCGAGCCCAGCATGTTTGCTGGACTTCCACCCCTCAATTGAGTTCCATGCACATCCCTAGGCCTGCTTTTGCCTTCCGCCCCACCCACTGTTTCAATGCAGCCCCTGAGACCTTCTCCAAAATGGAACCTGAGAAGATGCAAGTATTTTGCACTCATTTCCTACATAAACACTATCCTTTCACATCAGCAGGCATTGCCCAGAGGGTTGTGTTTATTTTTTCCTCCATGCTGTATGGTGCCATGTGATAGGCAACACAATGTCTCTAACAACTTATATGGTAAAATGCATTTGAGCGAGTATTTCCCTGAGTATGCATCCATTAGAATTCCGCTTTCATTGTGTTCACATTGGCATGTGTTGTGCACACATGCGCTCACACTTAAATGCAGAGGACAAACTGGCTTTAATTTGCTGTGAATGGGAGCTAAAAGCATTTACAAATTTGTACTAATTTACTGTTCAAACACCAATCAGCTGTTAAAGGACTTGGAAGAGTTCAAAATGTAGCCAGCCTTTTTACAGCTCGGAGAGTGCAGAGCATTTGCATACATTTGCTATGTACTTAAGCTTGTGTTAAACCAAATTAGATCCCAGGGAAATCGCAGTCATTCATGATTCATTGAGTCATTCATATCTGAAAGTTGTTTCTAGCGTCAGTGTATATTCTTAGGTTGAGACAGTTCTACCTACAAAATATATAAAGTATTATCCACGGGCAATTACCCACTTCCACCCATCTTTCTGAGGCAGCACTATTAGCAACATAAATTATTCATATTATATAATGTCGCACACAAGTGGTGTGCTCTGACACAAATGTAGCCTTTTTTCTCCCCTAAGGGCAAAATGATCCTTTTAGATCAGTAAGAGAGTCATTATCTTTACTATTCAACACCTTTGGTACCTTGGATTTCAACCAGAATTTGGAGGTGAGAGAACCATGTAGGCAGTAGTGATGCTAGAGGAATTTGATCTTTGCGAATTCCAATACAAACTGATCTGAGCTCCACCTCTTGGACTTCTGTTCAGATCAGAACTTAAATATCCACCAGATTTTGCTTTCTTTTCTTTTTTTTTAATATTGAGCTGCTGTTGATTGAATGTATCTTTATGCTGCAATCCCAGTAGGGTCACCCATGGCGGTAAGGTCCGGGGAGAGGAACCAGACAAAGAACGATCCAAAACATAAAGTCCTCAACGGCAGAACAGGCGGAAGATAATTAAACCTAAATTACAACGGCTGTGAAGGCGGATGAAGGCTGCAGCAGAGAATGGTTTTCCAATCGTCAGGGTAACCGTGCCATTGGATCTCTGCCGTACTCTGTCAAGTTTGTGTGGTGATTCGTTGTGCACCGATCTCCCCACATAAAACAGTTTCACGCACAGGCGTCTTCCAACCCAACCCACCCAACCCAACCCAACCCAACCAACCAACCAACCAAACAAAAAAAAGTCCCATGGCGACTGGCGAATGGCAACGGGGGCAGGACTGTGAATCTGGAAGCCCCTAGTCATGGACCAGCACATGGGCGGTGGATGCAGACTCAGTCGCCCTGTTCAAGGAACGAGGTAGTCGAGCAGCTCGGCAGCTGTATCCATGACTGAGCAGCCCTATTTAGGATCCACTCTGCTCACCCCGTATGGGGAGGGGGCTAGAAAAGGTGCCCTAAACATAGTCTACCTCTTTCTCCCCTGACTGGATTACCGCGTCCAGTGGGGTCACCATTTTAGCGGTTGAAAAAGACATTTGAATTTTGGAACATGGAATATACGGACATTGCTGGATAACATAGATAGTGAACGCCCTGAGCGTAGGACTGCTATTATTGCAAGGGAGCTGAGGCGGTTTAAAATTGACATAGCAGCACTTCAAGAAACTCGAAGGGCAGGAGAGGGACAGCTGAAAGAAGAAAAAGGAGGTTATACCTTCTTCTGGAAAGGACTACCTGAGCAGGACCGACGAATACATGGTGTAGGCTTTGCCATCAAAAATGAACTAGTGAACTCTTTGTCAGAAGTTCCTACTGGCATTAACGAACGCCTGATAACTCTTCGATTAAAGCTCGCCAATAACCAACAGGTAACTATTTTGAGCGCTTATGCACCAACATTAGATGCTGATGATGACATCAAGGAAAGTTTTTACAGCCAGTTGGACACTCTCCTGTCAGAGATACCTAAGGAGGATAAAATTATCCTCCTAGGCGATTTTAACGCAAGAGTCGGGCGTGACTTTGATTTATGGCCAGAAACTATTGGAAAAGACGGAGTTGGTAATAGCAACCCGAACGGACTCTTACTTTTGTCTATATGTGCAGAGCATAATCTCACTATCACAAACACACTCTTTCGACAAAAGAATAAGTTTAAAACATCATGGCAGCACCCACGGTCAAAGCACTGGCATCTTCTGGATTATGTAATTGTCCGTGCTAGAGATCGCCGCGATGTACTTCTTACTAGGGCCATGGTGAGTGCCGACGACTGCTGGACAGACCACCGACTAATCCGGTCCACTATGGTTATCAACATTGCTCCCCAACGTAGGCTTCAAGGAAGGAAGCCAAGGCGTAAAATGAACATCCAAGTCCTTCAAGATCCTATTAAGCAAACTCATCTTCAATCACTTCTTAAGGAACATCTACCTACGGAACCTCCTGACAACATTGAGGACCATTGGTCTAAGCTGAAAACCTCCATTACTGCAGCTTGTGAACAAACTATTGGATATGAAACTAAGAAACATCAGGATTGGTTTGATGAAAATGACAATGAGATTAAATATATAATTGACCAAAAAAGGAAAGCCTTCCAAATATGGCAAAATGATATTAACTGCGCTGCCAAGAAAAAAACCTACGCTAGCGCAAAGGCTGAGGTCCAAAGAAGAACAAGAGAACTTAAGAACGCTTGGTGGAAAAAGAAAGCTGAAGAAATTCAACAACTTGCAGAATCTCATGATGCACGGGGCTTTTTTAAGGCCACAAGGGCCATTTATGGACCAAAAACCTATGGTACAAACCCTTTACAATCAAAAGATGGCACCAAACTCTTAAAAGACAAAGAGTCTATTGCACTGCGTTGGAAAGAGCATTATTATGACCTTTTAAATCGTAAGTCTAAGGTGGATAATGAGATTTTTTCGCAAATCCCGCAAAAACAAATTAAAGAGGAACTTGCAATACTCCCCACTTTGGATGAAGTAAAAAAAGCCATTAATCAAATGAAGAACAACAAAGCTAGTGGACCAGATGGGATTCCTGCTGAAATCTTTAAAGAAGGGGGGCCCGAACTTGTACAACATCTTCATAAACTCATCGAAAAAATCTGGATAAGAGAAGAGATCCCAGAAGACTTCAGGGATGCCATAATTATCACCCTCTTTAAGAAGGGTGATAGAACAGACTGTGGAAACTATCGGGGCATTTCTCTCTTAGCAACCGCAGGTAAAATATTTGCTAGGATTCTCGCAAACCGTCTTCTATCTATTTCAGAAGAGATCCTCCCTGAAACTCAATATGGTTTCCGCCCCTCTAGAGGGACAGTAGACATGATTTTTACTGCACGTCAGCTCCAAGAAAAATGCCGGGAGCAAAATCAACCCCTTTATATGGCATTTATCGATTTGGCTAAGGCCTTTGATACTGTAGACCGTACAGCTCTCTGGACTATCCTTATGAAAATTGGATGCCCCAATAAATTTGTGAATATCTTGTGACTTCTCCATGACAACATGACGGCAACGGTTTTGGACAACAACGGCTCTCATGGTGCTCCATTTAAAGTGGGATCAGGTGTTAAACAGGGATGTGTTATCGCCCCAACATTATTTGCCATTTTCATCGCCATGGTTTTACATCTTGTCGAGGGGAAACTTCCCACCGGTGTGGGAATTATATATCGAACAGATGGAAAGCTTTTTAATCTCAGCAGGCTGAAAGCAAAAAGTAAGGTAATTACAACCTCCGTTGTGGAACTTCAGTATGCTGATGATAATGTGGTCTCCGCACATTCAGAGGATGATCTCCAAACTATCCTAAATGCTTTTGCAGAAGCATACGAAAAACTTGGTCTCTCACTTAACATCAAAAAAACCAAAGTGCTTCATCAGCAAGTGCAAGCCAATCCTTTGGTGATGCCATCTATCCAGCTTGGCGGGACAATACTGGAAAATGTCGATCATTTTCTCTATCTTGGCAGCTATCTTTCTGTTACAGCTAACATCGACAGTGAAATCCAGCATCGTCTGAGCTCCGCAAGTGCCGCATTTTCTCGAATGAAACATAGAGTGTTCGAGGATCGGGATATTTGTAAGAAGACCAAAACACTGGTTTATGAAGCCATTGTATTACCAACTTTATTGTATGCCTGCGAAACATGGACTATCTATAAACGTCACTTCCACCTCCTTGAAAGGTTTCATCAACGTTGCCTCCGGAAAATCCTGCAAATTACTTGGGAAGATAGGCGAACAAATGTCAGTGTACTGGAAGAAGCAAAGACTACTAGCATTGAAAAAATGATCCTTCAACGCCAACTTCAGTGGACCGGTCATGTTGTTCGAATGCCTGACTGCCGTCTCCCAAAGCAGTTACTTTACTCCCAACTCAAGGATGGAAAGCGGAATATCGGTGGTCAATATAAGAGGTTTAAAGATGTTCATAAGGCTAATCTAAAAAAATGCAATATAAACATCGAAAACTGGGAAGCTCTGGCCCATGAACGATCTAAATGGAGGTTGGCCTTTCACAAAGGTTCCATGGACTTTGAAGAAGCACGAGTGCAAGGTGAAAGGGAGAAACGTGCTAAGCGAAAAGCACGTCAAATGAATCCTTTACAGGACCATCTTCTATCTGGTAACCTGTGTCCTCACTGTGGGAAGCTGTGTGGATCTAGAATTGGCCTCCACAGTCACTTACGGACCCATCGCTAGAGTCTACACAATCTTCTTTAGAATCTCCTCCTTTTATCCCGGAAGACAATCTTACTCGGTCACAAGTGATCGCCTGATGATGATGATGATGATGATGATGATACCAATTTATCTGGGAGTAAGCCCCATTGAACTCAACTGGACTTACCTCTGAATAGACATGTATAGGATTGCACTGTTAGAAAAGTACTTTCTAAAGTCATTTAGAAACGTATATTTTCAGAGAAAATACATTTAAGGTGCAATCCTACACATGATTAGACAGAAAATGCCCTGCAACTACCAGCATGCCCCAGCCAGCATGACTGGCTAAGGCATGCTGGGAGTTGCAGGACTTTTTTCTGTCTAAACATGCATCAGATTGCACATTTAGAAACACATATTTTGATAGAAAATATTTTTTAAATACATATTTAAATATATTTTTAGATGCAAATTTCAAGCAATTTTTTTTAAAATGTTGCAGATTAATACAGAAACAGGATGAAATGGGAATATGGATGAATACATACAACATGGATGATTCATCAATCCCTAGTAGACAGAAAGACAGGGAGAAAATAGGTATGATCAGTTCTTAGGAATTGTCCCTGCATCTTCATATAGAGAAATCAAGATGGGAACACGTGAAGATCAGCCACTGAAAGCATTGTATTTTCCAAGATAGTATCTTGATTGTACATATAGGGCTTCATTTATAAGAATGAGGGACTGGCAGAGGAAATATAGAGAACTTTGCAATGGGATTTGCAATGAAACCTTGCAATGAAATTTCACTTTTTGGGGGTGCAGGGTGGGGCTTCATTCTTTTTCATAGTTCCAGTGCTGGCTGGTGAGGCAGTTCACTTTGAGGAAAGTGCCAGTCACCATGGCATAGTGATAGAGCATGGAGGGCATCCAGGTGGCCACTGGGGGAACAGAATAATTGACTAGACAGTCTTTTGTTCTGATCTAGCAGCACAGGTCTTCTTACATTCTTATGCTCTTCTGGTGCCTCAAGCAAATTCCCATGTACTCAACATATAGGCTAGCCCTGTTTTTTACTTAGCAGATGAAGATCCCCTCCCCCTGCTGCTTTAGCTTTGCCATCACTTCTGAAATCAATTGGATTTTGATTTTGACACAGGACTGGAAAGCAAAGGTGGAAGGCAATGAGTAAGCAATATTGAATGGCACATTGAAACGGAAGATACTTTAAGCAATAAATGGGTTTGGAGATGCTACAACTCAACGTTTATACATTACTAGCTGTTGCCTGCGGCTGCGCTCGTATGGATTTGGTACAATGGAAAAGATACAGTGTCTCTGATTGAAAGTGTAATGTTTAGACTGGGTGCTGGCAGCAGAAAACTTTTCTGACAGAAATATCTGATCTTAAAGAAAAATCAGGGTAATCCTAAGAGTCTACAGGTGATGAAGAGTGACCATGCCAAGTTTGGAGTAGATCCGTCAAAACGTGATGGAGCCTATGCGACGACGCCCCACACACAACAGTCAGTCATTTAAAAAAATTCCCTCCCTTTTCACCCCCTCAGAGAACATTCTAAATGGCCTAGGGGAGATTTGCATACCCACCCCTATTGGCCCCTGCAGGAATTCATACGAACATTCTAAGTGTCGTATGGGCTATTTGCATAACTGCTCCTATTGGCTCCTGCAGCAATTATGAGGTGAGGCTGATTTGCATAACTGCTCCCCTGTTGTTTTGCCCATAGGAGATATGAGAGTGGGGTGATTTTGCCCCCTTTTTCACCCCCTTAGGGATGGAATTTCCAAAAATCCTTCTTTAGTGGGTGTCTACGTCATAAAAGCAATGTTCCTCCAAAATTTCACGTTCCTAGATGAAACGGTTTGAGCTGGGCGTTGATGAGTCAGTCAGTCAAGACTTCTTCTTTTATATATATAGATTGCAGTGTTCTGTAGATTTCAATAATTCTGAAAACCCCATAACAGACATTTTGTCATTTTCATTCATTCCCCCTTCTCTTTTAGTTTTTGAATCATGGAAGCCAATGTTGTGGAGTGGGGGCAAGAAATGCATGATATCATGACATCAGGACATGGGTAATTGTGCCTAAATGTTATGAGGAGATGAATAAGGAGAGAAAGAGATCAAGAGGAGACTACCATTTCTGGCAGCAGCACTGCATAAATCATAATATGTAGTTTAATCATAGTTTTAGGTGGCAATTCTGAACACACTTACTAGGGAGTAAGCTGTATTGAACATAGTGGAATTTATTTTAATTCTGATGAGACATGTCTAGGATTTCACTCTTACATGGTTTCATGCTGTTCCTATGGATTTAGACAGAGAATAGAATGAACCCACTGCCACCTCAAGTTGAAAAAAAACCTATGGCTGAGCTGAAATCGGTGCTGGTTCCGGGTTTTTGAGGCCCCTTGGGCAAGCACCATCAATGCTCCCCCCCTTCTTCAGTGACTCTTACCTACTCACCACCATTGTCACCAGCTACTATTGCTGCTGCTCCTCTTCCTCCTCTTTGTTACCACTTGCTTACTTGATGGGCAGAGAGGCAGTGAGCAAGTAGGCAGTAACATAGTAGGTAGCAAGTAGGCTACCAGTTGCTTGCTGAGCCGAATTCAAGGTGTTGGTTTTGATCTTTAAAACCCTATATGGCTCCGGTCCAGTCTATCTCAAGGAGCATCTCCAGCAACACCAAGTAGGCCGCTCAACAAGATCTGCCACAGATGGCCTTCTCCTGGTCCCTTCAGCCAGAGCAGCTAGACTGGTGGGGACGAGGAAGTGGGCCTTTTCTGTGGCGGCCCCCGTACTGTGGAACTCTCTCCCTAGTGACCTCCGCCATGCCCCCTCTCTGCTGAGCTTCCGCCGCTTACTAAAAACTTGGCTATTCAGGTGGGAATATGGGGTGGGCTAAGATTTTAAAATTTTATACTGTTTTAAATGTATTTTATTCTGTTTTTATCTTATGTATATCGCCCAGGGTGGCCGGTTGCCGGCTAGATGGGCGATAAATAAATGTAAATAATAACAACAACAACAACAACAACAACACAACAACATTGCTTCTCCTCCTCAAGCAGTAAAGGTTGTCTGGGCCACAGCAAAAGACAGGTGAACAAGCAGGTTGCAATGCTGAAAAGGAGGAGCAAGTCCAGGGGGCTCTTGTCAGCAGGCCCCTACTGGGGTGTGGGCCCTTAGCAGATGCCCAACGATGCCTACCTTTGATGCAAGCCCTGGCTGAAATTTATAAGAAGATATTTTTTCTGAGAAATATTTCTCAGATTTTTCTTTTTATCACCATTCTAAGAAAAAATGGCCACTTTACATAATATGATCTGAATATTGCCCCAGAGAGACAGTAGTTCCAGGCAGGCAGGCATTGCAACGATTGCATGTTTAAGCGAACCAACCAAATCTACACCTCCCAAATTAATATGCAGATCAAAACACAGTTAACCTTTGGATTCCACACTTCTTCAAATTTTGTGATGCACTTATCGGCTCAAAAATTGCATACAAAAATGCATATATTATGTGTATATTAGGGAAAGATGCATATTAAATGTTTATGTTATAGAAAGTTGTATTTGAAATTAAATGCGATTTTTCATGCATTTCTTTAAAAAAGATTCTCAGAATGATGCAGCAATTGGATAGATTTATGTGTTCATTCATAAAAGATTTATGATTGAATACATTAGAAACCGACGTGGACCAGATATGGTCCGGTTTGTACATCTCTAGGTCTGGGGCATTGTGGAGGAGAAATGCAAAATGGTGGCAAGGCTGTCAATATAGTTGCTGCTGTTGCTACCACCTGCACCAGCACTGGCAGGGGGAGGGGGAAACGCTGGTGGGGGGGGGGGAAGGTTTCTCATCCCAATGCAAGGAACAGGAGGGAACAGAAGCTATCAAGTGACATTATCTACAGTAATACTACAGTTTATATTTATGATCTATGCAACATTCCAGACAAGTGATTAAATGCCCTTTTGAACATACCCGGTGAAATACCTCTTGTATAGCCCAAGGACATATGATGAATGTTTTACCTCTCCTGCCAGTCTACTGGAAATAATGAACCTGCTTTATAAATCAGGCCCCTGGCTTCGCTTGAAGGGATGGCACACAAGAGTTAAAATTTAAAAAATGAACAGCAACAAAATACATGTCTGTGAATTTCATCTACATTTGGTCAACTTTTTTGGGGGGGAAGAAGTAACTGGTTATTACAAGGGCAGAGACAACTGTCTGATTGGGAGAGTTGGGAAAGCGGAAATATTTTTCAGCTTTGTGCTGTATGCTGTAAGGAAGCACAGCATACTCTCTATGGTATCTTCCAAGATATGAGAATATATGCGAATACATTATGTTACTTGGACTAAACATTCAGCAACATGCTGATGTAGCTACATAACTAAGGAAGTCACCATGATGATGCAAATAAACTACTGGACTGCTTATATACCCACCTAATACCCACCAAGTGTAAATAAGGGAAGGCAATAGAAGATAGATACTACTAGAAGCAGCAAATGTCTGCATTATCAGTCTTGCATAATATTCGACTCTGGGCAGATCTTTTGGGCTTATCTGAGGTTTATCAAAATTGTAATAATATTTTGCATATGCATTAATTGTACGTGCAAATTACCAGACAGGGTTGTTTCACCCTTATTATGCCTTTGGGGTTTGTGATAGTAGCAGAAAATAATTTTGCAGATATTCATATACT
Source organism: Shinisaurus crocodilurus (assembly GCA_021292165.1). Classification (NCBI taxonomy): domain Eukaryota; kingdom Metazoa; phylum Chordata; class Lepidosauria; order Squamata; family Shinisauridae; genus Shinisaurus; species Shinisaurus crocodilurus. Next base: position 117,688,056 of record CM037879.1, read on the forward strand.
ATCCCAGTTATTGAATAGATTGTAAGACCAAATGGATGTCACTTCAGTGGGGAAAGTGATTTTAAGTTCTGCCTTAAAGTTTTGTGTTTTTTTAGTTAATTTATTAAATTTATATATCACTCAATCCACAAAAAAGATATCGGAGCAGTGACCAATACAAATAATATGGAACTCCCTTCTGGTAGAGCTCTGGCTGTCCCTCAGCCTGTAATCATTGAGGTGCCAGTTGAAGACACAATTATTTGTGAAAGCTTTTGTGATACAGGTAGGGATGTTGGAGAAATCTGCAACAGATTCAAATGAGTTTGGATTTCTACAAATCCAACCTGTGAATTCTGCAACAGGTCAGCTTCCTGTGAGAGTTGGACTGACCCGGGTTCAAAAGCTCCCCTAGCCAATGACCCTCAGTCCCAGTCACGCAAGCGGAAGGAGGAGATAACAGCAGTTAATAAAGATTAAAGAGTTTATTTGTAAGACCCAATTACATGGGATTAAGGCAATCAATGCATCTCTACTCACTACATCATAGCAGACTCAAAACCTATACCCCAGTGGTAAGGCTAGATGAAGTGAAGTCCAAGACAATACATGTCGAGTTGAGACGAGCAAGCAGCAGAGAGATATGAAGAGGAATGACGGAAGTGTGAAGCTATCAGCAAATGTGCCAGCTTATATACCCCAGACCCTGCACCTATAAATAGGATATTACTCACCCCAGTGTATAACCCATTCATCAACATGTTTACTGCTTCAAACCTCTTCAAGGCAGCTGAGTCACATCACCTCGAGACTATGTCTCCTGACCAAAGACCTTCTGTACTTGAACTCAAGTAACACCCACCAGGTCAGGTGATAATCCCGATGTCAGGTGGTAATCTCGTTCTGCCTATGCAAAACCTAACATCCCCCTGCTTTTGCATTTGCGTAGAACATGGTTATTTACCTCATACAACAGCAACAGCGTTGTTGACATCTGATGCTGTTCCTTCATCTATGGACTTTGATAAAAAAAACCTCTGCAGGAATTACTTTACCTGTCAGAAATTTGAACCACCATCAAATCACTTCTGATGTATCCCTCCTTATGACACAGTTTTATTTGCAAACCCAAAACGTTGTGTATTGCTATCTGCCTGCAGCATAGCAATCCTGCCTTGGATTTCTGAAAAAAAACTGTAATAGGTTTTTCACATCAATCCCAGCATCATTTAAACATTTTTAACAATTTAAACTATTTAAACAAATGCATTAACTATTCAAGCTTTACAATAGCATAATAGCACAATACATAATACAATGCATTCAGTTCAGCTTCAGTTGAACTCTAACTTCTAAATGATTGTTTCTACAAAATCAATCAAACAAAGTATGGTTATAAAAATAACAAACTTCAGGTGTGTTCTTGTTGTTCTTACTATCACAACCACAACTGGCATTTCTGTGAATCTGTAAGCCACCTGTGCTCTGACTTGTAACTCTTAGTCTGAAGTATGATGTTCCTTCCAGATAACACTCAACTCTTTTTCAGAGCTCTCCAAGCATGTCCTGTTGGTCTAACAGTCTGCCCATCACACTGACAGCAATACCTGGCCTTGTTGCTTGTACAGTAAAGCTCAACAGCCCAATGCTTCTGTGTAGCATTCAAACTGCTTTTCCATCAGCATGTGCTTGAAAATCCTCAACTATTTGGAGTCTCTCACTGAGTTAACTATCTCCAAAATTCTCAATCACATCCATGATATTTCTCTGGTTTGTTGCAGTAAGTTACTGCCCTCTTGGTTCTCCCTCAACTTCTATTTACAAATAAACAGTTGATCCACCACCAAGCAGTTTCAATTCAATGAAATTCCAAACCCTGGATCAATTATATCATATTGCTTTTATCTGTCCAGAAAAAACAATAGATCATCCATCTAAACAAAGTACATACAGTCTATGTTCCTGTTTCTCCTGCTTAACAAACAAACATTGATCTGCCTCTCTGTGCAGACCTCAATTCAACAATGTTTGAGTTTAAAACAGAATTCCAGCCTCCAGCTAATTTCTAACTTTTCCTAAAGAAAATTCTCAGACAGTTTTCCATTTAAAGACTTCCTCTCATTTAAAATGCTTATGTTCCAATATTTCAACTTGTGAAATATTCATACATCTATCCACATTCTTAAACATCAGTCTAACTGTTTCAAAAGCAAATTGTTGTTGCACTCATCTCATGATTATCCAGCTCCTTTTACTTCAGCAAAAATCACAAGCAACCAATCTTGCTATTTGTCACATAACCTTTTCCAATCTGGTTAGTTTTCACTTAAAAATCTATCTGGTAACAATGAGTTCCATGGACTGCTGTTTGTTTCACCAGCTTCCATGTTTTGTTCTTTATCCAAAGAATTCAACTCAGCTTGCATAGCCTGAAGCTATGGTTTAGCTTCCTTAACAGACAATTTTTTCACCTCTTTGAAATTTTGAGTTTCAAATGGCTTTTCCCTGCAAATTCATCCTGATATCTCACAGGTTGTTTGACTCACCTGTTCCTTACTTCATCAGTTATCAGGTTCCTGTTCCAATAAACTTGCACCAATGATGAACAATCATTTGTTTAATCTCCACTAAACCAAATGTGTATCAATTTGTCAAATTTACCTGACTGTCTTTCAGCAAATGCTTTTCTATTCTGACTCTGCCCTTGATGCATCCCCTGCATTAACAGAATTAATTTTGAAAATGATCTCACCTTTTCATTCAGCATTATACTTAACACTTCTAGATAATCTCACTATCCAAGTGTTATTCATGTAAAACACAATATTCTCATTTCTAGAAAAATCTCATGTAAGCTCCCTTACAGATTTCTTCTAACTTTGAGGTGTATCAGATCCAAGATCCTGAAATGTTTCTCCAGAAGATTCTTCCTTCTACACTACTTTCTATAAGGTGTACAGTTCAATACACAGAACTAAAACTTCTATCATGTACATAATCAAAACATTTAAGAGCTTCTACCCAAACCTCATTATCCAAATTAGTATCACCTCTTCTGAGTGTTTGTTTACTCTTCCACACAATCCATGTGTTCAATATCACATCCTGTTAGAAATGCATCAAAACATGCACTGAATTGAACTTTCCCATATCTGGAAAGAAATAGGTAACATGGGTAATATGCTTGTTTCCCATCCAAGCACAAAACACCTTGACTTTGTTCAATACTTCAGCTTTCTATCTAACATGTACACAACCTGTACTTCGTGTATTGATCAATTAACATCATGAAATAACATGCCTTTCCTCTAAAAACCATCAGAGTATCCACAAGATTACCAAGAACAAATTGAAATGAAATGAACTGTTTTTTCAGCTTGCCTTCCAGTTTACCTGTTGAAGCTAGCATCCCTTGTTTATGTGCACAAAATTCTTTTTCATGTGAAAATTACCATTTTCCAATGCTTTCCCCACAACACAGTTTGCATTTTCTTTCACAAGCCTGTGAATCTAAATGATCAAACATTCATGTGATATGCATGCATGTACATGTCATACATATAAGCATTTAACCTTTTATAGTTGCATCAGTACAACTTTCCATTTCTTTATTACACCATTACAGTATAAAAGAAATAATCCATCTCTTAGCTTTGCCATATAAACATACCTAATTATTCAGTATTTTACATTTTGCTACAGAAAAATCCACAATATACTCAAGTCATATATACATTCAGTACATTTCCTGACATTTCAAAGCATATATTACACTTTCTTGAATCCAAGTTATCCAACTTTCAAGAAATACATTTTCAAAAACATGACTGTTAAACCTCTGACCATTTGCATAGTCCTCTTCCTGTTTATTTATGTCCAACACAGAAAGCTTCGTTTAAACAATCCACTGTTTCTGTCCACAACAAAATAATGTGCATTTTGTTATGTCCTGGGTTAAAATACAAAGTTTTTCCCTTCAGCAGCACCCCTGCTGATTTCAAACTCCTTTCTTCTGTGATCCCACATGAAGAAAATGAAGAACAGCTTCCCATTTTAAGCACAGCTTTCTCTGTTCAAAACTGCCGCGCTGCTTTAAAAACCACGCCTCCGCTGGTTTGATACAGCCTCCGCTGTAGTATCAGGTTTCTCGAGATACGTTTGTCACACGTGACTCTGCTTTGCTGCGACATGACGCTTCAGACGCTTTGCCCACGTCAGACGTAATCCACGCATTTGTAATCCAAGCCACTTGTTGATACAATGCAAAAGATAGCTGATCCGCTGCTGTGTGAAGAAAACTGTAAATGAAATATGATCCTCCTGCCTGTAGCCTTGACTCAATCAAATGAGTAGACACACAGAGCCTCCTGGAGATTATTTCTTTGCCCGTTACAGCTCCTTAACGATCACTCCAGCAAGCTGTGGAAAACAAATCCTTGTGTCCAGCGTTGTTCACTTTTCAGCCTAGTAGCTGCCCGAACCAGCACCCCCGTTCACAGTCTGTAGCCTTGGATTTTGCCAAGCCTGGCACCTCCGTTCCAACTGCTTCCAAAACGAAAAATCCTCCCGTCTCTCTGTTTCTGCATACTTCAGTTGTGCTGCATTCCAAGCCGCTGTTATCAGCTCTCAGCTTTAGCAACAAACCTTCGCCTTTCCGGTTTGTTTACAAACCGTTCTTACAAATAGTAAACAAATTCCTTTAACTCTATAACTGCTGAATTTTTCCGAACTGCGTCTCTGTGGCTTATCTTCCCATCTAAGATAACCATCAGATCGTTATCTGGGCCCATAACCGATGTGAGAGTTGGACTGACCCGGGTTCAAAAGCTCCCCTAGCCAATGACCCTCAGTCCCAGTCACGCAAGCGGAAGGAGGAGATAACAGCAGTTAATAAAGATTAAAGAGTTTATTTGTAAGACCCAATTACATGGGATTAAGGCAATCAATGCATCTCTACTCACTACATCATAGCAGACTCAAAACCTATACCCCAGTGGTAAGGCTAGATGAAGTGAAGTCCAAGACAATACATGTCGAGTTGAGACGAGCAAGCAGCAGAGAGATATGAAGAGGAATGACGGAAGTGTGAAGCTATCAGCAAATGTGCCAGCTTATATACCCCAGACCCTGCACCTATAAATAGGATATTACTCACCCCAGTGTATAACCCATTCATCAACATGTTTACTGCTTCAAACCTCTTCAAGGCAGCTGAGTCACATCACCTCGAGACTATGTCTCCTGACCAAAGACCTTCTGTACTTGAACTCAAGTAACACCCACCAGGTCAGGTGATAATCCCGATGTCAGGTGGTAATCTCGTTCTGCCTATGCAAAACCTAACACTTCCCCCCCCCCCACGTTTTCTGTGGGCTGTTAGCCACTGTGGGCTCTTTGTGAGGAAAGACAGCGTATAAATCAAATCAAATCAAATCAAATATAATATAATATAATACAGCACTAAAATCAGTCTTAAAACATATTTATTTATTTTATTACTCATAATTTTTTATTTTATTACTCGTCTCATAAAATGGGTAGACGTAAGGGCATTTGAATAACACCCTCCCCCATGCATTCACCGAAAGAGTGAAGAGGTAGTGGGATCACACCCATGAACCATGAGTCCCCAAATGGCAATGTACCTGCTCTCCACACGCCCCAGCAGTGTATTCAGAGATAATAAGAGAGGGCCCTGCATGTGTACAGGTATGCACACATAACACTCTGGGGGATATCAGGATTCCTGATCATGAGGAAGTTCTCTGTACACATACAGTATTTTCTCATCATCTCCAAACACGTGGCTGCCTGGGCTATGGCCGGTGGGTATGTTGGCCTCAGAGGAACATGGCTAGCAAACATGATCCCACTTCTCCATGTGCATTTAGCAAACATGTGAAAGGAGTTGTTTCTTCCCAGCGCTGGCAAAGTATGGACTTGATAATTTCTTGGGCCTTTCTGGGCCATCACCAAGTCACTGGTGGTCCAGATTCACCTGTATTACCAGTGCCCCTCCTATGTTCTATTACCTTCTCTTCCTTTCTATCAAATCCTACAGTCTCCCTTCCCTTTTCCTTGTGACTGTCCTAACGATAATCTCCATAGTGCTTAAAACACTGTTAGTGCTAAATAAATAAAACAAGGGATGAAAACAACAATGTTGCCCACCTACTTTTCTGAAATGTTTGTATCTTGGGGAGGAGAATCATTACCCATTGATATTCTTTGGACTTCTTAAGCACAGCTCACAGGCAGCAAAATATGAATGTTTCCCCTGCTAATTATAATGTTCTCTGAGATCTTCCTACTCTTCTCTCCCAAATGCACTCTTAACAAAAATGGTGTTGGGGTGGAGGCTAAAGTTAAGTATCCAAACCACTCTTGGTCTGTATAAGCCAAAGCAAGCTCTGAGATGGCAGTAAGTTTAAAGGATGAACCAGGGAACACAATACCATTGAAAACAAAGTTGCCAAAACGGATTTGAGAAATTGGAGTTTGCCATTTAGTTGGACACCATCAGGCCAGTTCAGGCATAATGGGAAGCTATGTCTTCTCACTAAGCAAATGAGAACTCCTCACTAAATGCACGAGCCATTAACTACTGCTTTTTTATTTTTTAAAAAATATTTTATTTACTTTTCAACACAAATTATAACAAAAAATATAACAGAATACAAGAATATCACAAAAATATAACCTAAACAACATACAATAAATCATAAAGTGCACCCCCCCATCCTCCAAGGGACCAATTAATATACTTCCATCCTCTTGATCAAATGAAGTCTAAATTCCAAAAATATAACATATCCTGACAAGGCATGTTCCCCTTCCCCTTTATTAATACATAATCTAGTAATTGATTCCATATATCCATAAAATTATTCTTCTTTAGTAATCCTTTTTTGCATTTGATACTACTAGTTAGTTTATCGTTTAGGGCTATGTCCCAAACTTCCTTATACCAGTCTGTTATTAGGAAAACATGTTGTACTTTCCAATTTCTCGCTATCATTAGCCTGGCCGCAGTTAACAAGCTTACAATTAACTCCTTCGTATTTTGGTCACAAATAAGCTTCTCCGTTATTGATAACAATGCTAATTTTGGACAGACCTCTAAATTAATACCAATAATTTTCGATATTTCTGTAAAAACCTCTCGCCAAAACGCCAATACATTTTTACAACTCCACCACATATGAGCATATGTCCCTTTTTCCTGACATCCTCTCGAACAAAATGTAGAACAATTATTATCTATTGTATTTAATCTTACTGGAGTTAAATACCATCTCCAAATTAGTTTATAAAAATTTTCCTTTATCCTGAGACATCATTTTCACAATCCGTCTATCCCATATATTGTTCCACCCCACCTTCGAGGTCACCTCTTCAAATTCATTATCCCATACTGCCTTTAGCTGATTCTCTTGTTCTTCTGCTTTTTGAATCAATCTATATAAACCCTTGTTATACCTCTTGTTGATGCATTACCTGGTAGGCCATCTCTAGACATAACCATCTTTTCAAATTTAGTTAAATCTCTCTCATACTCAGTTTTCCTTTTCCATTTCTTCGACCACTGTTCTAACTGTAATAAATTTAACCACGACAATCTTCTTCTCCCAACAATTTCCATTATTTGATCTCTAGTCCCCATCTTTTCCACCCAATTGGACAATCTAATAGCCCTAACTTCTCTTAGTTTACCCTCAAGCTCTGATCTTAAATTTTCGGGAAAATCGTTTAGAGCCACCACCGGAGTTAATGGAGATATCCCTGGTATAAATATGCTCTTCATAGTACCCGCCATTAGTTACTGCTATCCCACTCATTCCTTTTGTGCAGCCACAAGGAGATTGGAACCTTTTACTTCCATTTTTAAAGGAACCATAGTTCTCTGTTACTCCAAACTGAGGAGCTGTGGTATGTTTAAACTGTGGTTTGTTATAACAAATCAAGATCAAACCATGGTCTCAGATCCTGGCTTGTTCTGAAACCACAGTTTAAACAAACATAGTTAAACTGTGGGTTATTTTATATTAGCAGTGAAAGTTTCCCATCATCTCCTTGTAGCCAGGCAAGAGGAGGGGAGGGGAAACATGCAGGCCTGATGTACATGTAGCAAGAAATCATGGTTTCCTGTCATGTATGAATTATGCCATTGTGCTTGTAGATTTGGGCTCTTATTAAGTTAATTTTTGGCATTAAAATCAATTTCCTTTAGAGCTTCACCTCCAGCTCAAAAAGGCCTAGGAGTAGCCATCTTCTTAAATATGCATTGTACTTTCAAAGACATTTTCAAGGATAACCATACAAACATAGTTCATATACTTGTGAAATAAAGTTAACATTGATTCTAGCACACACCATGGGGGAGAATTTCACATCTAACTCAATTATAACTAATGTTGGCAATGAATATTACAATTACTTACTGAATGATTTTCTTAAGGAGTCAAACTTTATGAATATTCTAATTTAACTAGACTAATTTGTAATCTCCCACATTTTATTACTCAGTGGTTTAAGATCAAGCACATCAAATGTGAAAACTAAAAACCCAGTAGTTTAAGATTTAGTAAATTCATGATGGAAATGGAAATTCAGTGGAACTAACTTAATTTGTTCTGTGAATCATCTTAACGCAAATGCAAAAATGGATTTCATTTTTATTGTCGTCAAAGACAGAAGTATGCAAGATTTAAGTAATTAAAATGCACATTCAGCAGGGGGTGGGGGTATAGGAATTGTTATTTAAGTATGCAAACAATTATCTCTGTGGCACTGGGCCTACCTAATTACATGTCTTTCTCCATAATATGGATTCAAACCAAAGTAGGCCAGGCTCACAGCTGATTATGAGATATGTCAAGTGATCAATACTAAAATAATATAAACAATAAATAAATGCTCACTGTTTTTTCCAATAGTTTTATATTTGAACTACCACCACTGCTATGTTTTCAAGTAAAGTAGAAGTTATTATTGCTCTGAATGTGCTTCTTCTTCTCAATTACGTATCAAACTAATCATTTGGGCTAGTTCTCAACAGCAGTCTGTAAATGCACCTCTGTGTGTTCAGAAGTCTCCAGATGCTAGGCTGAGGCTAGTAGAGCTTCCAGTAGCTCATGCTGGCTCAGCTTGTCTGAGTGTGGAAAACTAAGCAGGGTCAGGCCTGGTTATTACTTGGATGGGAGACCCTTCCTCTAGTTTTCTGCATTGAGCAGGGGTTTGGACTTGATGGCCTTGTGGGCCCCTTCCAACTCTATGATCTATGAAATCTATGAATCTAGCTGCTACACACACACACACACACACACACTGAGACTTCCTTCACAGACTGCTGTGAACCAGTCCTATGTACATGGAACTCCTGCTTATGTGAATGATGATGGCCAGATTATTTCAGATGCCTTCATTTTAATTTGGCTAAATGTGGTGGCATATATGGGAAAAAGTTATGGTAGTCAGAGGAGCTAGTGAGTGGATACATGTGTACATGATTAATCATAGTCATTTCTTGCCAAGCTGCATCATTTTGATCTAGCTTTTCCTTTCCTTAGTCTTTCCACAAACTTATTTTCTCTAGACCAGCCTTTCCTAACCTTGGGTCCCCTGCTGTGGCTGGACTACAACTCCTATTATCCCTGCCCACTGGCCATTCTGGCTGGGGATCATTGGAATTATAGTCTAACAACAGCTGGGGACTCAAGGTTGGGTAAGTCTGCTCTAGATCCTCCTACCGTAGAAATTCACACTGTAATGTAAAGTGCTTTTAATTTGTACTTGTGCTTTTCACCTCTATCTCTGTATATGTTTCCCTTCTTTTACCCACCCATTTTCTTTTCCCATGCAGGTTGTCAGCCCTTTGGGGGATCTTTTCTTTTCTTTTGCAATTTCTTATTTGCTTGGGAAGGGTCAGGCACATGGCTGGAGCTTTATGCATTATTAATGGTAATAAATAATATAGCAACCACTACCATTTCCTATCACAAGAGAATGCCATCTCATTTGGCACTAATGGGCGGTCTCAGCAAGGATGCTATGTGCAAGGTTTTGCATCCTCAAAGGACTATGGTGGTGCAAGCTAAGTTGTGCTGAGCAGGCCTTTGGCAAACACAAATTCTTTGAGGATCAGGTTGTAATGGAAATGTGTTCTTGTCTGCTGATGATGAATAAGCAGGGCAGGGTTAAGACAAGACTGACAAATTAGCTTCTGGAACACTGGATAAATTAAAGAGGCAGTCTAGCCATGTCAATCTTGGTTCTTTCACAAATCCAAATCATTTTTTTAAAAATGCAAATAACTTGGAGAAAGTAAATCTATGGATGAGGGCACCACATAGATTTCTTATAGCATTATCAGGCAAGAATAATTTTAGCCTTTTCTCTTCGTAATATTGTCTCCTTGATTAGTAGCCAATCTGTCACAAATTATGGTTAACAGTATGTGTGTAAAGTTAGCAATTTCTTATGTCCCTTTAGGATAACAATGCCTTCCCAAGTCTAGATTGATAGAATATCTGATTGAATATACATTCGTCAAATCATTTTAGTTGCAAAATAATTTTTTAAAAAAATCTTTCAATACATTGTTTTGAAAAGAGGAAGTTCTTAAAATGTTGATCACATGCAAAATATTTTTGCATAAAATAAACCATATTTCATTTTCATTGTTTCTTGACGAGAGAAGGTCACGATATTATTTTATCCACCCAGGTGAAAGAAATCTTCTATACTCTACAAGGTCTGCTTTTCAGTGAAAGGCATCCTTGAAACTACTATTACAATACTACTATCTTAGAGTTCACCTCTTTCCAATTAAATCATGACCTTTCCCCATGCAGTTTTTTTCTTAAGTCCCATGGCTCAAATGTCATTTCAAACTTTATTTTCTATTTCTAACCTGTAATTTGGAAAATAAGCATGAATAATAAAAAAAAAGAGAGAGAGGTTACAAGCTCTCATCTAATAGTACAATCCTATGCATGCTTAGGCAGAAAAAAGTCCTACAACTCCCAGCATTCTCCAGACAGCTGGGGAATGCTGGGAGTTGTAGGATTTCCCCCCCTGTCTAAATATGCATAGCATTACGCTCTTAATATCTGATGCTTTCTGCCAGGGGGTGGACCTGTATTGGCAGGTGGATGGATTACTCAGCATGGAAGATTTATTCTATGACCACCACGATTAGGGCCGGTGCAAGGCAGTTTGGTGCAGTTTGGTGCCCTAGGCAAGATCAGATATTTAGCGCCCCCCTTCCCACTTGAGCCCTCCCTCCCTATTTCTGGTGCCCCCTTTAGCCCTGCGCCCTAGGCAGCTGCCTAGTTGGCCTAATGGTAGCACCGGCCCTGACCACGATTCTTACCATACAATGAGGAAACTGTAGGACTAAAATTAAAATGGTTAACTTTTTCAAAATGTCTGAGGATAGTGATTTTCAATGACTGAATCATAAACTGGGACAGATAGCCAGACTGCCACTGGTCAGTGCAAAGTAAAGGAGCCACTTTGGTCTCCTGAAGGCCTAATCTACAGTTGCAAGGCATGTGCAATGGCAGTCCATTGCAAACCGCCACATTTCATTATTTTTATTGATTGATTGATATTTGATTTGATTTATATCCTGCCCTTTCCCACAATGAGCCCAGGGTGGCTAACAACCTATATAAAATATAGTATATGACATGATCAACATTCAAATCACAAATAGATAATAAAATAAAACTATTGACTCACTCACTCGCTTGCTTGTTCAATCAATCATCAATCAAAAAACAAATAGAGCACTTGCCTATAAGAACATAGGAAGAGCCGTGCTGGATCAGACCAAGGTTCCATTCAGTCCAGCATTCTGTTCACACAGTGGCCAACCAGCTATACTGCAAAAACCTGCACAAATATATAGGTCTTTAACTGGAGCCAAAATGCTAACAGTGTGAAAGACAGCCAAATGTCTACCACAGGGGTGTCAGACCTCCTTAAGTCCAAGGGCCAAATTCAATTTCAGAGAAGCTCTTGGGAGGCATTCCAGTGGTGGGTGGGGCTGAAGGCAAAAGGGGTGGGGCCAAAAGCCTGGGGAACGAGGGTAGGGCCAGGCAAAGGGATCATACAGAACTCAGAGGGCCAGATTGGGATCCCAGGTAGGCCAAATTTGGCCCACATGACTTAGGTTCAACACCCCTGCTCTACCAGAAGGGAGTCCCATAGACGGGGATTCATTTTATCAAAATACTTTCGCTTAGAAGGAATCTCTTGGTTCACTTTCGGTGGTGCTTTAGTCCAAAAGGGGGCTCCACTACCACACCTGAGCCCACTTCAGGTGAGTCAGCTGTGGGTGGCAATGTGCTTTTTCCCAGGAATGAGGCAGGACCAAGTAAAGTGTGTGCAGATTCATGCAGCATCTCCATTTTTGTCGACAAGGAGGCAGGGCAGCAGGATATAAAAGGCCTACCCAACTAGTGTTCACCCTCTTTCTCATCAGCTACGTGGCTCCCACCGTATAGAATTCACTGTAGGCCAGACTGGTTGCTACTGGGCTGAGTAAGATCTTTTTCTTTTCCTTTTTAATCTGTGGACCTGTTTGGGTTTCGAATGCAGTTTTTCACCCACTTCACATTGTTCTATTGAATATGGAAGACTGGCAAGGGCAGTGCTAATGTGCTATCTTAAACAGGATGGCCACAACAGTAAGCCAGGACAGTGAGGGGAAAGTGATCAGCAAGTCACTCAGTGACGAGCATCCTGTGGCACTTTTATGGTGAAAGGGGATTCTCTGGACTTGTCTTTAAGGCTGAGGAAGCCAGCGATGAGGAATGGAACCCCTTTGGGGCTTACCCAGAGCACACGCTCAAAGTCATGGGGCTTGAGGGGATGTTGAGTTAAGGGCCCTTCCTCAACTGAATGATGGCCAGAGAGACATAACAGGGTGATATACTGCTTGCACCCAGTGTCAGGTGGTGTCTCCCCCAAAACACCCAGGTGAGGAGGTTGCAAGGTGACCCCTGCCTCATTTCATTCTCGCACTGTAATTGACTCACTGCCAATCTTGATGTAATAAGTTAATCAAGTTGTTGCCCTAGCATACCTGTGTCTTGCTTCTTTCTTCTGGGTGGCGCACAATCTGGTGACACCCTAGAGATGCGCAGAACCACCAAGAAATCCCTCCAATGGGCTCCCTTAGAAGGAAGCCCTAAATTTGCTTTAAATTTGGAAAGTGCACAAGCACTGACCACCTGCACTTTCTCTGAAGTTCTTTGGTGGCATTTCTTTGAAAAGCAGCTTCTTCTTACTGAAGCCACCAAATCACTTTTTAAACTGCTCAGATTTTAA